>OZ038506.1:15299777-15372277 GCA_964036315.1 Acanthosepion esculentum | reverse complement strand
TACAATGCCATTCACCCTGTAAAAGAGACAGGGGCCATTTGAAATAGAGGGTTACTTTAAAAGACTTTAGATTAGAAAGAACCAGACATCTAATCCCAAACAGGAAACACAGAACAAACCCTTACTCCTGCACAAAAGGCAAGCGAGGAGCACGAACCAGACGATAATCGAATCTATCTACTCTTATTGAGGAAAAGAAGATAGTAGGAGGAGTTAATTAGACTTAAATTAGAGAGACAGTAAAACCCACAGGAAATGCATGTACAGGTGTGATACACCGAGTACACGTGTCTCAAATACCCAGAAATCCGGGCAACAGAACTCCTCGAATCAGAAAAATCTATTTTCATTTCAAAAGACCGTCATTAGAAAAATGCCCAGAAAATCCCACAAACAGCAGCTACCTGTGAACGAAGGATTTAAACTAAAATAAGTATTTCAGATTATAACCTGATACAATTCCTTATATATGTACACACACATAGAAACACACACACACACACACACACACACACACGCACGCACACACACACACACACAACATATTTATGGTTAGATTAAAAGTGAAATTCAGATATTACGAAGAGACGCTGGAAAATGAGCGAAAAATATTTAAAAAGAATGAGACAAAAATAAAATAAAATAGAAACAAAAATTTCAAATTAGTTCTGTTTATTATTATTATTATTATTATTATTATTATTATTATTATTATTATTATTATTATTATTATTATTATTATTTCCTTTGATATCTGGCGTTTACACATTACTTTCCGGGTCCCGCCCAGGGACCTAAGGTTAGAAATGGCATCATGACACTTTCCACTGCAAAAAAATAAAAATAAAAAAATAAAAAAGTAATTACATAGATAAAGCCCTTCGTAAATTGTGGACTGTACTTATTATTATTATTATTATTATTATTGTTATTATTATTATTATTATTATTATTATTATTATTATTGTTATTATTATTATTATTATTATTATTATTGTTATTATTATTATTATTATTATTATTATTATTATTACCATCTTACCATAACTTTCTTGAGTTAAAAGTGAAAGAAGAACATCTGCGAAATCCAATACGGCTCTGTCACATGCCATCGGTGAATCAGTTGTATAGTTTTGACGGATTTAAAAGTCGAAATTGGATATAACCCCGTGATTATTCAATAAAAATATAATCTGATTTTAGGATTAATTTGGTTACTTTTACTTACTATGACTTTCTTGATTTAATGGTGAGAGGGCAAGATTCGCAAAATCCAGTACGGCTCTATCACATGGCATTGGTAAGTCTGTTGTAGAGTTTCGACGGATTTAATAGTCAAAATTGGATTTCATCTTGGGATTATTGAATGAGAAATGCATTTTTATTTTTGGATGAATTAATTTGGTTAATTTTTCTTTCTTTGACTTTCTTAGATAATAGTAAGAGAGGAACATTCGCGAAATCCAATAAGCCTTTGATATCTGACATAGGTAAGTAAATTAATGCTACGTTCAACAAGGATGTCTGGTTTTATATATAATTTGAACGTAAATTGTTATATAAGGAAATCAAAATATTTTGGGATAGGCGTAGATATCCACCTAAATAATACGTTATATATATAAAGAACATTTAAAGTTTACTCATGTCGAATCCAAACGAATATTTTATCTGAGAGTCTTCTGTTTGTCATTTAACTTCCAAATACATTGTGGAGGGAGCAGTCGATATTCAATATTCTGACAACATTTTGAAATCGATAATTCAACAAAAGATTTAAGTATCATTTATTTCAGCTTCGAACGTTTCAATGAAAACAAATTACCAAATATATATTTGTGACATTTGCAATGTCTACTTAATATCAATGGGAATTTATTTTTTCATGTGTCACCCGAAAAAAAAAACTAGGTGTGCCTTAAAAATGATTTCAGTTTCCTCACTAAGAAATAGCTGTTTATTTTTCATGCGTAACGTTCACATTATTATTTTTAAATGTTGCCTTACTGCAGCAGTAAGAAAATCTGCTTGATAATTATCTAGATGTAGGTTTGTTTTGATACATAACGTTCACATTATTATTTTAAATGTTGCCTTAGGGAAGCTTCAAGAAAGTCTGCTTGATAATTATCTAGATGTAGGTTTCTTTTTCATACATAACGTTCACATTATTATTTTTAAATGTTGCCATACAACAGCTTCATAAAAATCTGCTTGATAATTATCTAGATGTAGGTTTGTTTTGATACATAACGTTCACATTATTATTTTTAAATGTTGCCTTACGGCGGCTTCAAGAAAATCTGCTGGATAATTATCTAGATGTAGGATTGTTTTTCATACATAACGTTCACATTATTATTTTTAAATGTTGCCTTACAACAGCTTCATAAAAATCTGCTTGATAATTATCGAGATGTAGGTTTGTTTTTCATACATAACGTTCACATTATTATTTTAAATGTTGCCTTACGGCAGCTTCAAGAAAATCTGCTTGATAATCATCTAGATGTAGGTTTGTTTTGATACATAACGTTCACATTATTATTTTTAAATGTTGCCTTACGGCAGCTTCAATAAAATCTGCTTGATAATTATCTAGATGTAGGTTTGTTTTGATACATAACGTTCACATTATTATTTTTAAATGTTGCCTTACGGCAGCTTCAAGAAAATCTGCTTGATAATTATCTAGATGTAGGTTTGTTTTGATACATAACGTTCACATTATTATTTTTAAATGTTGCCTTAGGGCAGCTTCAAGAAAAACTGCTTGATAATTATCTAGATGTAGGATTGTTTTTCATACATAACGTTCACATTATTATTTTTAAATGTTGCCTTAGGGCAGCTTCAAGAAAATCTGCTTGATAATTATCTAGATGTAGGTTTGTTTTGATACATAAAGTTCACATTATTATTTTAAATGTTGCCTTACGGCAGCTTCAATAAAATCTGCTTGATAATTATCTAGATGTAGGTTTGTTTTTTATACATAACGTTCACATTATTATTTTTAAATGTTGCCTTACGGCAGCTTCAAGAAAATCTGCTTGATAATTATCTAGATGTAGGTTTGTTTTGATACATAACGTTCACATTATTATTTTTAAATGTTGCCTTACGGCAGCTTCAAGAAAATCTGCTTGATAATTATCTAGATGTAGGTTTGTTTTGATACATAACGTTCACATTATTATTTTTAAATGTTGCCTTACGGCAGCTTCAAGAAAATCTGCTTGATAATTATCTAGATGTAGGATTGTTTTTCATACATAACGTTCACATTATTATTTTTAAATATTGCCTTAGGGCAGCTTCAAGAAAATCTGCTTGATAATCATCTAGATGTAGGTTTGTTTTTGATACATAAAGTTCACAGTATTATTTTAAATGTTGCCTTACGGCAGCTTCAATAAAATCTGCTTGATAATTATCTAGATGTAGGTTTGTTTTTATACATAACGTTCACATTATTATTTTTAAATGTTGCCTTACGGCAGCTTCAAGAAAATCTGCTTGATAATTATCTAGATATAGGTTTGTTTTGATACATAACGTTCACATTATTATTTTTAAATGTTGCCTTACGGCAGCTTAAAGAAAATCTGCTTGATAATTATCTAGATGTAGGTGTGTTTTGATACATAACGTTCACATTATTATTTTTAAATGTTGCCTTACGGCAGCTTCAAGAAAATCTGCTTGATAATTATCTAGATGTAGGTTTGTTTTTGATACATAAAGTTCACATTATTATTTTAAATGTTGCCTTACGGCAGCTTCAATAAAATCTGCTTGATAATTATCTAGATGTAGGTTTGTTTTTTATACATAACGTTCACATTATTATTTTTAAATGTTGCCTTACGGCAGCTTCAAGAAAATCTGCTTGATAATTATCTAGATGTAGGTTTGTTTTGATACATAACGTTCACATTATTATTTTTAAATGTTGCCTTACGGCAGCTTCAAGAAAATCTGCTTGATAATTATCTAGATGTAGGTTTGTTTTTGATACATAAAGTTCACATTATTATTTTAAATGTTGCCTTACGGCAGCTTCAATAAAATCTGCTTGATAATTATCTAGATGTAGGTTTGTTTTTTATACATAACGTTCACATTATTATTTTTAAATGTTGCCTTACGGCAGCTTCAAGAAAATCTGCTTGATAATTATCTAGATGTAGGATTGTTTTTCATACATAACGTTCACATTATTATTTTTAAATATTGCCTTAGGGCAGCTTCAAGAAAATCTGCTTGATAATTATCTAGATGTAGGTTTGTTTTTGATACATAACGTTCACATTATTATTTTAAATATTGCCTTAGGGCAACTTCAAGAAAATCTGCTTGATAATTATCTAGATGTAGGTTTGTTTTTGATACATAAAGTTCACATTATTATTTTAAATGTTGCCTTACGGCAGCTTCAATAAAATCTGCTTGATAATTATCTAGATGTAGGTTTGTTTTTTATACATAACGTTCACATTATTATTTTTAAATGTTGCCTTACGGCAGCTTCAAGAAAATCTGCTTGATAATTATCTAGATGTAGGTTTGTTTTGATACATAACGTTCACATTATTATTTTTAAATGTTGCCTTACGGCAGCTTCAAGAAAATCTGCTTGATAATTATCTAGATGTAGGTTTGTTTTTGATACATAAAGTTCACATTATTATTTTAAATGTTGCCTTAACGCAGCTTCAATAAAATCTGCTTGATAATTATCTAGATGTAGGTTTGTTTTTTATACATAACGTTCACATTATTATTTTTAAATGTTGCCTTACGGCAGCTTCAAGAAAATCTGCTTGATAATTATCTAGATGTAGGTTTGTTTTGATACATAACGTTCACATTATTATTTTTAAATGTTGCCTTACGGCAGCTTCAAGAAAATCTGCTTGATAATTATCTAGATGTAGGATTGTTTTTCATACATAACGTTCACATTATTATTTTTAAATATTGCCTTAGGGCAGCTTCAAGAAAATCTGCTTGATAATTATTTAGATGTAGGTTTGTTTTTAATACATAACGTTCACATTATTATTTTAAATATTGCCTTAGGGCAACTTCAATAAAATCTGCTTGATAATTATCTAGATGTAGGTTTGTTTTGATACATAACGTTCACATTATTATTTTTAAATATTGCCTTACAACAGCTTCATAAAAATCTGCTTGATAATTATCTAGATGTATGTTTGTTTTTGATACATAACATTCACATTATTATTTTTAAATATTGCCTTCGGGCAGCTTCAAGAAAATCTGCTTGATAATTATCTAGATGTAGTTTTCTTTTTCATACATAACGTTCACATTATGATTTTCAAATATTGCCTTAGGGCAGCTTCAAGAAAATCTGCTTGATAATCATCTAGATGTAGGTTTGTTTTGATACATAACGTTCACATTATTATTTTTAAATGTTGCCTTACGGCAGCTTCAAGAAAATCTGCTTGATAATCATCTAGATGTAGGTTTGTTTTTGATACATAAAGTTCACATTATTATTTTAAATGTTGCCTTACGGCAGCTTCAATAAAATCTGCTTGATAATTATCTAGATGTAGGTTTGTTTTTTATACATAACGTTCACATTATTATTTTTAAATATTGCCTTCGGGCAGCTTCAAGAAAATCTGCTTGATAATTATCTAGATGTAGGTTTCTTTTTCATACATGACGTTCACATTATTATTTTTAAATGTTGCCTTAGGGCAGCTTCAAGGAAATCTGCTTGATAATTTTCTAGATGTAGATTTGTTTTTGATAGATAACGTTCACAATATTATTATTATTAAATACTATCTTAGAACAGCTTCAAGAGAATCTGTTAAATAATTTCCTCGATGTAGATTTGAAGCGAATTATGATTTTCTTAAGTGAAGTGTTAATATTATTTACAACGCTGTGTTTTACCATTTCTTTGGAAGTGTACAAAGGTATTCATATTAATAATTGATATTAAAACGTACATAAGTGTCTTTCCGATTGTTTCGTTAATTATCTCGAAAAAAAAAGAACAGGATTCAAACGTGGTGTCTGTCTGCATAGGTTTTATTTCATTATTAGAAAACATTTCATGTTCATTCAAAAATTAAACTTTATCACGTTTCATTTCTTTCCAATTTTAACAATATCAAAATAATTACAACCACGTCATAAAACCTGTCTATATTTCTAAGAAGAGGTATTATTATATATTTATTACAACGTTTCGGCCGTTATGCGCTCCGGCCTTCTTCAGGTGGTTGGAATGTCGAACTGAACCCTTTATTTCGCTCACTGGGCTAGACTGTTCTAGTTCCACCTGTCATGTTTAATGGATGTCAGTTATCAGTTATCTCCTGTTAATTTCTCTCTGAAAGTTCTCCACTACCTTAACCGGGTATTGAACATGGCACGTGGAACAGTCTACCCCAGTGAGCAAAATAAAGGCTTCAATTCGACATTCCAACAAACTGAAGAAGGCCGGAGCGTACAACGGCCGAAACGTTGAGATAAACATGCCGACAAAGATGAGGACAATAGTCCGAATAATGTAAATAACGTCATAAAACATTATGTATAACATCAAAACCGTAAATGTCTATAACAATAATAATTCTGATGCAAGTATATTTAACATAAACTTTCACAATGGTTCCTCACATTTACAAAGAGAAGGCTTTAATGGTAGAATGTAGATGGCCTCCAAAACTTTCAGGTGGTAATTTGAGTGGGACTTGCTAAGGATGGTAAAAGAGTCACCACTAAAACTAACAGCGCAATTATGGCTATTTATAAGGTGTTCTGCGATGAAAGACCCGTATGTATTGGTCAAAATGTCCGAAGGTTTCGGATTTTCGCTGGAACGTGTTGTTTTATTCTAACATCAAGCTTTTGCATACTTCTCCCTATGTAGTGCGAACCCCAACTATACTTAAAAGAATAAATTAATGAACTATTATGATGCGGTAGGAGAACATCCTTACGCATAGACGGAAGGATAGGCCTAGGAGAGAAACAGAAGGCCTCCAACTAATTACCATTTAAATATTTTTTCACCCACCAATACACTTTGTCCATTTTGTTTTCTTTTTATTATATACTTTACTCTATTTACCACTGCAAGAACCCAGATGTTATGCGGGTGTTGATCAGAGTAGCCTCTCAAGACTCTACGTAATCTATCTACCAGTCAGGAACAGCAACCAGAAAACTGCCAACCCGTTACTCTCAGTAGGAAGAGACCTTGCAACAATACACCCATATCACAGAAAATTAATCACAGTGCCACTATTAAGGGCTGAGAAAATGAAAGGAAACGGGAACCACTTCCTAAACAGAAAACAAAGGATGAGTCTCTACCCCTGTTCAAGAGAAGGGGAAGGAGTATGGGCCGGGCGATAAGAAAGCCGATCTACTTCTATTCAAAACGTTACTAAGTGTTAACTTACTTAAAGTCTAGATGCCCATTAGAAATAACGTTTGTTATCAAAACATTCTGTTGTTATAAGCGCATCACATACCTGAGCCATCTTTTGGTTCAATATGCGAGTCTTTCTGTTAAGGTGAATAACTCTGCTACTCACTCTTCTATGGCTGCTTCGTCCGTGTCTGTTGAAACGAATCGTATTCGTTTTATAGACGTATGCAGTAGAATGTAATTTATTCAAGTGATCTACTTAATAATGGAATCGCCCGTGTTACTGACGATCGAGTTTCAAACCACAGTGTTGGAAACGACATTTACTCTGATGCAAACAATTTCAATCTAAAGGATTGAATATTTATTTATGCTAAGTTCATAAAATGTGGTACAAAGCCGAAAATGGGAAATGGTGAAGGCTGTTCACAACTGTTTTTAACTTTAACTTAAATAATCACATTCACTGACACAATCACGCTTTTAAGAATCCTTTTATCATAATACCATATTTATAGGAACCACATTCATGCCACAATCATTAACCCATGAAATCCTACCCGCATAACCCCATATCTGTAAACATGTGGAGTAGATTAAAAAGAAAAAATGATTTTTATTTACCTAATAAAAATAAACCCCATGATATGAATGTAAATAATCAAAGAAAAAAAGGTGTTAGTATAGAATCCACAATACGCTTAACACATGGTAGAATAGACAACTGAGCAAAAATAAGGAGTGTATGTGTAGAAAGAAATAAAAATAAAACAAACCTGGATATCTCCAGTTCTACAGAAAACTATTCCTTGTCACCTAAAAGGAGTTCAAGGGGGAAATTAAAAAAAAGGAAAATATAGGGGACTAAATGAAAAATAAAAAGGAGTCAATCACGACGTCCTAGCCATAAAATCCTACCCGAATAAGCCATATCTATAAGAATGTGAATTCAAGTGTGAGTCAAGTGTCATTTATCTTACAAATACCTTGTCGTGGCCAATCGATTTCTGATATCCTGCCAAAAGCAATGAAATGAAAAATTTATCCGCCTTTATTATTTCTACTTCAATCTTTTGAATGAAAATAAACGACCAATTATTTCTTCGTGTTGTTTTCTATCTCGACAGAATATTAATGTTAATTTTTCACTGTATCTGTCTCTTGGATTTCCTTAAAAGCCTATAACAATTAAACTTAATCTAGAGAAAATGTTTATACATTCCTTCAAAAAGTAAAATAGAAAAAATAAAATAATAAACAAAAAAGATGAATAAACCCCATGATATACATGAAAAGAATAGTCAACTAAGCAAAAATAAGGAGTGTATGTGTAGAAAAAATAAAATAATAAACAAAAATAAAACAACCCTGAATATCTCCAGTTCTACAGAAAACTATTCCTTGTCACCTAAAAGGAGTTCAAGAGGGAAATAAAAAAGGAAAATATAGGGGACTAAATGAAAAATAAAAAGGAGTCAATCACAGCTAAGTTAACCAATTTTCAGAAGAAAAAACACAATAGAGAAAACTGCTAATCTCACCAAACTGGGTTATGCAGGTATGTCTTTTCTCGGAAGGATAAGTCCTTTAACCAATCAGATCAAGATATCACTAGAAGTTAACACCATACACTTGCATCAGTCGTGTAATAGTTATTCAACAAAGTCCTGGGAAGAAAGACTCTTCCTTTCCACCCTGATCTTGACCTTCAGCATTTATATTTTTTTTAAAGCCGGAATGCATTCGGTGTGGTCACCGGACCCATTTCCGCTGTAAAAAATGTTTTGCCAACGAGCAATGTATTACGAATCATGTGTCAGGTGAGCATCTTTAGTGCCCAAGGTCACATGAAGCAAAATCCCCGTCCCTTGCCAGACCGAATACCGGTGTCTTCGCTCAAGTAAACAAAAAATCGAATGGGAAATTAACTGTCCTAATTACAAGGTTTTTGCTAGCTTTTTTTTCAAACACAATATACAAGAAATATGGCGAAATATGCGTTCAAGTTCGAATTTTAGTCAAACTATTTAGACAACCCACAGGGGATGTCATGCCAAAATATACACTTACACCTTCAAAATAAATGCAATCATGTACGAAATGACACAAAAATAGTAGAAAAAGAAAGACAATTATAAATGCTAAATACAATTAAACCAGCATTCAAAAAGCTCTGCGGAGAACATATTTTCATTTGGCAAAAATGTCAGTCGTGAGGGAAAGTTTTATTATGCGAGAATAGAAGGAAGAATTTTCAGATATTTAGCAAAAAGCCAACTCTCTGATTATTCAACAGAGAATATTAATCTCATAGTAGATGAAAGCGGAAGTCTTTTTGTCTGGAAGTTTCGCTTCTGAAACAATTTTCATCAGTTGACGAAACACAAGTCGAAGAAAATCCAATCGTGAGACATTGCTTTCATTGCATGATTCGGAAACATTCATTCTCTCTGTTAAAGTGGACGTATATTCTCTCAAGATAAACAGTGAATGGACTTCGAAGTCATACGGCATGTTCATATAAGCTGGTAATCCTTTTTCTCCATCGTACAACCACATATATTCGTTGGGATTTACAAAATGATCATCTGGTATTGCTTTGGTTAAGTCATTGGCTTGTATCGAGTTGTATTTAATTTGAAAGAAAAATACCATCTTTCTGTTTTCCAGTCTCTCATTGAAACGATTTATAGAACGTACAGATACATGGACGACGCATTGGTCTTTGTCTGCAACTTTCATTGACTGTTGGCATAGAACACGTGACAAGACGAGTGAGAAGGATAATCTGTAGATGTACATAATGGATTTCCGGTCACCAAAATCTGTGAAAAATTAAAAAAATATAAATTGCGATTAAAATTAATTCAAAATCTTATTGGTTAGTGTCAAGAATCTTGACAGCAATTTAAAATAAAAAAATGCATATTTAAATAGGAAGTAGATGAAGTTTATCAAGAATATTTAGTGGCTAAAAGTAATATTAAAAATGAATCTGCTTTATGTATATAGCTGTGTGTGTGTATTTGTGCGTGTGATTTCATGTCAAGAAAAGCCACGTTCCGGACTGGCCCATGTCTTCTCACGCGTTGTCGCTGCACCTTAAATTGTCAATTTCAGTAGAATTCATATTTGGAACTCTTTCTCGATATCTTCCCTGTTGGTTTTAATGATAAATAATCCTGTCATGTTGATTCATGTTCTCTAATCATTGCTGAAATAACTTATCTGCTGCTCGTGGTACTTTGCACGCTGTTCCTCATTCATATTTTCCATCTTCTCTTGAAATATATATCAGTCATATATTCCGGGCTTATTTAATGCCTTCTCCTATCTTGCTGCAGGCGTTGTTCACCCTCCATTGACGCTCGTCTCAACTGCTAGCGTTGATTATCTCTCTTTCTAGGATTCCCTGCCTCTGCTCTTCCCTCATCCTCTGTAGAGCTTCATTCTCACGCGGGCAGCTTCCAGTTTTTGTTGCCGGTTCATGACGAATGCAGGTTATAAGCCCAAAAGTAGGAACTTTCAATTTTCTCGACTTTTTCCCTAATGTTTAAAATAATTTTTTATAAATAGAAAATCTTTCTTGAAGCTATCGTTTTATCGGTAGATTTGTAAACAGAAGTTAATTCTCAGTTCTAAAAATCTTGAAAAAATATGAAAAAATAATCACTAAAATGAGAAAATATATTTCAAAAGCAAATCAAATAAAGTCTAAAAATAATTGATTTGGTTTGGTTTGTTTTACAGCATATCAAGGTCAATGGGTTATTTAATGCCGACAACCTTTTTATTGCTGGTAATATGCTTTTCTTCAAAAATCTATTTCTGTGAATATTTTTTCTTCAAGAAATCTATAGCTGGTCACATTTTTTTCAAAGAATGTATAACTGAGGGCGTCGCCAGGAACTAATTATCTGCAACCGCTTCACTGCATCAACTTGCACTGCTTGCCTTCGAGAAGAATGCGGTGCACTTGAATGCATATAGTTAAAGAAGACGGACAAGAGTTATTAAACAATTTAAATGCCACTCCTGACAAATAAGTTTTAGGCATAGATATCGTAACAGTTATATCTGCATAGGAAGTTGAAGCTGCAATCTGGGTTTAATATTCCTGTCCTGTGCGTTGTTTTCGTTTACAGAGAGGTGTTCTCAAGAAAAGAATGAATCAATCATTTCACTCCCCCATCTATGGGTTAAATAGCAGAGTAGACTGTGTTCCCTGGCTTTTGCTGGCAGCCAATCTGGAATAATATAGAATGAAGTCCGTGTGAAATACAATGGAAAAATTCTAATATTGTTGGATAACCTTGGTTCTTTCGGCAGTCTGAAACTGAGTCTATTTAAAGAAATCAAAAGCTATCAAAGAGTAAACATACATTGAAATAGATATTATGGCTAATGATACCTTCAACCTATGGTAATTAACATTGGTTGGTTCTCAGATATTCTTTCAAAAGTATTCTCATCATCCTTCGGTAGTACCTCATTCCTGGTTCATCAAGTATGTATGGAATTTGTCGGGTATTTCCTTGATTAGATATTACACTGCTGTTTAGCACCCTTTTCCTTGCGTCTAATGATATTTTCTTACCTATTTAATATTTCGCTATTCAGCTGAGCCTTTCCTGTTCTACTGTTGTCTGATTACCGTTCTTCTGATACGACTCTACACAGTTGCATATCTTTGACTTGGTGGAAGTGAATCCGAAGAAAAACTACAAAGACAAAATATAAGTGAATGAAGCAAACACGCCAATAAAAAAGACAACTCATGGTTGAACAGAAAATCTTTTATTGTTTTATATATACAGTTAGCACCAAATGGAATAGTAACAACAAAAAAAAACAGAAGCAGTATATATACAATATATATTGTACAGAATGTTAAATGATATGCATCAGTAAATCACACAGAAATGGCTGTTTGATCATCGCAGTGATTTATTCATAATAATGTCTTAAACGAATTCACAATTCCCTACGATCCATCTCAGACTGGGCTTATATACAACATCACCGGTCATCGTAAAAGCAGCAAAATGCCGTACACTAACTTGTTGCGAAAAGGAGAAATCTACACAGTGTGGGGCTAATTTCTAATTTACTTGATGTTAATGGCTTCAATGCGAAAGACAAAAATAAAAACATTTTTCACCGTAGAATCTGAAACAGTTATTTATTAATCCTTCCTCGAATTTTCCAACAAACTTTCCTTACGTAGGTGGGTTGTTCTCTCATTCCGACTCGAGAACGTCCGCCAGAAGGCTTCGAAACAAGTGTCTAATCCCGTTTTCCCACTTAATCTAATCAGTCTAATTATCACATTTTGATTAGGATGCTTTTCGGCAACCAAATAAAACTATAGTATATAAATACGTATCTACAAATAAATCCGCCGAAAAGTTCTCTAAGGACAGGATAAATCCTAATGTCGACCTTCCATTGTGAATATCAATTACAGAGAGATATAAGAGAGAAAATTGAAGAAAGTGATTAAATAACAAAGACGACATTAAAGGTTATTATACTGTCTTGGTTTTTATATCCACAACATCAAATACGGAGCAAGCATTCGATTTTAGAGAAAGAAGAAGTAAAAGAAGAATAAGAAGTAAAAGAATAAGAAGTAAAAGAATAAGAAGTAAAAGAAGAAGTAGAATAATAATAGTAATAATAATAATAATAATAATAATAATAATAATAATAATAATAATGATAATAATAATAATGGAAATTAAAGAATGAAATCGATGGCATAATTAAAACCATCAAGCAGAAATGTCCAAAGCTAAAACTACGATGTGTATATGCATGTGTGTATATATATGTATTCACAGGTATACATCGATGAGCATGGATATGTATATACATGTATATTCGGGTGTGCTAAAGAAAGCTCTAATATATGTACATACCTTGTTGAATGTCTATGTACATACAATTGTTTTCAAGTGTATGTATTTGCGTATATATATATACATATATATATATATATATATATATATATATATATATATATATATATATATATATATATATATATATATGTGTGTATATATATATATATATATACAGAGAGATATGTAGATAGATAGATAGATAGATTCTACTGTAGGAGGGTTTATCACAACAATAATGGAAATTAAAGAATGAAATCGATGGCATAATTAAAACCATCAAGCAGAAATGTCCAACGCTAAAACTGTACGCATCAAGCGTTCTGGCATAATGGCTTGGTTTTACAAGGCTAAAAAGATAAATGAATAATCTGAAGAAGACTTTCATGTAGATAGGTAAGTGTAGCATAAATATTGATAAAGCTCCTAGTGTCGAAGACATCCAAACATTTTGGTAACAATCTTATGTGATCGCAAGAATATAACCATGGAATCTGTTAAATAAATGAAATAATACTAGTATCAATTTTAGATGCGCAAGAAAAGGTGATTCGAGGTGAGGGACAAACGGTCAAACTGGTTATGTGCCTTCTTCTTTTCGCGTCGCGTAGAAAACAGTCTCAGTTGTAAGCTGCTAGGGATCACTGTCTTGTAGAGAACCATCTTCATTTGTCCTGTCAGTTTTCGTCTAAAAAAAGCCAATAATCAAGTGTGGTGATGTACAGCCTTAAACTGAACGAATAATTAAATCCGAAAAGAAGGTGTAAAGATAGAAAAACTAATGACATTTAACCGCATGCATCATCCGAAGATAGACATAAACAGATTCTGTTAAAAGTCGCAGTGGTAGAGGACTATGTCCTTGTAGCTTGCGGTGATTGAACAAGTCTAATCGAACCGGTCATGTCTTTCTGGTTACCTAGTATATAAATGGCCGAGACGTGTGGTCGGAGTCTCGCAGGACGTGTCTCGTTCGCGATCTTCAGCATCTCTGTGAGGATATATGCTGAATATAAGAGACCCGGTTTTCAACTCGCGACCGTGAATATATTCTGTCTGAACTGCGCCTAGAGAAAGTTCGAAATGCACCCAATAAGCATAGAGCGTGCGTCACTTTGCTGGATAAGCGGACCGTGACTCCAAATGCAAAATGCTGTAAGCTAGCAATGTTGCGAAAAGAAAAATCTACAGTGTGCGGGGCTAATTTCAAATCCACCTGACGTTAACGACTCCAATAGAAAAAAAACAAAAACACTTTTTGACCGAAGAATCTGAAACGGTTATTTATTAATCCGTCCTTGAAATTTCCAACAAATTTTCCTGTAATGGTAGAGGACTATGTCCTTGTCACGAAATAACCAAACCTCTTTATTCTGTTTCCAGTCAAGCTGCAAATAATGTATCTGAGTTGGATCTAAGCGATACTAATGCCCAAAACATAAGTGGAAAGTCTACAGATGAGGTAAATATATTAAAATCAAAGGCAAAAATAAACTGTCTGGATAAAAGTCGATACTGAATGGGAAAACAAGCAACTTTATGGAAAATATCCACAAAGTCTAAACAACAATGATTTTGTTATAACTACGACTCATCGTTGGATTTCCGCATCTGATTTGGAATCTGAGTCAGAAGGATTTAAATCTGTATCGCAACATCAAAGTCTGAGAAGTAGGAACTATCAGTAAAACATTTGCAAAAATTATATCAGATTCCGATTCAAGATATGTAGTTTATTTCCAGAAAGTATTGCCTGCTTAGCGCGAGGCTGCACGCTCATAGCCCCAACAGAATACCACTCATTCCATGGCAGAATATATTCACTGTGGAATAAGTGGTAAAAGCAACGTTCCACGGGAAATGGTTGGTGGAACACATACCAAATTCTGGGACGCGTAAAAAATGTATCAGTGTGATCGAATTGTCCAGTCCAAACAAACCGAACCTTAAAAGCCAATAAACCGAATATAATTGCAAAAGATTTGTTGGAGAAAAATACTTACTTATTGTTGTTGGAGCTTTGGGTGCAATAAAGAAAGGAACTCAACAACAAATCAACAAAACCCCTGATGCGCTATCTCCTCATGAAATCCCCAAAATACTTTTACCAAGCACAGCCCATATCCTGCGAGGAGTTTTCTTTCATATGAGTCGGCATATGATTATAAAATGACATTTTACAAATAATAATAATACTTATAATGACTGTGCACATTGTAGTAATACTAATGAAAATGAGAAAAGTAAAGACATATCTACATAAATATCAAAGAAGTAAACATCTACGTGCATGTATATAGAGATTTACTAAGGGTAGCTTAGATCTGGTACAAGGCTGAATGTATGGAGCGCCCATTCATGATCGAACTCACTACTCAGTCGTAATTGCTTTAGCAAGACAAACTTGCTAACCATTATATTACGTCTAAATACCCCTACATGGATGCACACAGGTGGTCAGAAAATTGTAATGACAATAGACACAAATAGGAAATTAAGATTTAAACATGTCTACATCATAATAAGTTAGTGTCCAGCTAATAACGCAGTAAAAAGAAAACAACGCAGCTGTTTTAGATGACATTTTTATAAAGGTTATAATCAGTGAGAATTTCCAGGCCTCTGTTTAATCTTAAATTGCAGGTATTCAATTTGAGATGTAATTGCTTTTTTGTGAATTAAAGGAAGAGGCTAGAGGAACGCATCTGATACTATGATTGGTAAAATGAAATGCTTACAGTTTAGTCATTAATCTCGTATATACACTTTGATTAAAACAATAATAAGAGAAAGTAGAATGGCTTTCAATTACACACCTACTCGTTTATAGTTGGAGGTTTCTGAACGTAGTGAGAGACAAACCCGTGTCAAGGAAAGAATGAATAAAAATCTTTCTCAGGTTCTACGATAAAAAGACTGGGAATTCTCGCACTGAAGTCATTAAGTAAAAATAACCAATCCAAATAAATGAACAAATTAACAATCCGAACAATTATTCAAACAAGTCGGCAATTTCGATATTAGCCAATTAAATTGGACAACCTAGAAAACTACTATGAATGATCGGTTAAATATTTTTTTCTGTTTCCATTCACTGAATATCATTAGCCATTTGTCGATTAGTTGGGAAATGTGTTTCTTGTTGAAAGACATAAATTGTTTCCAAGATTGGTAATGCTTTCCAATGGGATTCTAACTCTGGGTCTTTCCAAACTAACATAAACTTTGGAATCGCTGTTGTGAATAGTAAAATACCAATTTTGATATAAGACGACATGTTTAGGGATATGCTACGAAAAGTATAGGCGCAACATGCCAAAATATAAGCCACCATGGTTAATTTAACTAGAGCCTTGGCAACTTCATACCGAATCGGATGATGTACCTGAACAATCTTTTCAAACAATTTCCGATAAATAAAACGCTTGCCTAATCTAATGTAAACGAAATCCTCACATACGTTCTGCGCCAAAGTAATCGATAATTTCTGAAGAGAAAGATAAGTTTCAGAAACTGATTTAGCAATAGACGTCAAGAAATAGACAAACAATAAAATTAGAAGTAAAAAGCCAGTGGCGTCTGGTTTAGCTATCAGCGTGATTAATGTGTAAATGATATACATATTCACCAGGAAAAAAACCGATATAGATATATTAAGGCCAAACATAAAAAAGAAAGTATAAAATTGTAAAAATAGTACAAAACATATTACTGCGAGTATCTTTCGTCTCCAGTGACCGTTTCTCCACAATGGAAACATATAAACCTGAGTGTAACTCCAAGGCGTTGCTATTAAGATCCGCAGAAGAGGGCAGCCATAATAGACGATACAGAGAAGCAGTTCGCAGGTACAAAGAAAAAAAGTAACGAAAGTGCAGAAAAACATAGCAAACATGCCTATCAATTGACAAAACACATGTGAATTATTGAAACAGTTATAAACACGTTTCCAACGGTCAAACCATCGCTTAATAACCGTGTACCAAAACGCCGGATTTAATACCGTCAAAAGACTTGATTTCAAAAGAGCATGTAACAAGTCGTAATCATGTAAGTTGGATATGTTTAGCCCGCCAAAACGCTGCAACAGTTCGATATCTTGGAGGAGGAATGTCCATGTTTTTCTTTGGTGAAGTATACTATAAGCTACAGTTTCGCAAAGGCGATTAGGAATATTAATGAAAATCAGTCCTACAATAACAAAACTTGAAAACCAGACGAAAGGACCACCGAGAAAATAGTCAGTGTTTTCAGCACTTGCCTTATAACCAAACATGATTGCCCTGTATCCTAGCGGAATGTTATTTTCGAGGTAAGATCTCAGTTTTTCTTCCAATGTATAATACTGCAAAAAGGCTTCTGCCAAAATCACGAGAACAAACGCAACAACTGCCATAGATCTCCGTATTCTTGATGCAAAAGCGGATTTATTCTCAAAAAGTAGCAGCCACCTGACGAAATTCTCGAAGCTACAATACGGATCCTTTTCATTTAGCCACCTTGATTCATCTTCGAATGGAGGAAGACATCGCTCGCTTCTTTCAAATTTCATACACACTGAATGAAACAAAGCGAATGGTTGTTCATGGCGATTGAGTTTGGCTTTTGAAATGAACCCAATAAGCATGGGGGAAAATGCAAGTAATACAGCTGCAGCATAATTGAGAATATTTATCACAAGGAATATGCTAATATATTGGCCTCTGCATAAATCGACTGAATTATCATATTCCTTGTGGTAACCATTTACTAGACAACAATATCGAAGTAAAATTCGTCGGTTCAATCCAAGACTCTTATACTCCATGAAAGTAGAATCCGGAATGTTTTTTCTGTTGTTAATATCGTAGCAGATGTAAGCGGAAGCCATTTTGTCTGGAAGTTGTGCAACTGAAACAATTTTTATCAATTGACGAAAGACAAGTCGAAGAAAATCCACTCTTGTCACAATTCTTTCATTGCATGATTTGGACACATTCATATTCACTGTTAAAGTGGATGTATATTCTTTTAAGATGAACAGTGAATGTAATTCGAAGTCATACGGAGCGTACATATAAATCGGTAAGCCATTTTCCCCATCGAATAGCCACATAAATTGGTTGGGATTTGCAAAATGATCATCTGGTATTGATTTGGTTAAAGCGTCGGCTTGTTTCGAGTCGTAATTAATTCGAAAGAAAATGACCTTCTTCCCTTGTTCCAGGCTTTCATTGAAATGTTTCATTGAATCGTCGGAGACATGGACGATGCAATGGTGTTGGTCTGTAACTTGCATTTTTATTGGCCGTTCACATTGAACACGTGACATGAAGAGCAGAAAATAAAATACGATGAACTTCATTAAGAAGGTCATATTTTCCTGCATTTAATGATTTTTGTCCAAGACCTGCAAAATTACAAAAGGTTCAATTAAAAACAGAAATAAACAAAAATATTCAACAGGAAATATAAATAAAAAATATAATTATATATAATATATTTATTTTAGAGATTTCATTTTGCAACACATTATTATTCATGAAGGAGCAACATAATTCAAGGCATAATTAAAGTGCCAAAAAACTGAATAAGATGGAAGAGGAATTCAAAAAACACCAAAGAAAGCAAAATGATCCTAAAAATTTAGTTGGACCTGTGCGGTTTCCGAAAAATGTTATTACACTGAATGATCTTGCGCCGAAGGGGCAAACTATGAAAGATTTTTGTAGACATTTTTGAGGATACTGAAATACATTTAACTCTGAATTATGCAGAAATCGATAACCAAATTGTAAATTTTAAAATATATTGACCTCTGAATTGTACATAAATCAATAATCAAATTGGAATGGTCAAATTATTGACCTCTCAATTGTACAGAAATCAATAATGAAGTTGGAATCGTCAAATATATTACCTTCTGAATTGTACAGAAATCAATAATTAAATTGGAATCGTCAAATATATTGACCTCTCAATTGTACAGAAATCAATAATCAAATTGGAATGGTCAAATATATTACCTTCTGAATTGTACAGAAATCAATAATCAAGTTGGAAAAATCAATATCCTCTACACATTGTCCTACTCTTGTCGGCTCAGATATAATCCATGTTCTCTACGGTAATCCATGTTCTCTACGGTAATCCTTGTTCTCTACGGTAATCCATGTTCTCTACGGTAATCCATGTTCTCTACGGTAACCCTTGTTCTCTACGGTAATCCATGTTCTCTACGGTAATCCTTGTTCTCTACGGTAATCCATGTTCTCTACGGTAATCCATGTTCTCTACGGTAATCCTTGTTCTCTACGGTAATTTGTTGGTAGTTCTGGATTTGGATTGATCACCGTTTGGCTTGACCATTCTTTGAATAAAATAATTAACTAAAGAATTTGTTCTATTAAACTGACATCCACATACAAGCCTTGTTATAGAATAGTCAGAAAATAATAACCAAATCAAGAAGGGTTAAATATGTGAAAATTATTCTACGCAAACAGTAGAAGACTATTTTAAGGGGAAATATTTGCAAAATCCAATACGTGATTTTCTCAAAAATGATAAGAGTCAAAACATTCTTTAAAAATAGTTCATTTCACTTACTCAGAAACTGATGCTAGTGCATAATAGTCAAATATAATACACATCTTTTCCGGGATCTCTTAGAGGAACTTTAACACAACTTGAAACTTTGGATGTGTAGATTTTAAATATTTTATGCTTTCGTTAAGTATTGCATTCCGTGCAAAAATTTTAATACAATTTTTTAATAATAATGACATTTTTTCTTCAGAAAGGGAATTGTCATCTTTGTGCAAAACAGGAGGTTTCAGAGCTATAGAAACAACGTTCTATATCTTTGAATCCTCTGTTCTTTTCTATTTATTGACCAATGAAACCTTAGAAAAAGGGCGCTACATTTTGTGTTACTTACAGACGATCTTCTTTATAAAAACTGAGGGATCAAATCGTGGCTAATCTTTCACTATTAAATTATTAAATAACAAAATAAAAACATATTTTATCCAATTGTAACTCAGAAAAGTAATTTTTAGTTTTAGTCCATCGTTTTGTTTTTCCTGAAATTGCAGAGACTATCGTTATCAAAGCTTCGTCAAATGTTCCGTACGTTACAATACTTACATGAATGACACTGTTAAAAACTGAATGGAATATAATACAGTTTTTATAAATATTTTATTCCGTCTAATTTTTATTATTAGCTTTCCTGAAAATAACCGATACAACTTGTACGAGATAACCAAAAATGTCTGTCCGTTTTTAAAGGAAAATAGGAAAACTCTTCACAGTATGTGTAACTTATATTTAGTCTTCAAAGTAATCGGCATCCAGCAACTTCTGCCAACGTGTCTCCTTGCTGTAGAACTCGGGGGGTTTTGACGCAAAGAAGTCCGTGAGGGCTTTGCGCAAGTCTGCTTCATTGGTGAAGGATTTCCAACGAAGATGATTATCCAGGTAGTGGAAGAGGTGGTAATCGGATGGCGCAAGGTCAAGTGAATAAGTGGATGGCACAACGTCTCCCACCCAAGTTGCTGTATGGTATCCCTGACCACTCGTGCGACATGCGGCCTGGTGTTGTCACGGAGGAAAAGCACAACAAGCGAATATAGGTCTCCAGTGATCGTTTGGCCCGTTGGTAGCAGTTCATAATGAACCACTTGACGACCTGTCCACCAGACACAAAGCATAATCCTGCGTGGGTGTATAGGCGGTCTTGAAGTGTGATGGACAGCATCCTGAGGAGACAAACAGTGTCTGGAACGATTGGGAGTTTCGTACAAAACCCACTTTTCATCACTGGTAAGCATTCGATTGAATAAGGATGAAGTACAGTGGCGAGAAAGGAGCGATACGCAGGCTTCCACTCGTTGTCCCTTGTGGACCTCCAACAGCGTTTGCGGAACCCACTTGCTCAGTTTGTACGTCTTACCTAGGCAGTGCAGGTGAAGTCTAACTGTTTCATCAGAAACGTTGAACTGTCTTGCAAGTTCACCACACGTTAGACTACTGTCCTCTTCAATGGCCGCCTTCAGGACTCCGTCATTCAAGACATGTGGTCGTCCACTGTGAGAGACAATTCATGGAGAGACAAATCACCCAACTTGAATTTTCGAAACCAACGCCTTGCAGTACGTTCATCCACAGCACTATCCCCAAACGCTTGACATATGCGGCGACTTGATGCAGCTGCTGATAAGCCCACTTTGAAGTCGTAAAGCAAACAACCCTGAACGAGATCTCTAGACACTTCCATCCTTCTCACAGCTGTCCGGCTTATAACTGATAGCCGGCCACGGTGCGCGTGTTTTTTTTATAACTTCTGATGTTCCTACTTACTGCTGTCCGAATTTGAAAACAATTGCTGCACGCATTTCGTATATATTTCAACTTGATTCAATGACTAATCAAAAAACGGACAGAACTTTTTTGGTTACCTTGTATTATAACCACGCGAATTTACTGATTAACTCTAATGCGGGTAATTTATACTAATGCTTTTATATATACATATACTTCTTATAACATTAACATAATTTTGCGTATCATAATTCATATAGACAAAAGAAAAGAATCTCTTTCTGTACACACAGAAAGGAAGACAAAATAACTCTTTGACATTTGAATCGTCAAAGAACGTTTCATTTTTTAATCGAATTCACCCCATGCAAGCCAGTAAAGCCACTAATACTCAAGAAATATGACTAATGAACGAAACCAAAAATATTAATAGAGATAGCAATTGACATTGCATTTACATTTTTGAAGATTATATTTAACTGGAAAGCGTGGAAACGGAAGAGAGATCCACAAGCGAGTAGTGCGAGAAAAGAGTCTGTTAACATAAAATTTACGGTTACATATAGCCAACTCATTTGTAAAGTGATGAGATATGGACCCAGTCTAGATTTGCGCTTAATTTTAAAATGTTTAGGTAGCCATAACGAAGATTGATATTTATTTTGCAATAAAATACATAAATATAACACAATTTCAAAAGGGGTGGGGAGTGCAATGCTGGTGCTTTTTTGTCTTATAATTAAACTTAGCTTGCCACAATCACTGATCCGAACATACCACAATATTACTTGCACAAAAATAACACATTCTTACATATCATTTTTACTAAATCCCCCATAATACGTCAGAATCTCCATGAAGTCATAACCAGTCCCCATATGTACAATTTTTTGTCTGTGGGGTGAGGGGAATAAAACAATTTAAAATCTAAACCCCAACGCGTATTTACAATATATGATAAGCTATTTACAAGAAACTAAATAAAATAATGTGAGTAATAACTCTCACCCGACAATTATTCCTTGTGGCAGAAACGTCAGTTAACTGGATGAAATTAAAGCGAGACAAATAATGAAAATAATAAAAAATAAAATAAATAAATAAAAAAAAATAATATATAAAATTTGAAATATAAAATAATGAAATATGAAATAATTAAATTAAAGCGACACTTAAATAATGAAAATTATTTATAAATAATATAAAATAATTAAATATAAAATAACATAAAATAAATAAAAAATAATAAATGAAAAATAAATAAATAAAATAAATAAATAAATAAAAATAATATATAAAATATGAAATATAAAATAATGAAATATGAAATAATTAAATTAAAGCGACACTTAAATAATGAAAATTATTTATAAATAATATAAAATAATTAAATATAAAATAACATAAAATAAATAAAAAATAATAAATGAAAAATAAATAAATGCGGCCTGGCATTGTCATGGAGGAAAAGCACACCTTTGCGATTCACCAGTGCTGGCTCCTTCTGGCGCAATGTCTGTTGCACACGTTTCAATTGCTGCGAGTATAGGTCTCCAGTGACTGTTTAGCCCGTTGGTAGCAGTTCATAATGAACCACTTGACGACCTGTCCACCAGACACAAAGCATAATCCTGCGTGGGTGTATAGGCGGTCTTGCGGTGTGAGGGACAGCATCCTGAGGAGACAACCAATGTATGGAACGCTTGGGAGTTTCGTACAGAACCCACGTTTCATCACTGGTAAGCACTCGATTGAATAAGGATGCGGTACGGTGGTGAGAAAGCAGCGATACGCAGGCTGCCACTCGTTATCCCTTGTGGACCTCCAACGGCGTTTGCGGAACCCACTTGCTCAGTTTGTACGTCTTACCTAGGCGGTGCAGGTAAAGTCAAACTGTTTCATCGGAAATGTTGAACTGTCTTGCAAGTTCACCACACGTTAGTCGTCCACTGCGAGGCTCATCATAGAGAGACAAATCACCCAACTTGAATTTTCGAAACCAACGCCTTGCAGTACGTTCATCCACAGCACTATCCCCCAAACGCTTGACATATGCGGCGACTTGATGCAGCTGCTGATATGTACAATTTTTCGTCTGTGGGGTGAGAGGAATAAAACAATTTAAAATCTAAACCCCAACGCGTATTTACAATATATGATAAGCTATTTACAAGAAACTAAATAAAATAATGTGAGTAATAACTCTCACCCGACAATTATTCATTGTGGCAGAAACGTCAGTTAACTGGATGAAATTAAAGCGAGACAAATAATGAAAATTAATTACAAATAATATAAAATAAGGAAATATAAAATATATAAAAAAATAATAATTAAAAAATAAAATAAATAAAATAAAATAAATAAATAAAATAAAAAATAATATATAAAATATGAAATATAGAATAATGAAATATGAAATAATTAAATTAAAGCGACACTTAAATAATGAAAATAATTTATAAACAATATAAAATAATTAAATATAAAATAACATATAAAATATATAAAAAATAAAAAATAAAATAAAATAAAAAATAATATATAAAATAATATGAAATATAAAGTAATGATATATTAAATAATGAAATTAAAGCCAGCCTTAAATAATGAAAACACCCGTTTATCCTATGACTTACTCAAGCACACACTCATCCAAAGAAAAGAAAAATACGAAAATCACACCCGAAATAAGAAAGGCGTCCCGCATCTACCAGAGAACTGATAACCCTGGTCACCTAAAGGAAATGGGGAGGGGAAATTAATCGAAAGAAAGAAAGGTCAGAAAACGAAACAAAGGTCAGAAATAAAGATGCCAATGTTCTTACATCCCGTAGCTAAGTAAACTTTGAAAGAAGACACTAAATACAAAAACAAAAACCTTAAACTAACCTAATTTTGGAATGGGTTTCCAATGTTCATTTCAGTTAGAACCATATCCTAATGCAAAATCGGCTTCAAAGTGCCACTCTAAACCGGCTACTTTTACTCGACAGATACGCTCAAAACTCATCCACCCTATTCCAAATTCCGATATGGAGAACCACCATCTTTCCGTCCTGCCCTTAACTCTGAACTGAAGATCAGTTCGGAAGAGATGAACTTCTCGCCCTCATAAAATTCCTTCTGATGTGTCCTCCATATCACGACTCTCATAACGCAGACAAAAGAACACTGTCTTCAGTCTTTGTCAACGAAGGTACCACACTGCGACTAACCATTACAGACGAGACGGAAATAACAGACCCAACCCAATGGGGATTTGTGTCATCGGAGTCTAGAATTCCAGAGACCTTCTTCTCTGGACAGGAAGAGGAGAAGTGACCAGTCTCTCTACCCTTCTAACATGTTGGTTTACGGCGGGTCACAATGATCGGCATTTTCTTGCCCTCCCTCTCCGCTCAGTTGGATTTACGATAAATACCTGATGAAATATGTTGATCCAGATTAATATTTTTGTAAATTACGGTTGTGATGCCCGTCCTTTGGTCACGACGCCAAATGTGACGCCGTCCTTTGTCACGACGCCAATATGTGACGTCCGACCCCTTCTGCGGCGCGATCCTGCAGTCACGACACCACTCGTGATGTCTGACTCTCTCTGGCGCAGTCCTGCAGTCTCGACACCACCTGTGACGGGCTAACCCTGGGACATCGGTTGAAGTCTTGTTGGGTTCTAGTACCAACTTGTCGTGCTCGGCTCACCGAAGCAACTGCTTTGATCTCGATTCAACCTACCCACGTTGTGATTTGATCTTATGTTGACGAGATCAATCAAACGTCGGGCCGTAGTGCCAGCCGAATCCGGGTCAAGGTGATACTGCACAATAAATGTAGACAGAAAAAAAACAAAAGCACAAACAACAACTTCAAGGCGAGCGACTGGTTAGGAATAGTGATTAATTTTATGTCGGTTTGTTGAGTTACAGGAATGCGTCTCTCTCTTTCTCTCCCAGCCCCACAAAAAATGTGGATTGTAACACTTTTGCGTTCTTAGCTAGTTCTGGATATCTGGGTTATTTTTCAATAAAGTCGGCTCTGGTGGAAAATATAAGTCAGACTTCTATAATTTGTTCTTGGTTAGAAGTCTAAGTCGGAAACTTGCTTTGGTGGGAAATCTAAAGTCGGACTTCAACAAATTTGTTCTTGGTTAGAAGTCTAAGTCGGAAGGCATGGAATCGTGCGGTCACCCCTGCGAGGCGTTATCTTTCGAGTCCCCTGTCTCTTGGGCTCGACTGGATCTCTCTGCTTCTCGAATTGCACTCTGCCTGGACTGCACTCTGCCTAAAACGCCCGAAGACGTTTGCTTATATGGACGCCGATCAAAACCCGGCGTGGGTCGGACGTGGTGTGGCCACCACGTTGATTTCAAATCCCCAATAAGGATTTTCTTTGTTTTCGGTCAGAAATATTTATCATTTTCCATTTTTGGAAGTCTTCTTCCACTCCCACCTTCTTCTGCTCTCATATGGGTATCTCACCACACCCCAGAGGGCGTCAACGGTTTTCCCACTTCCTCGCAGTAACATCTCATACCTATCCCCTCAATGGGCGGTGGCAGGCCTCCCCTCTGCGTCACATGATCACCTCCGCCTAGCCATCGCTACCATTCGGCCAATGAACGCCCACTAATGTGGATGTGATAATCTCAATTTTTATCCAACGTCACGGCATATGGAATTCTTCCATCAGGTTTCCGTCAACATTAAGTGGATGGAATTTTGGTGAAATTGAGTTAATTAAAAATTCTATCAACATAGCTTGTTATCATAGGCGAATTTCAACAGAACACAGATGTCTTGTCCAACCAATATCTCCTTGACTCAAGGTTGGGCTTTGTGTGCGGTCGACAGATGACCTATTAAATCCTTTCCCGATAATATAAGTTCGCCATCATGACACAGTTAATGTTTATCTGTTTAAAAACTCTGGGATTCATCAACTAATTTTTACGACAATGGCCATCAGAATTTTCGCCATTCCCATTATCAAAATAACATCGCCAAATACCCCTTTGTGGGTGGTTTTTCCCTTATCATCTAAGTTGTTAAGTCTTGTCCCTCTCTTTCTTTCTTTTCTTTCTCTTTTTCCTTCCTTTTTCCTCGCAGAGAATTTTCATCATTCTCTGATAATATTGTTGTAACCATGACACAGTTAATGTTTATCCACCTAAAAACTCTGGGATTCATCAACTAATCTTTACGACAATGACCATCAGAATTCTCGCCATGTGACCGCGATTCAACGCCGACAGCTGCCCGCCCGTGTCCCCTAGCTTATCTGCGAGAAGAAGAACAATGGGTCGTTAGATTCCTAACCTTATTCAGGAACATTTGGCATATCTCAGCGTCAAACCCCCGCCACTCCGCGAGAAAGGAAAAATGATTATCTTCATTCGCATTTGAAAATAATAAAATAAAATAAATCTTTTTACCCGTCCTTTGTTTGGGGAAAATAACAAAACAAAAAGAACATCGCTCAGTATGTCTTTCGTTCTATCTATCGGTTTAAGTAATCCCCGTAATTAACTTCTGTGTTTAATTAATTGGTCAATTAACCTGCCGTTGCTAAATAGTGTTACACGGTTTTTTTTTTGCTTTATTGAAGAAGAACCAGTAAACTCCGCATAAAAATAGTATTCACTTCTCTAAAGTAATTTTTACATTTACATATGGCCTGGGGGTCTACGTCAAGGACCATCTCCCTCTGGCTAGAGAGTCCTCTCTCGAATCGCCGGATCATTCGTTCTTGTGTCTCCGGCTATCTCTTCTCGTTAGCTATAAATGATACACTTATTTTAAGCCACAAAAGAAAGAAGTCTTCTCTTAACTGATACATTTCACTTAAGCCCGAAAAGAAAGAAGTTTTCTCTTAACTGATACACTTCCTTTAAGCCTCAAAATAAACAAAGAAGTCTTCTCCTATCAGATACACTTCTTTAAACCCCAAAAGAAAGAAGTCTTCTCTTAACTGATACATTTCCTTTAAGTCGCAAAATAAAGAAATCTTCTCTTTACTGGCACACTTCATTTAGGCGCCATCAGAAAGAAGTCTTCTCCTAACTGATACACTTCCTTTAAGCCTCAAAAGAACGAAGTATTCCCTTAACTGATTCACTTCATTTAAGCCCCATTAGAAAGAAGTCTTCTCTTAACAGATACACTTCCATAAAGCCGCAAAAGAAAGAAGTATTCACTTAACTGATACACTTCCATTAAGCCTGAAAAGAAAGAAGTCTTCTCTTAACTGATACACATCCTTTAACCCTCAAAAGAAATAAGTTTTCTCTTAAATGTTACATTCGTTAAGCCCCAAAAGAAAGCAGTCTTCTTCTCTTAACTAATACACTTCCTTTAAGCCACAAAAGTACGAAGACTACTCTTAACTGATACACATCATTTGAGCCCCAAAAGAAAAGGACATTTATTAAATGATAGACTTCCTTTAAGCCTAAATAGAATGAAGTCTTGTCTTAATTGATACAATTCCTTTAAGCCACAAAAGAAGGAAGTCTTGTCTTAGCTGATACACTCCCTTTAAGCCTTAAAAGAAATGAAGTTTTCTCTTAACTGATACACTCTATATAAACTCCTGTAGAAGGAAATGTTCTTTTAACTGATACCCTGCATTTAAGCTCCAATATAAAGAAATATTCTCTTAACTGATAAATATCTTTTAAGCCTCAAAAGAACAAAACCTTCACTTACATGAAACACTTCTTTTAAGCCCGAAGAGAAAGAAGTCTCCTCTTAACTGACACGCTTCCTTTAAGCCTCAAAAGAAAGAAGTTTTCTCCGAACTGATACACTTCCTTTAAGCTCCAATAGAAAGAAATATTCTCTTAACTGATACACTTCCTTTAAGCCCCAAAAGAAAGAACTCTTCCATTAAATGATACACTTCTTTAAGCCTCAAAAGAAAGAAGTGTTGTCTTAACTGGTACATTTCTTTAAACCAAAAAAGAAAGACGTCTTCTCTTAACTGATATACTTTCTTTCAGCCTCAAAAGAGCGAATTCGTCCCTTAACTGAGAAACTTCATTTAATCCCCATCAGAAAAAAAATCTTCTCTTAACTGATACAATTCCTTTAACCCTGAGAAGAAAGAAGTTTTCCCTTAACTGATACAATTCCTTTAAGCCTCAAAAGAAAGAAGTGTTCTCTTAACTATTACATTACTTCAAACCAAAAAAGAAAGAAGTCTTCTCTGCACTGATACACTTCATTTAAGCCACAAACGAAGGAAGTGTTCTCTTAACTGGTACATTTCTTTAAACGAGAAAAGAAAGAAGTATTTTCTTAACGGATACACATAATAGGTTGGTGCAAAAATAATGTCGTTTTTTGACTGAAGTTGAACGTCAAAATCGACATTATTTTTGCACCAACCTAATACTTTAAGTCTCAAAAAAAGAAGTTTTCTCTTAACTGATATATTTTCTTTAAGCCTCAAAAGAACGAAGTCTTCCCTTAAATGTTACTCTTACTTTAAGCCCCAAAAGAAAGAGGTCTTCTCTTAACTGATACACTTCCATTAAGACTCAAATGAATGGAGTCGTCTCTAAACTAATAAAATTAATTTAAGCCTGAGAAGAAAGAAGACTTGTCTTAACTGATACACTACCTTCAAGCTTTAAAAAAAAAAGACTTCTCTTAAGTGATACACTTCCTTTAAACCTGAAAAGAATGAATTCTCCTCTTGACTGATACATTTCCTTTAAGCCTCAAAATAAAGAAGTTTTCTCTTAACTGATACATTTCCTTTAAGCTTCAAAAGAAAGAATCTTCTGTTAAATGATACACGTCCTTTAAGCCTAAAAAAGAAGTCTTCTCTTAACTGATAAACGTCGTTTATACCTCAAAAGAAAGAAATACTACCCTTAACTGATACACTACCTTTAAGCCCCAAAAGACAAAAGCCTGTTCTTAAATGATACACTTCCTTTAAGCTACAAAAGAAAAAAGTCGTCTCTTAACTAATACATTTACTTTAAGCCTCAGAAGACAGAAGTCTTTTCTTCAATGATACACTTCCTTTCAGCCTCGAAAGAAAGAATACTTCTCTTGAATGATACACTTCCTTTGATCCTCAATAGAAAGAAGGCATCTCTTAACTGATACAATACCTTTAAGCCCCAATAGAATGAAGTCTCCTTTTAACTGACACGCTTCCTTTAAGCTCCAAAAGCAAGAAGTGCTCTCTTAACAGGTACATTTCTCTTCATAACTGATACACATCAGTTAAGCCTCAGAAGAAAGAAGTGTTCTCTTAACTGATAAACTTTCTTTAAGCATCAAAATAAACAAAGAAGTATTCTCTTAACTGATACACTTCTTTAAACCTCAAAAGAAAGAAGTCTTCTCTTAACTGAAGCATTTCCTTTAAGCCCCAAAAGAAAGAAGTCTTCTCTTAACTGATACACTTACTTTAATTCTCTAAAGAAAGAAGTCTTTTCTTAACTAATACAATTCCTTTATGCCACAAAAGAACGAAGACTACTAATCTACCTTGTTCCCAGTAATATGTATTATTTTTATATGCTTTAAAAAACCTTTTTCTCCTGGGTGGAATTTTCTTTTTGGTACGTACGACTGTGTTATTTGTTTAGTTTGACTTGGTAGCAATTTATCAAATGTTGATCTGATTTTTCTAGCGAACATCACTTCTGCGGGTGATAATGTCGATGGCGTAGCATTATTTGGCGTAATTCGATATATCTGAAGAAATTGTTGTAATGCTATATATATCATATACTTTTCTTAACGTTCTTTTGAGTGTATCAAGAAATCTCTCCGCTTGCCCATTTGATCTTGAGTGATATGGCAGGGATTTTATGTTTGACTTGATAAATTTCGCAAACCTCTTGGAAGTCCGCTGATGTGAATTGCGTTCCACTACCTGTGACTAGGCAATCCACTACTCCAAAGCGAGCGAACAGCTCGTGGAGGCAATTTATGGTAGTTTCCGAAGTAGGATTTTTGCAACAAAACACCTCCGGCCATTTATTATAACTATCCACTATGATCAAATATTAGAAACCATCAATTGGACCTGCATAATCTGCGTGTATTCTTGACCACGGACGATTTGTCTCTGGTCATGGCTTATGGATAAGTAGCGGTGGTTTGGCTGCTAAGGAACAACCCTTGCATTTTTCCACCTTCTGTATAATGTCCTGGTCCATGTTTTTCCAATATACATAGCTTCGCATCAGCGATTTCATTCTATTTTTTCCAGGATGGCCCCTGTGGAAATCCTTTAGGATTCGCTTTTGTAGTGTTTTGGGAATTACTACCCTTTCGTTATAAAGGAGCACATTATAGCATAAAGAAAAGCTTTCCGATATTTGCTTATTTTTTCTGCTATTTTTGCTTATGTTTCTTTTATGAATTCATCATTTATTGCTTCATTTTTATCGCTTGTAGTGTGACGGGGAGGTTTCTAACTGTACAACATAGTACTGTCCTGATATCTTCTTCACGTCGTGGGGCTGCGATTACAGAATCTTCCACTGGGTCTGTTTTCGTTGGTATAAGTCTCAAAAGACCATCCGCATGCCCGATTTTTTCGTTGGTAGATACTCCAATCTGAAATTGTAATTCAGAAGAATTGTTCCCCATCTTAGTAACCTGTTTGCAGTGTAAATCGGCAGACCTTTTTTCGAACCAAATATTATTAATAACGGGTTGTGATCCGTCTGTAGTTAAAAAAAATCTACCATAGATATATTTATTAAATATTGTGACTGCGAAAATAATTCACAAAGCTTCTTTCTCTATTTGTGAGTAATTTTTTTCTGCTGGTTATAGATATCTAGAAGCATGTGCGATGGGTTTTATTGTCCCATCCGGCATTTTATGCAGTATACCTGCCCCGACTCCATAGGCGCTCGCGTCACTTGCTACAATTATTTCTAATTTAGGATCGTAGTGTGCCAAAAATAAATCCGAAGTTAACCTCCTAATTATTTTGTCAAACGTTTTCTGGCATTCATCTGTCCACTGCCAAAATTTTCTTTTTTTACCAGTTCGTTGAGTGGTGCGCGAAGTTTATGCACGTGAGGAATGAATTCCTGGTAGTAACTCACTAAACCTAGAAAACTTTGTAACTCTGTTATGTTCTTTAGAACTGGTATTTTTTTTAATTGCCGTTGCCCTTTCAGCGTCTGGTCATCTTCCTTCTTGATCGATGATATGGCCAAGGTATTTAATTTCCTTCATGAAAAAAACGCGTTTGTTTTCTTTTACCTTGACCCCATAGCTTTGTATTCACTTAAACACCTCTTGTACGTGTTCCCAGTGTTGTTCAACACTTTCGCTATTTATCAATACGCCATCCAGGTATGCAATCGTGTACTCTAGTCCGGCGAGCATAGTGTCTATTGTCTGTTGGAATATAGCCTGCGCGACCTTAATCCCAAATGATAATCTTTGGTATTTCTACAATCCTTTGTGTGTGTTTATGCACAGTAATTTTGAACTTTCCTCATCGACTGGAATTTGCAGGTACGCTTCACTTAAATCTATTTTTGAGAAAGAATTTCCGCCATTTAATTTAGTGAATACTTCTTCTGGGCTGGGTAGAGGTTAGTGGTAATCTTTTATCGCTGCATTCAAACGCGTTGAGAAATCAGCGCATACTCGAATCTCCCCTGATTTCTTATTGACGTAAACCGTAGGTGCGGTCCATTGACTGTATTCTCCTTTTGTCACTATGCCAGTGTTTTCGAGTCTAGCCAATTCTTGATCTATTTTTTCTATTGACGCCAACGGTACGCTTCTTTTCTTCTTGAAGATAGGTTGAACGTTTTCTTTTATTTCGATATTTGCTGCCATTTTGTTACATCTTCCTAGACCTGCTGAAAATACTTCGAGGAAACTCTTTTTTAGTTTCTCTTTTAATTTGTCTGCCTCGGTTGATAAACTTTTTACTATTTGGCAGTACGTACTTATTGGTAAATCCCAAAGTTCGAATTTTTGCATCCAGTCTGTTCCGAATAAGTTTTCTGTATTTCTTAATACATACATTTTTCATTTTTTCGTCATTCCATTAAATGTCACGTTTGTAATCACTTCACCCTTTTGTTTTTCTCCCAGTTACGGACCTCGCAAATCTATCAGTTTTTAACATGGCAGGTTTGTTCAGTTTTCTCCATGTTTGTACGTTAATAATAGTTAAGTCCGAGCCGAAATCCAACTGTAGTCTGACTTTTCTCTTTTGCATTTCTACTTGTACGTATTTTCTTATGTTAGTCTCATCCGCTTGGTCAGTACTCGTGATTCTTATTCTGCTTTTGCTTTCTCTTCTTGTCCAACAATGAGAACTTTTATGTCCTATTTTTTAAATGATAGACAAGTTTTAAAACGGTATGGACAGTCTTTATACCAACGCCAAGTCCCACAGCGATAGCATGGACTGGGTGGTAGTTTTTTCTGATATTGACTTTTAGAAGTAGAAAATGTTGTTTTACCTGTCTTTGAGGAGGAAAAATTGGTTTGGTTTGTTTCTGAGGAGGGAAAGTTGGTTTGTCTTCGTACTTTACGTATGTGCGCGATGTCAGCTTGTTCTATATCTTATTAGTCTTTCTTAACGCTAATGCATCTCTGGCAGCCTTCGGCTAGTATTTTAAGTGTCAAATCTTGTTCACTGTCTAATTTTGTAAGGATTCTGCGTCTAATTTTCGCGCCTTTGGTTGAAACCAGGCCTTGGACATATATTAAACACTTCAAATTGTCCGCGCTGACTTCCCATAATTTAAAGTCATCACAATGTTTGTTTATAATGGAAGCCAAAGTTATGTAATCTTCGCTGTCCTTTTTTGTTAGGTTCAGACATTTCCATCTATTGTGGAATAGTGAGGTATTATGGCTGAAAAGTTCTGTTAGCAGTTTTATGGCTTCTTTGAAAGTCATTTGTTTTCCTCGGTAGGATATAATCTTCGAATTTGGCATATTCGCATGTGCCTAATTTTCTTAGTAATAGACGTACTTTTCGTGCGTCTGACCAATCTCTGCAGTCAAATTCATATAGATCTTCGTACCTTCGGAAGTAAGTTGCAAAGGTTTTGTCTTCGTCGGGTGCATACGTGAAATCTTGGATAGTGCTCCAAATAGCGTCTTGTGAGAGAACTGTTTCCCTTTTGGAATGTTGCTCTGTATTTGACATTACACGTAGCAATAATTCTTGTAATTCAATATGTTTGTTTGTTTTTTTTTGTTTTTTTTGCTGCTGTTTAATTTGGATTCTGATAAGTTCCACAATGGTTGACTGAAAATCTTCCATGTTAACGTAATTTTGTGCAAGTATTTTACCTGATATTCTGGAACCTGTGTACGCAAAAGAAAATCCTTTTGTTGCCACAGTAAAATTGATGTCCAAAAAAGAAAATTCTTTTTTTTTATGTGTTCACGTAGAACTTGATTTTTGTTTTTTTTAGAAATCTCCACGTAGAATTTTATTTTTTTAAAGTTTACTTGTCGACACTGTTATATGCGGCGGATAGCAAAAAAGTTATGTCCTCCGCGTAGAGAGTTCGTATTTCTGGGTTACCTCGTCGCTACATGTTATGTGCGAAATATAGCAAAAAAAGTATGTCCTCCGCGTATGTTCGTTTTTTAGGGGGTTTTTCGTCGCCATTTGTTATGGTCCAATGTAGAACCAATGAAGAATAACTCGAACACAGGTATGGAATAAAACCGATATATTAGAAACAGAAATATATACAAAGAAGTAGAAGTATTAGTAATGACTATCAGATTTGGTTAGAGTGAACTATGTTGTCTCGACAAGTATCACTATTCCATTGTTATTATTTATTTGCATTTTTAAAATACAAAATGTACCACAAGGGCTAAAAATGGGGAGGGGGAAAAACTGGTCTTCTCTAGTCCTACCTGAAAACTAACTTTGTCTCATTCGTTGACCCATTCGTACTTACAATTTTCCTTTCACCATAACAACACATTTACTAATCGCTCTCACAACAGTCACCAAAATACCACATTTTCTCGATGAAAAGCCCTAACATGAATTTTTATTTACAAAATCATCGAGGGATGGGGAAAAAGTCAAAAACCCAATGTTTATATACAATGCAAAATATGTATTTACAAGAAACTAAACAAAACAATATTAGTAGTAGGACCCTTCCAAAAATGTGGCAGAAATCTCTATTAACTGGGATGAACAAATCCAGAGAACAGAGACATCTGTCACCTAAAACGTGGGGAGGGGTGGAGACAAGAAACTAAACTAACTATTCCATTGTTCGTACAATAATCCTCTCTGCTCCCTCCTAAGGCGCAGTATTTATAATGTCCGGAATAGTCCATTATTATTATGGGTAAGTTCCCATAACACAAATAGAATAAATAAAATATACAAAATAAAAAATAGGTAAATTAATACAAAAATAATCTAATAAAAAGCAATCCAAATAAATAAATAAATGAACAAATTAACAAATGGCCCCCGCTAAAATAACCATTAGAACTAATAAAAATAAGCAGAAATAAGCAAAAACAAGTCAAAGTAATCAATCCAAATAAATAAATAAAAAACTGTCCACCCACAAAAATAACAGAATAGACTACAGTAAGCAAACTAAACATTGGATAAATAAATAGCTTTAATTATCTTCCCAGACCAAAACAAACTATTAAATGAGCGACCTAAGCAAATCCACCATCGAAAATTTTATTCACTACGTTAATAAAGCATCAAAAACCGAAAAGAAAAATTAATACAAAATGAAAATGAAAAAAACGAGCAAAGTAAATTAACCCAAACAATTAAAGAAACAAACAAAAAAGCCACTCCCGCAAGAATAGATTAGCCACAATGCACCATTGAACAATATATATAAATAACCGAGAAAGTCTCCAGCATTCGCGCATTCACGGCCTGACGATTGCATCCAGCATAAAAAAGCCTGTCGCCTCTGAGTGTTGAGTGTTGACTTCAATGTTGATTTTTATATATATATATATATATATATATATATATATATATATATATATATATATATATATGTGTGTGTGTGTGTATGTGTGTGTGTGTGTGTGTTGGTGTGAGTAATAGCTGTATGTATGAATATATGTGTACAGGTATGCATAAAAATCTACGATGTGTATATGCATGTGTGTATATATATGTATGCACAGGTATACATCGATGAGCATAAATATATATATATATATACATGTATATTCGGGTGTGCTAAAGAAATCAATAATATATGTACATGCCTTGTTGAAAGTATATGTAGATACACTTGTGTTCAAGTGTATGTATTTGCGTATATATATATATACATATATATATATATATATATATATATATATATATATATGCAGATATAGATAGATAGATAGATAGATAGATAGATAGATAGATAGATAGATAGATAGATAGATAGAAATATTCTACTGTAGGAGGGTTTATCACAACAATAATGGAAATTAAAGAATGAAATCGATGGCATAATTAAAACCGTCAAACAGAACCGTCCAAATTTAAGCTCTACGCATCAAGCGTTCTGGCATAAGGACTAGGTTTTACAAAGCTAAAAATATAAAAGAATAATCTGAAGAAGTCTTTCATGATGAAACATGGATAAATATACATGTATATTCGGGTGTGCTAAAAAATAGGTCTAATATATGTATATGCCTTGTTGAATGTTTATGTACATACAATTGTGTTCAAGTGTATGTATTTGCGTATATATAAATACACACACACACACACACACACACACACACACATATATATATATATATATATATATATATATATATATATATATATATATATGCATATATATATATATGTATGTATAGATAGACAGATAGATAGATAGATAGAAAACAAAATGTCCGTGATTTAAAATCCTGCAATACCAAACGGCTCTAATACAGACATAAATAAAAGAAACAGACAGGAAAGCAGACATGAACGCTGTCTAGACATCGGGAGGTGATAAGGTAAATTAATTTGATTTATGTTACCGACTTATCCTCAGAGATACAAAGGCATTTTCCTCAGTTTTAGATTTCTTTCATTTTAAACTGAAAACGCCAAAGAGAGCGAAACGCGTCGTTAATAAAATTTTCAAATGTTTCTCTTCATTATTTACATACATATTTGAGATTTTCATTAATAGGACGAAATATAAATGAATGCAGAACTGATAACAAGAGAGAAAATGGTGGTGAGAGTAAGTCACTGGGAACAAACATTCCCTGCCCAGGGCCTCAGATTTAAGTGATGAGCATAGTAATTGAAGTCTCTTTCCAGACGGTTTTTTTTCCAAAAGGTTTCAGCCTAAATATGTTTCCCTTTTATAGTGATTTTAAATGTTAATTAACTCAATTGACAAGCCAGACTCTGTCTTGAGGAATGTACTTGAATATTTCTACATACAAATCTGTTGAAAGATTTAGGCCAGAAAACTTGTTGTTTGCTTGAAAAGCTGTAGTCAGTCTTTGGATCTGACAGTTGGTTTGCGTTACTTCAGCGACGTGCATTGAAGTGTACGGACACTGACGCGTATTAATATAGAAATTATCTTGCGAAAAGAGGTTAGCTACATTACATAATCACAATTGAACTCATCACATATTTATCTCCGTCTCTCAATAAAAACAAATGGTTACTTACCTTGAATCTGGGGTCTTATCACCTGGACAGTGTTCAGCTGTTTGAATTAAGGAGTCGAATGTAAAAAAAGTTTAGCTTCGTGTTGAGCGTGAGCAAGACTTTATTCAGAATCAATCACTAAAATGTTTGTTATAAATAAACTTTTCCATTTGTCTGTTACGTCATTATATGGCCAATCAGGTTCTGAATAAATGTATCACAACTTCCTCTTTTTTGCTGGACATTCATTTCAACCTCCTCTTCGCTTCAATAATTTTTAAGTTTAACGGACGCCCTCGATTCGCTTTGTAAAACTCGGCATGACTAAATTATAAATGGCAAAAGGGAAAATGAGAAATATATATATATTTATATATATATGTGTGTGTGTGTGTGTGTGTGGTGCGGTGTAATGGATATTGTCTCGGAAAAATAAATCGGAGAGCCGAGTTCGAATCTCAGTCGGGTTTCTTACATTCAATTACGTGCAAATACCCTTGGGAAAGGTATAAATCCATTTCACCCCCTTCTCCCAGCAGAAAGTTACGGCAACCTACCGTGAGAAAATATTCTGCCTAGTCTGTTCGAAAAATGCATGATCACTCAAGCGTGTATTACGTGTTACTGAATGACACCTGAATATCCGAGAAATCTCATATGTGTGTGTGTGTGTGTGTGTGTGTGTGTGTGTGTGTGTGTGTGTGTGTGACAGTACAAATGGTCAGTAGTAGCAGTTGAAAGGATAGTGATACTGTCGTGACAATATTGGTGTGAAATTAGGATTAAAATGGTTCATGCGAAAACCCCGGATGGAATTAGAGCATTGGAAGGGTTGAAAAAAAGTTAAGCATGAAAATGTTATAGTGAAAAACTTGAATTGAAATATGAAGCGAAGGAAAAAAGGTTGTTTTTTCCTCTGATAAACTGATCGGCGAATCAGTTATGAATACGAAAGCAGGAATGCAAAAAACAGTAGAAACATTCTTTTGCCGATTCAGAAATAATTTTGTCTTGATAAAACCGGCCGCTTGTCGCAGTCAATATTTACGTCGTATTGGAAATGTAAACAAAGAGAAATTCTGGCAGTTGACTGCTTTGTTAATTGAATGTCATTCAAGACCGGGAAGCGAATATTTGTAAAGTAACAAAATGTAAACAAAAGAGATTGCTGAATGATATGTCGTGTCCAAAATACGGTTTGGAGAAATTTAAATAATTTGGAGTGTGTTATGAAAATAAACAAAAGAATTGGTTGAGGTTACGATCTGGAACATCGACAACAAGAAGAAATTGCTGATTTGAAATACAATTTGCTGACGAGAAAATTATTGTTAGGAAAATAAAGGAATTCTAAAAACAGAGAGAATTATTTGCCAATATGAAATAATTCTTTAAAAACAAAAAATTATTAACGTAAACCGTAATTATTTGGTAAGAGGGATGTAAGACTAAAGTTTATTGCTTTGTGATACGAATCTGCTTTGTTTATAGACTATGTCATGATTCCAGAGTTTGACGAAATAATTAATTGGTGAATATATAATGAGCTTGGAGAGGTAGTGAGAGTTAGGTTAGATGACTATAAACCGAACGCTCGGTTGAAGTGGCAGAAGCAGCAGCCGTTGGAATGAGCTGAAACGAATCAGCAGCAGCGAGAAGTTTGTTTAACCCACGCGACCTGTTTTCGAAATGCCGCCGACCTAACATCTCGTGTGACTGTTTAACCCTCTCTAAGTTTTAGAAGGAAGAGATACAGTGTCACGATAGAGAGGCAAATGGGAAGGGTTAATTTTGTTATATCAACGTTTATATAAACCCTTTGAAAATTAACACAGCAGCCGTCTTCAATATTTGCTATGATATTTGGGTTTTCACAAGCGGAAGCATTCTTTTATAGCACGGTTCCGTCAAATCAATTCAGCGCTTAAGAACTGACGAAAATATGAACCTCACTGCATTGTGATCAAAGGACACGGCGTGGGCAGAGCAAATGAATTAACAAAGCGGTCCTTAGAGAACCATCAGCTGATAGACGCCAGTACAGACCAGCGTGAGAAACTCCCACGGATGGACCTGGGCTGTCCGATATATATATATATATATATATATATATATATATATATATATATATATATATATATATATATATATATATATAATGAAAAGACTTAAACACTAATATTCCATGGTCATAATTTATTCCATTGGAATCGGAAAAACGACCCAATTCATCAGACCTACAGATTCAAAATGAAAACGGAAAAACGACTACGGGAGAAATTGGTGAGAGTATGTGTGATAGTGTGTGTGTGGGGGGGCGTGATCTATATAGAGGGGTAATAGACGAGAGAGACGGGGCGGACTTTAGGCGGAGAGGGCACTAAAATTTAACTGAGGGAAGATTTAAAAAGGGATTTCAGTGATAAAAGGTGCGTATTTTCAAAAATATACCGGAAAAGTGTACATTTCTTGGTGACACTCACACCCCTTAGGCGATACAATCTTATGCTCCCACCCAGACCCCTACAACGCATACGTACACACACTAATGAGATAAAGGGAGAGTTTAGATAATCTAACATTAGAAGCGTTTTTAGGATTCCCTGAAGCTAAGTAGAGACAGCGTTCTGAAATGTATTGTCTAGCCGTGTCAAGTCATAAACCAACAATCTCTTCCCCCATAAATTTATCGGTGTGGCCAAATGATTCTCGGGCGGCCTGTTTTCATCTCGCCCCCATCCCAAACGAGACCGTTTGACCAACACAAGGAATTTTGGTGAAATCCCGCTGACAAGATAAAGGCAGATGAAAACTCGTAGACAAAATTCCATTTTCACTCTTCGTACCTCCGGTTGATTATACATACCTGCGTACATTTACACCCATATACCGCTATATGTTTACATATATATATATATATATATATATATATATATATATATATATATATATATATATATATGTATGTGTGTGTATGTGTGTATTTCGATATATATATATATATATATATATATATATATATATATATATATATATATCGAAATACACACACACACACATAAATACATCTGCATATATATCTCTACCTGCGTATCCATACGTTCATACATGTAGGTGTACACACGCACACGCACACACACACATATATATTCCTGTACTTACCCACATACACCCATACATACATATATCTATGCGTATGCTTTTATATACACGTCTACACACACATGCATACACCCACATGAACGCACATATCCATTTCTATATTTAAACCAAATCAAAGGCCAATTAAAAAATATATAATATTCTAAAACCGCTGGGTGAGTAGCGTGTATATATCTCTAATGTTAGAATGTATACCTAGGTGTCTAACTATTATAATGCTATCTGATTTTGCAAATCAGTTATTAGGGGAACGTTTACCCACCTCACCCCTCACACATGTATCATCACGTCAATAAAGAAAAGCCAAAATTAGAAGTACATGTCGTATCACATAAACATACACAATGATACATATACGTAATGGTTATTACATGGATAAAGCATAAAAATAAATAAAAAAATAAATAAAAGAAAAATAAATAAAAAAATTGGAATACCTGGTGCCTCACATAACCATACACAAAAATACATACAAGTAATATTCAATACACAGAAAGTCATGCCCGATGTTATTGGGCTAAGGTGGAAGTGTCACACCTGGCCGCGTGCTATAAAACGGTGTTCATGTTTTGAACCGTTTTATATGCCTACATTTGGAGAGGATCTCACTCCGAAGGTTTAACAGTTCATCCTGATTATTATCTCTGATGATAAAGATCTTTTCGGCGATGCACAGATTACACCTATCACGTAAGTTATTAGGTGTGCTAGCTCTTGACAAGTATCTCCATTCGAAAAGTGGGGTTAGACCCCTATCCACCAGATCCCAGTAGTGTTTGGATAGGGACGTTTGGTTTCTGAGGTATCTGTGTCTAAAGGAGTGCCTATGGCCGTATAGACGTTGCTTCCAATCACCAGCGGATATACCTATGTATCTTTTCTTCTCGTTTCTGTTTTCTCTGGGGAAGATAGTTGCCTCGTACACTACGTTTTTATACATGCACTTACCCCCGTTTGGGCAGAGATCTTTATTCCTACAATTGCAGTTGGGGTCATTCGTTTGAGGTTCGCTACTGTGGTAGTTTTTAAGTATTCTACAATTATGGGAAGATATAATTTTCTCTATATTATTCACGCACGAGTAACTAATTTTCAGTGTTTTCCTATTAAATATTTTATGTAATTTGTGTTTGTTGTGAAAGTGTTTCAGCGGTTTTAGAATATTATATATTTTTTAATTGGCCTTTGATTTGGTTTAAATATAGAAATGGATATGTACGTTCATGTGGGTGTATGCATGTGTGTGTGTAGACGTGTATATAAAAGCATACGCATAGATATATGTATGTATGGGTGTATGTGGGTAAGTACAGGAATATATATGTGTGTGTGTGCGTGTGCGTGTGTACACCTACATGTATGAACGTATGGATACGTAGGTAGAGATATATATGCAGATGTATTTATGTGTGTGTGTGTGTGTATTTCGATATATATATATATATATATATATATATATATATATATATGTAAACATATAGCGGTATATGGGTGTAAATGTACGCAGGTATGTATAATCAACCGGAGGTACGAAGAGTGAAAATGGAATTTTGTCTACGAGTTTTCATCAGTCTTTATCTTGTCAGCGGGATTTCACCAAAATTCCTTGTGTTGGTCAAACGGTCTCGTTTGGGATGGGGGCGAGATGAAAACAGGCCGCCCGAGAATCATTTGGCCAGTCCGATAAATTTATGGGGGAAGAGATTGTTGGTTTATGACTTGACACGGCTAGACAATACATTTCAGAACGCTGTCTCTACTTAGCTTCAGGGAATCCTAAAAACCCTTCTAATGTTAGATTATCTAAACTCTCCCTTTATCTCATTAGTGTGTGTACGTATGCGTTGTAGGGGTCTGGGTGGGAGCATAAGATTGTATCGCCTAAGGGGTGTGAGTGTCACCAAGAAATGTACACTTTTCCGGTATATCTTTGAAAATACGCACCCTTTTATCACTGAAATCCCTTTTTAAATCTTCCCTCAGTTAAATTTTAGTGCCCTCTCCGCCTAAAGTCCGCCCCGTCTCTCTCGTCTATTACCCCTCTATATAGATCACGGCCCCCCCACACACTATCACTCATACCCTCACCAATTTCTCCCGGAGTCGTTTTTCCGTTTACATTTTGAATCTGTAGGTCTGATGAATTGGATCGTTTTTACGATTCCAATGGAATAAATTATGACCATGGAATATTAGTGTTTAAGTCTTTTTATTATATCCTTACTCTGTCCTGGACATCGAGTTCTACCTGGATCATATCCTCTTGGAATTATTTTTATACACATATGTGTATGTGCATATATAATTGCATATGTATGAGTATATTCACCACTAATATTGTCTATATATATATATATATATATATACATTTTAAAAGAAAACAGACCACTTTAAGGCTCTGTAGGGAGACCACAGTTGTCTTCCATTTGCTTTAGCTCATGAGAGCCGTGGCCTCGTTTTAGTGAGTAGAACTCTTCTCCCTTTTTTGTCGTTACTTCCGTTCTGGAAGGAACGACCTCTTTACCTCTCTGACCGCCCGGGCATACACACACACGTGGATACTGGTCGTCATGGTACGGCCCAACGAAACCGAAAATTATTCGTGTTGCTGAGGACAACCAAAGGCCATGAAAATTGGTAGGTCACTTCTTCGTTCAAATTCTGCTTAACCTCCTCGTTCCTTTGGGACAATATGAACAATTATTTGTTTTGGGACATATATAAACCTTATAAATATATATACGAAGGTTGTTTGCCTTGTTAAATGTTTTTTATTTGTTACGCTCGAGTATTTCGTTTTCTTATATTCGCATTCAGTGTTAGTGTAGCAATGGTTGCACTAATGCTAATATTAGTATCGGTGTGCTGCTAGAAGGCTAGAACGCGCTATCCTTCCTAACACAGATAGTCAGCAAACTCTGTGTGGAAGATACACCCCTATACTAATAGCTCTATGTAATAATTTATTTCGCCAAGCCCTTTATTAAAGGACCATGGCTCATCAGACTCCACTTCCAAACGGTGAAACGAAAAATGATAAATGAAAATTGAAATGAACTTATACACTTTTGACGGGTAGTATGAAGATTATGTAATTTAACAGAGGGGGGTAATGATGTGCAGTGTGAGAGACATGATCGAATATAGAGAGGGTTTACTTTAATATTTCTATCTATCATACTTAGTATTAAGGTAGGGGGCAGACATTGACCTGTTTAATCGGTTAACTTAACGGAAGTGATATATTGAGAGGGAAGGGGGATAAGACAGAAATAAAGAAGGAAGGGGGAAATAGAGAGAAAGAAGCTGTCATTAAGTTTTGCTAAGCGACAGTAGGAGAGATAACTTCAGCAGTTTATGTAAAAAATATTTTAATGTTTGACAGTAATTTAATTTTTAAAATCACCGAAGAAATTAGACATTTGCTAGCAATCTAAAATTCTAACTCTTTTAATATATTTTAGTATCTTATGTGCCACACGAAATGCTGGAACAATTCCAAGTTCTATAATGTAGTGGAATTCAAATAACTTCTGTTTAAAAAATAACAATAAGGGGCTCATGTTTACGATTTAAAGTGACATCGACGTCAGAATTAACTGTAACTTTTCTCCATACCGGATGAATGTCAGTAAACATGGTCATACCTCAGTGCTCACAGCCGCTGTATTCTGATATGTGTACAGCTCGTGATTACAGAAGTCAATTCAGCGATAAAAATCACGTCCTAGGAGTTGCAGTTGGGTGAACATGCATACCAGACGAAGATGTAACATAAAAAAACCCAAAATGTATATATAGTATGTTGACAAATACGTTGGCTGTAATGGGTCCAGATTGAATGTAGATTTCACTCGACGGTAGATGTTGTTGCGACTACTTGGTTGTTTTGTTGGTTTAAGTGATTGACACAAGGCTTCGATTGGGAGCTCTCAGGAATATACGATCACATCTTCATTTAATCCATAGCATCAAGGTAAGAAATATACTTTCTTTACTTACTGCAGGAGATAAATATGACGGGAGGGGGATGAGAAAAGATTGATTTACAAGATTCAATGTTTTACGCGATTCAATCTAATAGTCAATTCTTCTTTTATTATTCTCTCCCTAACCCTCTTCGATGAGATTAATTTACAGATAAGCTGTATAGTCAAAGAATTGGAATTGTACATTCTGCTACTGGTTCATCCATCCTAAACATTATTCCTCCTTTGCGTTATCGACACTGACTTATTTACAGACAAATTATATATTTAAACAAATTGAAAGGTTCATTATGTTTTGGCTAATCGAACTTAATCTTAATTTTATTTTCGTAACTATCTCGCAACAGATTAATATATGAGGTCGAAAAAGTAGCCGATATAATGAAAGTGTGTGATTGAAAGTAACATAAAATTCAATTAGCCCTGGAATTTGGCGTCTTCCAGAATAGACAACATTTCACTTCTATATATATATATATATATATATATATATATATCAATTATGTGGTGCGGGTTCAATTTATTTTACGCGAATCATTCATACGAAAAGCAGATAATGAAGTTAATGATATGGCAAGAATCACTCTCGCAAATAATTTTTAATAATAAAATACATTAACTTCGATTCCGTTAATGAATGGTATGATCCTTGTTTATAAATTCCGGTTTTATCAAAAAAAAAGACCTGATAAAACCGGAATGTATAAACAAGGATCATACCATTCATTAACGGATTCGAGGTTGATGTATTTTATTATTAAAAATTGTTTGCGAGAGCGATTCTTGCCATATCATTAACTTCATTATCTGCTTTTCGTATGAATGATTCGCGTAATATATATATATATATATATATATATATATATATATATATATATATAGATATATATATATAGAGAGAGAGAGGGGGGGGATGTTAACATGAATATCTGAAGTATTATTTGAGAGTAATTCTTCATTTAATTGAATTTTGATTAACTAAACTGACCATGCCTGTACTGACGACCTTTTTCAGAGGTGATACTTGGACTTTTACCAGGTTAAATATTCATAGTTAATGTCTTCCACTATTTTATGTGCTCTAATTGAATTCTCACACTTAACCTCACCGGGTCTAACTCCGATCTTTACTTCCACTGCTTGTCCCTAATCTGAGAAATAAGGCCCTATTTGTACTGACACATTACTTAAGATGGGACATTTCAACATTTACTAAGTTAAATATTTATAGTTAATGTCTTACTGTCTCATGTGCTCTAATCTGCTCCCCGGCTTAAACTGAGCTGCTCTCACAGCGTTCCTTATATTCCTCCCTTGCTCCTAACGAGAGACATAAGGCCATGTTTGTACCGAACGATTTATTAAGAGGGGATATTTGAACTTTTACAAATTTAAACATTTCTAGTTGATCTCTTAATCTCTGTTATGTATTCTAAGCTACCCCAAACTTAATCTCACTAGTTCCTCAATCCGAACTTTAATTTTTTTGCCTGCTACTAGCCTGAGATCTAACGCCATGTATTTACTGAAGCATGACTTAAGAGTGGATACTTATACATTTATTAAGTTAAGAATTTTTAGTTAAACTCTTACTCTCCGTTATGTACTCTAAGCTAAAACCACACTAAAACTCACCGGGGTCTCACTCCAATCCTTTCTTTTCTTGCCATACCTAAGATAATGGTTGTACTGAAGCATTACTTAAGAGGGGATATTTGAATTTTAGAAAGTTCAGTATTTATATTTAATATCTTACTCTCCGTTATGTACTCTAATCTAATCCCACACTTAACCTCACCGTGTCTCACACCAATCCTTTCTTTTCTTGCTTGATCTAAGATCATGTTTGTACTGAAGCGTTACTTAAGAGGGTATATTTGGACTTTTACAAAGTTCAGTATTTATATTTAATATCTTACTCCCTGTTATGTACTCTAATCTAATCCCACACTTAACCTCACCGGGTCTCACACCAATCCTTTCTTTTCTTGCCTCTCCTAAGTTCATGTTTGTATTGAAACATTACTAAAGAGGGGATATTTGGACTTTTACAAAGTTCAGTATTTATATATAATATCTTACTCCCTGTTATGTACTCTAATGTAAACCCACACTTAACCTCACCGTGTCTCACACCAATCCTTTCTTTTCTTGCCTGATCTAAGAACATGTTTGTACTGAAGCGTTACTTAAGAGGTTATATTTGGACTTTTACAAAGTTCATTATTTATATTTAATATCTTACTCCCTGTTATGTACTCTAATCTAATCCCACACTTAACCTCACCGGGTCTCACACCAATCCTTTCTTTTCTTGCTTGCCCTAAGTTCATGTTTGTATTGAAACATTACTAAAGAGGGGATATTTGGACTTTTACAAAGTTCAGTATTTATATATAATATCTAACTCCCTGTTATGTACTCTAATCTAATCCCACATATAACCTCACCGGGTCTCACACCAATCCTTTCTTTTCTTGCCTCTCCTAAGTTCATGTTTGTACTGAAGCATTACTAAAGAGGGGATATTTGGACTTTCTAAAAGTTAATATCTTACTCTCCGTTATGTACTCTAATCTAATCCCACATATAACCTCACCGGGTCTCACACCAATCCTTTCTTTTCTTGCCTGATCTCAGATCATCTTTTTACTGAAGCCTTACTAAAGAGGGGATATTTGGACTTTTACAAAGTTCAGTATTTATATTTAATATCTTACTCCCTGTTATGTACTCTAATGTAAACCCTCACTTAACCTCACCGTGTCTCACACCAATCCTTTCTTTTCTTGCTTGACCTAAAATTATGTTTGTACGGAAGCATTACTTAAAGGGGATATTTGGACTTTTACAAAGTTCAGTATTTATATTTAATATCTTACTCCCTGTTATGTACTCTAATCCCACACTTATCCCCAGCGCGTCTCACAGCAAATCCATTCTTTTCTTGCCTGTCTAATATCATGTCTGTACTGAAGCATTGCTTAAGAGGAGATATTTGGACTTTTACAAAGTTCAGTATTTATAGTTAATCTCTTACTCTCCGTTATGTACTCTAATCTAATGACATTTAACCTCACCTGCTCTCATATTTCCCGTGCAAATATCTGCCCAATCTGTCATGCTGGTGTTTGCCAATAACGTGCAATCTGATACAATATGTTCAATTGTTTCTCGATATATATCACAAAAGCTGCATTTTGGGCCGACATAATTTCTCACTCTGCTTGATCATTTCTCGTTAGCAAGCATTAGTCCTGTGCAGTAAGAATAAAACATTAGTTTTCATCTTTTAACCCAGCACGACAGAGCCACTCTAATGGGTACTTGTTTACATCACCTTGCTTGGTACGGACAGAATCTTGACCGTTTAGAGGTTTATCCTTCCATCGTTTCCGTATCTGCTCGATGGCATTTGCCTTTATTTTCTTTATTAAGTTTTTTTTCCAGCTGATGTAGGTGTATTATGTTTTATTTGCATTTCTTCACCCACTTGAAACTCCATTTTGATCTTGTTTGCTTCCTTTATTACTAAATAAAGTTTCTTCTTTCATGTTCTTTGGCACAGATCATCATCCAGTCTTCTGTAGTTTCCAGGTAACTTTGAATGCTGCTTGTTGTAGTTTTTTAGCACAGTTCTAGTTGAACTAATCCTCTGCCTCTTTCGGATTTGGGCACATACAGCCGATTATCATCAGTCTTGGAATGATGCATGCGGTGGCAAGCTTCCTTATTTTGGCGTCCATTCTCTTAATGGATCTATTGAGTGTACTTCTGTAATTCTCCCTTACTTTTGCACATTTATCTAATCCGAAATCCAAAGCTATGTCGTCACTGAAACATTTTACAGTATTGAGGAGACACTTCAACTTACTGTCGTCTTTCGCAAAGAGTTTGAGATTACCCATATAAAGTAGGTGATTGAACAATTTCTTGTTTAATTTGTATCCATAATTGATACAGTTTAGTTCATGCGAAGGGGGGAGTTATTGAGAGCAGACAGAATAAAAGGGATAACAGGGTGTCTCCTTGAATGTTTCCTCGTCGGATATTCAGGCGGTTGCAACTGGCTGTGCATTTAGTGGGATTTAGATATAATTCTCATGCTGTGTTTAAGGAAATTTACTACCACCGAAGAGACTTTCTACATTTACAGAGTCTTAAGGATCATGTAGTGAGGTACACTATCAAATGCTTTACGGTAATCTATCCAAGCTGTACAGAGATTTCTATCTGCAATTTCACAGGATCAGTTTATTTATCAATAGTTGATGTTTTCAGCCATATGAACCTCTCTCGCATACCTTCTGTTCCAGGGGAATTATGTTGTTTTCCTCGAGTAAACAGTAAGTACAGTTCGTTCGGACTGACGTAATCAATTGATACGTGGTGGACAGACATGTTATTGTGACAGCAGCTTGAGTCGTAGTTACCCATTTTCTTCCTATATGACAATATTTCACTCGAATAGTCTTTTTGTAAGTGACTTCTTGTGGCAGCAGCCGAATTTCAACAAATATATATTTTAGCTTTTGATCTGTAAAAGTTAATCAGGTTGGTATGTCCACCGATGAGAAAAGAGAGTTTTATAAGATTTTCTGTTTCACGCGATTCCATCTAATCATCAATTCAACCTGTCATAATCCACTCAGGCGAGATTAATTGACCGATTAGGTTTAAAGACAAAGAATAAGATTTGTTGAATCTGCTGTTGCGTAATCTAAAATAAACGTTATTATTAGTGCCCTAACCCAAACAGATTAGACTAATTTACAGATAAGCTTTTTAGACAACGAAATTAATCCATCCTATACGTTAATTCTGCTTAATGCGGCAGATTCAGATTCATTTAAAGATGGGATACATATCGAAACCAGGTGCATTATTAATTAGGTTTTGGCTAATCCAACCTAATCGGTATTATTTGTTTCCTAACCCGCACAGAATAACGTATATAGCCAAATAAGGTTAAACATAGATTCAGTTTTGGTTAAACCAGCCTAATCGCAATTATTCTTTTTTTAAATCCGCTCACACTATATTAATTTACAGATAACGTATATAAACAAATAAGTTTAACCATGATTAGGTTTAGATTAATGCAACTTAGTATCTGTCTATATTTCTGAGATGAGGTATTATGTAGACTATTTACATTATTCGGACTTCTATTTAGTGGAGAACTTTCAGAGAGAAATTAACAGGAGATAACTGATAACTGACTTCCATTAAACATGGAATTAGAACAGTTTTCTTCAGTGAGCGAAATAGAAGGTTCAGTTCGACATTCCAACCACCTGAAGAAGGCCAGGGCGTACAACGGCCAAAACATTGTAATAAATATGGCGACAAAGATGAGGACAATAGTCCGAATAATGTAAATAGTGCATTGCAATTTAATCGTAATTCTTCCTTTCCTAACGTGCGTTCACAAGATTAATTTATATTTTATGTATATCGCGAAATAAGCTTAATTATTAATTCCATTTTGGATAATACATCTTAATCGTAATTCTTCTTTGCCTAACCCGCTCATAGGAGGATTAATTTACAATTAACTAATATAGCCAAATATATCCTAATCGTAATTCTTCTTTTCCGATTCAAATTGACATCGATGTAAGCATTAACTCTGTCTTGCCTCTTTACAGGTATCCACCTGTAAAGAGGCAAGACAGAGTTAATGCTTAATTTATATCGATAAACATGGACATTCTGCAATGCTCGTTGGCGCTTTCTTTCTGAAATTGTTATGGGAACTTAGCCATAATAATAATGGCGTATTCCGGACATCATAAATACTGCGCCTCAAGAGGGAGCAGCAGTTCAGTTTCAGAGTCAGTCTTTTTTGGACGACTCGGCTAGACGGTCGAACTCTCTGCCTCTGGGCAGAGAGGAACGCGGACGAGGCTCCGCCGAAGGGCAGAGACTTGTTCGGGGAGGTTGACCAACCCGATCCCGTTTATACGGGTTCTACGAGCATTTTTGGCCGAGCCTACGGGCTCGGGAATACCCACGGTAAACTCGACCTTGTGCCACATCTATCCCTCGTGGGGATGCAGTAAATACTGTTCAGTTCAGAGTCAGGGTCAGTCAGAGGCAGAATCGCGTCAGACGATTACTTTAAGACATTGGAATAGTGATACTTGTCGAGACAACATAGTTCACTCTAACCAAACCTGATTGTCATTACTAATACTTCTACTTTCTTTGTACATATTTCTGTTTGTAATATATCTGTGTTATTCCATACCTGTGTTCGAGTTATTCTTCATTGGTTCTACCTTGAACCATCACCGTGGTACAAGGAACTTGGACCATAACAAATGGTGATGAGGTAAACCAAAGGAAATACGAATTCTCTACGCGGAGGACATACATTTTTTGCTATCCGTCGCACATAACAGTGGTTGACGAGTAAACCCTAAAAAAACAAGTTCTACGCGAGATTTCTAAAAAAACAAGTTCTACGCGAACACAATAAAAAAAAATCTTTTTGGATATTAAATTTACTGGCAACAAAGGAATTTTTTTTGCCTAGACAGGTTACAGAATATCAGGTTACACAAAATTACGTCAACATGGAACTTATCAAAATCCAATTTGAACAACAACAAAAGTACGAACAGAAACATCTGGAATTACAAGAATTATTGTTACGTGTAATGTCAAATAAAGAGCAAAAATCCGAGAACGAAACAGTTCTCTCACAAGACGCTATTTGGAGTACTATCGAAGATTTCACGTACGTACCTAGCGAAGACAAAACTTTTGCAAATTACTTCCGAAGGTATGAAGATCTATATGAATTTGACTGCAAAGATTTGTCAGACGCACGTAAAGTACGTCTATTACTAAAAGAAATTAGGCACATGCGAATATACCAAATTCGTAGATTATATCCTTCCAAGAAAAACAAGTGAACTAACTTTCAAACAAGCCATAAAACTGCTAACAGAACTTTTCAGCCATAATACCTCACTATTCCACAATAGATGGAAATGCATGAACCTAACAAAAAAGGACAAGGAAGATTACATAAATTTCGCGTCCATTGTCAACAAATATTGTGACGACTTCAAATTATCGGAACTCTGCGTGGACAATTTCAAATGCTTAATTTACGTCCAAGGTCTGGTTTCAACCAAAGACGCGGAAATGATACGCAGAATCCTTACTAAATTGGTGAACAAGATTTGACACTTCATAAACTAGCCGAAGACTGCCAGAGATGTATCAGTGTGACGAAAGACTCAAAAGACATAGAAGAAGCTGGCACCGCGCACATAGATAAAGTACAAAGACAAACCAACTCCCCCCCTCACAAACAAACCAAACCGATTTTTCCCACTCAAGAACAGGTAAAACAAAATTTTCTAACTCTAAAAATCAATATCAGAAAAAACTACCACCCAGTCCATGCTATCGTTGTGGTACTTGGCATTGGTTTAAAGACTGTACATATCGTTTTAAAATTTTCTATCATGTAAAAAATAGGACACAAAAGTTCTCATTGTTGGAATAGAAGAGAAAGCAAAAGCAGAATAAGAATTACGAGGACTGACCAAGCAGATGAGACTAACATAAGAAAATACGTACAAGTTGAAATGCAAAACAGAAAAGTCAGGCTACAGCTGTATTCTGGCTCAGACTTAACTATTATAAACCTACAAACATGGAGAAAACTGAACAAACCTGCCATGTTAAAAACGGATAAAATTGCTAGATCAGTTACGGGGAGAAAGATACAAGTCGTGGGTGAAGTAATTACAAATGTAACATTTAATGGAATGACGAAAAAACTAAAAATGTACGTCTTAAGAAATACAGAAAATCTATTCGGAACGGACTGGATGCAAAAATTCGAACTGTGGGATCTACCTATGAGAACGTACTGCCAAAATATGAAAAGCTTACTAACCGAGGCAGACAAATTAAAAGAGAAACTAAAAACGAGTTTCCCCGAAGTATTTTCAGCAGGTCAAGGAAGATGTATGAAAATGGCAGCAAATATCGAAATAAAGGAAAACGTTCAACCTATTTTCAAGAAAAAAAAGGAGCGTACCGTTTGCGTCAATAGAAAAAATTGATCAAGAATTAACTAAACTCGAAAACACAGGCATATTGACAAAAGTAGAATACAGTAAATGGGCCGCACCGACGGTCTACGTCAAAAAGAAATCAGGAGAAATTCGAGTTTGCGCTGATTTTTCTACAGGTTTGAATGCAGCAATAAAGGACTACCACTATCCTCTACCCAGTCCAGAAGAAGTATTCACTAAATTAAAAGGTCGAAAAACTTTTTCGAAAATTGACTTAAGTGAAGCGTACTTGCAAATTCCAGTCGATGAGGAAAGTTCAAAACTACTATGCATAAACACACACAAAGGATTGAACAGATACCAAAGATTACCTTTTGGAATTAAGGTCGCGCCGGCTATATTTCAACAGACAATGGATACGATGCTTGCCGGACTAGAGTATTTGATTGCATACCTGGATGACGTATTGATTAATAACGAACAACACTGGCAACATGTACAAAAGGTGTTTAAGAGAATGCAAAGCTATGGATTCAAAGTAAAAGAAAAGAAGTGCGATTTTTTCATGAAGGAAATTAAATACCTGGGCCATATCATAGATCAAGATGGAAGACGCCCAGACCCTGAAAGGGCAACGGCAATAAAAAAAATGCCAGTTCCTAAGGACATAACAGATCTACAAATTTTTTTAGGCTTAGTAAATTACTACCAGGAATTCATACCTCAAATGCAAAAAATTCTTGCACCACTGAACGAGCTGCTAAAGAAAGAAAATGTTTGGCAATGGACAGATCAATGCCAGGAAACATTTGAAAATATAATTAAGACGTAAACTTCAGATTCATTTTTGGCACACTACGATCCTAAACTAGAAATTATTGTAGCAAGTGACGCGAGAGCCTACGGAGTCGGAGCGTGTATATTACATAAAATGCCAGATGGGACAATAAAACCCATCGCACATGCTTCTCGAACCCTGATATCAGCGGGGAAAATTACTCACAAATAGAGAAAGAAGCTCTGGGAATTATCTTCGCAGTCACAAACTTTCATACGTACATCTATGGCAGACATTTTACTCTGCAGACGGATCACAAACCGTTACTAACAATGGTCTACTGGTCTACACTGCAAATGGGTTAGTTAGATGGGGAACAATTCTTCTGAACTACAATTTCAGATTGGAATATTTACAAACGAAAAAGATCGGGCATGCGGATGGTCTGTCGAGACTTATACCAACCAAAACAGAGCCATTGGAAGATACGGTAATCGCAGCCTTAAGAAATGAAGAAGATATCAGAACAGTACTATGTTGTACAGTTAGAAACCTCCCAGTCACACTACAAGACATAAAAAATGAAGCCAAAAATGACGAATGCATAAATGAAACAGAAGCAAAAATAGCAGAAAAAATGAGCAAATATCGGACAGCTTTTTTCTATGCGATAGTGTGCTACGTTACAACGAGAGGGTTGTAATTCCCAAAACACTACAAAAGCAAATCCTAAAGGATTTTCACGGAGGCCATCCTGGTAAAAATAGAATGAAGTCGCTAATGCGGAGCTATGTATATTGGAAGAACATGGACCAGGATATTACTCAGATGGTGGAAATGTGCAAAGGTTGTAATTTAGCAGTCAAAGTACCGCCAATCATACAAAAGCCATGGCCAGAAAATACACGCAGATTATGCAGGACCAACTGACGGTTTCTACTATTCAATCATAGTGGATAGCTATAGTAAATGGCCGGAGTTGTTTCGTTGCAAAAATCCTACTTCGGAAACAACCATAAATTGCCTCCACGAACTAATCGCTCGGTTTGGAATAGTGTATTGCCTAGTCACAGATAATGGAACGCAATTCACATCAGCAGACTTCCAAGAGTTTTGCGAAATTTATCAAGTAAAACATATAAAATCCCCGTCTTATCACACAAGATCAAATTGGCAAGCGGAGAGATTTGTTGATACACTCAAAAGAGTCTTACAAAAAGCCTATGATGTGCCTACGAAAAAAGCATTACAGCAATTTCTTCAGGTATATCGAATTATGCCAAATACATCATCAACATTATCACCCGCAGAAGTGATGTTTGCTAGAAAAATCAGTCAGCTTTTGATAAATTTATACCAAGTAAAACAAAACAAGTAACACAGTCCTACGCACCAAAAAGAAAATTCTTCCCAGGAGAAAAAGTTTTTTTAAAGCATATAAAAATAATACATATTACTGGGAGTAAGGCACAATTGACAATAGAATCGGCAATATGGTTTACATAGTACAGGGACACAAATTCTCACATAGAAGACACGTAAACCAAATAAAGAAGAGACCGTTACAGGATGCTAACGGTCCACCTCAGGAAGAGGTGATGGACACGATTTTCGATAAATTTGATATAAAGACCGCAAACAATGCCAGAACCTAGAAAATCGTCTAGAAAAACAAGTTAACAGAACCTTTGAAAATAGATCCAAAGAAAAAAAAGATATTAAAAATCACTGCTACGCATAAGCTTCAGAAGGGGGGTGTTATTGGTACTTACCTTTAATAATAATCGACTATTCAGGACATCATAAAACTGCGCCTCAAGAGGAAGCAGCAGTTCAGTTCAGAGTCAGAGTCAGTCAGAGACAGAATCGCATCAGACGATTACTGTAAGACATTGGAATAGTGATACTTGTCGAGACAACATAGTTCACTCTAACCAAACCTGATTGTCATTACTAATACTTCTACTTTCTTTGTACATATTTCTGTTTGTAATATATCTGTGTTATTCCATACCTGTGTTCGAGTTATTCTTCATTGGTTCCACCTTGGACCATCACCGTGGTACAAGGAACCTGGACCATAACACAAATATATATCAATTATCCACACGCCCGACTACTGTTGATTAGGGAAATGATTGCATAAGTCATAAAACACGCCCTGGTGTAGGGACGTGTCGGGTGTGCATGCGTAACAGACGATAAGGCAAAAGAAAATCATCAAATATAGGAGGGAAAGTTGACAAAAAAATTACCTGTTATTAATCTAAACTTAATGTATATTTAAGTCAACTTTGGACTGTACATGCTGTAAACTTGTAGCACCATCTGCAACGGGAATCAAAAAAGAGAAAAAGAAATATTATTTACTTTCCTTTCCCTTTTATTTGGGAACTGACAACCAATATTGACAAAATCTTAACATTTTTAAGCAAAGACTCCCCTGAACATTCCTTGCTGCATAAAACCTTCACTGGAAACCCTGAAAAAATAAGTTATAGTTTGACATAAAACATTGTCATTTTACAGATATATTCTATCTGAAAGTTTACACACACACACACACACACACACACACACACACACACACACACACACACACATATATATATATATATATATATATATATATATATTAAAAGCTTAACCTTCTAAAGCGGAACATGTTTAATTTAGAAACATCTTATTTAATCATACAGACACATGTATACAGACACCAGCCACAAGCAAACAGAAATATATACCTGTTATCAATCTAAATTTAATGTATATATTACATTCAACTTTGGACGGTGCATGTTGACATTTAAGACTGTGGCACTACCTACAACAGGAAGCAAAGAAAATAAAAAAGAAATATTATGTGCTTTGCCCTCTTCTTTTATTTGGCAAGTGAAAAACAATATTGACTAAATCGTTTTCAAAATTGCTTCTTGCATAAAACCTTAATTAAAAAACCTGTAAAAATAAGTTACAGTTTTATATGCAACATTGTTATTTTGCAGGTATGCCCTATCTGAAATTTTACACACACACACACACACACACACACACACACACACACACACACACACACACACACACATATATATATATATATATATATATATATATATATATATATGTGTGTGTGTGTATATATATATATGAATATATTAATATATATATATTATTTATATATATATTATTAATATATACATATATATGTATAAATTATTGATATATATATTATTAATATATATATATATGTATATATATATATTGTTAATATATATATATATAAAGCGGAACATGTTTAATTTACAAACGTCTTATTTAATCATAGAAACACATGTATATATATATACCCGAACACACAAACACACATACACTGATACACACACACACACACACACACACACATAGACATATATATATATATATATATATATATATATATATATATATATATATATATATATATATATATATACTAAAATAATAGAATTACCACAGTTTCGAACGCCAAAGTCTCAGCAAAATACTGAGTTTACCACCTGATGAGACCTTGGCGGTTAAAATCGCTGTAGCGTTCTATTAATCGTTTTATTATTTTAGTGTATGTATATATATATATATATATATATATATATATATATATATATATATATATATATATATATATATACACACACACACACACACACATATATATATATATATATATATATATATATATATATATATATATATATATATATATATATGTATATGGACCAGCAAGATAATTACTTTTTAAATATTATTTTTAGTTTTTAGTTTCATTTTGTTCCTATTCAAACTTCTAATTTTTTAATTTTTAAAATTCTGTTAAAATTCTTACCATCAAACCTATAATACATATAAAATCATTTCTTTGATTCATTTTAATCGCAATTTATATTTTTTAATATCTTCACAGATTTTTGTGACTAGAAGATTCTGCACTGGGACCGGAAATCCATTATGTACCTTTACATAATTTCCTTCTCACTCGTCTTGTCACGTGTTCTATGCCAACAGACAATGAATGTTGCAGACAAACACCAATGCGTCGTCCATGTATCTGAAAGTTCTATAAAACGTTTCAATGAGAGACTGGAAAACGGAAAGAGTGTATTTTTCTTTCAAATTAAATACAACTCGAAACAAGCCGACGCTTTAACCAAATCAATACCAGATGATCATTTTGTAAATCCCAACGAATATATGTGGCTGTTCGATGGAGAAAAAGGATTACCAGTTTATATGAACATGCCGTATGACTTCGAAGTCCATTCACTCTTTATCTTGAGAGAAAATACGTCCACTTTAGCAGTGAGTATGAATGTTTCCAAATCATGCAATGAAAGCAATGTCTCACGATTGGATTTTCTTCGACTTGTGTTTCGTCAACTGATGAAAATTGTTTCAGAAGCGAAACTTCCAGACAAAAAGACTTCCGCTTTCATCTGCTATGATATTAACAACAGAAAAAATATTCCAGATTCTACATTCAGGATTCATCAACATATCGGGCTGACGCAGGACATTCTACTACGATATTGTTGTAAAGTTAATGATACTCACGTCGATTATAATAATTCAATCGATTTATGTCGAGGCAAAAACATCAACACAGATTTTATCATTACTATTCAAACGATTGCTGCCACATTTGCATTTTTACTTGTCCCTCTGTTTATTGGATTCATTTCAAAAGCCAAGCTGAATCCCCAAACTCAACCATATTCGTTGATTCATTCAGTGAGCCCAACGTTTGATGGAAGTGAACGATACCTTCCGCCATTCGGAACTGAATCAAATTGGCTAAATGAACATCATCCATATTATAGCTTTGGGGTTTTTGTCAAGTGGCTTCTTCTTTTCGAGAATAGATCGACATTTGCGTCGAGAATTCGAAGATCTTTGGCCGTTTTCTCATGTTTGCTTATTATCTTCGCTGATTTCCTCTTAGAATATTTCACAGTCAAGGAAAATCTAAGATCTTATCTGGACAATAACATACCACTTGGTTACAAGTCAATGATGTTCGGTTTTGTAAAAAGTGCGGAAAACACTGGGTATTTTTTTGGAGGTCCTTTTGTTTGGTATTCAATCTTTCTGATTTTAGGACTGCTTGTGATTAATATTCCAGATCGTATCTGCGAAACTATAGCGTATAGTAGACTCCACCACCGAAAAACATGGACATTCCTCAAGCAAGATATCGAACTGTTGCAGCGTTTTGGCAAGCTAAATATTTCCAACTTGCACGATTACGACTTGCTACACGCGATTCTGAAATCAAGTCTTTTGACAGCGTTAAATCCGTCGTTTTGGTACGCGGTTATTAAGCGATGGTTTGACCGTTGTAAAAGGGTTTATAATTATTTCAGTAATTCGAAACCGTTTTGTCTGTTGATAGGTATTTTGATTACTTTTCTCTGCACTTTCATATATTCTTTCCTTTGTATTTTCGAATTGCTGGTCTGTATCGTCTATTATGGCTTCCCTCTTCTGCAAATCTTTTTGGCAATTCCTTATAGCTACACACAGATTTATATGTTTCCATTTTGGAGAAACGCTGGCTTGAGTCGAAGGATAATCGCAATAATTTGTTTAGTCGTGATTTTACAATTTTATATTTGTTATTTTCTTTCTTGCATTCAAGTCTTTATCGTAAGCTTTCACTTGATCAATACTTATATTATTTACATTACAATCGCCTTGATAGCAAAAGCAGATGCCATTGCTTTTGTTATTTTATTCTCAATGTTTTTCTATTTCTTGGTTTCTATTGCTGAATCGATTTCTAAAACCTATCTTTCCCTGCAGAAATTATCGATTACATTGGCCCAGAATGTATGTCAGGACTTTGTTTACATTCGATTAGGAGAGCGTTTCATTTATCGGAAATTGTTTGAAAGAATTGTTAAGGAACATCATCCGATTCGGTATGAAGTTGCCAAGGCTCTGATCAAATTAGCTGTGGGGGCTTACGTATTGGCTTGTTGCGCCTATACTTTTCAAAACATAACCCTAAATATGTCGGCATATATCAAAATCGGTATTATAATATTCGCATCCAGGATTCCAATGATCATGTCCGTTTTGAATAACAGAGTGTTAGAGATGCGTTGGAAAGTGTTACCAATCATGGAAACCATTTATATCTTTCAACAAGAAGAGAATTTCCCAAATAATCTACAAATGGTCAATTGAGTTGAGTGAATGTAAATAGAAAATAATATTTCATGCTTATCTTCTAAACATGACATTGTAATTGGCTAATCTCTAATTTTCTTCTGTTAAATATATTTTAAATGATTTGAAACAATTTATATCTATATTGTTCTTCGTCATTAAAAATGATTACAAACTTTTAAAAATATTTTTTCTGGTTGGCTCAAATATTAGCTAACTCTTCTATTTAGACTTTGATCAGCGTTTGTTTCGTCTCCGATCTGAATTCCCTGGTGCATTTAGAGGCAATCGTTTTATTGATGCAATTTACATAGACTCTCAAAGAATTGGTGTTATTCAAGATTTCTTGAAGAAATCATCGCCCCCGAAGATAAAAAGGAATAAACTAAAAAATGGTCATTACATTCAAATGTTTTATTTAAAGACCACACATTCATTTGAAAATGCATACGTTTTCAAGTCATTTTATTCAAAGACTGGAATGAAGAGAAATGCAAACCAATAAATAAAGTCTTACATTTTCTCGAAGAGTAACTAAAGTAAATGTAGTTCAATGAGGAACACTTTCAGTAAATAAAATATATTTGTACGTTTTTATGAAAGTCATTGCGTCCTGTTTTTTAATGATAGATAAATGGTAATATTTAGTGTTAAAATCTCTCACTTTTCCCGATTCTTCTTTTCCTTCACTTGTTCCTTGTAACAATTACGAGAAAGTGTTGCCAATCCCGATGGAGCCAAAAGAAAGAGAACTGCAGAAAATATAAGCAAACAGGTAAATACATATATTCCTAATGTTTTTTAAGAAAATATAAGAGGATTAAAAAAAATAATAAAATTCCATTTATTTAATTAAAATGATTATATAATGGTCTAAATATCAGAAGAATTATTTGGAATTTAATTGATGTAAATACATTGGATATTTCTTTTTATCTATATTTTTAAAGCTTTTTTTCTGAATTCTCTGGCGGGATAAATATTCATAAATATTTAAATAAACGTACCAGGTGTAGATCTATTTAGAAATATTAAAACGTAGCAGATGTAAATGAATTTAGAAATCTCTTTCTATTTTTAAATCAATTTTATTTAAACTTCCTGATATGTAATTGTATTGATTCTATGGCCGGATAAATATCATAGATATTAAAACGTAGCCGGTGTAAATTTATTTAGAAATATTTTTCTATTTTGAAATCATTTTCATTAAAACTTCCTTATATGTAATTGTATTGATTCTATGGCCGGATAAATATCATATTAAAACTCACCAGGTGTAAATTTATTTAGATTTTCTTTTCCGTCTTCAAACCTCAAAAGTTTACAATCATTGGGAGTATTTTGAATATTTGTAGTCTATAACTGTCAGGAAAGCAAGCAGGACGAAGGGAATTTCACAGATGGGAAGTGAGAGATACGAAGTTATTGGAGTAGAAAAGACGACTACATTTAACTCTTTCGACAGTGAAAGGGTAGGACTGAAGGACCAACCTAGTAACACGATTAAATTCATGTAGTTTGTGAACCAGCGCAAGTAGCTCGTCGCAGCAGTTGCCGTGAAAATACTTGTAAAAAAGTGCGAAAGTGACTGTAGACGAGTTGCCAGGCCAGGACCAAACACATTGCATATTCGTCTCTGGATTTTGTCGAGGACCTTGAGACGAACGGCTGGGGCTCCAGATCATATAAGGCAGCAGTATTCCTTGTTAGGGCGAATCGTTGATTTATAGATATGAAGGATGGACTCAGGCGAGAAGAACTTTTCGGCGCGACACAGAGAACCTACTTTCCATGCGGTAGATGTAAGTATTTGTTCCATCTTAGGTCAGCATATAGCGTGAGACAAAGGCACAGAGAGGCGCTCACATGAAGTTGAGCATCAGATATTCTAATGGGAGGCAGGGAGAGTAATCTGTGGTGGGTAAATGAGATCAGTTTTGTTTTTGAGGCATTAAAGTTTACCAATCATTTCCTGCCACAGTCAAACACAGATTGGAGAGACCAACGGCCAGGTTAGTTTTGTCAGCGATACCAGATTCGCTATTGAGGCAGGAGTAAGTGTTGGCGTCGTCAGCGTAGATGCCTACATGGGAATTGATGACATCGTGAAAAAAGGGTGTATCTTGCAACTTTCTTTGTTTTCTTTTCTTCCTTTTCTCGTGATAAGAGAGTTTATCTTAGTTTTAAATCACAATAAATTGTTTAATCACAAGTTATTTACTAACGCCTGATGTGTTAATACTCAACGAAATATTATTGCATTCGTGTAGCATTTTTACATGTTTTTGAGCTAATATATATATATATATATATATATATATATAATTATTTATTTGAATATTACAACATAGATATGTTATAAAATCACGACAAAAGTAGCCATTTTGTTTCAACACTTCTTGTGTCTTGTCAAGTGATAATATAGAATATAGAATAAATGGTTTTAAAAGTTTCAAATTAATCAACGATCCTTAGCTAAGAGTAAACGCTGTTACATAAGCTAGAGTGGCCAATCAAAAAACAAGTATAGGATGATTCGAAAAATTTGACAACTAAGCAAGGTTATCTAGATATTAAAAGATTTATAAAATTTTAAATTAAAATTAAAAGTAAAAAATTAAAAAATTAAAATTACCTATTTAGAAATCTAAATCAGATCTCTATTAAGTTTTAAATTGTAGAATTACCAAGGAGAAAAAATATAAAAATAAAAATAAAAGATATATATGCTATTTAATTTATATTTTCATTGAAATTAAGTTGAAAGTTGTATTCAGAATCCCAGACAGAGATGTATACATTTTTCGTTTCATTTCAACATGTTAGTCGCCTCTCACGTGAAATCATTCGAACAACGGCACGTTAAGCGCTCGGACGTATTTAGATATATACACACACATACAAAAAAGCAAACCACACATAGGCAAATGCACTATACTTACACATACACATCGATACACACAGGCACATACATCTACATTCAATATGATCTAGACGGTCAAATGTCGAAGCTATTCGTGGCTTAATATGTTATTAAACGAATTTAAACTTGAAAAATAGCTAAACCGGTCAAATATACATAGATAAAATTTAAACAAATAACTATATATAAATATAAATATATATATATATATATATACATATATACATATATATATATATATATACATATACACACACATACACATATATATACATATATACATCTTTGAAAACATAGTTTTCGACACATTTACAGACAAAAGTAAATAACCACCTCCACATATAATTGAACACTCGCACATCCGCATATAAATTAATACATGCACCCGCATAGACACATATAAGGATAATAGGTACGCATATACAGACCTACGTACATAAACGTACACATAGTTAAGCACATATAAATATATTGACCCATACGTCGACGCAGAAAAGTAAATAAGGCAAGTGAAGAAATACATATAAAGATGCAACTATATACAAGCACACACATACATACATACACATCCAGATGTACATACATAAGCACGCATGCATATATGCATATAAACTAAATATATATATAGACATTTACAAGTACAAGTGTATACACGAAAAATTAAACAAACGTAAATTAAAACGACATGAGTATAAAAATGCATATACACATCCGCTAGTACATATATATACACACATACATACGCAACTCCACATAGATATATACACATATATATCTACAGATATACATATACATACATACATACACACATACAAACATACATATTCACAAATATATATACGCATATATACATATACATATATATATATATATATATCTATATATATATATATATATATATAAATACATATACACACATACATACACACACATACACATATACGCACACACACATACATATACAAACACATATACATATATACATAAACATATAGACACATGCATAAAAAAGGAAAAAGAAATAAGCATACATAGACCAACTTATATTCTAATAATATTCCAACAACATTATGATAAAATATATTAAAAGTTAATCATAATTTAAGAAAAGAACAACGGTCTGTAAGCAATTAAAGGTACTTTATCAACAAAAGTAGATTTTAGTTTGTATCTATGATACACTCCAAGACACTAAAGCCTACATACAAATACACATACAGTGACACACCAACATATATATATAAATATCTAATCCTATATAAATACCCATATCGACACATCCAGATAAACAATACACAAACAGTCGAGCGCAACCATATAAACACCCACACATACATATAAATATACACCTATATACATAAACATATACATATTTAAACATACATATATATACATATATATGCATATATAAACCTATACATACACATGGAAACATACATACTACATATACATACATATATGCACACTCACACATACATATACATACATATGCAATATGCATACACATATCTACACTCACACAAGTACACATAAATATCCCCATATACCCATACATATACTCACACATTTAGTGGTAGACACTTACCAGAATTTACTCCCTTACTCATACACATAAACAGGTTAACCTATGATAGAAGCCAATATACACAACCATATACCTTCATAAAAAAAATAAATAAATAAAATAAAATAAAATAAAATAAAATAAAAAAAAAAATACATATATATACCCCTATATACACATATACATATCCTACAGTAGAAATAACTCTACATAACATACAAATATATACATCTAAATACAGACACGTATGATACTTTGTAAGTACCCAGTACACATTCATATCGATAAGGCGACTATCATGCTAAAAAGGTAACAGTCTATTAAGTTTAATTTATCATTATCATAGAAAGTATATGATTTCTATACTAAGTTAAATTTAAGACGATGCTTACAGTTAACTGTTAGTTCATATCTTTGATTTAAAAGATCAGTCTTATTTTTAAATCTAATTATTTCAAGTTTCTCGTTAAGGCATAAGTCACACGGGGCATATAGTGAGTTACATGTCCGGGCCTTTCTAATTAATTTCCATTTAACCTTAGGTGTTTTATTTTTCTCTTTTAGACTCCAAAAGTATTTGGATAATGAAGTCATATATTTATAGTTACTATTATTAAAAGATTGCAGATGACCCCGCCAGCGTTCCTTGAATGGTCTCATGGTGCAACCTATGTAGAATTTCTTTATATTTGGATTTTCTAGTGTTGATATAGTACTGAGATAAACTACAGAGCTAGTTAAACAGTTATTATTTAGTGGACAATTATTGGGATTCCTGCAGTTACATGATTTATTATTTGTGTCATTTTGCTTAATGTTGCTTTGTGCAACCTTGTGGGTTGTCAGGCTCTCCGAATTTATATACTTGCTGAATATACTATTGTTATGTTTTTTAATTATTTTTTCTAGGTTATCAGCACAACTATAGCTTAACTTAAGAGTATTAGAGTTAAATATTTTACTGAGTGGGTTGGTTCCAGATTTGGGGAAATGTTTTTTAATGAGGTTTAGAAACAGGTGCCCCAATTTAGTTTTAACCATAATGTTAAAAGGGGGAGTATACCATATGATTTTTCTAGATCTCTTTCTACCATTATTGTTGCTATTTATAGGGCTTTTATATTGAATATTAATATTTTTATATCCACTATTTTTAAGTGCGGAATTGTAAAGGTCTCTATGCTTATTAAAAATATCACTGTTTGAAGAGTTGTTACTGATCCTACATTCAATAGAATAGGGTATGTGTTTGATGATTGCAGAATATTAATTGTTGGTTATTGGATTTCACTCCGTATATACCAATCCTAAACTTGGGTATATATATATATATATATATATATATATATATATATATATATATATATATATATATTAGCCTCCACTGGAATGACTTGGTCACAAATATTGAAATCCTCAAGCCCATGTTGCTGAAGTCCCATATACGCTGGGCTGGACAAGTTTCCAGGATGGTGAATCATCGCCTGTCTGAATTCGTATTGTACGACGTGCTCTCCACTGAATATCGCAACAGAGGGGTACCAAAGAGGCACTTCAAAGATTGACGAAAAAATCCTTTGGTGCCTGTCATATCGACCATTGCCTATGGTCAACCCTAGCTGAGAACCGTGACGCCTGGCGTCTCACTAGCAAGCGCGCTGTCTCCTTCTTTGAAAATACTTGCTGGACGGACTTTTAGCTACAACCACTACGACTGTGTATGCCTGTACCGCATTGGAGTTATCTGGCCGGCAAGCGACGTGTATATATATATATATATATATATATATATATATATATATATATATATGTATATATATCTCTGTGTGTGTGTGGGTGTGGGTGTGAATGTGATTGTATGTGTACTAGTTAATTTCGTATTTCACAAACAAACTTCGAATATTTATCTAAACTCTAATGTTGTTCTTTTTTATTCAATGATTTTAGCACATTCTTTCCTTCGTTAATATTCAGCTAATTATCTTATAATAATCTTATGTGCCACACGAAATGCTAGAACAATTCCAAGTTCTATAATGTAATGGAACTCAAATAACTTCTATTTAAAAAAATAACAATAAGGGGCTCATGTTTACGATTTAAAGTGACATCGACGTGAGAATTAACTGTAATTTTTCGCCATACTGGATAAATATTTATGTCAGTAAACATGGTCATACCTCAGTGCTCGCAGCCGCTGTATTCTGATACGTGTACAGCTCGTGATTACGGAAGTCAATTCAGCGACATAAATTACGTCCTAGAAGTTGCAGTTGGATGGACATGCATACCAGACAAAGATGTAACATAAGAAAACCGAAATACATTTATAGAATGTTGACAAAACAGCTACCTATAATGGGTCCAGACTGAATGTATATTTCACTCGACGGTAGATGTTGTTGCGACCACTGCTTTGTTTTGTTGGTTTAAGTGATTGACACAAGGCTTCGATTGGGAGCTGTCCGGAATATACGATCTCATATTCATTTAATTCATAGCATCAAGGTAAGAAATATACTTTCTGGCGGGAGGGGAATGCGAAAAGATTGATTTACAAGATTCAATGTTTTCCGCGATTCAATCTAATAGTCAATTCTTCTTTTATTATTCTCTCCCTAACCCACTTAGATGAGATTAATTTACAGATAATCTGCTTAGTCAAAGAATTGGAATTGTACATTCTGCTATTGGTTCATCCATTCTAAATATTATTCCTCCTTTACCTAATCGACATTTACTAAGTTAACAATTTATAGTAAGTGTCATAGGCTCTGTTACGTATTGTAAGCTAATGCCACGCTTGTGTGTTTGTGTGTGTGTGTAACGAATGCATGGCTGCAATTTCCAACAGATGTTCACCAAAATTTACATGCACATGCTCCAAGTTACCGTGGAGACCAAGACCGACTTTGCATTTCCCAACTTCCAATCGAGAGTGGAAATACTCGATTTTTTCATGCATCTACGGCACTTTTCATCTAGTTTGCGGCCATTTTCTACTGGCTCTCACTCCGGCCAGTAGAAAATGGCCGCAAACTAGATGAAAAGTGCCTAGGAGAAGGACAACTCTAAATTTAAAAAAATTCGTTTGGGAACCTTGTGGCATTCGTATGTATTCGTCGCTCCAAAAAGTGTGGATGGCCCTGCACAAAGCCTTCACCACTATAATCAAATCCTGTGTATCGGGCTTTCTGGGAACTGATCTGTCTGACCCTCATACGGTTCGACGGGAGAGTCCATCATCATATATGTATATATGTGTGTATAAATTTATCAATAGGTAGGCTTTTCTGTGCTTCTGTATGTATGTATGTAGTAATGAACGTGTGTACACTGTACACATATATATGTAGGTAGTTCGTATTTTCTTTCACATAATGTATAATAAGGCGTATATAGACACATATGAAAAAATATATATTCTTATATATATTTGTGTGTTTGGTAGTTTAGTTTTTTATATATTAGATGATGTTATTTTTATACGTATATATCTGTTTTACTGTCCTTTCTTTGCCTTTTGTTTGTTTCTCTGTTCTATTTGACCATTTTTGTCTTTGTATATTTGCCTGTATAAGTTATATTTTAATATAGAATTCGTTTAATAACACTTTCAGTCTTGAATATTTCTTTGTTGTTGTATCGGTTGTCTAGGTCAATGTATGTGGGTGCATGTACATATATTTATCGGTGTCTCTGTGTATAGAAATTTCCATGCATATATAGTTGTGTATGTATGTATGTGTTCTGTTTTTTTGTTTTTTTTGTAGTGCGTCGTGGAAATGTTTCCTGTCTCGTCACGTTTTTTGTGTGTGTATATATCTAAATATGTCTGTGTGCTTATGTATTATAATCTGAGTTTGTATGTATTGTCTTTCGCAAGATGTCATCATCCCACCCCTACACTTGGAATTAAAATGTATCCATGTTGTCATGAAGTTAAGAGCAGTCGATCTTAACGTCTATTCTAATGTAATTTCAATGAAAACAAAATAAATAGAATAACATATGTATTTTTTCAATAATTTTATAATTTAAAACTTAATAGAGATTAAATTTAGATTTTAAAATGGGTAATTTTTTATTTTAATTTCAAATTTTATCATATAATTTAATATTTATTTGCTAGAATAAATCCTATTTTAGTATAACCCCAACTTTAAAGCATTTAATAGCTAATATAACCATACCTCGTTGTCAAGATTTTTGAATTCTCTTATACTTGTATTTTGATTGGTCATTCCAGCTTATTTAACAGCGTTTTCCCCTTGCGAGGGGTCGTTAATTAATTTGAACCTTTTATTTTAACTCGAATACAGGTATGGAATAACACAGATATATTTTACAAATAGAATATATGTACAAAAGAGTAGAAGTGTTAGTAGTAATAATCAGGTTAGGTTAGAGGGAACTATGTTGTCTCGAAGTATCACTATTCCAATGTCTCACTGTAATCGTCTAGCCGACTGCCTGATTCACTCACCCACTGTCTGTCTGACACTGTCGCCCCTGCTTTCTCTTGAGGCGCAGTATTTATGGGGTACGGACTAGTCCATTAATATTATGGGTAGGTTATCATAACACACACTTAACCTCACCGGGTCTCACTCCAATCTTTACTTCCACTACTTGTTCCTAATCCTTAAAAATTTAAACATTTTTAGTTGACCTCTTATTCTCTGTTATGTACTCTAAGCTCACCCCAAACTTAATCTCACTGGTTCCTCACACCTATCCTTAATTTTCTTGTCTACTCTTAACCAGAGACCTAAGATCATGTTTGTCCTGAAGAATTTCTCAAGAGGGGATGTTTGTACTTTTAGTAAGTTAAGCATTTATAGTTAATCTCTTCCTCTCCGTTATGTACGCTAAGCTAACCCCACACTTAACTTCAGCGGGTCTCACTCCGATCCCAAATTTTCTTGCCTGCTCCTAATCAGAGACCTAAGGCCAGATTTGTATGACGCGTTTCTTAAGCATGGATATTTCAACTTTTACACTATTCAATAGTTATAGTGAATGTCTGACTCTCTGTTATGTACTCTAATCTGCTCCTATGCTTAACCTCACCGGGTCTCATGTTTTCCAGTGCAAATATCTGCCAATCCGTCATGCCGGGTATTATATTCTGTGTGGGCCAATACTGTGCAATCTGATACAATATGTTCAATTGTTTCTCGATATATATCACAAAAGCTGCATTTTGGGCTGACATAATTTCTCACTCTGCTTGATCATTTCTAGTTAGCAAGCATTAGTCCTGTGCAGTAAGAATAAAACATTAGGTTTCATCATTTAACCCAGCACTACATAGCCACTCTAATGGGTACTTGTTTGTTTACATCACCTTGCTTGGTACGAACAGAATCTTGACCGTGAAGGGCTTTATCCTTCCATTGTTTCTGTATCTGGTCGATTGCATTTGCCTTTGTTTCCTTTATTAAGTTTTTTTTCCAGCTGATGTAGATGTATTATGTTTTATTTGCATTTCTTCACCCACTTGAAACTCCATTTTGATCTTGTTTGCTTCCTTTATTACTAAATAAAGTTTCTTCTTTCATGTTCTTTGGCACAGATCATCATCCAGTCTTCTGTAGTTTCCAGGTAACTTTGAATGCTGCTTGTTGTAGTTTTCTAGCACAGTTCTAGTTGAAATAATCCTCTGCCTCCTCCGGATTTGGGCACATACAGACGATTAACATCAGCTTTGGAATGATGCATGCGGTGGCAAGCTTCCTTATTTTGGCGTCCATTCTCTTAATGTCAGCTATTATGCAGTTCAGGATGTTGATATTGCATTACACCACAGGAACAGCCAAGGTGTTTATGGCTGACAGTTTTTTTTTAATTCAGCTCTCTATTTAACAACAGAAACACACATCCCTATCATTTTTTCTTACTTTCTCTTTCATTTGGTTATGCTATATTCAATCTCCTTCGCTAATTCTTAGGTACCTATACACGTCTTATTCCCGTTCCCAAATCTTCGTTACAGCATCTAGATCTATTGAGTGTATTTCTGTAATTCTCCCTTATTTTTGCACATTTATCTAATCCGAAATCCATATCTATGTCGTCACTGAAACATTTTACAGTATTGAGGAGACACTTCAACTTACTGTCGTCTTTCGCAAAGAGTTTGAGATCACCCATATAAAGTAGGTGATTGAACAATTTCTTGTCTAATTTGTATCCATATTTGATACAGTTTAGTTCATGCGAAGGGGGGAGTTATTGAGAGCAGACAGAATAGAAGGGATAACAGGGTGTCTCCTTGAATGTTTCCTCGTCGGATATTCAGGCGGTTGCAACTGGCTGTGCATTTAGTGGGATTTAGATATAATTCTCATGCTGTGTTTAAGGAAATTTAATACCACCGAAGAGACTTTCTACATTTTCAAAGTCTTAAGGATCAAGTAGTGAGGTACACTATCAAATGCTTTACGGTAATCTATCCAAGCTGTACTGAGATTGCTATCTGCAATTTCATAGGATCACTTTATTTATCAGTGGTTGATCTTAACAACCATATGAACCTTTCTTGCATACCTTCTGTTCCAGGGGAATTATGTTGTTTTCCTCGAGTAAACAGTAAGTACAGTTCGTTCGGACTGACGTAATCAATTGATACGTGGTGGACAGACATGTTATTGTGACAGTAGCTTGTGTCGTAGTTACTCATTTTCTTCCTATATGACAATATTTCACTCGAATAGTCTTTTTGTAAGTGACTTCTTGTGGCAGCAGCCGAATTTCAACAAATATATATTTTAGCTTTTGATCTGTAAAAGTTAATCAGGTTGGTATGTCCACCGATGAGAAAAGAGAGTTTTAAAAGATTTTCTGTTTCACGCGATTCCATCTAATCATCAATTCAACCTGTCATAATCCACTCAGGCGAGATTAATTGACCGATTAGGTTTAAAGACAAAGAATAAGATTTGTTGAATCTGCTGTTGCGTAATCTAAAATAAACGTTATTATTAGTGCCCTAACCCAAACAGATTAGACTAATTTACAGATAAGCTTTTTAGACATCGAAGATAATCCATCCTATACGTTAATTCTGCTTAATGCGGTAGATTCAGATTCATTTAAAGATGGGATACATATAGAAACCAGGTGCATTATCAATTAGGTTTTGGCTAGTGCAACCTAATCGGAATTATTTGTTTCCTAACCCGCACGGAATAGATTAATTTACAGATAACCTATATAGCCAAATAAGGTTAAACATAGATTCAGTTTTGGTTAAATCAGCCTAATCGCAATTATTATTATTTTAAATCCGCTCACACTATATTAATTGACAGATAACGTATATAAATAAATAAGTTTAACCATGATTATGATTAGATTAATGCAACTTAATATCTGTCTATATTTCTGAGATGAGGTATTATGTAGACTATTTACATTATTCGGACTTCTATTTAGTGGAGAACATTCAGAGAGAAATTAAGAGGAGATAACTGATAACTGACTTCCATTAAACATGGCACATGAGCGAAATAGAAGGTTCAGTTCGACATTTCAATCACCTGATTAAGGCCGGGGAGTACAACGGCCAAAACATTGTAATAAATATGGCGACAAAGATGAGGACAATAGTCCGAATAATGTAAATAGTGCATTGCAATTTAATCGTAATTCTTCCTTTCCTAACGTGCGTACACAAGATTAATTTACATTTTATGTATATCGCGAAATAAGCTTAATTATTAATTCCATTTTGGATAATACATCTTAATCGTAATTCTTCTTTGCCTAACCCGCTCATAGGAGGATTAATTTACAATTAACTTATATAGCCAAATATATCCTAATCGTAATTCTTCTTTTCCGATTCAAATTGACATCGATGTAAGCATTAACTCTGTCTTGCCTCTTTACAGATGGATATTTATATCGATAAACATGGATATTCTGCAATGCTCATAGTCGCTTTCTTTCTGAAATTGTTATGGGAACTTACACATAATAATAATGGCGTATTCCGGACATCATAAATACTGCGCCTCAAGAGGAAGCAGCAGTTCAGGTTCAGAGTCAGACTTTTTTGGACGACTCGGCTAGACGGTCGAACTCTCTGCCTCTGTGCAGAGAGGAACCCGGACGAGGCTCCGCCGAAGGGCAGAGACTCGTTCGGGGAGGTTGACCAACCCGATCCCGTTTATACGGGTTCTACAGGCATTTTTGGCCGAGCCTACGGGCTCGGGAATACCCACGGTAAACTAGGCTTTGTGCCACATCTATCCCTCGTGGGGGTGCAGTAAATACTGTTTAGTTCAGAGTCAGGTTCAGTCAGAGGCAGAATCACGTCAGACGATTACTGTAAGACATTGGAATAGTGATACTTGTCGAGACAACATAGTTCACTCTAACCAAACCCGATTGTCATTACTAATACTTCTACTTTCTTTGTACATATTTCTGTTTGTAATATATCTGTGTTATTCCATACCGGTGTTCGAGTTATTCTTCATTGGTTCTACCTTGGACCATCACCGTGGTGCAAGGAACCTGGACCATAACACAAATATATATCAATTAT
>OZ038506.1:15152277-15297277 GCA_964036315.1 Acanthosepion esculentum | reverse complement strand
GATTCCCCAAACTCAAACATTCTCTTTGATTCATTCAGTGAGCCGAACGTTTGATGGAAGTGAACGATACCTTCCTCCATTCGGAACTAAATCAAGTTGGCTAAATGAACATGCTCCGTATTATAGCTTTGGGGTTTTTGTCAAGTGGCTTTTTCTTTTCGAGAATAGATCGACATTTGCGTCGAGAATTCGAAGATCTTTGGCCGTTTTCTCATGTTTGCTTATTATCTTCGCTGATTTCCTCTTAGAATATTTCACAATCAAGAAAAAACTAAAATCTTATCTGGACAATAACATACCACTTGGATACAAGTCAATGATGTTTGGTTTTGAGAAAAGTGCGGAAAACACTGGGTATTTTTTGGAGGTCCTTTTGTTTGGTATTCAATCTTTCTGATTTTAGGACTGCTTGTGATTAATATTCCAGATCGTATCTGCGAAACTATAGCATATAGTAGACTCCACCAACGAAAAACATGGACATTCCTCAAGCAAGATATCGAACTGTTGCAGCGTTTTGGCAAGCTAACTATTTCCAACTTACACGATTACGACTTGCTACACGCGATTCTGAAATCAAGTCTTTTGACGGCGTTAAATCCGTCGTTTTGGTACGCGGTTATTAAGCGATGGTTTGACCGTTGTAAAAGGGTTTATAATTATTTCAGTAATTTGAAACCGTTTTGTCTGTTGATAGGTATTTTGATTACTTTTCTCTGCACTTTCATATATTCTTTCCTTTGTATTTTCGAATTGCTGGTCTGTATCGTCTATTATGGCTTCCCTCTTCTGCAAATCTTTTTGGCAATTCCTTATAGCTACACACAGATTTATGTGTTTCCATTTTGGAGAAACGCTGGCTTGAGTCGAAGGATAATCGCAATAATTTGTTTAGTCGTGATTTTACAATTTTATATTTGTCATTTTCTTTCTTGCATTCAAGTCTTTATCGTAAGCTTTCACTTGATCAATACTTATACTATTTACATTACAATCGCCTTGATAGCAAAAGCAGATGCCATTGCTTTTGTTATTTTATTCTCAATGTTTTTCTATTTCTTGGTTTCTATTGCTGAATCGATTTCTGAAACCTATCTTTCCCTGCAGAAATTATCGATTACATTGGCCCAGAATGTATGCCAGGACTTCGTTTACATTCGATTAGGAGAGCGTTTCATTTATCGGAATTTGTTTGAAAGAATTGTTAAGAATCATCATCCGATTCGGTATGAAGTTGCCAAGGCTCTGATCAAATTAGCTGTGGGGGCTTACGTATTGGCTTGTTGCGTTTATACATTCAAAAATATAACCCTAAATATGTCGGCATATATCAAAATCGGCATTTTAATATTCGCATCGAGGATTCCAATGATCATGTCCGTTTTGAATAACAGAGTGTTAGAGATGCGTTGGAAAGTGTCACCAATCATGGAAACAATTTATATCTTTCAACAAGAAGAGAATTTCCCAAATAATCTACAAATGGTCCATTGTATTCAATGAATATAAATAGAAAATAATAATTCATGCTTATCTTCTAAACATGACATTGTAATTGGCTAATCTCTAATTTCCTTCTGTTAAATATATTTTAAATGATTTGAAACAATTTATATCTTTCAACAAGAAGAGAGTTTCCCAAATAATCTTCAAATGGTCAATTTATATCTATATTGTTCTTCGTCATTAAAAATGATTACAAGCTTTTAAATATATTTTCTCTGGTTGGCTCAAATATTTTCTGACTCTCCTAATTCGACCTTGGTCAAACATTCAGCGTATGTTTCGTCTCCGATCTGAATTCCCTGGTGTATATAGAAGCAATGTTTTTATGGATGCAATTTTCATATCACACTCTCAAAGAATTGGTGTTATTCATGATTTCTTAAGGAAATCATCGACCCAGAAGATAAAATAAAAAATGGTTATTGCATTCAACTATTTTATTCAAAGACCACACCATTTATTCGTAAATGTACATGTCTTCAAGAATATTTAAAGTCCAAACATTCTTTCGAAAATTCATACGTTTTCAAGTCATTTTATTCAAAGACTAGAATGAAGAGAAAGGCAACCCAATAAATAAAGTTTTGCATTTTCTCGAAGAGTAACTAAAGTAAATGTAGTTCAATGAGGAACACTTTCAGTAAATAAAATATATTTGTACGTTTTTATGAAAAACATAGCGTTCTGTTTATTTATGATAGATAAATGGTAATATTTAATGTTAAAAACTCTCACTTTTCCTGATTCTTCTTTTCCTTCACTTGTTCTGTGTAACAATTAAGATGAAGTGTTGCCAATCCCGATGGAGCCAAAAGAAAGAGAACTGCAGAAAATATAAGCAAACGGGTAAATACATATATTCCTAATGTTTGTTGAGAAAATATAAGAGGATAAAAAACTAATAAAATTCCATATATTTAATTGAAATCATTATATGACGGTCTAAATATCAGAAACATTGTTTGGAATTTAATTGATGTAAATACATTCGATGTAAATTTATTTAGAACATTCTTTCTATTTTAAATCATTTTCATTAGAACTTCCTTATATGTAATTGTATTGATTCTATGACAGGATAAATAGCATAAATATTAAAACGTAGCAGTTGTAAATTTATAAATAAATCGCTTTCTATCTTTAAATAATTTTCGTATAAACTTCCTTATATGTAATTGTATTGATTCTATGGCCGGATATGTATTATAAATATTAAAACGTACCAGGTGTAAATTCATTTAGATATTCTTTTCCACCTTCGAATTCGAAAAGTTTACATACATTGGGAGTTTTCTTATGCATTTCACCCCAAGCACGCCGGGAGTGTAAGGAGCACGCAAGGTGTTACAGTGAGGGGGAACAAGACTAAAAGATGTGATTGAAGAAATGATAAATAGAAGGGAGGGCAATAGATCAAGGCATTAGAAGATATCGATTGACATTACATTTGAATATTTGTAGTCTAGAACTGTCAGGAAAGCAAGCAAGTGGAAGGGAGTTTCACAGATGGAATGTGAGAGATATGAAGCTATTGGAGTAGAAAACACGACTACGTTTAACTCTTTCGACAGTGAAATGTTACGACTGTAGTACCAACCTAGTAACACGATTAAATTCATGCAGTTTGGGAACCAGCGCAAGTAGCTCGTCGCAGCAGTTGCCGTGAAAATACTTGTAAAAAAGTGTGAAAGTGACTGTAGACGAGATGCCAGACCGGGACCAAACACATTGCATATTCGTCTTTGGATTTTGTCGAGGACCTTGAGAGGAACAGCAGGGGCTCCAGATCATATAAGGCAGCAGTATTCCTTGTTAGGGCGAATCGTTGATTTATAGATATGAAGGATGGACTCAGGCGAGAAGAACTTTTCGGCGCGACACAGAGAACCTACTCTCCATCCGGTAGATGTAAGTATTTGTTTCCATCTTAGGTCAGCATATAGCGTGAGACAAAGGCGCAGAGAGGCGCTCACATGAAGTTGAGCATCAGATATTCTAATGGGAGGCAGGGAGAGTAATCTGTGGTGGGTAAATGAGATCAGTTTTGTTTTTGAGGCATTAAAGTTTACCAATCATTTCCTGCCGCAGTCAAACACAGATTGGAGAGACCAACGGCCAAGTTAATTTTGTCAGCGATACCAGATTTTCTATTGAGGCAGGAGTAAATCGTAGTGTCGTCAGCGTAGATGCCTACTTTGGAACTGATAACATCAGGAAGATAGTTAATGAAGATCAGAACCAGCTTTTCCGTTATTTTTTCTGCATTGTTGTTTATATATATATATATATATATATGGTACTCGCTTGGAAATATCTTGGTTATTTCGGCTTGTAGTAGAACAAACCGGTACCCAAAGAAAAATGAGGAAGAAAAAGAGAAAGAACTAGGAACATGACATTGAGGGGAAAACAATCGTCCAGAGATCAAAGAAAAAAAACGAGTAAAAGCAACTACGTAAAGTGCTCAATACACGAAGTAGAGCAAACCTAAGATAAACCTAAAGATCCAGGTAAACTTACCTAGGTTTCACCTAAACGGATCGTCAGGGTAAAACCTATATACATATATATATATATATATATATATATATATATATATATATATATATATATTTAGAAATATCAGTTCTGAAAGTTCTCTGCTGCCTTAACCGGGTATTGAAATTGTCGCAGTTAGCTCCTCCTCATTTCCTTAATCGTTCAACAGGGGTCTCTCTCCCACGAGTATAAATACTGGCTGACCTTTCGCCTCTTTCTCTTTTTACGGCTTACGCACTTGTGCGACCAGCTGTCTCGACACAGCCCTCGGGCTGCAACCTCGCGCATGAGGCGAGGTAAAAAAAACTCTATTTCTTTTTTTTTACTTATTCCAATATGTGACCTCTCACACACACAGCGTTTCCCATATTCTGGGAACACGCTAAAAACAATATACGCGTTCGTACGGACACTCAACACACTCACCATAACTTCTCCATACAACACTCTGTAACCCTTCATGCCATTGTAATTTGTTATTAATATATATTTGTTTGCATACATGTATATCGGTCTTGTTTGTTTCTTTATCTTCTTTGGACTACATTATAGTCCAACATTCTTATGTAGCTGGACCGGCCAGCAGGAAATCTTAACCCAGAGATATCTCTCCTCATCTCTCACACATTCACACGCACGGTCCTCTACAAAATTTAGAAGCTGTCCGGGTTATCCGATCTCATATTCATTGAATCCATAGCATCAAGGTAAGAAACATATTCTCTTTACTTAAGGAAGGAGTTAAGTTTGGGTAGGGGAGGGGTCAATCACGGATGTCGTTTTTATGCCTTACAAAAAAAAGTGAAAATATTCCCATCAATGGGAAATTAAAAATACTTTGATAGTTTAACAATATCAAAATAGAAATATGACTTGAATGAACCTAAACTAATTAATTTCCTCTGTAGTTTATTAAAAAAAAATCTTATCACCATGAATATTGAGACAAATTCTTTGGGATAAAGCTAACGATTCGAGAACAAAACCTTTATTCTTAGTTCATTCGAGTTGCTGGGAATAAATATAAAATTTCTGCCCCCCCCCAAATCTATAGACCTGTTGAATATTTAGAAAACACGTTATACAGCCTGATTGTAAATAAAGAGGGCATTGCTGAGTATTCATGAAGAGACGTTTTACTGTGTGTTTGTCCCGATCAAGAAAAAAAAAAGAAGAAAAAAACTATGTCCGAAAACCCTTATTGAATCTCCGAGGTGGTTGCTCTTTTTTGGCATCTCGTTACGCCAGCGGATATTCAACAAACATTATATGTTTTAGTTTTTCATCTGTAAAAGTCTAAAGTAAACCGACTGAAATCCGCTAAAACAACCATTAGAATAATACAATGAACTACCCACAAAACAATACAATAAACTAGTCAAAATGCATCACTAACCTGTTTATATTTATAAAATGTCGAGCAAAAACACAACCCACATGGACTGATGATTACGTTTAGCACGAAACAGACTTTTGCCTCTGGGTTTTGACTTCAATGTCCACTTTTATTTTTATATATTCCTCATATAGAGCACAGTCATATATATATATATATATATATATATATATATATATATATATATATATATAATACATAAAATGGTTAATAGTCAGAGGTGAATACTACCAGAAGTACTAATAATTCTCAATGCCCGTGTGAAATATAAAATAAAAGTAAAAATGACATGTAGAGTTTTTAATTTTAAAAATCAGGTCCGTTGAATCCGCTACTTCAGCCAACTAACTCCTGATTTTTAAGTATACACACACACAAACATGTATATATATATATATGCATGCATGCATGTATGTATGTACAGTGCTGTTCGGTAAAAGTGACTCAGCTGATTTTTTTTACTAAATGTTCTCTTCTCCGATGAAACGAAAGTTGAGCTAAATTCAAAGGATAAGCGATCTAAAATTCGAAGAAGCTTTGAAAGCTCTTTGAATTTCGCAGTAAGTACTGTCCGTTCAGTATAATGTTCTGGGGATGCTTTCCTTTTCATGGAACTGGTTTCTTAAAACCGATTGAAAAGACCCTCAGGAGCGAGCAGTACAGGAGAATCTTAGAGTCTTGTCTGCTCCCTTCTGCTGAAAGGGTGCAAATCGACCCCACCAAGCTCATTTTTATGCAGGATAATGCTCCCTGTCACAAATCAAAATTGATGAAGGATTACTTTAATGAAAAGCAGGTGAGTGTTATGACATGGCCGCCCCAATCTCCTGACCTCAACCCCATAGAAAACTTATGGAGCATTATAAAGTACAGGCTCTCGAGAAAGCAGTTGCGCAACAAAGAGGATTTGATTGTGAATTTCATATCCGAATGGAATTCAATGCTTGGAGAAGAGATTTGCCAGAACCTAATCAAGTCAATGCCAAAAAGGTTATTCAAAATAAAGAAGGACCCATAGATTATTAAATATTTCGAACTGTATTACCTATTATAAATAAATTATACTTCTATTATTCTTTATTTAAAGCTGTTCGGTTACGTTTCTGTTGATTACCAGTTGCAGGAAATAAGCGAGTCACTTTTTTTGCACAGAGTTTTTTCCCTTAAATCTCATTTATATACAAAATTATAATTATCTATAGAATACCTTAGGGCGAGTAAACTTTTTTACTAGGTGGTTGAGAAGGTGTCTTTATAATAGTAAGATTAAAAATTAATTTGACCCCCAAAACAATAGGCGAAAAATATTTTAAGTAAAAAAAAACAACAGGTGAGTCACTTTTATCGAACAGCACTGTATATATATATATATATATATATATATATATATATATATATATATATATATATATATATATATATTAAAGCGTATACTGACCATTAATTAAAATATATCAGTTCATAAAAATCGCCTAAGTATACCGTAAGGCTGAAACCAACTACCTCCTGATTTTTATACACACACACACACGCATACACACTATATATCTGAAACTTTTAAAACCATTTATTCTATATTCTACATCATCACTTGATAAGACACCAGAAATGTTGAAACAAAATGGCCATTTTTGTAGTGATTTTATAACATATTTATGTTGTAATATTCAAATAAATGATTATATATATATATATATATATATATATATATATATATATATATATATATATAAATGGTATAAATATGGCAATTAGAAAAAAAACTTACTTTTTGTCGTCTTCCGACTCAAAGCAAACAATGAAAACGAAACGTTTTTGTTGTCATAGTTACATTATATCCAAAATCTAAGAAAATGTAAGGGAGATAACTTTATTGAATTAAATAGAAAAAGAAAAAATTACTGGAGAAAATATATAAATATATAAAATATATAACTAAATATAAATTATTAATAAAACTATAATCTACAAAAAAATAATAGATAAATAATTAACAATAAAAAGATATATATATATATATATATATATTATATAGCATAATGAGAAGCCACGTATACTTTCTTGATATGTATATATGGAGAAAACAACTGAAAAGTTGCAAATTAAAAAAATTGATGTTTTTTTGTGAAAGTATTTATTTATATTTTTTTATATATATATTAGGTTGGTGCAAAAATATTGTTGTTGGATTGATGGAGGTGGAATTAAATTATTCTTATACACCGAATTAATGATAATATTAATAGTTTCGGAGACGGGAACATTAGTAAATAAATAAATTTTCTACGTCAAGTGACGCAAGAATGCCGTGGTTTGTTTTTAATTTTGTGTTTTTAAGTATTTGGAGGAATTCATGGGTATATTAAATGCTATAGTTAGTAGAAAGATATGGGGTAATAATATCATTGAGAAATTTTGATAGTTGGTATATGTATGTTGGAATCTGAGAAATAATAGGTCGTAATGGGTATCCCGGTTTGTGTATTTTAACATTACCATATAAGTAGCCAGGTTGGTTATCTCCAATAATTTTGTTTATTTTTAAGGATCCTGCAGCAGCATTGTTGGCTGTAATAAGTTTCTTAACATATTTCTTTAGAGGTTCAGTAGTGTTCTTATTCAATTTAGTAAATATAAAAGTGAACATAGAAGTCAACACTGACGATTGCATCTAGCATGAAACAGACTGTCGCCTCTAAGTGTTGACTTCTATGTTCACTTTTATATTTACACACGCTCTATCTCTGATATTGAGCACTTTATACCTTAAATATAGCACACTTTAAGACTATATTTCTTCATATATACATACATATATATATATATATATATATATATATATATATATACGTATGTGTGTGAAAAAAGACAAAAGTCGATATGTTTTATTCTGTCGTTATCTCGATCAAGGTAAATAATATTTCTGTTAAAATAGAATGTGTGGCACAAGGCCAAAAAGTGGGATGAGCACGGCTAGTCATCAGTCTGTCTCAAACTTACCTACCCACGATCCCTGACCCAAACAAACTATACAATATCCCTTGCACCAAAACACCACATTCCTACTTACCATTCTTACCACAACCTCCATAATATCTGAAAACCTTCATGAAGTCCTAAATGGCCCCCATATGTACAATTTGTCCGATTTGTTTTCAACTTCCAAAAATGAAAACCACAGTGAATATTTACACTATGAATAATACTATATATAGAAGAATCTAAAAAAAAATGGTGTTAGTAGTACCCCCATCTGAAAAATATCAGGGTAACGTTAATTTCAGTGATCTATACAGGGAGGGGTCAACAGAAAAGGGAGCCTCCATGAACAATATTGATTTAATTTTATAACATTCTTGTCATCAAAAACGCCGTCATCTACTCCTGCACCACAACCTACATCTGCTGGGCTCTCCTCCGCCAACCCCAAATCGAACGATGGTTAGCACCCTTTTAGCATTCGTGAGGCTTTGGGGTTCTCCACGTCATTTGAGCTGGCTTCTTTAAACTTCAAAAGATATATTAAATCTTTTATCATTCTCATTTGAGTTAAGGGCTTTTCTGCCTGCTCTCTAGGTACACGGCACACGTCTTCCCCAATGTTAAAAGTTGATTTAGATTTAATTTTTTTTCTCTAAAGAAGGTTCTGTGATGTCAAATGAAGGGCTTCCACTTGTCATTTTTATACAAGTTTGTCTTGTCCACAGAATTATTTGGAAAATTTTACTAAATATATATATATATATATATATATATATATAATCTCAAAATAACAAGCTACATCTAATATTTGTAAGACCTGTCTATGGAAATTCCGGCAGTTTAAATTATCTACATTTGAAATAACAACTAGTGTCACTATATATAGGTTTAATCGCTTATATTATAATATATGTGAGTATAGATATTTGTATATGTCTGTTGATATGTATACATAAAATCATGTTAACATTTGTAGGTGATCATATGGTATTTAGAAGCATACACATATGTTGGTGTATGTATATGTAGGTGTTTATATACGGAGGTATTTACTTGCTAATATTTGGATGTGTGGATGCATGCGTGTATGTGCGTGTTTGCATGTATGTATGTATATATATATGTATATGGATGTACATATATGTGTATATATAAGTATGTGATGTGTATATGTGTGTGCATATGTGTATGTAGGTATATATATGTATGTAGATATGCATGTGTGTATGTATGTATATATGTATATGTGTATATGTATGCATATATATAGGTATATATACATGTATGTATGAGAGTATGTATGTAGGAATGTATGCACATATATGTATATATATATATATATATATATATATATATGTGGGCGTATGTATATATTTAGTTGGATTGATGTGGGTTTGTGACCCTGGGTTTCACACTTTTGCGATCGGGAGAAAAACAATCCAACTAAATATGTAAGCTCTATCATTGATATTGAGCGCTTTCCAATAAGTACCGCGCATATATAACATGTAAATAATATATATAATAAATTGAATATATATATATATATATATATATATATATAATGTAGAAAAATCATTTAAAAAAACAAGCGACATCTAATATTTGGAAGACCTGTCCATGTTCATTTTACTATATATATATATATAATCTCAAAATAACAACCTACATCTAATATTTGTAAGACCTGTCCATGGAAATTCCGGAAGTTTAAATTATCAACATTTGAAATAACAACTAGTGTCTGATATATAGGTTTAATCGCTTATATTATACTATATATACGAATATATATTTGTATATGGGTATATGTCTGTAAATTTTATATATGTATGCATGTATATGTATATATATATATATATATATATATGTATGTATATGTATATATATATATATATATATATATATGTACATGTACGTATATGTATATCTGCATGTATGCGTGTGTGTATGTGTATATATACGTCAGTATGTATGTAGATGTATATATGTATATGTATATATGCGTATATATAAGTATATAATGTGTATATCTGTGTGCATATATGTGTATATGTATGTATATGTATGAAAATATGTATGTGCGTATCTAACTTTCTCATTTGAGTTAACGCCTTTTCCGCCTACCCTCTAGATCAGGGGTCGGCGAATTACGGCCCGCATGCTTTAAAATGTTATTTATTAAAACTATATTTTTCCTTTAAAAGCCCTTTATTTTGCCAATTTTAAATATCAATTATTTGGGTTTTTATATACTATGCGGCCCAGTAAAACTATACATTTTTAGAATGCGCCCCTTGTACTAAAAAGTTTGTCCTCCCCTGCTCTAGACATACGGCATATGCCCTCCCCAGTGTTAAATACAGAACAGAAAATAAACATTTCAATCACGGCACACGTCTCCTCCCAGCGTTAAAAATAAAACAGAAAATATACATTCTAAACACGGCACACGTTTTCCCCAGTGTTGAAAATAGAATAGAAAATAAACATTTTAAACACAGCACATGTCTTCCACAGTGTTAAAAATACAACAAAAAATAAACATTTTAAACACGGCACAGGTCTTCACCAATTTCAAAAGTAGATCACAAAATAATCATTTTAAAGACTGCACATCTTTCTCGGTGTTAATATTGAACAGAAAAGAAACATTTCAAACACGGCATGTGTTCCCCGGTGTTGAAAACAAAACAGAAAATAAACAGGTTAAACACGGCACACGTCTTTCCCAGTGTTAAAAATGCAACAGAAAATAAACATTTTAAACACGCCGCACGTCTTCCCCAGTGTTAAAAATAGAATAGAAAATAAACATTTTAAACACTGCACACGTCCACACAGGGTTAAATACAGAACAGAAAATAAACATTTAAAACACGGCACATGTCTTCCACTGTGTTAAAAAAAAGAACAGAATATAAACATTATAAACACTGCACACATCTCCCCTAGTGTTAAAAATACAACAGAACATAAACCTGTTAAACACGGGACACGTCTTCCCCAGTGTTAAAAATAGAACAGAAAATATACATTTCAAACACGGCACATGTCTTCCACAGTGTTAAAAATACAACAAAAAATAAACATTTCAAACACGGCACATGTCTTCCACAGTGTTAAAAATACAACAAAAAATAAACCTTTTAAACACTGCACACGTCTACCCCAGTGTTTAAAATAGGACAGAAAATAAACATTTTAAACACAGCACACAATTTCCCCATGGTTTAATGCAGAACAGAATATAAACATTTTTAAAACGGCACACGCGTTCCCGAGTGTTAAAAACAAAACAGAAAATTAACATTTTAAACACCGCACACGTCTTCCCCAGTGTTAAAAATAGAACAGAAAATATACATTTCAAACACGGCACATGTCTTCCACAGTGTTAAAAATACAACAAAAAATAAACATTTTAAACTCACATAGGTCTTCACCAATTTCAAAAATAGATCACAAAGTAATCCTTTTAAACACTGCACATCTCTTTCTCATTGTTAATATTGAACAGAAAATAAACATTTCAAACACGGCATGTCTTCCCCGGTGGTGTTGAAAACAAAACAGAAAATAAACATGTGAAATACGCCACACGTCTTCCCCAGTGTTAAAAATAGAATAGAAAATAAACATTTTAAACACTGCACACGTCCACACAGGGTTAAATACAGAACAGAAAATAAACATTTCATACATGGCACATGTCTTCTCTAGTGATAAAAATAAAACAGAAAATAAATCTTTTTAACACGGCACACTTCTTCCCGAGTGTTAAAAACAAAACATAAAATAAACATATTAAACTCGGCACCTGTTTTCCCCAGTGTCAAAAATAGGACAGGAAATAAACATATTAAACTCGGCACCTGTTTTCCCCAGTGTCAAAAATAGGACAGGAAATAAACATTTTAAACTCGGCACCTGTTTTCCCCAGTGTCAAAAATAGGACAGGAAATAAACATATTAAACTCGGCACCTGTTTTCCCCAGTGTCAAAAATAGGACAGGAAATAAACATTTTAAACTCGGCACCTGTTTTCCCCAGTGTCAAAAATAGGACAGGAAACAAACATTTTAGACTCGGCACCTGTTTTCCCCAGTGTCAAAAATAGGACAGGAAATAAACATTTTAAACTCGGCACCTGTTTTCCCCAGTGTCAAAAATAGGACAGGAAATAAACATTTAAAACACGGCACACGCCTTCCCCAGTGTTAAATATAGAACAGAAAATAAAAGAAAGAAAAACAAAAGGTAAGTGTTCAGTCTATAAAGATAAATAACATTTTAGCAAAAACGAAAACGACGCAAACATGTTTGAATAAAAACAAAAAGGTTAAAAAATAATAAATAGAAAACTGAAAGAGAAAAGAAAGAGAAAACGCATTTAAAAGAAAAAACATTTTCCCTAATCCGAAATAAAGGGGAAGAACAAATCCTTACAACTAAAAATGATTAAAAAGCAAAGTCCATATTCTTTTATAAGGTGTGCGTAACTCTTGGCTCTTTCCAAAAATAACATTATATTGATTACACATTCAGTAGGGGAATTCCAACAAGAAGGCCAATCCCCAGTTTCAGTATTTTCGATACTCTTGGTACAGGGATTTCTTTGTCATTTCTTGGTCAGTTTTGGCCGTTTTAAGCCTCCATAGATTTAGTATTTTCAAGATTTTTTTTCCATGTTATTTTGAATCACCGGATTATTAGGATGTTCTTCAAGATTTTTTTTCTACTTTATGGGATGGATCCACCTTATAGGTGATCCCAAATAAGTCGTTTTTAATAAACCGTTATTTGTCGGCCATCTTGGTTTTTAAGATTTCTTTCAAAAATTTTTTTTCGGCAAAAACTGAGTGTGTATGTATGAATGTTTGTTTTCTTTTTATTTCCAGGCAAAAAGATAATGTGTATGTTTGTTTATTCTTTTTTTTTAAGAAAATAAAGTGTTTGTGTTTGTCTTTTTTCTTTTTAGTGTTTGTGTGTGTGTGTTTTATCCTTTCCTAGCAAAAAGATAATGCGTGTGTGTGTTTTTTCTTCTTTTCAAGCAAGAAGAGTGTTTGTGTTTGTTTGCTTTTCTATTTAGGCAAAAGTAAAATTTTTTTTAAAAACAGAAACGAAAATCGAAAAATTAAAACAAATTAAAATATCTTCTACAACGTGTAGAAAAAAATAAACAATATCAATGAAAAACAAAAAAAAAAAATAGCTTTACCAGCCGAGGACAGGTGTTACAAAATTAGGTTTGACGAATAGAAATAAAGAATTTACTTTAAAACCACGAATAATAAAAACAACAAAAAGGTAGTCTTAAAAATCACAAAATCAATGCAAGATATTTAAAAACAAGAAAGACTAAGAAAAAACAAAAAACAAAAAAAAACATACGTGTGACAAAATAAATGTTTGCCTAAAAAGAAAACAAAATGGCCGAAATAAACCGAAAAGTAGAAAGACATTTGACAAGAAATTAAACTGGGAAATAAAATTGAAAAAAATGGCTTTAAAGCCGGGGTTTGAAGAATAATGAAAAAAATTAGAGGCTTATTAAAAAATTAAAAGCAAGAAAAGAAAAAATAAATCAAAAGATTAAATTTAAAAATAAAAAGACATTACACCAGAAAAATAAGAAAATAAAATAGTCTTATTACCGGGGGGTGGAGAGCTAAACAAAATAAAAAATAAAAGAAAAAAAATAAACTGAAAAACAAATCTAAAAAACTGAAACAAATACAAAGTAAAATTAAATGCAATTAAATAACGTTAATTGAAAACAGAAAAACAGAAGCGTAATGAACGCAAGACATAATCGGTTTGATACCGTGACAAAAAGACTTTGGCGAGCCAAATTCAAAGATTGAATAATTATGCTATATTTAATCTGAAATTTTACATACACAAACACATACAGACACACAAACACGAAATCACACACACATACACGCACACCTATATACATACACACACACACTTCCTATTTAAACATGCATTTTTTTTATTTTTAAATTGCTGTCAAGATTCTTGCAACTAACGAATAAAATTTTGAAGAGAAGCCAGGTCGTACCTTGTGGATTCCGGGATGAAATCCGGTATCAAATAATAACAAACGCCAAGAATGAATATAGGAAATAAATGTATTAACGTAATAATACAAACTGGCAATACAGGTTAGTAGTTCCAGGAATGTGGGGATAGTAGACAAATATATATATAGTCTTTGATATCGACGTATCGCTGTATGACTTCTTACTGAGTTCTACTACTACTACTACTACTACTACTACTACTGTTCGACTTGACTTAACGTAATGTCGAGTATTCACCGGCAGTAGTATATGTATACCTTGGGTGAGTCCATTTGTGTAAAAAGGGGAGACCCCTCAATAACCCCTCCTTAAATCCCTTTTGGGGGGAGTTAGTATTTTTTTTTATGGTCGATAATCAGAGGTTCGTAAATTTTCTCTTCCTGTTTGACCTTCTAATTTCTGTGCCTTCCTGAATCTCTTTGAATCTCATTTTGTATTTGGTCAATATGTCTTCCGTGAGTAGACTTTTCGTCTTGTACTGCGTACATCACATTTCCTAGTCTGTTAATTATTGTACCAGGTTCGAATGATCTCTTGGGTATTATAGGTGTATGCCGGTTTTTGTTCTTGTTCGGCAATAACTTATCACACACAGACCGTATTCTGTGGGCAAACGGCACGTTTCGCTTCTTTTTTACTGCTGGTTGGACATTTTCTTTTAATTCAATTCTAGCGGCAAACTTGTTACATTGTTCCAAACCGCTCGAAAATACTTCTGGACATTGATTATGTAATTCTTCCTTTAACTTTGTCGCTTCTGATGGTTCGCACTTTATCGTCTTACAAAAAGAACTGATAGGTAAATCCCATACGTCGAACTTTTGTATCCAGTCTGTGCCCACCAGATTTTCTGTATCTTTCATTACGAATATCTTGAGTTTTTTAGTTTTTCCGTGGAATTTCACATTTAAGATCACTTCTCCTTCGAATTTTATACGCTTCCCTGTAATTGACTTAGCAATTTTCTGCGTATGTATTATGGTCGGTCTATTAAGCTTTCTCCATGTCTGTAGGTTAATTATCGTTAAATCCGAACCTGTGTCTAGTTGTAATTTTATCTTCTTATTTAAAATTTCAAGTTCCACGTATTTTCTTATGTTAATATTGTCTTCGTCGTGCATTCTAGAAGCTTTAATCTTACTAGTTAATTTTCTGTTCCTACATTGGGATGCCATGTGACCCATTTTTCCACACGCTAGACATTTTTTATATTTAAAACGACAATCCTTATTCCAGTGTAGTCCTCCACATCGGTAACAGGCAGATGGGGGGAGCTTATATTTGCTTTGATTTTTGTCATAATTTGTCCTATACGTTGTACTTTTTCCATTATTGTAGAATTATTGTTTTCTTTCCGAGGAGGGTGAAAATCTTTTTCCATTATTATAGAATTTTTGTTTTCTTTCCGGGGAGGGTGAAAAACGTAAACTTTTGTTCAACTTACGTATATGTGCTACTCCTGACTCCTCGATATCCTTCGAGTTTTTCTTTATACTCAGGCATTTTTGGCAGTCTTCTGATAATTTTGTAGTGTTAATCCAGGCTCATTTTGTAGTTTTGAAAACATTCTTTTGTGCTTTTCACCATCTTTAGCTGATACTAACCCTTGTACAAAAATAAGACACTTGAAATTGTCGGGTGTTAATTCTGCCAACTTGAAGTCGTCGCAATGTTTGTCAACGATTGCGGCGAACGTGGAGTAGTCCTTTTTTTCGTCCTTTACAAGGTTAAGACATTTTCACCTTTTGTGAAAGAGTGACGTCTTTGGACTGAAAAGCTCTGTAAGGCATGTAACTGCTTCGTCATACTTTAACTCATTTGTCTTTCTTGGCAAGATGTAATCCACAAATTTTGTGTATTCTTCCGTTCCTAATTTTCTGAGTAACAGACGTAGCTTCTTTGCTTCTGTCCAGTTTTGACAATCGATGTTGTAGATGTCTTCATAACGTCGGAATAATCCCCGAAATTTTTATCCTCTTCTAGAGAGTAATTGAATTTTTCTATCGTATTCCACACTGCGTCTTGGGAAAAAGTCGCCTCTTTTTCAATATTTTGTTGTTTGTTACCCACTACCTTTAATATTAGTTCCTGGAGTTGCATTCGTCTTTCTTCATTTTGCATTTGTCTTTCTTCATTTTCCTTCAGCGTTTGTAGTAATTGCTTTTGCCACTTCTCTTCCATTCTTTCTTGGAATTGGAATTGCTGTTCATTTTGTCTTTCTTGGAGTTGTAATTGCTGTCCTTTTTGTTATTTTACAAGTTCTACTAAAATACCTTTAAAATCCTCCATGATAAGAGTATTACGAAAAACTCGATTTTCCGTATTTTAATCCTCGTAAATCTTTGTCGCCAAGTTGTTGTGGATACTGGCAAAGAACGGCAATTTTTTCTTTTGAGTCTCCGAGAAGTGCAAATTCTCGTCGCCCAAGCTGTTGTGGTGAGAAGAGAGAATTTTCTTCTTTCCGTGTAGGTCCAAATTTCTCGTCACCAAGTTGTGGTCGGCAAGGGAGAATTTTTTTTCTTTCTTTTTTCTTCCGTGTGAGTTTGAATTCCTCGTCGCCAAGTTGTTGTGGACAACGAGGGAGAATTCTTTTTTCGTTTTCCTTCCGTGTGTGTTTGAATACCACGTCGCCAAGTTGTTGTGGATTCCGGGATGAAATCCGGTATCAAATAATAACAAACGCCAAGAATGAATATAGGAAATAAATGTATTAACGTTATAATACAAACTAGTAATACAGGTTAGTAGTTCCAGGAATGAGGGGTTAGTTGACAAATATATATATATAGTCTTTGGTATCGACGTATCGCTGTATGACTTCTTACTGAGTCTACGTGCTTGTTACTGTGACTCTTGCCGCTACGTTATTCTACCGACCGACTCAACGTTCTATTACTACTACTGTCCGACTTGACTTAATGTACTGCCGGGTATTCACTGGCAGTAGTATATGTATACCTTGGGTGAGTCCATTTGTGTAAAAATGGGAGACCCTTCAATATACCTGAATAAATCCAGTTGTATTTCCATAGTCTGATGTGTGTGTTCGACCGTGTGTAAGGCATCGGCAACTGCTACTCCATGGATAAGTATGAATATAGGGACGACTAACCTGGAGAGAACGGGCGAAATGTCAGCGATCGATGTTCAGATGGATCACCAAAGCACACCTAATTTAAATCATATGACCAGAGTCATGAGTGAATGATCAGTAGGCAAACTCAAGTGCAGCAGGGGTCTATCACCATTGTCATGAGTGAATGGTCAGTAGGCCAACTCAAGAGCAGCAGGGGGTCTATCACAAGAGTCATGTATGAATGGCCAGTAGGCCAAGACAAGTGAAGCAGGGTGTCTATCACCAGAGTCATGAGTGAATGGTCAGTAACCAACTGAAGAGCAGCAGGGGGTCTATCACCAGCGTCATGACTGAATGGTCAGTAGGCCAAAACAAGAGCAGCAGGGGATCTGTCACAAGAGTCATGAGTGAATGGTCAATAGGCCAACTCAAGTGCAGCAGGTGGTCTATCACCAGAGTCATGAATGGTCAGTAGGCCAACTCAAGTGCAGCAGGGGCCTATCACCAGTCATGAATGAATGGTCAGTAGGCCAACTCAAGAGCAGCTAGGGGTCTATCAACAGAGTCATGAGTTAATGGTCAGTAAGCCAACTCAAGAGCAGCTAGAGGTCTATCACCAGAGTCATGAGAGAATGGTCAGTAGGCCAACTCAATTGCAGCAGGAAGTCTATCACCAGAGTCATGAATGAATAGTCAGTAGGCCAACTCAAGCGCAGCAGGGGGTCTATCACCAGATTCATGTATGAATGGCCAGTAGGCCAAAACAAGTGAAACAGGCTGTCTAACACCAGAGTCATGATTGAATGGTCAGTAGGCCAACTCAAGAGCAGCTAGGGGTCTATCACCAGATTCATGAGTGAATGGTCAGTAAGCCAACTTAAGAGCAGCAGGGGCCTATCTCCAGAGTCATGAGTGAATGGTCAGTAGGCCAACTCAAATGCAGCAGGGGCCTATCACTAGTCATGAGTGAATGGTCAGTAGGTCAACTCAAGAGCAGCTAGGGGCCTATCACCAGATTCATGAGTGAATGGTCAGTAAGCCAACTTAAGAGCAGCAGGGGCCTATCACCAGAGTCATGAGTGAATGGTCAGTCGGCCAACTCAAGAGCAGCTAGGGGTCTATCACCAGAGTCATGAGTGAATGGTCAGTGGGCCAACGCAAGTGCAGCATGGGTCTATCTCCAGAGTCATGAGTGAATGGTCAGTAAGCCAACTCAAGAGCAGCTAGGGGTCTATCACCTTTGTCAAGAGGGAATGGTCAGTAGTCCAAGTTAGTTGCAGCTAGGGGTCTATCTCCAGAGTCATGAGTGAATCGTCAGTAGGCCAACTCAAGTGCAGCAGGGGGTCTATCACCAGAGTCATGAGTGAATGGTCAGTAGGCCAACTCAAGTGCAGCAGGGGGTCTATCACCAGAGTCATGAGTGAATGGTCTGTAGGCCAACTCAAGAGCAGCTAGGGGTCTATCACCATTGTCATGAGTGAATGGTCAGTAGGCCAGCTCAGGAGCAGCAGGGGGTCTATCACCAGAGTCATGTATGAATGGCCAGTAGGCCAAGACAAGTGAAGCAGGGTGTCTATCACCGGAGTCATGAGTGAATGGTCAGTAGGCCAAAACAAGAGCAGCACGGGATCTGTCACAAGAGTAATGAGTGAATGGTCAGTAGGCCACCTAAGTGCAGCAGGGGGTCTATCACCATTGTCATGAGTGAATGGTCAGTATACCAACTCAAGAGCAGCAGGGGTTCTATCACCAGAGTCATGTATGAATGGCCAAAACGCCAACTCAAGTGCAGCAGGTGTTTATCAACTTTGTCAAGAGTGAATGATCAGTAGACCAACTCAAGTGCGTCAGGGGATCTATCCCCAGAGTCATGAGTGAATGGTCAGTAGGCCAACTCAAGAGCAGCAGGGGATCTATCACCCAAGTCATGAGTGAATGATCCGTAGGCCAACGCAAATGCAGCAGGGGTCTATCTCCATTGTCATGAGTAAATGTTCTGTAGGCCAACTCAAGAGCAGCAGGGTGTCTATCACCAGAGTCATGAGTGAATAATCAGCAGGCCAACTCAAGTTCAGCAGGGGTCTATCTTCAGAGTCATGTGTGAATGGTCAGTAGGCCAACTCAAGAGCAGCTAGGGGTCTATCACCTTTGTCAAGAGTGAATGGTAAGTAGGCCAAGTTAGGTGCAGCTTGGGGTCTATCTCCAGAGTCATGAATGAATGTTCAGTAGGCCAACTCAAGTGCAGCAGAGCTCTATCACCATTGTTATGAGTGAATGCTTAGTAGGTCAAGTGAAAAGCAGCAGGTGGGCTATCACCAGTCATGAGTGAATGGTCAGTAGGCCAACTCAAGAGCAGCAGGGGTCTATCAACTTTGTCATGAGTGAATAGGTCAATAGGCCAACTCAAGAGCAGCAGGAGGTCTATCACCAGAGTCTTGACTGAATGGTCAGTCGGCCAACTCAAGTACAGTAGGGGGTCTATGACCAGAGTCATGAGTGAATTGTCAGAAGGTCAACTCAAGAGCAGCAGGGGATTTTTCACCAGAGTCATGAGTGAATGGTCAGTAGGCCAACTCAAGAGCAGCTAGGGTTCTACCACCTTTGTCAAGAGTGAATGGTCAGTAGGACAAGTCAGGGTCTGCTAGGGGTCTATCTCCAGAGTCATGAGTGAATGGTCAGTAGGCCAACCAAGTGCAGCAATGGTCTATCACCATTGCCATGAGTGAATGGTCACTTGGGCAACTCAAGTACAGCAGGGGGTCTATCACCAGAGTCATGTTGTGGATGGTCAGTAGGCCAACTCAAGTGCAGCAGGGGATCTATCACCAGAGTCATGAGTGAATGGCCAGTAGGCCAACTCAAGTGCAGCTAGAGGTCTATCACCAGAGTCATGAGTGAATGGTCAGTAAGCCAACTCAAGTGGAGCAGGGGGTCTATCACCATTGTCATGAATGAATGGTCAGCAGACCAACTCAAGTGCAGCAGGGGTCTATTACCATTGTCCTGAGTGAATGGTCAGTAGGCCAACTCAAGAGCAGCAGGGGTCTATCACCAGTGTCATGAGTGAATGGTCAGAACGCCAACTCAAGTGCAGCAGGGGGTCTATCAACTTTGTCAAGAGTGAACGATCAGTAGGCCAACTCAAGTGCAGCTAGAGGTCTATCACCATAGTCATGAGTGAATGGTCAGTATACCAACTCAAGAGCAGCAGGGGTTCTATCACCAGAGTCATGTATGAATGGCCAAAACGCCAACTCAAGTGCAGCAGGGGTTTATCAACTTTGTCAAGAGTGAATGATCAGTAGACCAACTCAAGTGCGTCAGGGGATCTATCCCCAGAGTCATGAGTGAATGGTCAGTAGGCCAACTCAAGAGCAGCAGGGGATCTATCACCCAAGTCATGAGTGAATGATCCGTAGGCCAACGCAAATGCAGCAGGGGTCTATCTCCATTGTCATGAGTGAATATTCTGTAGGCCAACTCAAGAGCAGCAGGGTGTCTATCACCAGAGTCATGAGTGAATAATCAGCAGGCCAACTCATGTTCAGCAGGGGTCTATCTTCAGAGTCATGTGTGAATGGTCAGTAGGCCAACTCAAGAGCAGCTAGGGGTCTATCACCTTTGTCAAGAGTGAATGGTAAGTAGGCCAAGTTAGGTGCAGCTTGGGGTCTATCTCCAGAGTCATGAGTGAATGTTCAGTAGGCCAACTCAAGTGCAGCAGAGCTCTATCACCATTGTTATGAGTGAATGCTTAGTAGGTCAAGTGAAAAGCAGCAGGTGGGCTATCACCAGTCATGAGTGAATGGTCAGTAGGCCAACTCAAGAGCAGCAGGGGTCTATCAACTTTGTCATGAGTGAACAGGTCAATAGGCCAACTCAAGAGCAGCAGGAGGTCTATCACCAGAGTCTTGACTGAATGGTCAGTCGGCCAACTCAAGTACAGTAGGGGGTCTATGACCAGAGTCATGAGTGAATTGTCAGAAGGCCAACTCAAGAGCAGCAGGGGATTTTTCACCAGAGTCATGAGTGAATGGTCAGTAGGCCAACTCAAGAGCAGCTAGGGTTCTACCACCTTTGTCAAGAGTGAATGGTCAGTAGGACAAGTCAGGGTCTGCTAGGGGTCTATCTCCAGAGTCATGAGTGAATGGTCAGTAGGCCAACCAAGTGCAGCAATGGTCTATCACCATTGCCATGAGTGAATGGTCACTTGGGCAACTCAAGTACAGCAGGGGGTCTATCACCAGAGTCATGTTGTGGATGGTCAGTAGGCCAACTCAAGTGCAGCAGGGGATCTATCACCAGAGTCATGAGTGAATGGCCAGTAGGCCAACTCAAGTGCAGCTAGAGGTCTATCACCAGAGTTATGAGTGAATGGTCAGTAAGCCAACTCAAGTGGAGCAGGGGGTCTATCACCATTGTCATGAATGAATGGTCAGCAGACCAACTCAAGTGCAGCAGGGGTCTATTACCATTGTCCTGAGTGAATGGTCAGTAGGCCAACTCAAGAGCAGCAGGGGTCTATCACCAGTGTCATGAGTGAATGGTCAGAACGCCAACTCAAGTGCAGCAGGGGGTCTATCAACTTTGTCAAGAGTGAACGATCAGTAGGCCAACTCAAGTGCAGCTAGAGGTCTATCACCATAGTCATGAGTGAATGGTCAGTAAGCCAACTCAAGTGCAGCAGGGGTCTATCTCCATTGTCATGAGTGAATGTTCTGTAGGTCAACTCAAGTGCAGCAGGGGTCTATTACCATTGTCCTGAGTGAATGGTCAGTAGGCCAACTCAAGAGCAGCAGAGGTCTATCACCAGTGTCATGAGGGAATGGTCAGTAGGCCAACTCAAGAGCAGCAGGGGTCTATCACCAGTGTCATGAGTGAATGGTCAGTAAGCCAACTCCAGAGCAGCAGGGGTCTATCACCAGTGTCATGAGTGAATGGTCAGTAGGCCAACTCAAGAGCAGCAGGGGTCTATCACCAGTGTCATGAGGGAATGGTCAGTAGGCCAACTCAAGAGCAGCAGGGGTCTATCACCAGTGTCATGAGTGAATGGTCAGTAGGCCAACTCAAGAGCAGCAGGGATCTATCACCAGAGTCATGAGTGAATGATCTGTAGGCCAACTCAAGTGCAATTTTGTCAAGAGTAAATGATCAGTAGGTCAACTCAAGTGCATCAAGGGGTCTATCACCAGAGTCATGAGTGTATGGTCAGTAAGCCAACTGAACAGCCGTAGTGTTCTATCACCAGAGTCATGAGTGAATGAACAGCAGGCCAACTCAAGTGCAGCAGGGGTCTATCACCAGAGTCATGAGGGAATGGTCAGTAGGCCAACTCAAGTGCAGCAGGGGCTCTATCACCAGAGTCATGTATGAATGGCCAGTAGGCCAACTCAATTGCAGCAGGGTGTCTATCACCAGAGTCATGAGTGTATGGTCAGTAGGCCAACTCAAGTGCAGCAGGAGGTCTATCACAAGTGTCATGTAAGAATGGCCAGTAGGCGAACTTAAGAGAAGCAGGGGTTCTGTCCCTAATCATGAGTGAATGGCCGGTAGGCCAACTCAAGTGCAGTTGTGTAAAAAAAAGGAAAGAAAACGAAAAAACAAAACAAAATACGATGGCCTGTAAGTCTATACTTGTAGATTAAATGATTTGCGATTCAATCATGAAATTTAAATTCAAATTGAAACACTCAAATGCCACGGAGAACATGAATTAGAAAAAGGAAGAAAAACATCAAGTATTTCCTTCTGGGAGGAGATAAAGAAAGAAAAAAAGACTAATTCAAACAAAAATTAAACGCGATTGTGCTAACTACACATTTATACCACTATTTCCCAATAATTAATGACTTTAGTATCTGACGATTGCTTCGCGTGATTTCAGATGTGTACATTAATGTATGTTGACGTTGATTCATGTTAATATACAAATCGTGTTGTGACAAGTGGTTAACTAGATTACATAATCGCGATTATGTCCACTATATATTCATAGCCCTATCTCCCAATAACTAAAAACTAACACTTAATCGCCTTGATGCGTTTAATTAAACGAATTAGAACTTTTATCCCCCAGGGTGATTACGATCGTAGCCTTGGTATGGTAATGGTAATATTAGCCGTTTCCCTATAAGGAAACATTTTACATTAATTGACTGAGTAGCTAGTATTACTTTCGGTTGAAATTTTGGTTGAAATTTATAAAATCTTTCTCTTAAAACAATTTTACAAGAAAATAGGGTTCATCAAATTCAGTAGCTGTTATCGCCAGGATTGATGAAGGTTTTCTTTCTACACTTTTATCTGAATTAATGTGGAATCTTAGCATCTTGGTTATGTCATTATTTCACCTTCGAAATTACATGTGCTATCCATTTTAGCTGTTGCTGCTCTTGGTATTCCTCAAATGACGAGGTTTATGTCATTTGGTACAGTTCTTTTGTTTGGGATCCTGTAGCGTCAGTCCACAATGCTCAAAGAAAGATGATCTTTGTTATGGCTACACTCGCTCAAAACCTTTTTTTAACCATTGATCTTAGAAGGCGGTTGTATACAGCTGACAGTTTAGATATTTCTGAATGGGTTTGGCACCATCTATGACATCCATATGAATGTTTCGATATGACGGGGCTATTTAAGAACATGATTCGAGGTTTCAGGTTGATGTTTTGATTTTATAGCAACTTGCGTTGTTAGGTGAAACTACTTCTAGTTCAGCCTCTTCAATGTACAGCTTCCTTTTTTCCTATATTTAATTTGTTATAACTGATCCATACGCCGGGGTATTTGAAGTGTTTGGTATTTACTAATTGTTGTAAGACCAATACTTTCCTACATCACGGACTCTCCCAGTACTATATTATTATGTGAATGGCAGTATCACGGGAGTAGTAGCACCAGTAATGCGCAGCCGCGTACGATACCAATATCGGACACCACTGGATAGTAAGCTCTGCTTACACTATTCTTTGTAACTATTCTGTTTAATATATCTTTCTTACCTCTAACCCGTGTTCCGTGTTTTCCTTCCGTGGCCCCTACTTCGGGTCCACATCACTAATTACACATCCTGAATTCTTATGATGGATTCAGGGTACGTCGTACCATCACTTCTTCATTTCAATTTCAGAACATTGTTTTTATCTTGGTAAGGTTTATTTGGAGACTTATTTCTTGGATCAATTGGTAGAGCGTGTTGATTTTCTATTCAAGGCCTTTCTTATCCAAACTATGAATACCTATGGCATCAGCCTGGCCCTTCTCATCATTGACCTCGGCGGGGAAAGCAGCGATATTTTCTTGTACTGACAGACTCGTTTAGGATGCTTAAATGGTCAGTGCCCATCTCATTGCCGCTGTGCTTGTAAAGGTGCAGGGCGTAGTCTAACAAGACTGGGACTCTTATTTCCTTCTTGTCGTACTTTTGCTGAGGATTTAAATGATTCTGTCTTGAGGTCCTCGACACAGATTTTGTAGATCGATACAGTTCCTCTGTTAGGTCGATGCATTCAGTGGATTCAGGGTTTAGAAGGCGGTCTCTAATGGATGAGAATAGGGGTTAGATCACAGGGCGGGCGAAGACCGGGTTGTATACTCAACGTATTGCTCCGGTAGTTTTGGCGAGATGACGTCACAAGGAAAAAAATAAGAGACAGCTGTGTAACAACTTTATATCAAAGTTTCATACATTGAACGTTCTACTCATTGGATTAACAGATTCTCAGCGGCTTCCCCCTTAATGCCCCCGACACTATGTCTAGCCACGCTGGGTAAGGCTGAAGTCTGATTTATTCCACGCTGTAATTTCTTCGGGTCGACCACCCAGGTGTATTTGGTAGCCTGGAACAATCCGCGTGTGGTTTGGCAAAGCGAGTCTTGAAACAACTGGCACGAGTCTCTCTCGCATACAGCAATTAATGCTCATCGTACTATCTAAAAACATTTTTTCCTTTCTTGTTTTCCAGGTTATTTGAGAAGCCTTTTTCCTTTTTCCCAATTTAACTGCGCCTTCGTAATAGTGTCACATCAAAATTCTTTGTTAAACCAAAAAATGTTTATATTTACTTGGCTTGTGAATTATTCAGAATATATTTGCATCATATTTACACGTGGCTGTTTCCTTCATACATTTAGACAGTGATTTGTATTCAGATGTCACTGTATTATCAATTAAACAAAATTGTTTAATTTGGCTCACCTTTTCACTACAATATGACTTCAATACCTAAGGATATGATTTATGCTTACATATAATTACGTGGATTTTGCCGCATCATAAAACGAATGCTAGAAATAGCTTCTGGCACTTCTCCATTCATGCCGTTGTCAGATGAACTTTGCTCCTTGCCAGGCTAAAGACGAAACTTCTTATACAATTCAACGTCTCATGTTCTATCCCCACCAAAAAAAATCATTCAAGTAAAGTGAGAAGGCATTACGAGAAATACAAAAGCTCGAGTTAAATTGCGATGTACCTAACCATAGATGAACAAGATCAATGATTCTCAAAGAAATTATTTGGATTATATTCCCAGTTCCGACATGTTAGTAACCGTCTATATTTCTGAGATGAGGTATTATGTACATCATTTATGTTATGGTCCAATATCCTCGCACCACGGTTATGATCCAAGGTTAGGACCAAAGAAGAACAACAGGAACACAAGAGTAGAAAATAACAAAGATATCTTACAACAGAAATATAATACAAGAAGTTGAAGGTGTTAGTATTAACTGTCAGTCTGGTTTAGAGTGAACTAATATTGTCTTGACTCGTTAGGTCTCGACTCGTTCCTATATTTAACAGTCCCCCCACGAGGAAATTATGTGGCACAAGGCCGAGTATAAACGGGTTCAGGGCTTGTCTACCACCCCGGACGAAACTCTGCCCTTCGGCAAAGCCTCGTCCGGTTTCCTCTCTGCCAAAGCAAAGAGTTCGACAGGAGTCGCGCACAGCCAGAAACTGCGTCTCGACTCGTTCCTATATTTAACAACCCTCCCACATGGGTCGCATGTGGCACAAGGCCGGCTTAATGTGGGTTCTCCGATCCCGTAGGCTCGGCCAAAAATATGTCCATTAGAACCCGTATAAACGGGTTCAGGGACTGTCTACCTCCCCGGACGAGACTTTGCCCTGCGGCAAAGCTTCGTCCGGGTTCCTCTCTGCCAAAGCAGAGTGTTCGACAGGAGTCGCGCGCAGTCAGAGACTGCGTCTCGACTCGTTCCGATATTTAACAAGCCCCCACATGGTCGTATATGGCACAAGGCCGGTTTAATGTGGGCTCCCGAGCCCATAGGCTCGGCCAAAAATATACCCATGGGTCGCATGTGGCACAAGGCCGGCTTAATGTGGGTTCTCCGATCCCGTAGGCTCGGCCAAAAATATGTCCATTAGAACCCGTATAAACGGGTTCAGGGACTGTCTACCTCCCCGGACGAAACTTTGCCCTGCGGCAAAGCCTCGTCCGAGTTCCTCTCTGCCAAAGCAGAGAGTTCGACAGGAGTCGCGCACAGTCTGAGACTGCGTCGAGACTCATTCCTCTCCTCTCTCAAAGAGGCGTAGTATTTATAGAGTCAGGAAGAGTCCATTATCGTTATAGGTAAGTTCCCAATGCTTCCAAAGCTTTTGCGTCGCAGAGGTCTTTAGTATTTTTTTCTCTTTGGATTTATTATCAAAGGCTCTGTGACTTTTCTTTTCCTGGTCGATTTTCGTGGTTCAGACATTGTTTGCGGACTTTGCATATCAAATGTGTCGAATATCGTATCCATCACTTCTTCTTCCTCAGGTGGACCGTTAAAATCATCTAACAGCCTCTTTCTTATTTGATTTACATGTTTTTTATGTGAGAATTTCGAGCCCTGTATTATGTAAACCATGTTCCCAATTCTTTTTTTCAATTGTACCTTGCTCCCAGTAGGATGTATTGATTTTATAAGTTTTGAATAAACTTTCTCTCCTGGGTAGAATTTTCTTTTTGGTACGCACGACATTGGTATTTGCTTTGTTTGTTTTGGTAACAATTTGTCAAATACTCATCTGATTTTTCGGGTGAAAATCACTTCCGCGGGTAATAATGCCGATGGCGTAGCACTGTTTGGTGTAATTCGATATACTTGTAAAAATTGTTGCAACGCCTTTTCTGTTAGCACATCCTATGCTTTTGAGTGTGTCTATAAATCTCTCCGCTTGCCCATTTGATCTTGGGTGATATGGCGGGGATTTGATATGTTTAACTTGAAAAGTTTCGCAAAATTCTTGAAAGTAGGCAGATGTGAATTGTCTCCGAAACGAGCAAACAGCTCGTGGAGGCAATTTATGGTAGTTTCAGAAGTAGGTTTTCTGCAACGGAACACTTCTGGCCATTTACTATAACTGTCTACTATGATCAAATAGTAGAAACCATCTATGGGACCTGCGAAGTCTACATGGATTCTTGACCACGGTCGATCTGTCTCTGGCCAAGGCTTATGATCGTCGGTGCTTTTGGTTTTGGTTTTAAGGAACAACCCTTGCATTTTCCCACCATATGTGTAATGTCTTGATCCATGTTTTGCCAATATACGTAACTTCGCATTAACGATTTCATTCTGTTCTTTCCTGGATGGTCCATGTGGAAGTCCTTTAGGGTTCGCCTTTGTAGTGTTTTCGGAATTACTACCCTTTCGTTATATAGTAGAACATTGTCACATGACGAAAAACTGTCTGATACATTTTTATTTCTTTCTGCAGTTTTTGTTTTTGTCTCATTTCTTATCTCTTGTAGTGTGACGGGGAGGTTTCGAACTGTACTACATAGTGATGTCCTGATATCTTCTTCATGTCGTAGGGCTGCGATTACAGAATCTTCCAATGGCTCCGTTTTCTTAGGTATTAGTCTCGAGAGACCGTCTGGATGCCCAATTTTGTTCGTTGGAAGATACTTCAATTTGAAATTGTCGTTCAGTAAAATTTTATCTGATCTTAGTAACCTATTAGAAGTGTAAACTGGTAGACCTTTCTTCGATCCAAATATTGTTAATAACAGCTTGTGGTGCATCTGTAAAGTAAAAAATCTACCGTAAATATATCTATGAAATCTTGTAACTGCAAATATAATCCCCAGCTCTTCTTTTTCGATTTGTGAGTAATTTTCTTCTGCTGGTAACAGAGTTCTTGAAGCATACGCGATGGCTTTTAGTGTCCCATCCGGCATTTTATGCAGTGTACATACCCCGACTCCATAGGAACTCGCGGTTAGCGTCTTAATTATTTTGTCAAACGTTTTCTGGCATTGACTCCCAAACCTTTTCCTTCTTCAACAGTTCGTTTAGCGCTGCGCCTAATTTATGCATGTTTGGAATGAATTCTTGGTAATAATTCACTAAGCCTAAGAAGCTTTGTAATTCGGTTACGTTTTTTGGAGCTGGCATTTTTTTCTATTGCCGTTGCCCTATCTGGGTCTGGTCGTCTACCTTCTCCATCGATGATATGACCCAGATATTTTATTTCCTTCATAAAGAAATTACATTTGTTTTCTTTTACCTTGAAACCATAGTTTTGTATTCTCCTGAAAACCTCTTGAACGTGTTCCCAGTGTTGTTCGATGTTTTTGCTATTTATCAGTAAGTCATCCAGGTATGCAATCGTGAAATCAAGTCCGCCTAGCATAGTATCCACTATTTGTTGAAATATTGTCGGCGCCACCTTAATCCCGAATGGTAATCTTTGGAACTTTTATAATCCGTTATGCGTGTTTATGCACAATAATCTCGAGCTTTCCTCTTCTACAGGTATTTGTAGGTACGCTTCGCTCAAGTCTATTTTTGAGAAAAATTTTCCTCCGTTTAATTTTGTGAAACATTCTTCTGGACTGGGTAGAGAATACTGGTAATCCTTAATCGCTTCGTTCAATCCCGTTGAGAAATCAGCGCATACTCGTATCTCACCCGATTTCTTTTTGACGTAAACCGTAGGTGCGGCCCATTGACTATATTCCACTTTTGTCAATATACCGATTTTTTCGAGTCTATCCAACTCGTGGTCTATTTTTTCTATTGAAGCAAAAGGTACGTTCTTTTTCTTCTTGAAGATAGGTTGTACATTTTCTTTTATTTCTATATATGCTGCCATTTTTTACACCTCCCGAGGCCGGCTGAAAATACTTCGGGGAAACTCTCTTTTAGTTTCTCCTTTAATTATCTGCCTCCGTTGATAAACTTTTCACTTTTTGGCAGTACGTACTTATTGGTAAATCCCAGAGGTCGAATTTCTGCATCCAGTACGTTCCAAATAAATTTTCTGTATTTATTAACACATACATTTTTAATTGTTTGGTCATTCCATTGAATGTCACATTTGTAATAACTTCTCCTTCAAATTTTATTTTTCTCCCAGTTACCGACCTAGCAATTTTATCGGTTCTCAACATGGTCGGTTTGTTCAATTTTCTCCATGATTGTACGATAATAATAGTTAAATCCGATCCGGAATCCAATTGTAGTCTGACTTTTCTGTTTAAAATTTCTACTCGCACGTATTTTCGACTGTTCGACTCGTCCACTTGGTCAGTCCTAGTGACTCTTACTCTGCTTTCGCTTTCTTTCCTAGTCCAACAATTAGAACTTTTATGATCCACATTTTTGCACGACAGACAAGTCTTAAAGCGGTATGGACAATCTTTATACCAATGCAAAGTCCCACAGCGATAGCATGGACTGGGTGGTAGTTTTTTCTGATATTGACTTTTTGAAGTAGAAAAATTTGTTTGACCTGTTTTTGAGGAGGGAAAATTAGTTTGGTTTGTTTTTGAGGAGGGACAAAACGTGTTTCTCGTTGTACTTTACGCGTCTTTAGTCGAAACCAGGCCTTGAACGACTATTAAACATTTAAAATTGTCCGGGCTGAGTTCAGATAACTTAAAGTCATCACAGTGTTTGTTTACAATGGAAGCGAATGAAGCCTTCTTCAGGTGGTTGGAATGTAGAACTGAACCCTTTATTGGAGAGGCTGGCGATTGGATCCCTACAGAGGAACGAAAACATCATCATACTACCGGCTGACAAAGGCAATGCGACTGTAGTGATGGACAAATCAGATTACACAAGAAAGCTGGAAGACCACATTAGCAACGGTAGCTACAGAAAGGTATAAAAGACCCTACTTTGAAAACGGAACACCAGGTGTCACAGATACTAATCAAGAACAAGGATCACTTCGCACCTAAGACGTATAGGCAGTTATTGCAGCGTTACACCAAGCTACCTCACATATACGGTCTCCCTAAGATTCACAAAGACGGTATTCCACTCGGGCCGATTGTTAGTTGCCAAGGCTCTGTGTACCACCCTCTGAGTCGCTTCCTTGTAGATATAATTGACACATTGATCGGAAAGTTTCCTTCATATTTCCGAAACTCAGTTCACTTTGTGGAGATAATCAAAGAAGCTCCCATCCTATCCAACCAGATGGTGAGCTTGGACGAGGTGAGTTTGTTCACCAAGGTACCCACGGAGGAGGACTCTCAGTAGTCAGAGATAGATTGGCCTATGACTCATCCCTAGAAGAATGAACCAGTATTCAAATAGATAATCTGATGGACATGTTGACTTTCTGTACACAAACAACACACTTCGGTATGGGATCACACATATATCGACAGGATGAGGGCTTAGCAATAGGATCGCCATTATCACCAGCAATGGCGAATATATACATGGAATACTTTGAGGAAATGGCATTAGAATCTATATCTCTATATGGTTAAGGTACGTAGATGACACCTTCATACTCTGGCCACACCAGAAAGATGTCCAGGTTCTACTGGACCATGTGAACTCAATAAGACCTTCGATACAGTTCACAACGGAGAAAGAGAGTAACAACACTCTCCCATTCCTGGATGTTCTAATATCTCAAACAGAGCAGGGGTTCAAGACATCCGTATACCGTAAGCCGACATTCATCGGACAGTACCTCAATTTCAACTCCTACCATCCATACAGCGTAAAGAAAGGGATCGTCTGCTGCTTACAACACAGAGCAAAAGTCATAAGTGGCGACCCAGAGACAGTAGAGAAAGAACTGGTCAGTATAAGTAGTACCCTACAACGTAACAACTACCCTGGGTACATGGCAGCAGCTCCCCAAAACTGGGATAGGTGGGTACAAGAGGAGGAGGAGGAGGAGAATAACAACACTCAGAAAACAGTCCGCCTGCCTTATGTGAAGGGGTTATCAGAGAAAATACAAAGGATCTGCGGTCCATATAACATCAGGACAACCTTGAAAAGCTTGACGACACTTCGCAGATATCTCTCCCGAGTAAGACCCTCATAGAAGAGAACATGACTAAAGACTGTGTGTACGCCATCCCGAGCAGCTGCGGAAAGAAATATAAAGGGGAGACAGGCCGCCCCCTTAAGGTGAGGCTTCAAGAACACCAGAAAGCTGTAACACGAGGGGAAGCGGAAAAATCAGGTGTGGCTGACCACATATAAAGAGAGAAGGGAGATCGCAGCCCTCTGTGGGATCACGTTGAGATCATAGACAAAGAACACAATTGGAAAATTCGTAAACTTAAGGAATCAGCACATATGATAGGCCACAAAAATCTCTTGAGCCGACCAAGCATAGAAATGAATACAATATGGGAACCAGTAAAAAGGAGTGCCAGAGAAAAGAAATAATAACAACAAAGTTGCAATATGAGTTCTGGTAACAACATGTGGTGATAACATCAAAAATTGCAATATGAGCACTGGTAAAAATGGTTACTGAAGACATTAGGTTTATAATACCCAGAAATTCATACAGATGTCCTCAAGGACACATGGCACAGTGGATAAAGGCGTTAGATAGATCCAGTGACAGGACCCAAAGTGTGTGCGTTCAATACCCGGTTAAGGCAGTGGAGAACTTTCAGAGGGAAAAATTAATAGGAGATAACTGATAACTGACATCCATGGCACATGGAACTAGAACAGTCTACTCCAGTGAACGAAAATAAAGGGTTCAGTTCGACATTGTAAAACGAAACGTTGTAACAATATGGCGACAGTCCGAATAGTGTAAATAATGTTGGTAATTATTTGAAAAAGTAAAACAAACGAGAAATATAACTTAAAAGAAACAGATAAGGAAAATGGTTCGTTGAGTTTTTTTATGATTTGACAAAAACATTTCCAGGTCAGTTAAATAAAATATGGAAAATTACAATAGATCAAAGCTTACGGCCCTATCAGGTACGATCACCAAAGTTAAGCAAAGTCGAGCTATGTTAGTATTTAGATAGGTGATCGCTTGGATGTGCGGGTGGTGTATTTGGCTAATGACTCGGAATTATTAATCGAAGACCCGAGTTCCAGACTCAGTTGTGTTCGTTATATTCCCTTACGCACAAACAGTCTTAGGAAAGCTATGAATTCACGTATTCTATCCCCAGCTATGGGTTAATTAGTCAGACTTGTATCACTAAATCATTATTATCTTGCTATATCTATATTTTTTAAAGTCTAAAAATATTTTCTGGCTTTAAATCACCTGCAAAGGGTTGATAATCCGTAAAAAAACAAATTAATCGACAAATAAATCAATAATAAGTCAGGAACAGTGGAGTTTGAGCAACCTGTTAAGATATTCAGCCATTCGACTAATCAGTAAAATAATTAATCAATCACATTAATCAATCAAATTATATCATTCGATAAATTAAGTAAATTAATCCAAATGTTTATACAACTGTTGCTTATTGTGTCGGCAAATTCCTCTGATCAGGAAATTCTTTTTACAGGATTTGTGTTTTTTTTGGGGGGGGGGTATACTTACCCGAGGCAGTAGTTTTGGAAAAAATATCTATAAAAATGATTCGAATTCGCACATGCACATAAATATCAGCATAGAAACAAAATCTTTATGTACATTCATTTTGTCATTTAAACAGTTGGTACATTTTATATTTGGCTGTGAAAAGAGCCGTCACACCCAAAGGGTAATCTGATTTCGATTTTCTTGTAAAAATGAGGTCCTTAAATAATCGAACATGTCTATCTTACAGGATAGCCGCCTTTTGGCGGTACCGTTTCTTCAGAATGATCTGATTGTTTCCCTCTGGAATTGTTTTCTATTCTGGGATGCTGAAAATGATTGCGTTTTACGGGAGAGAGCTATGGAAGAAAGATTTAGTCTCCCATTTGTATCTCCTCCATTATATGCCTGTGATTTAATAACAGCTTTCTTCAGGAACGGAACACAATGGCAGAAAGGAAAAAGGAATGAAAAAACATGCTTGCTTCTCAGAGAGGATTTTATACTACTTAGACAATCACAAAACTATATCTAAATATATACAAGTCTCTCACGCTGAGTATAATAATATATCACATATATCTACACAGTCAAGCAGAGTATAAGGAGAAATAAAAAGGAAGTGTCTTATATATAATATAAATATACTCCTGTGTCTGGAGAAGACATGTTTAAGACTACATATTCCAACTGCCCTGATTCATCTATGTCCCAGTCGAGGACATATTCCATGAACAGTAAACAGCGAGTCTTGGGTGTTTTCAAATTGAGGACAGCGAGACGGAGTTTCTTTTTATATCTGGGAATGATTATATTCCCAAAGGGAAACCGTACTATGTGCTTGTAAACTGCTGGGGAGCCAGATTTAGCCTCTGTCCAGGTGGGGTGGGAGGTTTTGTTAGAGAAGGCAACCTTTGATTTGGCCGCTGTAAAACAAACAGAAATTGACAGCCGCTTTCGCCACTGTATGGAGTGACATCATTAAGCGGCGGTCACGTGAACGACGTGAATATCTCCACCAAAGGGAGACAATCGCTTTTTGTATCCCTACGAGTCTCCGGATGAATCTTTTTCTGGTATTTCCAAGGGGCGGCAGTTCACCAAATAGAACTTCTCTTGTTTTAAACGAATTCATGGCTGCAACTGACCTGTACTCAACAAAAGATTAAGAGGCAAAGATCGTTAGAAAGAAATTAAATTATTTTGAAGAAATATATGTAAAAAGCGGACATCCCACCACAAGAGGTTAAAAGGCAAAAATGAAGAATTTCGTGATCATTTGGACCTTTAATTCTAAAGTTTGAAGGATTTGAACGTAGGAATTTAGGATTCAGAACCTAGAATTTAAGGTTTGTATGAACGTGGGCCTTTGCCATCTTTTAAATGTGGGGACTAGAAAACACCAGGACGTATGAATTTAAGTTTCAGATATGGAAATCTGACAGTTTGAAAATTTAAATTGACATGGGAAGCTAAAAATCCATACAAACACAGGTTAATGCAGCTTTGAAGTCATCTAAATTACATGTTAATTATTCTGCATCTTAAGAAAATATACCAAAAGCTTTTTACCGCATATTAAGATACGCTTACTATATTTAATTATGCCATTAACATTACACAACAAAATTCTTAATAAATGGTATTTTTCATTCCTTTCGTAGTCGGAAAATGTCATATATTTTCTTTATGAAGAACGATAAAGTTAAAATTCAGCATACATTTTAAATACGGTAGAAAGAACAAAGATTATTTCTACAAATACGTTATAATGAATATCTTACAAAAACAAATATCGCGGAAAATTTATATAATAATATTATCAATAATGACATTTTTAGTGAGTCTTAAAGTTTGAAATAGTTCACCTATACTTCAAATGAATGTAAGCGATAAATTTGCACGCCAACCACAGACTGATCCAGCCTTGACATTCTGTTCATTACCGACTGAGAGGTAAAGTTTGGTGAAACTATTTGGATGATAAGATCGAAGGCCATTTTACACATCGCATCATCGTTTGGAACTAATTGTTTTCATCTATTGTAGAATATAAATGGAGAGACAATCGCGATTTAAAGACGTGTTTTCATAACTAAAATCACGAGCAGATCGAATTGTAATGCAGCTTTGAAGTCATCTAAATCAGTATTACTCCAAATGGGATACGCGTGCCGGTACACGGAGGAAACTAAGGAAGAGTAGTCCATTTTCACGCCACCGGAGACGGCCGAGATAATCTGGCTCAGTTATTTCTTTAAACATTTTCATTTTAGTTTCATATTTATTATGATTACATTTTCAATGACTCACTCATGTTAAAGTCATTGCACGTGAACCAATGCGATATAATGAATAGCAAAACGGTGAAATAAAATACGTATCACTACACCATGACGTGTCACTGTTTGGGAACCACAAGTAGGAAAAGATAAACTTTTATGGGCATATATTTTCAATTTCGCCTTTAAGAAATTTACTAACTGTGAAAAAAGAAATAGCCAGGCAGAGTTTGTGAAAAACTTTAAAACTTAGCATTTAATTTCTTACAAATCTGGTGTAAATGATTAATACTACGAATGACCAAATAAGATTTTCTCACTTGTTATTATATAATTATATGGCACAAATATGGTACCAGTACCTGGCACAAATATAGTACCTGTTCCCGGCAAAAATATGATACCTGTTCCCGGCACAAATATGGTACCTGTCTCTGGCATACTGGGGATACTTGTAGCGTTAATGATGACTTGTTTTAGAATGGATAAGTCATCATCAAATGACCCTGAAATAGAAAATATCTAAAAAAAAAAAAATTAAGATGGTCACAGCCCCCCCCCCCAACCCCGGAATCCTTCAGGTGGATTGGAAATGTTCGCTCGCCGATCCCTTGCACATCGGAAACAAAGTAATGCCGGTACGCCATATATCAGAAGCACTGATCTAAATTACGTATTAATTCCTCGGTATTTTTAATAATCAAAAACATTTTTAAGGTATATTAAGAACAAAAAAACGGAAGAACATTAAAGTATAGTCTGCGGTCCTCGAGAGACAATTCCCTGGCCACTGGAAGATTATCCCAGATGGAATCACCAAGACTATACATGTGAATGCTGGGATCTTTTTGACAAAAGGTGAGATAGCATGGAACCAAGAATTCATTGGTCGCAATTGAAGAATTTAAGTTAGTTTCACAGAGGTAAAAGATACCTGGCGGCCATTTCAAGAGGAACGATTCTACGCTGCAGAATTTGGAACGGATACCACGAATATTAGTGAAAGGCCGAGGTAGGTGGTATATTGTTTACTGGTGTAGAAATGAAGATGATTTTTATCACAGGAATTTACCATCATCGTTTTTATGAGAACAATTGTCCTTCAATTTAACATTGTAAGTTTCGTTATTTAGTCGAAACGATGACACGGTCAGGACGCACATCTTTAAAGAATATCTCATTGTATCTAAATGTATTTGCATCAGTTATTTTTCAAATGAAAGTTATGATATTTATGCCGCCATATTATCACTACAATGACCTCCAAGGAACTTTGACTGATAGATTTAATTGAAAGATATAAAGAAAAATCGAATGTATTTACATCAATTAAATTCCAAACAATGTTTCTGATATTTAGACCGTCATATAATCACTTCAATTAAATATATGGAATTTTATTAGTTTTTTATCCTCTTATATTTTCTCAACAAACATCAGGAATATATGTATTTACCTGTTTGCTTATATTTTCTGCAGTTCTCTTTCTTTTGGCTCCATCGGGATTGGCAACACTTCTTAATTGTTACACAGAACAAGTGAAGAAAAAGAAGAATCAGGAAAAGTGAGTGATTTTAATACTAAGTATTACCATTTATCTATCATTAATAAACAGGACGCAATGTCTTTCATAAAAACGTACAAATATATTTTATTTACTGAAAATGTTCCTCATTGAACAACATTTACTTCAGTTACTCTTCGAGAAAATGCAAAACTTAGGTTGCCTTTCTCTTCATTGCAGTCTTTGAATGAAATTGTATTTTATTGAACATATATTCTTGAAGACATGTGCATTTAGGAAATAATGGTGCATTCTTTGAATAAAATAGTTGAATGCAATAACCATTTTTTATTTTATCTTCTGGGGCGATGATTTCCTTAACAAATCATGAATAACACCAATTCTTTGAGAGTCTGATATGAAAATTGCATCTATAAAACCACTGCTTTTATATACACCAGGGAATTCAGATCGGAGACGAAACATACGCTGAATGTTTGATCAAGGTCGAATTAGGAGAGTCAGAAAATATTTGAGCCAACCAGAGAAAATATTTATTGAGTTGCCTTTCTCTTCATTGCAGTCTTTGAATGAAATTGTTATTGAAGATATATTCTTGAAGACATGTGCATTTACGAAAGAATGGTGTGGTCTTTGAATAAAATAGTTGAATGCAATAACCATTTTTTATTTTATCTTCTGGGGCAATGATTTCCTTAAGAAATCATGAATAACACCAATTCTTTGAGAGTTTGATATGAAAATTGCATCCATAAAACCACTTCTTCTATATACACCAGGGAATTCAGATCGTAGACAAAACATCCGCTGACTGATCAAGGTCGAATGAGGAGAGTCAGAAAATATTTGAGCCAACCAGAGAAAATATATTTAAAAGCTTGTAATCATTTTTAATGACGAAGAACAATATAGATATAAATTATTTCAAATCATTTAAAATATATTTAAGAGAAGGAAATTAGAGATTAGCCAATTACAATATCATGTTTAGAAGATAAGCATGAATTATTATTTTCTATTTATATTCATTGAATACAATGGACCATTTGAAGATTATTTGGGAAACTCTCTTCTTGTTGAAAGATATAAATTGTTTCAAATCATTTAAAATATATTTAAAAGAAGGAAATTAGAGATTAGCCAATTACAATGTCATGTTTAGAAGATAAGCACGAATTATTTGTGAATTATTTTCTATTTATATTCACTCAACACAATTGACCATTTGTAGATTATTTGGGAAAGTGTTTTCTTGTTGAAAGATATAAATTGTTTCCATAATTGGTAACACTTTCCAACGCATCTCTAACACTCTGTTATTCAAAACGGACATTATCATTGGAATCCTCGATGTGAATATTAAAATACCGATTTTGATATATGCCGACATATTTAGGGTTATGTTTTGAAACGTATAGGCGCAACAGGCCAATACGTAAGCCCCCACAGCTAATTTGATCAGAGCCTTGGCAACTTCATACCGAATCGGATGATGTTTCTTAACAATTCTCTCAAACAAATTCCGATAAATGAAACGCTCTCCTAATCGAATGTAAACGAAGTCCTGGCATACATTTTGGGCCAATGTAATCGATAATTTCTGCAGGGAAAGATAGGTTTCAGAAATCGATTCAACAATGGAAACCAAGAAGTACACAAACACTGACAATAAGATAACATAAGCAATGGCGTCTGGCTTAGCTATCAAGGCGATCGTAATGTATATAATATAATTACTGATCAGTAAAAACGTTTCAACAAAGATATAAATGCTATAAATGACGAGGAAACTATAAAATTGTAAAAATAGTACAAAACATGTTACTGCAAGTATCTTTAGCCTCCGATGGCCGTTTCTCCATAATGGAACTATATAAACCTGAGTGTAACTGTACGGCATTGCTATTACGATTTGCAAAAGAGGGCAGCCATAATAGACGATACAGATCAGCAATTCGAATATACAAAGGAAATAATATATGAAAGTGCAGAGAAAAGTAATCAAAATACATATCAACACATAAAACTGTTTCGAATTACTGAAATAATTATAAACACTTTTACAACGGTCAAACCATCGTTTAATAACCGCGTACCAAAACGACGGATTTAACGCAGTCAAAAGACTTGATTTCAGAATCGCGTGTAGCAAGTCGTAATCGTGCAAGTTGGAAATATTTAGATTGCCAAAACGCTGCAACAGTTCGATATCTTGCATGAGGAATGTCCATGTTTTTCGTTGGTGGAGTCTACTATATGCTATAGTTTCGCAGATACGATCTGGAATATTAATTACGAGCAGTCCTAAAATCAAAAACATTGAAAAACTAACGAAAAGACCTCCGAAAATATAACCAGTGTTTTCCATACTTTTCTGAAAACCGAACATCATTGACTTGTAACCAAGTGGTATGTTATTGTCCAGATAAGATCTTAGTTTTTCCTTGATTGTGAAATATTCTAAGAGGAAATCAGCGAAGATAATAAGCAAACATGAGAAAACGGCCAAAGATCTTCGAATTCTCGACGCAAATGTCGATCTATTCTCGAAAAGAAGAAGCCACTTGACAAAAACCCCAAAGCTATAATATGGATGATGTTCATTTAGCCAACTTGATTCAGTTCCGAATGGGGGAAGGTATCGTTCACTTCCATCAAACGTTGGGCTCACTGAATGAATCAAAGAATATGGTTGAGTTTGGGGATTCAGTTTGGCTTTTGTAATGAATCCAATAAATAGAGGGACAAATAAAAATGCAAATGAAGCTGAAATCGTTTGAATAGTAACAAGAGAACCTATGTTGATTTTTTTGCCTTGGCATAAATCGATTGAATTATTATAATCGGCGTGAGTATCATTAACTTTACAACAATATCGAAGTAAAATGTCCTGCGTCAGCCCAATATGTTGATGAATCCTGAATGTAGAATCTGGAATATTTTTTCTGTTGTTAATATCATAGCAGATGAAAGCGGAAGTCTTTTTGTCTGGAAGTTTCGCTTCTGAAACAATTTTCATCAGTTGACGAAACACAAGTCGAAGAAAATCCAATCGTGACACAATGCTTTCATTGCATGATTTGGAAACATTCATACTCACTGTTAAAGTGGATGTATATTCTCTCAAGATAAAGAGTGATTGCACTTCGAAGTCATACGGCGCGTTCATATAAACTGGTAATCCTTTTTCTCCATCGAACAGCCACATAAATTCGTTGGGATTTGCAAAATAATCATTTGGTTTTGCTTTGGTTAAGTCATCGGCTTGTTTCGAGTTGTATTTAATTTGAAAGAAAAATACACTCTTTCCCTTTTCTAGTCTCTCATTGAAAGTTTTTATTGATTGTTCAGATAGATGGACGACGCATTGGTGTTCGTCTGCAACTTTCATTGGCTGTTGGCATAGAACACGTGACAAGACGAGTAAGAAGGTTAATATGTAGATGTACATAATGGATTTCCGGTCACAATTCAGAATCGTCTAGTCACAAAAATCTGTGAAGAGTTTAAATAATATAAATTGCGATTAAAATTAATCAAAGAAATGATTTTCAAAATATTATTGGTTAGTTTCAAGAATCTTGACAGCAATTTAAAAATAAAAGAATTGCATGTTTAAATAGGAAGTAGATGAAGTTTATCAAAAATATTTAGGGGCTAAAAGTAATATTAAAAATGAATCTGCTTTATATATATAGTTGTGGTGAGTGTGTGTGTGTGTGTGTGTGTCTGTGTCTGTGTGTGTGATTTCATGTTTATGTGTCTGTATGTGTGTGTGTGTAAAATTTAAGATTGAATATAGCATAACTATTTAATCTTTGAATCTGCCTCGCTAAAAGCGTTTTGTCACGGTATCAAACCGATTATGTCTTGCGTTCATTACGCTTCTGTTTTTCTGTTTTCAATTAACGTTATTTAATTGCATTTAATTTTACTTTGTATTTGTTTCAGTTTTTTAGATTTGTTTTTCAGTTTATTTTTTCTTTTCATAAGTAACACACTAAAATAAAATAAATATAAAAAATAAAAATACTTCGTGAAAGAGGATTTCAAAGGAGTTATGGGAGTTAAATATGAAACTAATTAATTTGAAACAGAAATTTAATGAGAAAGATAAGTGTGAGGATGACTCACTAAAATAAAATAAATATAAAAAATAAAAATACTTCGTGAAAGAGGATTTCAAAGGAGTTATGGGAGTTAAATATGAAACTAATTAATTTGAAACAGAAATTTAATGAGAAAGATAAGTGTGAGGATGACACACTAAAATAAAATAAATATAAAAAAAAAAATACTTCGTGAAAGAGGATTTCAAAGGAGTTATGGGAGTTAAATATGAAACTAATTAATTTGAAACAGAAATTTAATGAGAAAGATAAGTGTGAGGATGTCACACTAAAATAAAATAAATATAAAAAATAAAAATACTTCGTGAAAGAGGATTTCAAAGGAGTTATGGGAGTTAAATATGAAACTAATTAATTTGAAACAGAAATTTAATGAGAAAGATAAGTGTGAGGATGACACACACTAAAATAAAATAAATATCAAAAATAAAATAAATATCAAAAATAAAATTACTTAGTGAAACGGGAATTCAAAAAAGTAAAATTTACTTTAACATTTTGAAGAAATAATTTACAAAGAGACTGTTGAAACAGGGTGAAACACAGAAATGACCTTTTGACATTACCGTTATTTAGAGGATGCACTAAAAACATTTCTGAGGAAAATCAGCAACAGTAAGATGGAATGGGTGCGGATGTTTCTTTGAAAAACATCGACATTTGTTGACGGCAAGTTTGAGATGGAGTTGGTGATGTTGATTTTTGAAAACCCCGCGGATGGACAAGGGAGAAGAAGTTCAGTATTGAAGCGTGTAACGGATGGACTAGTGAGACGACGTTCAGTACTAAAGTCTGTAATAGATGGACTAGTGAGACGACGTTCAGTACAGAAGTGTGTTACGGATGGACTAGTGAGACGACGTTCAGTACTGAAGTGTGTAAAAGATGGACTAGTGAGACGACGTTCAGTACTGAAGTGTGTAATAGATGAACTAGTGCGACAACGTTCAGTACTGAAGTACGTAACGGATGGACTAGTGAGACGACGTTCAGTACAGAAGTGTTTAACGGATGGACTAGTGAGACGACGTTCAGTATTGAAGTCCGTAACGGATGTACTAGCGAGACGACGTTCAGTACAGAAGTGTGTAACGGATGGACTAGTGAGACGACGTTCAGTATTGAAGTCCGTAACGGATGTACTAGCGAGACGACGTTCAGTACAGAAGTGTGTAACGGATGGACTAGTGAGACGATGTTCCCTATTGAAATATGTAACGGATGGACTAGTGAGTCGACGTTCAGTACTGAAGTCTGTAATAGATGGACTAGTGAGACGACGTTCAGTACAGAAGTGTGTAACGGATAGACTAGTGAGACGATGTTCACTATTGAAATATGTAACGGATGGACTAGTGAGACGACGTTCAGTACAGAAGTCTGTAATAGATGGACTAATGAGACGACGTTCAGTACAGAAGTGTGTAACGGATGGACTAGTGAGACGATGTTCACTATTGAAATACGTAACCGATGGACTAGTGAGACGATGTTCCGTACTGAAGCGTGTAACGGATGGACTAAACATGCACACACACACATATAAACACATTTGTTTATATGTGTCTGTGTGCATGTTTAGGTATGTATGTATACATATATATCTGTATATAGGCTTATATATACGTATGTATGTATAGTTAGACGGATAGATAGAGGGATTCATTGTTTACCTGTTTAGATGGGTGGGTGTAGGTATTTATATGGAGATGTGTAAGATTTTATGTATATATTGTTTATGTTCACGTATGTGTATGTCCGTATGTATATATGTGTGTAGATGTATATATATGTACGAGCGAATGTGTATGGATGTATGTGTATATGTATGTATGTATATGTTTGTATGTATATGCATATATGTGCGTGTATGTGTGTATGTATATATATGTGTGTATGTATTTATACATATATGTATATGTGTGTGCATATATATATATATGTATGTATGTATGTGTGTGGGTATGTACTTATGTTGTTGTGTATGTGTGTATACGTATGTATTTTTGAACTTAGAAATTGAGGTCCTCGCTAGGTTAGATAAGCCTTATTTTTATATTTTTATGTTTATATTAGATTTGTAACCTGTTGCCGATATTACCTTTGTCAAATTTTCTTGATTACGCAGCGACCCTTTTATAAACGCAATTCGCTTTTTGTTCCCCCACCCCACCTCCTCTCATCCCTTTTCTCCTTCTTTTCCTCTATTTCTCTCGTCTTCTGAACTTTAAGGTTATATCGTCTATTGTGTGTGTATGTCACCAAGAAATGTATACACTTTCCCGGTGTATCTTTGGACATTTGAAAATATGCATATTTTTCTCACTTAAACCGTCTTTCACCCCCCTCTTTAAAACTTCTCTCTGTTAAATCTTAGCCCCCCTTCATCTTTAGACCTTCCTGTTCTTCGCTCGTCTGTTACCCCTCTCTATAGTAATATTTATTACATTGGAATCGTAATCAATCTCATGCATACACTCTCACTAAATTTTATTTTATTTTTATTTCTTTCCCCGAGTTGTTTTTTCTGTTTTCTTTTTGAATTTGTAGGTCTGATGAATTGTATCGTTTTCACGATTCCAATGGAATGAATTTTGACCATGGAATATTCGTGTTTAAGACTTTTTATTATATATATATATATATATGTATATATATGTAACGTAAATCATTCAAACGAAAAACAAATACTGAAGCTAATTATACGGCAATAATCACTCTCACAAACAATATTTACTAATAAAATACAATCAACTTCGAATCTGTTAATGAATGGTGTGATCCTTGTTCATAAATTCCGGGTTTATCAGGTGTTATTTTATATATATATGTGTGTGTGTGTGCGTGTGTGTGTGTGTGTGTGTGTATATGTAAATTCACAAGAGGATATAATCCTGGTAGAAGTCAATGTCCAGGATAGAGTAAGAATATAATATAAAAGGCTCAAACACTAATATTCCATGGTTATAATTTATTACATTGGAATCGTAATCAAGATCCAATTCAATTTAAAAATTGACTGCAGCTATCCAAGAAGACAACATGTATTTGACGTAAATCGATTAACACGTTTATAATATTCAAGTAATTTCCGCGCTTTTCACAAGACAGCGTTTAATCTGTGCACTTAAATTCGTCTGATTTATTTTTATTATCCCATTAATATTTTTCTTCCTTTCTACCATGATTTTGTTGCGTTAGTAGTGCGCTAAAGTGGACTATAGCGTCATTTTTATAGGAATAACACATTATTTTTTAAACTCTTACAAAAATCAAATAATAGTCGGATTTTAATGAAATTTTCCGTACTTCACAAATAAATGAAATCAGGTTTAATTTTTTTTAAGAAAATCTTGATAAAAATATTTTTTTACAACTGTTACAAATGAATTGACGCCGACACACTTTAATGTACACATCTGAAGTAACACAAAGAAATCGTCAGATACTAAAAATTGACTTCAGCTATCAAAGAAGAAGACAACAAGTATTTGACGTAAATCGATTAACAAATTTATAATAATCTGGTAATTTCCACGCTTTTCACAAGGCAGCGTCTGATTTGTGCACTTAATTTCGTATGTATTTTTGATTATCTTATCTTTCGGGGATAAGAGAGGCAGTAATTAAATTATGTTATCATATCTAGCGACCAGAAACTAGAACGTGTTTGTCTGTCGCCTACTAGCTAACCAACCACCGAGCCTAGAGTAGGTAACCAACCACCGGGTCTCGACTGGCTAAACAACCACCTGGCCACGATTAGCTAACCATCCACCGGGCATCGACTGGCTAACCAACGATCGGGCCCGACTGGCTAAACAACCACCGGGCCTCGATTAGCTAACCAATTACCGGGCCTCGACTGGCTAACCAACCAACGGACCGCGACTGGCTAACAAACCACCGGGCCTCGACTGGCTAACCAACCACCGAGACTGACTGGCTAACCAACCACCGGGCCAGACTGGCTAACCAACCAACGGGCTTCGACTGTCTAAACAACCACCTGGCCTAGAGTAGGTAACCAACCACCGGGCCTCGACTGGCTAAACAACCACCGGGCCTCGATTAGCTAACCAACCACCGGGCCTCGACTGGCTAACCAACCAACGGACCGCGACTGGCTAACAAACCACCGGGCCTCGACTGGCTAACCAACCACCGAGACTGACTGGCTAACCAACCACCGGGCCAGACTGGCTAACCAACCAACGGGCTTCGACTAGCTAACCAACCACCGGGCCTCAACTGGCTCACCAACCAATGGGCCTCAATTAGCTAACCAAACCCCAAGACAACGACCGGCTAACAAACCAACGGGCTTCGACTGGCTAACCAACCAACGGGCCTCGACTAGCTAAGCAACCACCGGGCCCGACTGGCTAAACAAAAGTTAGGATTCCTTGGAGAATTTAAAGCATCATTTTATTTTTGGCAACCAAAAATACCGCTTCCAAAAATCTGCTTTCAATTATAAAACAAAAAATGCAATAAAACGAAGACATTATTTAATTTGAAAAGCTTTTAATTGCTTTTATAAATAAAATATATTAAGGACATTATTGAAGAATTTGTTTTTGTAAATAATGAATTTTTACAAGAATTGTTTTCATTTTTTTTCTCCGGCGACATCTGTGGTATGATTCATCTCCATCAATAATGGATCTGACCTGAAGACATACAGGCAGAAGAACTTTGCTGATATGCCATGAACATCAATGCTCTACCTAAGCAGAGGCCTTCACAGCAGCTACAACAACAGACAAATCAGCAGCTACAACAGACATAGAGGCAGCGGCTGGACCTGTCGTTACAACAAGATCAGTAGAAACAACGACGGAAACAAGGGTAACCACTGCTGCACGAACAACTAGATGTAAGTATGGGGCTGACGATGAGGCCTCCACCTAGATCTTCTTTAAAAAGGGGGAAGGACGAAGAGGATGACAAGGACAAAGTGTGTAAAAAAGTTAAATCTGACCGTAACAGGGCGGAAATGGCCATAGACTATCCAAAGTCCCAATCAGCCCCTGTCTCGCCAAGCAGGAAAGAAGACCCCGATTCTCCTTCTAAAGTTTCGCCATCAACCTTCCCCATAGCAGCCCCGTCACAAGACACGAAACAACACCTCCTGAAAAGATATTTCACCAAGGGGGCTAGCTATCTGACAAGTGGACAGAAAAGGCCCATGTAAGGTATCTGACATCCAGAGAAAGTCCCCCCTAAGGCCTTTGTTTAAATGCACTTCCATGGACAGTAAGTCTACGTCTGATACCAGAAATTTCCCCAAGGCCCTGATGTTCCTAATCAGGAATATGAGGGTGGGGACTTGAAAGTGGGGGAACATTGGCTGAGGCTTGAGTTTTCTCTCTACCTGCCGATTCATTCGGAGCACACTATATCTCAATGACGTAGCCTTCAGTTGGGACAGGGGGCGGATTCAACCGACTGTCATCGGTGTGACCTTAGTCTAGAGGAAACGGCTTCACACACCTTCTACCCTCGTTCTTGGACTATATCTGGTTTCAATTATAAAACAAAAAGTGCAAAAAAAAGACATTATTTAATTTGAAAAGCTTTTAATTGATTTTATAAATAAAATATATTAAGGACACTATTGTTGTAAGAATTTTCTTTTTTTGGTAAATAATGATTTTTTATAAGAATTGTATTCATTTTTTTCTCCGGGGGAAAGGGCCATAGAATATCCAAAGTCCCAATCAGCCCCTGTCTCGCCAAGCAACAAAAAAGACCCCGATTCAGATAAGTCTAAGAGCCTCCCCGCTTCCCTCACTAAAGTTTCGTCATCTTCCTTCTCCATAGTTGCCCCCTCACCAGTCACCAAACAACACTCCCAGAAAAAATCTTTCCCCAAGGGGCTACCTATCTGTTAGGTAGGCAAAAAGGCCCTTGAAAGGTACCTGTCGTCACAGACGAAGACTCTCATACGACCATTGTTTAAATGCACTTCTGTGGAAGGTAAGTCGATGTAGGATCCCAGAAACTTCCTCAAGAAACCTGGTGTAACTACCCTAATCAGGAATACGGGGTGGGGGACTTGAAAGTGTCGGATCATTGGCTGAGGCCTGGGGTTTTCTTACCTGACTATTTATTTGATACAGACTATATCTCAATAATGTCGCCTTCAGATAGATTTACTCGACTGTGTGAACTTCGCATGCCTTCTATCCTGTTGTGGACTATATCGTGTCCTTCGATCTCGCATGCACGTGCGATAATCTCTCGCCCTCGTTCTCTGTGGTGAAGCGAATGGTGTTTCTCATGTTGCTAGACATGGCAAGAATCGTGATATGGACGTCGCGAATGGAAGAAATCTTGCGATACGAACGCTATTCTCATCAGGTTCTGGACGGATTCTTTCGGCATCAGCTCAAGATGAAGATCAGAACAGATAGAAAGCGTTTGTTATCAATAGATTTCAAGGAAAGTTGGGTAAAATTGGCGAATTTGTTGTGAGTGAATTGGGCCAGCCGTGATTTTCTTTTCTTAAGTCCCCTTTGACGCAACAGGTCTGTTTCCCGTGAATCCTCCCCTGGTTAAGTTAGACACTGTTTGGTTACCCAGATAATGTGAGTCCCAGTTTGGTTTTTGTCTTCAGTTTTCATCTCGACTTTGTGAGTTACTTGATTTTTATTTTTGAAATTTCTTCGCTACTTAAGACTATTTAACAGATCATCGTCAATTATTATTATTATTATTATTATTATTATTATTATTATTATTATTATTTCCTTTGATTTCTGTTGTATATTCATTTACTTCTGGGTCCCAACCAGAGACCTAAGGTCAGAAATGGCATCATGACATTTTCCACTGAATATTTTTTAAAGCCACCAAAAAGATCACATATATTTTACATAAATAAATCCTTTCGTAAAGTCTGAGCTGTTCTTGTGAGTACAATTTTTTATATTTCTTTAGGGTTTGGCTTAACAGTGATCCCTTCAATGGGTCTAGCGGAAACTTTTCCAATCAATTCGAGGGCTCCAACTATAACTAAATTTATTTACAGGTTCCATCTCGGTAACCATAACAGTTTCCTTCACGTAAAAGTTGCATATATTCCAGTGCAAATACTGGCCCTATCTGTCGAGATTTATATTCAATTGGCGTTAACAATGTGCAACCTAATACAAGATTATCAATGGTTACTGGGTTGCTGTAACAGAATCTGCATTTGGGGTCAACACAATTCTTTCAGTATGTGTGCTTCGTAATTTCTAGTTAGCAAGCATTGGTTCTGGGCAGCAAGAATAAATTATTCAGTTTCAGCTTTTAACCCTGCATCATGTAATGGGTACGGGGTTTGTCTCCATCAGCTTCTTTGCAGAATACTAACAATGTAGAGGCTTATCTTGCCATATGTTTTGTATTTGGTAGATTGTATTTGCTTCCTTTATTAAGGTTCTTTGCCGCTGCAGTAGTTGTATTATGTTTATTTGCATTTCTTCACCCAATTGAAATTCCCTTTTGAATTTGTCGCCTTCCTTTATTACTGAATAAATTTACTTATTTCTTTCATGTTCTTTGACACAGATCATCACCCTGTCTTCTGTAGTTTTTTCAGATATATTTGAAGATCAATTATTGTGGTTTTGTAAGACCGTTCTAGTTGAACTAATCCTCTGCATCCTTCGGATCTGGACACACACATACTATCAACACCTGCGTGGGATGATGCATGCGATGGCAAGTGAGAATATTTCTTGATTTGGCGTCCATTCGCTTAATGTCAGCTATGATCTAGGACGTTGAAACAGTATTGCTAATGAGTTTATGGTTGATATTCTGTTTGTGAATTCAACTCGGTATTCAACACCAGACGCACACGTCTGTAGTATTCTTCTGTTAACTTTTCCTTCATTTGGGCATGTATTCCATTTCCTTCAGAGGAAATGATGGAAGTAAGATTAATTGCTTTTTGGGACGAAGTTGACAGGTCAAAGGAGCTTCTTATCTATAAAGCTGGCGATACTGCGCAACGTTAGAGCAGAAGGAACGTGCTAGGCCTCGCAGAAACACGGACGTCCGCTGACTGCCCACCTTCACATTCACTTGTGCCTCCACTCGGTCTCGCTCGCTTATAGTAGTAAATCTAAGAATAAAATCCGGTTTAATGTTAGACAATTGTTCCCTTTGTCAAGCATGGGTAACGATCTGTCAACGAACCTGGTGTCTGGAGAGAGCTGCAACGCAACAATAAAAAACTATATCGAAAAAGGACTTCTATTACAGAAATACCTGATTTAAGTGGAGTATCAAACGTCAGCTAGCTACCTGTTGATAAAAGAATGAGTAACATGTTATAGTGGAAGACACATAGTCTATAGGTAATAGACTCTCCCACCTATTATAAGTAAGAGTCAGTAGGTAGTCGAGAGAAGAAGTGGTCAGCGACCACAACTCGATTACTCTGCGTAACACTTTATTACAAGTTCCTAACGTTTCTGTACGTTTACTCCATTTAGGACGCATTTAGTCCGACTACAAGTTCTATTGTGGAAATAACTCCACAACAACTTTTGGCGACGAAGATTCGAACTCATACGGGGGAAAAAAATTCGTTCGCCAATACAACTTTTGGCAGCGAAGTTTTGCACTCATAAGGAGGAATAAAAAGTTCGTCCGCTACAGTGGTTTTGACGACGAAATTCGTACTCATAGGGAGGAAGAAAGATTTTGTTCGCCACAAATAATGTGGGCGACAAAGTCTCGGATTTACAGTTTGAAAAAAAATGGAGGAATTCAAAAGTCTATTCCAAGATTTTTTAAAGTTCCAATTGGAACAACAAACAAACATATTGGAACAACAGAATACATTCCAGAAGCAGTTACAGGAAGAAACTTTCAATAGACAGATGCAATTCCAACAGAAAATGGAACAAATGCATGGGGAGTTTCAAAGAAAAATTCTGGAAATAACCGAGAACAGGAAAGAGAAAAGTCTACAGAAAGATTCCTTCCCAGATAATACAATATGGAATTCTATTGAAATATTTACGTACAGTCCAGATGAAGAGGTAACTTTTCAAGAATATTTAAAAAAATATACGGACGTATATAATGAGGACTGCCATTTGTGGTCTGAAGGAAAGAAGGTTAGTCTTCTTTTAAGTAAATTAGGAACTGCTGAGTATAACAAATTGGTAAACTACATTTTACCGAAAAAAAACTAACGAATTAACATTTACCGAGGCGGTAAATATATTAAGCGAGCTATTTAGTCAAAAGACATCTTTGTTCCACAAGAGGTGGAAATGTTTAAATTTGATTAAAGATGACGAACATGACTATATAACGTACGCAGCCAATGTGAATAAGCATTGTGAAGAATTCAAGCTAGCAGAGCTAAGTGCAGACAATTTTAAGTGCTTAGTGTTTATTCAAGGTCTGGTAGCGGAAAAAGACGCAGAGTTGAGAAAATTAGTACTGGCAAAATTGGAAAGCAATCCAAGTATTACGGTACAGAATTTGGCAGAAGACTGCACAAGATATGTTAGCGTCAAAAAGACGCTAAAAACAGAACAGTCTGGCGTTTCGCATGTAAGGAAAATGCGGTACAAAAAAGAAAGTCAGTCTGGCAAAAAGAATTGTAAAATTGCAAAAAGTAAAATACCAGGAAAAAACAAACAAAAGCGCCCGAAGCCATGTTTTGCTTGCGGCGAACTACACTGGTACAGATATTGCAATTTTAGAAATAAAAAATCTTCAATTGTGGAAGAGTTGGGCACAAACACACACATTGCCATTCAAAAAATGGGGACAATAAAATAAGAAAACTAAAGTCCAACGAGATAAATGATGGAATAACTAGAAAATTCGTTACCGTCGAAATAAATAATAAATCTCTCTATCATAAATTTGCATACGTGGAAGAAGTTGGAGAAACCAACTTTAATGAAGACAAAGAAAATCGCGAAGTCAGTGACGGGAGAAAAAATACAATTTATTGGAGAAATTGTTACAAACGTCACGTTAAATAAAAAAACGCGAAAAGTCAAGCTATTTGTCATGGAAAATGCCACGAATTTACTCGGTACGAACTGGATAACAGAATTTCAGTTGTGGGATCTACCGATAAATTCTTTCTGTTACAAGGTAAAAAGCATAAACTCCGAAGGCGAAAAATTAATAGAGAAACTTAAGGAAACATTTCCTACTGTTTTTTCTCCGGGCTTGAGAACGTGTACCAAGATGGAGGCAAAATTCTTTTTAAAAGAAAACGCTCAGGCGGTATTCAAAAAGAAAAGAATGTTCCGTTTGCCTCAATAGAACAGATTGATAAAGAATTGGACAGATTAGAGAAATCCGGTGTACTCAAAAAAGTTGACTACAGTGATTGGGCAGCTCCGACGGAATACGTGAAGAAAAAGTCTAAAGACATTCGTGTTTGCGCAGATTTTTCAACGGGGTTAAATGCGGCACTCAAAGACTATAACTATCCTCTACCAACAGCGGAAGAAATATTTGCAAAGCTTAATGGAGGTACTGTATTTTCGAAAATAGACCTCAGCGATGCATATCTGCAAATACCAGTAGAAGAAGAAACGTCTAAACTTTTGTGTATTAACACACATCGAGGTCTGTATAAATTTAACAGACTACCTTTTGGGATTAAGGTCGCCCCCGCCATTTTCCAACAAGTAATGGATTCGATGTTGGGTGGTTTGAATTTCGCACTAGCGTATCTAGACGACATCCTCATATGAAGTACAAGTATTGCAGAACACGTGAAACATGTCAATGCAGTAGTTTCCAGAATACAGGAGTTTGGATTTAAACTCAAGGAAACTAAATGCGAGTTTTTCATGGATAAAGTAAAATATCTGGGGCAGATCATCGATAGGAATGGTAGAAGGCCAGACCCAGAGCGAGCAGTGGCTATAAAAGACATGCCGGCTCCGAAAGATATTACATCATTACAAAGTTTTGGGGGACTAGCCAATTATTACCAAATTTACATCCCTAAAATGTATGATCTGCGGCAACCATTAAATGAATTACCGAAGAAAGGAAAATCCTGGAAGTGGACTAATGAATGCCAGAAAGCATTTGAAAAGATAAAGGAAGTATTAACCTCGGAATTATTTCTAACCTATTACAATCCGGAGTTAGAAATCATAGTAGCTTGCGATGCTAGTGCGTATGGAATAGGAGCGTGCATTTTACACAAAATGGCAGATGGTCAAGTAAAACCAATTGCTCATGCTTCTAGAGCACTACTTCCGGCTGAGAAGAATTACTCTCAGATAGAGAAAGAGGCGCTCGGAATAATATTTGCAGTAGCGAAATTTCACCGTTTTCTCCACGGTCGACATTTTAAGCTACAAACCGATCATAAGACTCTAATTTCGATTTTTGGATCGAAAAAGGGTTTGCCGAAGCATACAGCAAACCGACTACAAAGATGGGCTACAATACTGCTAAATTATAACTTCAGCATGGAGTACATACCATCCAATAAATTTGGCTATGCTGATGGGTTGTCCAGGTTAATTCCTAAAATGAGCGAACCGTTAGAAGACACGATAATTGCTTCACTGAAATCGGAAGAAGACCTGAAGTTTACCGTGTGTAATTTAGTTCGGGAACTTCCGGTAACTCTAGAAAAAATAAAAGAAGAAGCCACCAGGGATGAATATATCTTGAAAGTGAAAGAAAAAATAGCCAAGTGGGACCAGTACATAACAAATGTGTTTTCGCTATGCGATTCAGTATTGTTATATCGGGAAGTGTGGTAATTCCATACACACTCCAAAAACAAATCTTAAAGGATTTCCATACTGGTCATCCAGGCAGCACTAGGATGAAGAGTCTAATGCGAAGTTTTGTATATTGGCCGAATATGGACAGGGACATTGAGAACGCAGTAGCAAATTGTAAAGGCTGTGCTTTGGCTGCAAAGGCAGCACCTGTAAAATTTAATCCCTGGCCAAAAACAGACCTACCATGGTCTAGGTTGCATGTGGATTTTGCAGGTCCACTGAATGGATACCATTACATCATGGTAGTGGATAGTTTCTCAAAATGGCCTGAAATACAAAGGATAAGAAAACCGACGACGCAAAGTACGAAAAACTTCCTGCTGGAATTGTTCGCAAGGTTTGGTGTTGTAGACACAATTGTGACGGACAACGGAAGTCGATTTACGTCGAAACAATTCAAAGATTTCTGCAAGGAATATAATGTCGAGCACATTACCACAGCTCCATATCACCCAAGATCTAACGAAAGCTAGAGAAATACCTGCAGATGAAGCCCTACAGAGGTTTCTACAGATATACAGACTTACCCCAAATAACGCAACACCAGCGTCACAATCGCCTGCCCAGGTGATGTTTGCACGTCGGGTAAGATCTGTCTTCGACAAATTATTACCAAAAAAGACAAAGCCAGGTGCAGGAAAATTTATTCCAGTTAAGAAATACAATCCTGGTGAAAAAGCATACTTTAAGGTATATAAACAGAATAAATCATTCTGGGAGTGTGGAAAAATAGAAAAGCGGATTGGCAATATGATGTACTTCGTGAAAGGTGAAAAATTCACGTGCAGACGGCACATTAACCAGATCAGACGACCCTCTTCAGACGTGGTTGACAGCGCTCCAGCTGAAGAAACACCTATGGAGGTGATTTTTGATACGTTTGATCTTCCAACACCAGCAACGATGTTACCTGAGATACGCTGATCCAAGAGAAAAAGAAAGGCAACTGACCATTTAAAAATGGATCCAAAACGTAGGCGATACGCTACGATGTTGCTAAAAAAATGAAGTTTTTTTGTTTATTTTTTTTCTCCTTTTTCTGTAAAAAAATAAAATAAAATAAAATAAGAAATAAAAAAATTAAAACTTTTACTCCTACGGAGTAACGTTTTAGGATGGGGGTGTTATAGTGGAAGACACCTAGTCTATAGGTAATAGACTCTCCCACCTATTATAAGTAGGAATCAGTAGGTAGTCGAGAGAAGAAGTTATCAGCGACCACAACTCGATTACTCTGCGTAACACCTTATTACAAGTTCCTAACGTTTCTGTACGTTTACCCCATTTAGGACGCATTAAGTCCGACTACAAATTCTATTGTGGAAATAACTTCACAACACATGTCGAGAGAGAAAGATGGAAAGAGAAATAAATGAAATCGTGAGTAAAAGAAAACGTTTCGATAAAATTAAACTGCTTATAACACCTTCTAATAAATACAGATATCAGTTCATTTTATGTAGTGCATAATTTCAGTCCGTGGCTCTCCACAGCTTCCACTTCTCTTTGGTTGCTCTAATTACAATTTGAACTTTTTGCTATATTTAATTTATAGATGACATGATTAGGACAGCGTGACTAGATAATCCAATCCTAGGAGGGGGGAACAATATATAAATATACTTAAAGAGTTTGTAGAAATGGGTGACAGAGCAAGGACAATGCGAATGGGACAAAGTTATTCTTAGCAACAAAGTGAAGAAATTGTACAAGACAATCATCACCCAAGTGGTGAAGGGATACGGCTTATACAAAAAAAATTATTCAGCAAAATAGTTCGGTGGCATCCAGTGAGGATCGAACTCACTACACAATAGGAAGCGTAAGAAGCAAATAGCTTCATTGAATTCCATTGTACTGCTCGTCTTCGAGAAGAATTCAATGTCCTTGAAGGCACGGAGTAAAACCAGTCAAACAACAGTCATCAACCGTGACATAGTAAACCAAATTTCTATGTGTAAACACGTCTGTCTGTGTTTGATCAAATCCTAGACGTTGTCGCCAGGAACTAATTATCTGCAACCGCTTCACTGCATCAACTTGCACTGCTTGCTTTCGAGAAGAATGCGGTGCACTTGAATGCATATAGTTAAACCAGACGGACAAGAGTTATTAAACAATTTAAATGCCACTCCTGACAAATAAGTTTTAGACATAGATATCGTAACAGTTATATCTGCATAGGAAGTTGAAGCTGCAATCTGGGTTTAATATTCCTGTCCTGTGCGTTGTTTTCGTTTATGCAGAGGTGTCTTCAATGAAAGAATGAATCAATCATTTCACTCCCCCATCTATGGGTTAAATAGCAGAGTAGATTGTGCTCCCTGGATTTTGCTAGCCGTCAATCTGGGATAATATAGAATGAAGTCCGTGTGAAATACAATGGAAAAAATTCTAATATTGTTGGATAACCTTGGTTCTTTTGGCAGTCTGAAACTGAGTCTATTTAAAGAAATCAAAAGCTATCAAAGAGTAAACATACATTGAAATAGATATTATGGCTAATGATACCTTCAAGATGTGTTAGTTAACATTGGTTGGTTCTCAGATATTCTTTCGAAAGTATTCTCATCATCCTTCGGTAGTACCTCATTCCTGGTTCATCAAGTATGTATGGAATTTGTCGGGTATTTCCTTGATTAGATATTACACTGCTGTTTAGCACCCTTTTCCTTGTGTCTAATGATATTTTCTTACCTATTTAATATTTCGCTATTCAGCTGAGCCTTTCCTGTTCTACTGTTGTCTGATTACCGTTCGTCTGATACGACTCTAAACAGTTGCATATCTTTGACTTGGTGGAAATCAAGCCGAAGAAAAACTAGAAAGACAAAATATAAGTGAATGAAGCAAACACGCCAATAAAAAAGACAACTCATGGTTGAACAGAAAATCTTTTATTGTTTTATATATACAGTTAGCACCAAATGGAATAGTAACAAAAAAAAAACAGAAGCTGTATATATACAATATATATTGTACAGAATGTTAAATGATACGCATCAGTAAATCACACAGAAATGGCTGTTTGATCATCGCAGTGATTTATTCATAATAATGTCTTAAACGAATTCACAATTCCCTACGATCCATCTCTGACTGGGCTTATATACAACATCACCGATCATCGCAAAAGCAGCAAAATGCCGTACACTAACTTGTTGCGAAAAGGAGAAATCTACACAGTGCGGGGCTAATTTCTAATTTACTTGATGTTAATGGCTTCAAAACGAAAGACAAAAATAAAAACATTTTTCACCGTAGAATCTGAAACAGTTATTTATTAATCCTTCCTCGAATTTTCCAACAAACTTTCCTTACGTAGGTGGTTTGTTCTCTCATTCCGACTCGAGAACGTCCGCCAGAAGGCTTCGAAACGAGTGTCTAATCCCGTTTTCCCACTTAATCTAATCGGTCTAATTATCACATTTTGATTAGGATGCTTTTCGGCAACCAAATAAAACTATAGTATATAAATACGTATCTACAAATAAATCCGCCGAAAAGTTCTCTAAGGACAGGATAAATCCTAATGTTGTCCTTCCATTGTGAATTACAGAGAGATATAAGAGAGAAAATTGAACAAAGTGATTAAATAACAAAAACGACATTAAAGGTTATTATACTGTCTTGGGTTTTACATCCACAACATCAAATACGGAGCAAGCATTCCATTTTAGAGAAAGAAGAAGTATAAGTATAAGTATTATAATAATTATAATAATAATAATAATAATTATAATAATAATAATAATTATAATAATAATAATAATAATAATAATAATAATAATAATAATAATGGAAATAAAAGAATGAAATCGATGGCATAATTAAAACCATCAAGCAGAAATGTCCAAAGCTAAAACTGTAAGCATCAAGCGTTCTGGCATAAGGACTAGGTTTTACAAAGCTAAAAAGATAAAAGAATAATCTGAAGACTTTCATATAAATAGGCAAGTTTAGCATAAATATTGAAAGTGCACTGATTTCACAATTTCGTACGATCAACCTTAGACTGGGTTTATATACAGTATCATCGCAAAAGCAGCAAAATGCCATACTTGTTGCGTAAAGGAGAAATGTACACAGTGTGGGGCTAATTTCTAATTTACCTGACGTTAATGACTTCAGCACGAAAAACAAAAACACTTTTTGACCATAATAACTGAATCTTTTATTTTTTAATCTTTCCTCGAAATTTCTTTACGTAGGTGGTTTGTTCTCTCATCCCGACCTGAGAACTTCACAACATCAAATACGGAGCAAACATTCCATTCTGCGGAGGGCAGAAATAGAAGAAGAAGAAGTAAAAGAATAATAATAATAATAATAATAATAATAATAATAATAATAATAACAATAATAATAATAATAATTGTTGTGGTCTGTTTAGGGGCCAGAAAGAAAGACACAGAAGACAAAGCTAGGTTGAAACAAGTGTATTGAAATAATAGATATATACAAAAGCAAGAGTGTTAGTAATAAGCAGATAGACGTGTAACGTGCGAACGGTAGGTTAACACTGTGTCTCCGCAATATTTATTTCTGTGAAATTACAGGAAATGTGGCACAAGGCCTAAAAAAGGGGATGTGGAAAAGGACGGTCTTCATCTGTCTTAATTTGAAACTTAGCTAGCCACAAGCAGTGACCCAAGCATACTAACAATATTCCTAACACCAAAACAACACATTCTTACTAACCTTTCTTACTACATCCACCATAATCCATTATGTCTCAATGAAAATCCTAAATAGTCGCCATATGTACAAATCATCGTATGTGGGGGGATAAAACAACTAATTAAAAAGATCCCCAATGTGTATATACAATATGAATTAATCTATTTACAAGAAACTCAACAAAATCATTATTAGTAATACCATCCCCCCACACACATACACACAATATTTAAATTTGGTAGAAATTTCAGTTCACTGGACGAAATCAATGCGAGCCTATAAGAATATAAAAATCATTCATTCATCCTTAACACTCACACAGACACGCACTCATCCACACACAACAAGAAATATGAAAAACAAACACAGACGATAAAGAAAAGAAAAGCGTCCCGCATCCACCAGATAATTGACATCACTGACCACCTAACGAGGGAGGGGATGGGGAATTAAACCAAAGAAAAAATAGGGACAGAAATAAAAGGGGACAATGAGCAAACACACCCTATCTAAGTTTACTGGAAAAAAGGAAAAACTAAAGATTCAAAACAAAACCTACACTAACCTAATTTCGGGATGGGTTGCCCAAGTTCAACCCAAGAAGAACAATATCCGGATGTCTAACCGGCATCAAAATACTACTCTAGGTCAATCCCTTTTACTTGACACAACCGGGCAAGTGTCACCCACCTTTTACCAAATTCTGATGAGGTGAGCCGCTGATTTTCCGTCCTAATCTTGACTTTAAGCTGATGCTTAAAGAACAAGATGAGTTGGGAAGTAGTGAACTTATCGCCCTCATAGAATTCCTTCTTATGTGTCGTCCAAATCACGACTCCCATAACCCCTAGTAAGCAAAAGAACACATATTGTTCAGCCTTCGTCATCTGCGGCACCACATTGCTACAAACACAACTGGCTTCAAGGACAAAGAACTTTCCCTGCAGCATGCGGACCATGAGACCTTCAACAAACCTACACAACGGCGCTACCACCCTGCAATGAAAAAAGGCGTGACCAATTGTCTAGACTTCCCCACTACAGCGACGGCAGTTTCGAGATTTCTCCAAGCCCGCTGAACAAAGTCTTTTGGCGACCCAGACGATGTGAGTGATGCCTCATCGTTATTGAGACATTTCATCCCGGGCGCCCAAGGCCATATTGAGCGAGGCTCCTGGTTCGTAAGTGCGAGTTCGTCAATCAATTCATCACGCACGCCCCCTCCCCCTGACTAACACTTCATATAATCCCCTACGAGACAACACCTGGACGTTGGAGAGGTCATCTGACGCTCATAAGAGGCGTTTCAGAACAATACGACACTCACGATAGAAGGAGCATTCGGCTCGGGGCAAATGATGGGCCTCCTCCTCACTCGAGTGCACACTTCTCAGGGATGGGAAAATTTTGCAGGCGTCTTCCTTCCAGAAGGCGCTCTCCTCATCCGAATCGCGACACATTCGATATAGGAACCCGATGCGAAGCATATATTGATGAAACTCAATGCTAGACATAACCAGACCGCCTTCAGATTGATGAAGGCAACAAATCTCCCGAGATACCATAGCGGCTTTGCCTCTCCACAAGAAAGAGACCAAAGCCTTACTAATGACATTAGTGTGGTATACGGAAGTCGAAGTACAGAGAGTCGGTAAAGGAGAATCGGGTAGATGTGTGAAACACATACTTCCGCCCTCCCCTTCAAGGAAAGATTCTTCCAAGACCACAAATTAATTGCGATTTCGGCCTTCCCTCGCACCTCCGACCAATTGTCCGAGGTGGTAGCTCCAGGCAGGGAAATTCCGCGCAGGACCGGATTCGCCTTTAACTTGCGGAGGAAAGGTTCGAACGCAAGAACGTAAAGCAAAGGCGAAAGCGGACCACCTTGACGAATGGAGCGAGACAATACGAAAGGCTCCTATCGTACCCCATTCACCTCCACCAGCCCACCGAGAGTCGCATACAGAAGTTGGATCCAGGTACGTAAGTACGGCCCGAAACCGGCCGCCGAAAGGACAGCCTCCAGGAATCGATGGTCAGCCCTATCGAAGGCCTTGGGATGATCTAAATTGACCAGCGCGGCTTCACTGTCGACTTTCTGAATGATCAAGCGTACCATATAAAGGTTGTCCTGAATAGTCCTGCCCTTCACAGCACAAGTGTGTTCGGAGCCAAACAGACTAGACAGGACAGCCTGCAAACGGTTGGCTAAGATCTTTGCCAAAACCTTTAACTCTGTATTCAACATAGTTAAAGGGCGAAAATTACCTATCCCAATCCCCACCGTTCTTGTCCTTGCGTAGCAACTTGATCACACCCCTGGTGAAGCGCTGAGGTATAGACCCCTGCTTCATCCAGTTGTTGAAAATCAGTTCTAGCAAAGGAACAAAAACAGGGGACTGCCTCAAGTAAACCTCGTAGGGAAGACCATCCAATCACGGAGATTTATTCCTGCCAACCTGTTTGAACGCTTCTCAGATTTCCAACTCTGTGATGAGACCCTCGCACCCAGCCGCTTCATCTGCCTCAAGACAGGGGAAGTCGACTAAATAGGCGTCGAACTAAGCAGGGCTCCTGAAAATAATCACGAAAAGCCTCACATATGCCCGCGTTTGCAGTCATGTTCCGCTTATCCGGAAATTATCGACAAGATCAAACCTGTCGATAAAGTCCCGCAACGGTTTCACGTCCCTGTTGTTAGTAACCGAATATACGATCTATATCGGGGTCAAGGACAGCATTCCAAATCCCCCGCTAAAACTACACGAGAAAATGTCATAAAAAACGGCGCGATCTGCCGAAACAAAGCAGGCCGCTCAGAATGGTTATTGGGCGCAAAAACCCCAATGAAACGCCTTATCCTTTATGGTAACATCCAGCACGCAAAGCCTGCCCGCCGGATCTGCGAATACAAGAGTACACGCAGCCTTCAAAGACTTGCTCACAAGCCAATAGACACCTCTCGAACGACCATCAAAACATGCTGAATAGATGGAAACGCCCTAGACAGAATGTCCTCATAGTCATGAGTAGAAAAACGAGGTCTCTTGTACACAACAAATATTCACTCCGAGACGCTGAAGGTCACAAAGGAGCCTCGCCCTGCAATACTCCGCCCTTAGGCCTCGGACATTCAGACTAGCTAACCAAAGAGCCATAATGAAACCGATTAGTGTTGCCCTCCTGCATTAAACATGGACGGGGAAAGGACACCAATGGGCTCTCCCATCGAGCCTGTTCCCATCTCAGTTTTGATAGTACCGAGAGAAACAGTTCGCCAATGTCCAGAGGGAAAGTCAGTTTTAACGCTCTATACAGGGTGAGGTGAACAAAAAGAGGGAACATCCCTGGACAAAATTGTTGCAATTTTATTACAATGTCATTATCAAAGCAGGCCATGAGCGGAAACATGCCAAAGACTTCATTTACCTCCGCAACCATGGCCCAAACTTGTTGACTGGCTTCACTCCCTCTGATGAAAGTTAAGACCCTTTTATAGTTGGGGAAGTTTCAGTGGTTTTCAATGTTTAAATTGTTGATTTTTCTGAAATTTACTAGGGATTTGATATTTCTCATTTTCTTGGAGTATTGCAAGGCCTTGTCCTCTAGTTGTTTAGAGACTCGGCACACGTCTTCCCCTGTGTTAAATATGGGTTTCGGTTTTTTTTATTGGATGCAGGGTCTATATTTTCAGCTGAAGGGCTTCTTTGCCTTTTGGAATTCTCAGTCTTTTTTGGTGTTGCTGCAGGAGTTTAGACAGGGGATGGTTTGGGGCTAATAGTTTAAGTTTGGTCTTTTACAGGTGAAGCTCTGAGGGGGCCTTTTTTATGTTGTCATTTTTTGTGGGAGATGGAGATGAGGATCTTAGGAGTGGAGCAGAGGTCATTATGTGTTGTTTGGCAGACGGGAAAGACGATTCCGAGGAGCTGGTGCCAGATTTTCTTTCTTTCTTTAGTTTAAGTGACTCTTTGAGTTGGCACAGTTTTTCGGCTTTCTCGAATGAAGGTTCATATTTTTGCTTTGGTTGCCGTAACTTTTCTGGGTACCTGGTCGGGGAGACACACTTAGTACTCCTTGAGAAGTGGGACTGTTTGTGTCTTCTCCCGTTGGGGCTTCATTGGGACGACGACCCGCTGACCGCAGCTTCCCTCTAGCTTTACCAACTATCTGCCATTCCCCCTTTTCCTCCTCCGCAACCGCACTAGCTTTTCGGGGAGGGGGGAGCGTGAGACGGACCCAACCGGGGGTATTGCCACACCGGTCCCGGCTGTTGGCATGCCCATTACAGGCGAGGCGGAAACAACAGACTCATCCAGAGAAGGATTTGGGTCGGTGGGGGCCAGAACTCTAGAGGCCTTCATCTCTGGGCAGGAAGAGGACAGGTGACCAGTCTGTCCACACTTCCAGCAAGCCGGTCTTCGTCCTGATGTCATGATTGGCATCTTCTGGCCCTCAACATCCAGGCAGTTGGGGATGGAGACGAAGGCCTTCCGATCCACCATCAATTCAAAGCTCCATCCTCCAGTCAGATCGTCGGAAGACACACTGAGTATCTGGCCAAATTGGCACAGATAGGCGGCCAAGTGCTCGCCGACAATCTGAGGAGGGACCTCATAAACAGAAATTTGGTCCTACGCCTGTCTTGATATTCGGTCCTTGGTATTAGATCTTTTGTGATTAGGTCTCGAGTGCTCACTGCTTCAGAGTCGGCAGGTGTGGGTAACAGTATGTCCCAGATGAAGAAGCCTTTGCCTTTAATGACTCTCTGTGGTTTGATCCCCAGGGACGTCAATGACTTTATGACGGTGTCTTTAGTGGAGCGACAAATTTTGCGCGAACGCTTGTCCACCACAAAGACCGACACAATTCTTTCAAACTTCTGTAGCTCCTCAAGATTTGTCAAAAGCCCATCTTTTGTAACAAGATGGGCGTAGCTTTTAGCTTTCTCAAAGAACTCCGTGATGTTGATACTGCATTTAGGAAGGGACGACCAGGAAGAGGACGTCTCCCTGAGCGATAAATTGTCATCTTTCTTGGTAAGGTCTGTTGTCAGGTACTTTCTTGTATCAGTGTCTTGTCCTGTTCCGGTTTCCGTAATAGTTTCTTGGTTTTGTGTACTTTGGCCTGAGTTGGCCTCCATAGTTTCAGCAGAAGTGGGAGAATTTTGACTCTTTTCCGCTAAACATGTTTCTTGAATTTTTTGGCCATTATCGGCCAACATACTTGTCGTCGAATGATTAGAAATATCAGCATTTTTATTTTCTTCCGATTTATCGCGTGGCTCAGTCTTTTTTTTTTCTCGACCCAAATAAGTTTTTTTAACGTTGTTCTTGGCACCTATTTTTTTTATACTTAAACACATTTTAATTTTTTTTTCTTTTTACAAAAATAAAGTATTAGGGAAATAAAAAGATAAATAAATCACTAAAACAAATATAATAAAACAGTTAGACGCACAAAAGACAAAACTTTACGCAAAATACAGACAAGAATAAAACGTTTAACTTAAAAATGCGGACAAAATTAAATATACAAAACAATCACAAAATGCCTTTAAATGGACTAGACACAAAAAGGTTACACGTACAAAAAGTTAAAAAAATAGACAAATAAAGTCAAACATCAATAAAATAATACAGTAACAAAACTAGAAAATCAAAGAAAGTTCGAAAAAAAAAAAACGAAACTAACAAATCACAAAAACAAATATGGCCGCTAAAATATGAAGTCTGGCCGTTAACGAAGAAAAAAAAACGGAAAAAACGAACAGATTAGACACAAATTATGAATACAAAACAATTAAAACAAATATGTACAGAAAATATTACACAAGTACAACACAAAAAACTTAATGGATATTTAAAAAAGGAAAACCAAAGAACAAAAAAGAACGATATAACATGTAATAACGTAAACAATGAAAAAAATAAAGTCTGACGTTAATGAAAAACGATAAACTTTAGCAGGGGATTACAGAAATTAAAAAGGAAACGGAAAATATAAAATATTAATTTAAAAATAAAAGAAAATCAAAAAGCTAATAATGAAAGAATGAGAGGAAAAAAAGTAAAAAATGAGGAGGGTAAGAAATTGAAAAAGAAATAAATCAAAAACTTTTCAAAAATCAGTAAATTCAAAATTGAAAACGTAAGTGTTATTGTCCAATATCCTCGCACCACGGTTATGGTCCAAGGTTAGGACCAAGGAAGAACAACACGAACACAAGAGTAGAAAATAACAAAGATATATTACAACAGAAATATAATACAAGAAGTTGAAGGTGTTAGTATTAACTGTCAGTCTGGATTAGAGTGAACTAATATTGTCTTGACTCGTTAGGTCTCGACTCGGTCCTCCCCCCCTCTCTCTCTCAAGGAGGCGCAGTATTTATAGAGTCAGGAAGAGTCCATTATCGTTATAGGTAAATTCCCAATGCTTCCAAAGCTTTTGCGTAGCATGATTCTTTAGTATTTCTTTCTCTTTGGATTTATTATCAAAGGCTCTGTGACTTTTCTTTTCCTGGTCGATTTTCGTGGTTCAGACATTGTTTGCGGCCTTTGCATATCAAATGTGTCGAATATCGTATCCATCACGTCTTCTTCCTGAGGTGGACCGTTAGAATCATTTAACAGCCTCTTTCTTATTTGATTTACATGACTTTTATGTGATAATTTCGGGCCCTGTATTATGTAAAGCATGTTCCCGATTCGTTTTTCAACTGTACCTTGTAGGATGTATTGTTTTTATACGTTTTGAAAAAAACTTTCTCTCCTGAGTAGAATTTTCTTTTTGGTACTCACGACATTGGTAGTTGCTTTGTTTGTTTTGGTAGCAATTTGTCAAATACTGATCTGATTTTTCGGGCGAACATCACTTCCGCGGGTGATAATGCCGATGGCGTAGCACTGTTTGGTGTAATTCGATATACTTGTAAAAATTGTTGCAACGCCTTTTCTGTTGGCACGTCATATGCTTTCCTTAACGCTCTTTTGAGTGTATCTACAAATCTCTCCGCTTCTCCGTTTGATCTTGGGTGATATGGCGGGGATTTGATATGTTTAACTTGAAAAATTTCACAAAATTCTTGAATGTCCGCAGATGTAAATTGTGCCCCATTATCGGTGACTAGACAGCCACTGTGAAACGAGCAAACAGCTCGTGGAGGCCATTTATGGTAGTTTCAGAAGTAAGTTTTCTTCAACGAAACACTTCCGGCCATTTGCTATAACTGACTACTATGATCAAATAGTAGAATCTATTGGACCTGCGAAGTCTACATGGATTCTTGACCACGGTCGATCTGTCTCTGGCCATGGCTTATGGATGATCGGCGGTGCTTTTGCCGCTAAGGAACAACCCTTGCATTTTTCCACCATATGTGTAATGTCTTGATCCATGTTTTGCCAATATACGTAACTTCGCATTAACGACTGCATTCTGTTCTTTCCTGGATGGCCCATGTGGAAGTCCTTTAGGGTTCGCCTTTGTAGTGTTTTCGGAATTACTACCCTTTCGTTATATAGTAGAACATTGTCACATGACTAAAAACTGACTGATAAATTTTTATTTCTTTCTGCAGTTTTTGTTTTTGTCTCATTTCTTATCTCTTGTAGTGTGACGGGGAGGTTTCGAACTGTACTACATAGTGATGTCCTCATATCTTCATGTCGTAGGGCTGCGATTACGGAATCTTCCAATGGCTCCGTTTTCTTAGGTATTAGTCTCGAGAGACCATCTGCATACCCAATTTTGTTCGTTTGCAGATACTCCAATCTGAAATTGTAGTTCAGTAAAATTGTACCCCATCTTACCAAACTATTAGCAGTGTAAACAGGTCGAACATTCTTCGATCCAAATATTGTTAATAACGACTTGTGGTCCATCTGTAAAGTACAAAATCTACCGTAAATATATCTATGACATCTTGTAACTTCAAAAATGATCCCAAACCCTTCTTTTTCGATTTGTGAGTAATTTTTTTTTGGTTGAAGCGAAGTTCTTGAAGCATGCGCGATAGGTTTATGTAAGAGTAGATGTGTGTGGATATATGTGTATATGTATGTATGTGTGCGTATATATATATGTATGGGTATGTGTGTGTATGTATATGTATGTATACATATATATGTATATGTGTGTGTGTGTGTATGTGTATATATGTATGTGTATATGTATATTTTTTTTAAGCGTATCACCCCAAGCAAGGCTGGTGGCCACTATCACGCATGGGGTTACAGAAGGGTTGGAGGAAGAGCAGATAGGAGTGGTAAAGGAAGGGATGTGGAGAAAGAGAAGGACGGAGGGTTGATCAAGGCAGGGGGGTTACAGAAGATATAGAGCGAGAGCAGATAGGAATGAAAGATGAAAGGAAGTGGAGAAGGGAAGTGGATAGATCAAGGCAACTGGAGATGACGATTGACGCTACACTTAAACCGTTGGAGATTGTATTTGTCAGGGTAACAGTAATAGGGAAGATGTGCGATATATGAAGCTATTGGAGTAGAAGAGACGTCTACATCTAACAGTTTCAACGGTGAAGGGGTGGGAACGGGATGCCAGCCTCGTAGGACGTTTAAATTCATGAGGCCTAGGGACAAGCGAAAGCAACTCCTCGGAGCAATTACCGTGGAAGTACTTGTAGAAAAGGCAGAGCGATGCAACATCGCGTCTGTGAGAGAGCCACTGCAGACGAGATGACAGATCAGGGCCAATCACATTGCATATCCGTCTCTGGATCTTATCAAGAACCCTGAGGCAACACGCAGGGGCCCCAGACCATAAATGGCAGCAATACTCCATGCAAGGGCGAATGGTAGACTTATAGACTTGGAGGATGGATTCCGGGGAGAAGAATTTCCTAGCTCGGCACAGGGAACCAACTTTTCTTGCGGTGGATGATGCAACTGACTCGATGTATTTGTTCCATCTCAGATCAGCGGACAGCGTGAGACCGAGCAGCCGCAGAGAGGAGCTCTCGAGAAGTTGGTCCTCAGACATTCTGATGGGATGCAGGGATGGGTCCTTGTGGTGGTTAATGGAGAGCAGTTTTGTTTTAGAGGCGTTAAAGTTGACCATCCATTTCTCTCCCCAGTGCACAACCGATTGGAGGTCCTTTTCAATTTGATCTGCCAGGTTAATTTTGTCCGCCTCACTAGATTTGTGCTTAAGGCAGGAGTAAATAGTAGTGTCGTCAGCGTAGATATCGACTTGGGAGTCTATGGCGTCAGGAAGGTCGTTTATAAATATGAGGAACAGAGTAGGGCCAAGGATGGAGCCTTGAAGAACACCAGCGTTAGTGGGATAGGAGTTGGAGAAGAATCCACTGAGAACAACCTTCAAATCCCGGTTTGATAGGAACGATTGAATTAGGTCAAACAATCGACCTGTGATACCAAAACCCCGGGGCTTGTGAAGGAGGCCGGCATGCCAAACCCTATCGAATGCTTTGGAGATGTCAAGGGCCACGGCACGGGCTTCGCCGTTATTATGGATAGCTTGGTAGACAAATTCTGTGATGGCCGTAAGCACATCGGCAGTAGACCGGGCAAAGCGGAAACCATACTGCCTTGTCTGAGAGCAGATCGTGGGATATCAGGTGAGTAATCACTTCGGTGTTGATAATGGCCTCGAAGACTTTGCCGAAGAGGGGAAGGAGACTGATAGGACGGTAATTAGAAGGGTTGGAGGGGTCGCCAGAGTTCTTAATGACAGGAACAATGGGAGAGGACTTCCAGCAGTCAGGAAAACAGGACTCCTTGAGGCAGCGGTTATATAATTTAGAGAGGGCAGGTGCAAGTTCAGGTGCGCATATCTTCAGTTCAATGGCTGGTATTCCATCGCCACCGGTAGCCTTGTGGAGATCTAAGTTAGAAATAATGCCCAGTACCGATGACGGGGTTATGTGCAAGCCGTCCAGTAGGGCCTCAGTTCTGGGAGGGAAGTCGGGCAAGGGTACGCCAGAAGAGTCAAGTATAGAATTGGAAGAAAACTTCCGAGCGAAGCATTCGGCCTTGTCGGCAGAGGTGGTCAGGACCTCAAACTGATTGAACAGTGGAGGAATGGAGGGTTTGTTACTATTCAGAACGCTCTTGCGCCAATAGTCCTTGGAGCCAAATTTGCGGGATGCAATACGTTCCTTCATCCGAGCTGCAAATAGTGCCTTGGCATTGTCGAGGGTACGCTTACACTCATTGCGTGCAGAGGTAAATAGACGTCTGTTGGAGTCGGACATGTCACTACGAAAACGGTGGAAGAAGTGGTTCCTATGTGCAATGGCGGCTGAGCAAGCAGCTTTGAACCGGGGGGAGCGCGGTTTGACCTTGAATTTCCTGGAGGGGATGAAAGCTTCGATACCGGCTTTGATCCAGGAAGAGAACTCAGAAGCACAATCATGAGTGGGGAGCTTAAATACAGCATCCCAGGGGACATCGCGGAGGAAGTCCCGAAACGAATCCCAGTCAGCCCGTTGGTAGCAGAAAGTGGTTCTGGTGGTAGGAGGCTCTTTGCAGGGAATGGGGCTGAAGGAAATACTAACAGACACGACAGCATGATCGGAGTTACCGATAGGACAGAGCTGCGTGGCACTACAAGACTCAGGGATGGAGGTAAAACACAGGTCGAGGAGTGAGGCCTTACAGTCATGATTGTAGGAAAAACGCGTGGGGAAATCGATTATCTGAGTGAGGGATTGAGAGATTGAAAAGTTGAGAGTATGTATGCCAGCGAGGTCAGTGGTAGCGTTCTGTAGCCACTGGTTGTGATGGGCGTTAAAATCACCAAACACAAATATGTGAGCGTACGGATGGACAGAGAGGGCCTTATCTATGCTGTCAGAAATGACATCGAGTATCCCGCAGTCCTGAGAGGATGGAGAGCGGTAGAGGAAGAAAAGATAGCTTACAGCATTGAGAAGAGATAGACGGAGACACAAGTACGAATGATCCGGCGATTCGAGAGAGGTCTCTCCAGCCAGAGGGAGATGGTCCTTGACGTAGACACCCAGGCCATGCATGTGGGTTAGAGAGTCTTTTCTGAGTAGAGGGAGGTATCCAGGGATCGAGAGATCAGAGGAAGGGATAGAGGAGTCAAGATTGGTCTCACACAGGGCGAGTATATCCGGGAACTTAGCTATGAGGAAAGACTCAACGCTGCAGAAGTTGGTTCTAATGCCACCGATGTTAGAGAAGGAGATATTTAGAGGTTTGGGTGATTTTTGGAAGGCTGGTTTAGGTTTGTATTTCTGTTTTTTGTTATTCGTGTTGGTAATTGGTTTTGGAAAAAGAGAAGGCCTGAGTTAAAGGAAGCCAACGGTTGACACCCATGACGCGGACAGAGAGGGGGTTTGGCACAGCAAGATTCATAATCTGGCCTCACGGTTACCCACCGGAGATGACTGCAGGGACACCTATCCATGCGCGACATGGCACTACAGACACCCCGATATTATGCAACTGTTGATCAGAGCGGCCTCTCAAGACGCTACGCAAGAGTTAGGGCTCCTAACTACCAGCTGGAAACAGCAACCAGGGAACTGTCAACCGTGTACCCTCAGAATGAACAGGCAATGCCACAGACTGCGCGCATCATGGGATAAACACAGCGGCACCAGTACAGAGGCCAGTGAGAGAGAGAAAGAGCGAGAGATCCGGGAACCCCTTCCTAAACACGAAACAAGGTTTGGGCCTCTACTCGCGTCCAATAGAAGGGGGAGGAGTGTAGACCGGGCGGTAGGAAAGCCTAACTTCTCCTATTACATAAAACATATACAACGATGACAGAACAAAACAGTGGGGGGATGAAGTTGGGATAGTTGAAGGGCTTATACAAGTTGAGGGTACTGGGGGATAGGAATGACATATGGTACTAAGTTTTAAGTTAGTATAAGTCCCAATGGCCTATATTAAAAACAAAATTGAAAAGAATAAACTGAAGAAAATGAGTAGAAAATAAGGTTAGCAGGCTTTAGTGATTAAGAAGAACCAAGTAAAAAAAATAAAATAAAAATAAAAATAATTATTAATAAAATATTTACTCACTCAAAATCAGCTTCAATGTCGACTACCCACTTCGCAAAAAAACATAAGCGAAATTGACGGCGTGCTCAAATCCCCAAGCATCAAGTTACAAAGAACGCAGTGTTGGTGGTGGAGTGTGGGGAGGGTCGTACGACCATTCTACCTTAACGTGCACGACTAACAGTGGGCTGGGTGAGCTTTTTTTAGGAGAATGTTCAAATCAAACAGGCACCTACAGAAGAGAATAATCTCTGACCAGCAAGTTTTCGAGCCGGCAAGGTTTAATGGAGGGAGAAGACGAAAGAACAAACTGAAATCTCGATGATTGGCTATTAAATGGACTAACAAATGATAGTCCCAATGGCCTATATTAAAAACAAAATTTAAAAAAAAAAAATAACTGAAGAAAATGAGTAGAAAATAAGGTTAGCAGGCTTTAATGATTAAGAAGAACCAGGTAAAAAAAAAAGAAAAAAAAATTTTAAAAAAATTAAAAATAATTATTAATAAAATATTTACTCACTCAAAATCATGCCTATATGTATGTATGTACGTGAAAATATTAATATTTGTTGTGTACGTGCGTATACCTATGTGTTTTTGAACATAGAAATTTAGGTCCTTGCTAGTTTAGATAATCGTTATTTTTATATGTTTAGATTAGATTTGTAACCTGTAGTCGATATTACCTTTGTCAAATTTTCTTGATTGCACAGCAGCACTTTTATAAAGGCCCTTCGGTTTTAGTTCCCCCAACCCACCTCCTCCCATCCCCTTTTTCTTTTCCCCTCCGTCTCTCATCTTCTGAGCTTTATGATTTTATCGTCTATTGTGTGTGTATGTCACCAAGAAATATATACACTCTTCCGGTGTATCTTTAATTGTATCAGACATTTGAAAATATGCATATTTTTCTCACTTAAACCGTCTTTGCCTCCCCTTTTTAAAACTTCTCTCTGTTAAATTTTAATCCCCCCTCTCATCTTTAGACCTTCCTATTCTTCTCTCGTCTGTTACCCCTCCCTTTGGCTTTCATTCACTCTAGCATTCGCCCCACACGCTCATACATACACTCTCACTAAATTTTTTTTTTTTTATTCCAGATGTTTTTTCTGTTTTCATTTTGAATTTGTAGGTCTGATGAATTGGATCGTATTTACGATTCCAATGGAATAAATTATGACCATGGAATATTAGTGTTTAAGTCTTTTTATTATATCCTTACCCTGTCCTGGACATTGAGTTCTACCTGGATTCTATCCTCTTGGAATTATTTTTTATACATATATGTATGTGTATGTATGTATGTATATATATTTATATTTTAAACATATGATTGCATATGTATGTGTATATTTACCACTAATATTATCTATCTATCTATCTATCTATCTATCCATCTCTCTCTCTCTCTATATATATATATACATATATATATATATATATATATATATATATATATATATGTGTGTGTGTGTGTGTGTGTGTGTGTGTGTGTGTGCGTGTGTGTGTGTGTGTGTGTGTAGATAGATAGATAGATAGATAACAAAATGTCCGTGATTTAAAATCCTGCAATACCAAACGGCTCTAATACAGACATAAATAAAAGAAACAGACAGGAAAGCAGACATGAACGCTGTCTGGACATCGGGAGGTGATAAGGTAAATTAATTTGATTTATGTTACCGACTTATCCTCAGAGATACAAAGGCATTTTCCTCAGGTTTAGATTTATTTCATTTTAAACTGAAAACGCCAAAGAGAGCGAAACGCGTCGTTAATAAAATTTTCAAATGTTTCTCTTCATTATTTACATACATATTTAAGATTTTCATTAATAGGACGAAATATAAATGAATGCAGAACTGATAACAAGAGAGAAAATGGCGGTGAGAGTAAGTCACTGGGAACAAACATTCCCTGCCCAGGGCCTCAGATTTAAGTGATGAGCATAGTAATTGAAGTCTCTTTCCAGACGGTTTTTTTTTCCAAAAGGTTTCAGCCTAAATATGTTCCCCTTTTATAGTGATTTTAAATATTAATTAACTCAATTGACAAGCCAGACTCTGTCTTGAGGAATGTACTTGAATATTTCTACATACAAATCTGTTGAAAGATTTAGGCCAGAAAACTTGTTGTTTGCTTGAAAAGCTGTAGTCAGTCTTTGGATCTGACAGTTGGTTTGCATTACTTCAGCGACGTGCATTGAAGTGTACGGACACTGACGCGTATTAATATAGAAATTATCTTGCGAAAAGAGGTTAGCTACATTACATAATCACAATTGAACTCATCATATATTTATCTCCGTCTGTCAATAAAAACAAATGGTTACTTACCTTGAATCTGGGGTCTTATCACCTGGACAGTGTTCAGCTGTTTGAATTAAGGAGTCGAATGTAAAAAAAGTTTAGCTTTGTGTTGAGCGTGAGCAAGACTTTTATTCAGAATCAGTCACAGCTTGACTTGCAAAATTATCGCTTTTCAAACGAAATGTTTGTTATAAATAAAATTTTCTATTTGCCTATGTTACGTCATTATATGGCCAAACAGGTTCTGAATAAATGTATCACAACTTTCACTTTTTTGCTGGCCATTCATTCCAACCTCCTCTTCGCTTCAATAATTTTTAAGTTTAACGGACGCTCTCGATTCGCTTTGTAAAACTCGGCATAACTAAATTATAGATGGCAAAAGGGAAAATGAGAAATATATATATATTTATATATATGTGTGTGGTGCGGTGTAATGGATATTGGCTCGGAAAAATAAATCGGAGAGCCGAGTTCGAATCTCAGTCGGGTTCCTTACATTCAATTACGTGCAAATACGCTTGGGAAAGGTATAAATTCCCACCCCCAAAGCAGAAAGCAAGGCCAACCTACTGTTGGAAAATATTCTGCCTAGTCTGTTATGTATCGAAAAATGCATGATCACTCAAGCGTGTATCACGTGTTAGTGAATGACACCTGAATATCCGAGAATTCTCTCTCTCTCTCTCTCTCACACACACACACACACACACACACACACATATATGTGTGTGTGTGTGTGTGTATGTGTGTGTGTGTGTGTGTGTGACACTACAAATGGTGACTGGTAGTAGTTGAAATGATAGTGATACTATCGTGACAATATTGGTGTGAAATTAGGATTAAAATGGTTCATGCGAAAACCCCGGATGGAATTAGAGCATTGGAAGGGTTGAAAAAAAGTTAAGCATGAAAATGTTATAGTGAAAAACTTGAATTGAAATATGAAGCGAAGGAAAAAAAGGTAGTTTTTTCCCCTGATAAACTGATCGGCGAATCAGTTATGAATACAAAAGCAGGAATGCAAAAAACAGTAGAAACATTCTTTTGCCGATTCAGAAATAATTTTGTCTTGATAAAACCGGCCGCTTGTCGCAGTCAATATTTACGTCGTATTGGAAATGTAAACAAAGAGAAATTCTGGCAGTTGACTCTTTTGTTATTTGAATGTCATTCAAGACCGGGAAGCGAATATTCGTAAAGTAACAAAATGTAAACAAAAGAGATTGCTGAATGATATGTCGTGTCCAATATATATATATATATATATATATATATATATATATATATATATATATATATATATATATAACAAGGCAACCAAAAAAGTTCTGTCGGATTTTTGATTAGTCATTGAATGAAGTTGAAATATATACGAAATGCGTGTAGCAATTGCTTTCAAATTCGGACAGCCGGAAGTAGGAACATCAGACGTTATAAAAAACACGCGCACCGTGCCATCAGTTACAGGCCGGATAGCTGTGAGAAGGATGGAAGTGTCTAAAGATCTCGTTCGGGGCTGTTTGCTTTACGACTTCAAAGTGGGCTTATCAGCAGCTGCATCCAGTCGCCGCATATGTCAAGCGTTTGTGGATAGTGCTGTGGATGAACGTACTGCAAGGCGTTGGTTTCAAAAATTCAAGTCGGGAGATTTGTTTCTCCTTGAATGACGGAGTCCTGAAGGTGGCCATTCAAGAGGACAGTAGTCTAATGTGTGGTGAACTTGCAAGACAGTTCAACGTTTCCGATGAAACATTTAGACTTCACCTGCACCGCCTAGGTAAGACGTACAAACTGAGCAAGTGGGTTCCGCAAACGCTGTTGGAGGTCCACAAGGGACAACGAGTGGCAGTCTGCGTATCGCTGCTTTCTCGCCACCGTACCGCATCCTTATTTAATCGAGTGCTTGCCAGTGATGAAAAGTGGGTTCTGTACGAAACTCCCAAGCGTTCCATACATTGGTTGTCTCCTCAGGATGCTGTCCCTCACACTGCAAGTTCGCCTATGCACCCACGCAAGATTATGCTTTGTGTCTTTATTCAGATCAACCAATCAGAATGGCCTATGCTAATTTCAAAGTAAGGGATAAACAAAACTTAAGAAGCAATCATACATAAGAGGTCATGACACGCAGATTTAGAATCGAAGACAGCATCGAAACGTCATATTGTCATACTCAAAGGACACCCGGCTTTGATTTGAATATGACAGAAGTCGTAACATAAATATTTCAATAATTACACTATCGTCCATTTAACTGGGCATCAGTTAAAATTAACTTCGTATTATTTCCCCAAATGTATTCCCTGGTGTATATGGAGGCAGTGGTTTTATAGATGCAATTTTCATATCAGACTCTCGAAGAATTGGTGTTGTTCACCATTTCTTAAAGAAATCATCTCTCCAGAAGATAAAAAGGAATAACATAAAAAATGGTTATTGCATTCAACTATTTTATTCAAAGTCCACACCATTCTTTCGTAAATGCACATGTCTTCAAGAATATATCTTCAATAACAATGTCATTCAAAGACTGCAATGAAGAGAGAGGCAACCCAATAAATAAAGTCTTGCATTTTCTCGAAGAGTAACTAAAGTCAATGTTGTTCAATGAGGAACATTTTCAGTAAATAAAATATATGTGTATGTTTTTATGAAAGACATTGCGTCCTGTTTACTGATGATAGATAAATGGTAATATTTAGTGTGAAAATCACTCACTTTTCCTGATTCTTCATTTCCTTCACGTGTTCTGCGTGACAATTAAGAGGAATTGTTGCCAATAGCGATGGAGACATAGGAAATAGAACTGAAGAAAATATAAGCAAACAGGTAAACGGATATATTTCCAATGTTTTTTCTGGAATCTCTGGGGGGATAAATATTCATAAATATTTAAATAAACGTAGCAGGTGTAAATCTATTTAGAAATCACTTTCTATCGATAAATCATTAAAACTTTCATTAAAATTCCTTATATGTAATTCTATTGATTCTATGGCCGGATAAATATCATAAATATTAAAACGTAGCCGGTGTAAATTTATTTAGAAATATTTTTCTATTTTTAAATCATTTTCATTAAAACTTCCTTATATGTAATTGTATTGATTCTATGGCCGGATAAATATCATAAATATTAAAACGTAGCAGATGTAAATTTATTTAGAAATTTCTTTCTATTTTTAAATCATTTTCATTAAGACGTCCTTATATGTAATTCTATTGATTCTATGGTCGGATTAATATCTTAAATATTAAAACGTACCAGGCGTAAATTTATTTAGATATTTCTTTTCCGTCTTCGAAACTCATAAGTTTACAAACTTTGGCAATCTTTTTAATCATTTCACTCCAAGCAAGGCGGAATGCCACGAGCACGCAGAGAGCGGGAGCAAGAGTAAGAGACATGACTGAGGAAAGGATGAAGAGACGGACGAGGAATTAGATCAAGGCATCAGATGATGTCGATTGACATTTCATTTGAATATTTGAAGTCTCTAATTGTCAGCAAAGCAATCAAAAGTCTGGGAAATGCGAGATATGATGTTCTTGGAGTAGAAAAGCCAACTACATTTAACTGTTTCGAAATTGAAAGGGCGGGACTGAGGTACCAAACTAGTAACACGATTAAATTCATGCAGTTTGGGAACCAGCGATAGTAGCCCGTCGGAGCAGGTGCCTTGAAAATACTTGTAGAAAAGTGACTGTAGACGAGATGCCAGATCAAGACCAACCACATTGCATATCCGTCTCTGGATTTTGTCAAGGACCTTGAAACGAACAGCAGGGGCTCTAGATCATATATGTCAGCTGTATTCCATGCAAGAGAGAATGGTTGATTTATATATTTGAAGGACGGGCTCAGGCGAGAAAAAACCTTTTTGGCAGGACACAGACAACCAACTTTACTTGCGATTGATGAAACTATTGATTTAATGTATTTGTTCCATCTTAGGTCAGCAGACAGCGTGATACCAAGTAGGCACAGAGAGGCTCTCGCATGAAGTTGAGCCTCAGGCATTATAATGGGAAACAGGTAGGTTCTCTACGGTTGCTAAATGAAAACAGCTTTGTTTTTGAGTCGGTTTGATAGGAATTATTTTATTAACTGAAATACTCGTCCTGAAATTCCGTATCCCCGATCCTTACGAAGAAGGCCGACATGCCAAACCCTATCAAACGCTTTAGAGATATCAAGAGCCACAGCTGGAGCTTATCCGTTATTGTGAAGTGCTTGGTTAACGAATTCAGCTATGGCCGTAAGCACATCAGCTGTAGATCGGGCAAAGCGAAAAACATATTTCTTGTCAGAGAGCAGACCATGGGATGTAAGGTGCTTAATTACTTCGGCGTAGATTGAAGTCTCGAAGACTTTGCTGAAGAGTGGTAGGAGACTGATAGGAAGGTCGTTAGATGGATCAGAAGGGTCTCTAGAATTGTTAAAGACATAGACAACGGATGAGGACTTCCAACAGACTGGAATGCATAAGTCGTTAAGGAAGTAGTCATATAGCTTGGAGAGGACAGGAGCCAGTCCAGGAGCACATTTCTTCAGCACAACGGCTGGTATCCCATCCCACCACTATCCTTATGGGAGACGATGCCCAATACCACCGAGAGGGTTATGTGCATCTCGCTCAATAGAGCCTCAGTTCTAGGTGGAAAATCGGGTGTCGGTACACAGGATGAGTCGCGAGTTGAGTTGGATAAGAATTTCCGAGCAAAGCATTCAGCCTTATCAGCTGAGGAAGTCAGGAAGTCAAATTGGTTGAATAAAGGAGGTATTGCAGATTTGCTGTTGTTCGCTCTTGCAGAGACGCCAATAATCTTTAGAACCGAACTTGCGAGATGCAATACGTTGTTTCATTCTTTCGGCAAATAGTCACTTTGCTTGCACTCATTGTGGGCAGAGGCAAAGAGACGTCTGTCACAATCAGCAATGTCGCTGCGGTAGAGGCGTAGTGATTCAGCAGCTGAGCAAAAGCTGAGAATGAGCGCGTTTGTATTTTCTTGCGGGGATGAAAGCCTCGCTTCCAGCTTTTACCCAGAGGTGACCCTCAGAAGCGCAATTTGGGACGGGGAGATTAAAGACCAGAATCCAGGGGATATCTCGAAGGAAAGGAGTCCCAGTTTTTGTCGTTGAAAGATGTTCTGTTGGTAAGAGGTTCTTTGCTGGGCGAGAGGTAAAAGGAGACACTGCAGCATGATCAGAGTTGCAACTGTTGGCAACCCTGATCATGCTGTGTCGTGTCATGTGGTGTCTGCCCTCTTGGCAGTTGCCAAGAGGGCAGACACCATATGAGCAATAGCAGCGGAGCAAGCAGCTGAGAACCAAGAATTTTTTTCTTTTTTTATTTCCGGACAAACTTAATTTTATTATTTTAAATGCTGGAGTAATTATAATATTTATTTATTTTATCTGAACTTGCATATCCAAACAAACTTTTTCGGTTCGAAATTCACACAAGTGTCAGAAAGAATTCATAAAGTTAATTTCAATTTAATATTTGTCTTCTTCTGCTATTGTTCTTCAACAATGAATATAAATGAACATATTAAATATAAAATTAATTTTTTATGAATAATTTGTTTTTCTTTAACAAGGACAAACGAATTCTTTTTTTAAAAAATCTATTTTTGCCTGGACGCTAGTTGAGCTTTTCTATCTATTCTTACTTCCGGCACTCTTTCCCTTTATTACTTCTGGCTTCCACAGACACTTACTGTTAGATTATTTTGGGTACTTAAGTAACTAGTGAACCAACCCAAATGACTTGACTCACTTTATAGTTCCCAAATAGAAGGTTGACCAATCAGGAGACGTAAAATATTCAATCCGTCGTGTATAAAGGCGGCCATTTTGTTTACTCTCTCCGAATATCCAGTGCCAACCTGTCAGAAGAAAGAACAGAAGGAATAACTACTGAATTACGCTCTGCTACTTTATCGGGATATCCACTGCTAACCTGAACTACGCTTCCCTACTGTCTTCGAAATATTCACTGCCAACCTCTGGATTCTATACTCAAAGACTACCGTCATCATGAACAACACTTACTTCCGGCATTCCTGACCTAAACTACTTCCGGCTACGACAGACCCTTATTTCCCGGCATTCCTGGCCTTTATTACTTCCGGCTACAACAAACTCGTACTTCCGGCATTCCTGTCATTTATTATTTCCCGCCCTTACTTCAACCTAACTGACCTGGTTGATGCGCGTTAATGGCCCCTGCTTCCGGTTTTTCTATCAACCTTTACTCTCCTTGTTAAGGAAATTGCCGCATGCATATCGTCCAGAATTCAAATAACCTACTCTGTACACTTCGGGTAAAATACTACGGAAGGTTCACCATTGGACTTAACCAGCAACTACGCAACGCCAGCACCGGGCATTTAAATTGAACATTCTTCTCCTTGGCTATATCATCCAAACCTCAAATAACCTACTCCGTACACTTCGGTTAAAGGTTTCCCCATTGGACTTAACCAGCAACTTTTCAACACTTTCGCCGGATATGTGAACAGAGCTTTCGAACTGTGGACTTACATGCCAACTTAACTTACATGGAATCTAATTTTAACATTTAGTCACAGTTCTGTTATCTACATCTTCTAGCCGGTCAATCTTCTTGAATTTACTTCATTCTGTCTCCATTACTTGCTTCATTTTTTGCTAATGTTCCTTTAATCCCAACGCATACTTTTGAAGATGATGTAAATACATTTTGTATTAAGTGTAAGTTTGTCGTTTGTTGTCCTTTTGTTGACCTGTCAGATTCACGTCTTTTCTTTTTTTAAATGCTAGTGGGCCTCTTGTGACATCTCTCCCTTATATGGGGCGCACTGACCATATTATATCCCGCACCCTTCAGGGGGTCCATTCCTCTCGTTTTACATTTTTGCGATTATTTTAAACAGCGAAATGCATTAAAAAAATGTCGTTATTAATAATTTTGTCACAGAAAGACAATTTAATTTTTTCCTTTATGCTATTATTCTTCATAATAACGAATAACTTGATTATAAAATTTATTTTTAATTAACAATTTATTTTTTCTTTATCACATATGAAATATGTTGATGCCTTTGTTGTAAGAAAACAAAAAATTGAATGTAACCTTCTCATTACTAATTTTCCAAAATTACTATACAGAAATTTTCACATTTGAAAAAAATTGAATAAAAATTTAATTTAATATTTTTTCTGCATTATTCTTCATAACAAACATTGATTTAAAAAAATATAATAATGTACGGGTATATAAAAAATGTATGTCAAAATTTACTAGCTTTGTATGCAAAACCGGCTATATGCTAAACAAGAATATCTAGTTTAATATTTTAAAAAATATACTAAACTGCTACCCAGGTGGTAAGCTACCTGTATAGAATGTTAGTCAAAAGAATCTGCAGTCTCCTAAAAACATAAAAACACCCATTACTTATGTAAAATTTTAGTGGTAAAAACGTTGTGGTGGTGGTGGTGGTGGTGGTGGTGGTGGGAATCCCACACTCACGTCCTAAGAAGATTTTATCTGGTGAAACGACGAATCCTTACACCCTGTGACGTCCCTAACTGCATTAGATGACCTCGTTCTCTTCCTCACCAAACGTTACGTTTAAACAAATCTAAGTTATTCGTACCGATGTATAAATAAATTATCAAATATAATATTTTAAATATTCGTAATAAAAATAATATAAAACTTCGTAATAATATATAAAATCTGTGCAATATCATGAACTGATCAAAGGATACTTTTAAAAACACAATTGATCGATAGAGTTTAAGCTAAAGAACAAATAGAAACTACGAGGGTCATTCAATAAATAAGGTGAATTTTTCGGTATAAGGACTTCTAATACAGATAGAAGCTTACTTTTTTTCTTTTTTTTTTTCAACGTAGTCTCCCAGCACTGTCACACATTTTTCCCATCTGTGCACAAGCTTCCATATTCCCTCAGCGTAAAAATCTTTGGACTGATGTCTCAGCCAGTCGCTCACAACACTTTTGACTTCATCGTCACTTTTAAACTTCGTGCCTTTCGTGAACGCTTTCAAGGGACCAAACAGGTGAAAGTCTGAAGGGGCAAGGTCTGGGCTGTAAGGGGGATGATGGAGCAGTTCCCAGCCCAGCTCGTTGATGGTCTGCACCGTTTGGGCTGCTGTGTGAGGCCTTGGGTTGTCATGATGCAAGATGACTCCTTCTGACTGATGACCCTTGCGTTTGTCCCAACAGATAAGCTCAAAGTCCTTGCAATGTCATCCACTGTCACCCTTCTGTCAGACTGAATGAGGTCATTGGCTGATTCACCTCAGGAGACCTCACTTCTGTAGGCCTCCCAGGCATTTCTTCATCCTCATCACTGCTCCGTCCTTCTTTAAACAATTTAGCCCACTTGTAGACATTTGTTTGGCTGAAACATGTGGCACCATACACAGTTGACATTTTCCTATGGATTTCAACTGGTTTGCACCCTTCAGTAACCAAAAAATGACCGCTGTTCAATCCTGGAGCATGCTTCTTGGTCGGCCATCTTTGTTAATCGCCAAAACTCTCAAAGTTTTTTTTAATCTACAAAAGAAATTAAATCCATGTGAAAAAGAAGTAAACAAAAACAAAATAAACAAGAGTAAGCTTCTATCTGTATTAGAAGTCCTTATACCGAAAAATTCACCTTACTTATTGAATGACCCTCGTATAATGAATAAATAAAATATTCCTTTTAATTAATTAGAAATAAATTAAAAATAGAATAATAAAAACGAAGGCATAGCCTCGTCTGAATTCCGCTCCGCTCGAAAGCAGAGAGCCCGACAATCTGAGCTTTGATCTGCATTTATTTATTACTTCAATTGAAAAAATTGCAGAACAACGCCAACGGCGGGGGTGAGGTAAGGCCGGTCGACATTTTCCATTCTATACCGAGCTAATCAGATTCACGAACCATTCATTCATTACATTGCTCATTAACCACAAAAACCCACCCTTATCATTCAATACTACATATACCACAATACCTCATATTCACAGGGAACCTGAAAAAAAAAAACATGTTATAAAATTTCAATATGTACAAACAGCTGAAATATCTTTTTTACTAGCTGTTTTTTAAATATACAAAAATATATGCCCCCCCCCATCAAATGTGAGGGAAGGGGATGAACCCAGAAAACGAAACTAAAGTATAACAGGACGTTCAAATTGAACATAACAGATGTTAGTATGACCCAAGTAGCCGACAAAAATAATAAGAATGTCTACTGTATTGTGCCTTGGACAGAATCAAATAGCTCACTCAGTAACGGAAGGCGGAGGAAGGATTAAAAATAAAAAATTACGGAGCGGGAAGAAAACAAAGGCTGACAGAGTCGAGATGAAAACTGAAGACAAAAAAAAACAAAACAAAAAAAAAAACAAACTGGGGAGATTGTGAATCTCGACATGAATCAACACAAAAGAGAGAGCCGGGAACAGCGCAAGAACAACATTTACTCACATTATCTAGGTAACCATACAGTGTCTAACCTAACCAAGGGAGAATCCACAGGGAAACAGACCTGTTGCGCCAAAGGGGGCTTAAGAAAGAAAATCAAGGCTGGCGCAATTCACTCACAAACTCGCTAATTTTAAACATCTTTCGTTACAATCTGTCGATAAAAATCGCTTTCTCTTACTTCTGATCTCCACCTTGAGCTGATGCCAAAAGAATCCGACCAGAACCTGATTAGAATAGTGTTCGTATCGCAAAATTTCCTTCAATTCGCGACGTCCATATCACGATTCTTGCCATGTCTATCAACGTAAGAAGCACCATTCGTTTCATCACAGAGAACGGTGGTGACGGATTATCGCACACGTATGCGAGATCGATGGACACGAGACGTTTGGGATCAATACGAGCCGTCAACTCACCGACATAGTCCAAGAACGAGGGTACAAGGCGTGTGCAACCTTTTCCTCTAGACCAAGGTCACACCGAGGATATTCGGTTAATTCCGCCCAGGCCCAACTGAAGGCTACGTCATTGAGATATAGTGTGCTCCGAATGAATCGCCAGGTAAGAGAGAAACTCAAGCCTCAGACAATGTTCCCCCACTTTCAAGTCCCCACCCTCATATTCCTGATTATGAACATGAGGGCCTTGGGGAAATTTCTGGTATCCTCCGTAAACTTACTGTCCATGGAAGTGCATTTAAACAAAGGCCTTAGGAGGGACTTTCTCTGAATCAGATACCTTACATGGGCTTTTCTGTCCACTTGTCATAAAGCTATCCCCTTGCTGAAAGATTTTTTTCAGGAGGTGTTGTTTGGTGACTTGTGACGGGGCTGCTATGGGGAAGTGTGACGGCAAAACTTTAGTGAGAGAATCGGGGTCTTCTTTCCTGCTTGGCGAGAGGGAGGCTGATTGGAGCTTTGGATATTCTATGGCCCTTTCCGTCCTATTACGGCTAGACTTCCTTTTTTTACACACTTTGTCCTCGTCATCATCCTCCCCCACAACTTTTTAAAGAAGATCATCTAGGTAGAGGAATTAACCCCCACCTCCATACCTATATCTAGTTATTACGACAAAAAGGACGTTCGTGCAGCGATAATTGACCTTGTTGCCCCAGTTGTTGCTCCTGATCTAGTTGTAGCTGCTGATGCGTCTGTTGTTGTAGCTGCCGTGAAAGCTTCTGCTTAGGCAGAGCTTTCATGTACACTGCACATCAGCAGGGTTCTTCTTCAGATCAGATCCACTAATGGTGGAGATGAATCATACCATAGATGTCGCCAGAGAACAAAATGAAAACAATTCTTTTAAAAATTCATTATTTACCAACAAATTGTTGTTTCTTACGACATTAGTGTCCTTAATATATTTTATTTATAAAAGCAATTAAAATGTTTTCAAATATAAATAATGTCTTAGTTTTATTGCATTTTTTATTCTATGATTCAAAGCAGATTTTCGGTATGTGGTATTTTTGGTTGACAAAAATAAATTGATGATTTAAATTCTCCAAGAAATCCTGAATTTAACTAATATATATATATATATATATATATATATAATTGGCAATTGTTTGTTTAAAATAATTTTGACTTAAAATATTGACCCTGAAGATGAACAATGATGTTCGAAAGCGCTAGGTCATCGTACGGACAATAGTTATTTCGAAATCATTTTCAAATAAAAAGTCGCATTAGAGAATATGAGAAAATTCAAAAGAAAATATGCAAGACTATGTTGTCTTTAACATTCAATACTACATGTGTAAAAGAAAAGTTGCTGCCAAATTACACACACACACACACACATATATATATATATATATATATATATATATATAAAGAGGATCCAATTTTAATATCTCGAAATTTCATAAAATTAATTAAGTAACAGTTGTAAAAATATTTTTATCAAGATTTTCAAAAAAAAAAATTAAATTTGATTTCATTCATTTGTGAAGAATTACTGAAAATTTCATTAAAATCCGACAATTATTTGATTTTTGTAAGAGCTTAAAAATAAATTGTTATTACAACAAAAAGAACGCGAAAATTTATTCCCCATAGTCAACTTTGGCACACTACTAACGCAACAAAAATCATGGTAGAAAGGAATAAAAATATTAATAAGATATTAAAAAGTCATACGAATTTAAGTGCACAGATCAGACGTTGTCTTGTGAAAGGCGCGGTAATTACTTGAATATTATAAACGTGTTAGTCAATTTATGTCAAATACTTGTCTTCTTGCATAGCTGCAGTTTTTAGTATCTGACGACTTCTTTTTTATGCATTAAAAAGTGCAGACATCAATTCATATTAAATATACAAATCGTGACAAGAAACAAACTAGATGACATCATCGCGATTGTACCCCCCACATATTTATCTTCCTCAGTAAGTAAAGAGAAACGGTTACTTACATAATTTATCAAAAACTCAGGGTATTAAACCTGTCTAAATAATTATTTCAATTGCTGCACTTATAAATAAATGTTTACTTTTTACTTTAAGGTATATATTCCATTACGTCTTTAATTTTGCCTTAGAGAAACTTCAAGAGTAACGGCTTGTTATTTCTGAGATGTAGACTTGAAAAGTTTGATTTTTTTTTCAAGTACGGGTTTCAGGTTAACAATTTTATTTACAATGGAAGCCTCGTATCAGTTGTTTGGCTTTGAGGTTTTATCATCTACACTGTTTATCATCCATACAGTAGATGAGTTTTTGGCGGAGTTGCAACACATGGCTCGGCTTGTAGGAGGACTGTCGTCCAATCAATGTTCGGCATGACATTCGCATCCAGACTTTTACAAGACGCCAATCGGATTATCCGAGCCTCATTCTGAATGAACACAATGACCTTGGAGCAGCAGCAAATGACCTGGGCTCGTACCATCCTGACCCTTCAATATTCGCAAAGTTCGAAAGGTCGGTCGTCGAGCTTTCTGAAGTTTGATAATGCATTGACCCAGAACCAATACATTGGCGGAAAGAAAAGTTTGGAGTTAAAAAATAAGCAGTTTAACGATGGACATCACCCACTACGCCGGTGGACATTTCCTGACATTTATTGATTGCAGCCCCTCTCGATTCGCAATATCGCAACCGCTACGTCGACAAGACTCCGCCCGGTGTCCTTCACTAGTGAGAATCAATCATTTATGACCGGGGGTCCACCAAGCGAAGTATTGAACGACAATGACACGGATTTCACTTGGTAATACGTCCAGGTATGGGACATCGATTGCACACCTCTACCCGAAACCTACAATACTCAAGGAACATACGAAGTGTGGGTTATCGACTGTGTGAAGACCCCACAAGGGAGGTGTACGACCAAGTTTAGGACAGGTCGCGTAACCAAAGTTTCAGTTCACATTCAGTACAGATTGATGAGATTCCCATACACGCGAAGGACCTGAATCCCTTCTGGGGGTCGTACCCCTCAGCTGAAGATGAGTGTGAATCGGGAGAAAGTAAGCAGTTATTTGAATTAGGAATAAACTTGGAAGACGATTCCTGGTTTGGAGACCGATGCAAGAGATTCCAATGACCCCCCCCCACACACACACACACACACACCTCAGTGGTAGTTCATCTGAAGGTGAAGCTTGTTAGCCTTCGGAGAAGGACCCAGCAAAAGAGGCCTGTGATCATGACATCAGGGAAAATCCAGTGAAGAATTACCGTAGATATCAAAAACAGGTAGTAGGCGAGAAGCGATCTATGTTAGAAAAGAAAAGTAAAAAAAAAAAAAGCCATTAAAGTCGCGGGTTATGATGACAGATCTCCAGTTCCTTGGCCAATCAGCAACGAATGAATAAAAACCTCGCGAGAGAGAGGAGGCAGAGTGGTTCTCGGAGCTTCACACTTCTGGTGCGGTGTCTGGTGATTCAAGAGCCCGAGTGAATACTCTGCCCAACTAGAAAACCTTTAAAATAATAATTAAATACGCCCTGGTTCAATGCGTGTAGATATAATGACGTAAAAGAAAAAAATCCAAAATTTATAGAAACTTTTAGATTGAATATTGACCAAAAACGTTTCCTGTGATCAGTTCGGACTGAATGTATATTTCACACGACGTTAGACAGTACAGCTAAATGCGAGCACATTGTTGATTTAAGTAGTTGACGCAAGGCTCTGATTTAGAAGCTGTCCGGGATATACGATCTCATATTCATTGAATCCATAGCATCAAGGTAAGAAACATATTCTCTTTGCTTAAGGAAGGAGTTAAGTTTGGGTAGGGGGACGGGTCAATCACGGATGTCGTTTTTATGCCTTACAAAAAAAAGTGAAAATATTACCATCAATGGGAAATTAAAAATACTTTGATAGTTTAACAATATCAAAATAGAAATATGACTTGAATGAACCTAAACTAATTAATTTCCTCTGCAGTTTATTAAAAAAAAATCTTATCACCATGAATATTGAGACAAATTCTTTGGGATAAAGCTAACGATTCGAGAACAAAACCTTTATTCTTAATTCATTCGAGTTGCTGGCAATAAATATAAAATTTCTGCCCCCCGCAAAAAAAATCTATAGACCTGTTGAATATTTAGAAAACACGTTATACAGCCTGATTGTAAATAAAGAGGACATTGCTGATTATTCATGAAGAGACCTATTTTCTGTGTGTTTGTCCCGATCAAGAAAAAAAAAGAAGAAAAAAACTATGTCCGAAAACCCTTATTGAATCTCCGAGGTGGTTGCTCTTTTTTGGCATCTCGTTACGCCTGCGGATATTCAACAAACATTATATGTTTTAGTTTTTGATCTGTAAAAGTCTAATCCAGTATTTCCCTTTTTTTCTGCGTGTGTATGTGGAACTAAAATCGGAATCTATCAATAAACATTTTAAAATTAGACACATATAAACTAGGGTTAAACAAACACTTGGGAATTTTAAATCTGTATAAATATTTCAATAGTTAAAAAAATTCTTTAGATATAATTAAAAAAAAACTTTTTAAACAACATCTAAAATATTATCGTTAGATTTACGTTAGAAATATTCAAACACAGTTGCATTCCACATCACGTGACGTCCGCGTCTCGCGACGGACGCTACTTGAAAACAAACTTCTGAATACAGTAATTTAATTAATTTCTGAGGAAAGATCGGGGCGATCTGAAATATCAAATATATATATATATATATTTAAAACATTTATATATATATTATGTTTAACGTTCTTTTTATAGATACAAGTATTTAAGCAAATGCTCTGTTTTATATTATAAAACAGAGCATTTGCTTAAATACTTGTATCTATAAAAAGAACGTTAAACATAATATATATAAATGTCTTTAAATAAATTGTTGGACTATGTCCAATTCAAAAACAATATATATATATATATATATATACTTTCACAAAAGAAACATTCAATTTTTCTTTTCTTTTAATCTGCAAATTTTCAGTTGTTTTCTCCATATTATATACATATCAAGAAAGTATACGTGGCTTCTCATTATGCTATATATATATATATATATATATATATATATATATATATATATATATATATATTTATTCCTATGCGTGTGTGTGGATAAAGACAAAAGTTGATCTGTTTCGTTTTCTGTGGGACTTTATCAAGGTAAATAATATTCATTTCTGTTAAAATAGAATGTGTGGCACAAGGCCAAAAAAGTGGGATGAGCACGGCTAGTCATCAGTCTGTCTCAAACTTACCTACCCACGATCCCTGACCCAAACAAACTATACAATATTCCTTGCACCAAAACACCACATTCCTACTTACCATTCTTACCACAACCTCCATAATATCTGAAAACCTCCATGAAGTCCTAAATGGCCCCCATATGTACAATTTGTCTGATTTGTTTTCAACTTCTAAAAATGAAAACCACAGTGAATATTTACAATATGAATAATACTATATATACAAGAAACTAAAATGTAATAGTGTTAGTAGTGCCCCCACCGTGAACTATCAGGGTAAGCTTAATTTCAGTGTTTTATACAGGGAGGGGTCAACAGAAAGGGAAACCTCCATGAACATTATTGATTTAATTTGAAAACATTCTTGTCATCGAAAAACTCTGCTCCTGCACCATAACCTACATCTGTTGGGATCCTCTCCCATCCCCATATGGAACCATGGTTCGAACCCTTTTAGCATTCGTGAAGTTGTTAGGTTCTCCACGTCTTTTGAGTTGACTTCTTTAAAATTCCAAAGATATTTTAGGTCTTTTATCTTTCTCATCTGAGCTAAGACCTTTTTCGCCTGCTCTCTAGGTACACGACTCACGTCTTCCACTATTAAAAGTTGATTTAGATTTTTTTTTCTCTAAAGGTTCTGTGATATCAAATGGAGGGCTTCCATTTGTCATTTTTATACAAGTTTGACTTGTCCACAGTATTATTTAGAAAATTTTACCATATATATATATATATATATATATATATATATATATATATATTTTGTCATCCTCAGACAGACTGTTTCGCAGCTCATTAGTGTGGCTAGACGTCCGGTTGCCTGTAGCTAGATCGAAACCCGACTGAATTGGCGTCGGTCGGAAGTTCTACGACTAAGCCGTTGCGCACGGCAGGGATGAAGGTGAATTTCAGCGTGTTTATTTTTAGATTTGGATAAACACACAGTGACTGACAGTGACTCAATTCTGCCGAAGAGTCATGCTATATTAGCTTTAATAGTCACTGTTTAAACACTCACTATTCACACCCACAGAGCTCAACCGAAATTAATTTTTCAGGAGCGAATATTTTTGTCATCCACAGACAGACTGTTTCGCTGTTTCACAGCTCATCAGTGTGGCTAGACGTCCGGTTGCCTCTAGCTAGGATCGAAACCTGACTGAACTGGCGTCAGTCGGAACTTCTACCGTCGGCGCACGGCAGGGATGAAGGTGAATATTAGCTTTAATAGTTACTGTTTACAAACGCACATCTCACACCCACAGAGCTCAACCGAAATTTATTTACATATATATATATATATATATATATATATATATATATATATATATATATATATATATATATATATATATATATATATATATATATATATCAAAGTAACAAGCTACATCTAATATTGGAAGACCTGTCCATGGAAAATCCGGAAGTTTAATTATATATACTTGAAATACAAACTGGCGTCATTGTATAGGTTTAATCGCTTATATTATAATATATATGAGTATAGATATTTGTATATGGCCATTTGTCTGTTGATATGTATACATATAAGTATGTATGTATATGTATTTATATGTATGTATATATATGTACGTGTACGTATATGTATATATGTATGTGTGCGTGTGTGTATGTATGTATATATGCATTTGCATGTGTATATGTGTGTATATACATGTATGTGATGTTTATATGTGTGTGCATATGTGTGTATATGTATGTATATGTATGCAAATATGTATGTGTGTATGTATCTTTCTCATTTGAGTTAAGACTTTTTTCCGGCTGATCTCTAGACACACGGCACACGTCTTCGCTAGTGTTAAACATAAACATTTTAAACACGGCACACGTCGTCCCCAGTGTTAAAAATAGGACAGGAAATAAACATTTTAAACACGACACACGTCGTCCCCAGTGTTAAAAATAGGACAGGAAATAAACATTTTAAACACGACACACGTCGTCCCCAGTGTTAAAAATTGGACAGGAAATAAACCTTTTAAACACGACACACGTCGTCCCCAGTGTTAAAAATAGGACAGAAAATAAAACTTTTAAACACGGCACACGTCGTCCCCAGTGTTAAAAATAGGACAGGAAATAAACATTTTAAACACGACACACGTCGTCCCCAGTGTTAAAAATAGGACAGGAAATAAACATTTTAAACACGGCACACGTCGTCCCCAGTGTTAAAAATAGAACAAAAAATAAACATTTTAAACACGGCACACGTCGCCCCCAGTGTTTAAAATAGGACAGGAAATAAACATTTTAAACACGGCACACGTCGTCCCCAGTGTTAAAAATAGGACAGGAAATAAACATTTCAAACACGGCACACGTCGCCCCCAGTGTTTAAAATAGGACAGGAAATAAACATTTTAAGCACGGCACACCTCGTCCCCTGTGTTAAAAATAGGACAGGAAATAAACATTTTAAACTTGGCACACGTCGTCCACTGTCTTAAAAATAGGACAGGAAATAAACATTTTAAACACGGCACACGTTTTCCCCAGTGTTAAAAATAGGACAGAAAATAAACATTTTAAACACGGCACACGTCGTCCTCAATGTTAAAAATAGGACAGGAAATAAACATTTTTAACACGGCACACGTCGTCCCAGTGTTAAAAATAGGACAGAAAATAAACATTTTAAACACAGCACACGTCGTCCCCTGTGTTAAAAATAGGACAGGAAATAAATGAAACAAAAAGAAAAGATAAGCTTTAAGTCTATAAGGATAAATAAAGTTTTAGCAAAAAGTAAAACGACGCAAACAAGTTTCAAGAAAAACACAGAGGTTAGAATATTAGAAATAGAAAACTGAAAGAAAAAAAGAAAGAGAAAACGCCTTTAAAAGAAAGAACTTCGAATCAAAAAACAATAAAGATTCGCCCTAATTCGAAATAATGGAGAATAACATCTAAAAATGATTAAAAAACTGAAACCAAGAACACAAAAAGGTAAAATAGTTTGTTTGTCTAACTACAAGTTACACCAGACGAAAAAAAAAAAAATTTCGACGAAGAGCCAAGATGAAGAAAATAAAATTAAACCAAAGGACACAAAATTCACAAAATTTCGTTTCAGAATATAAAAACAAATAAGATTAATTACTAACTTGATAAAGTTTAGTTCGTCAAAATCTCCTGTAAAAATAATCCTGTTATGAAGCAGAGCACTCTCTGGAATAGACGTTGTTAGGTCAACAGATGGAAGCTTGATTACCATTCCCTGTGGCGTTCTGCTTTTATATCAGTATCTTATTTACATACAATACGACAAATCCAATGAAAATATTAATTGACAGTACCAGTCTTAAAACACATCTGGTAAAAGTTCAATACTGTGGCGAAGCAAAGAATACAAGGTAACCAAAAAAGTTCTGTCGGTTTTTTGATTAGTCATTGAATGAAGTTGAAATATATACAAAATGCGTGTAGCAATTGTTTTCAGATTCGGACAGTCGGAAGTAGGAACATCAGACGTTATAAAAAACACGCGCATCGTGCCCGGCCATCAGTTATAAGCCGGACATCTGTGAGAAGGATGGAAGCGTTTAGAGATCTCGTTCGGGGCTGTTTGCTTTACGACTTCAAAGTGGGCTTATCAGCAGCTGCATCAAGTCGCCGCATACGTCAAGCGTTTGTGGATAGTGCTGTGGATGAACGTACTGCAAGGCCTTGGTTTCGAAAATTCAAGTTGGGTGATTTGTCTCTCTATGATTTGTCTCTCGCAGTGGACGACCACAGGTCTTAAATGGCGGAGTCCTGAAGGCCATTGAAGAGGACAGTAGTTTAACGTGTGGTGAACTTGCAAGACAGTTCAACGTTTCCGATGAAACAGTTAGACTTCACCTGCAACGCCTAGGTAAGACGTACAAACTGAGCAAGTGGGTTTCGCAAATGCTGTTGGAGGTCCACAAGGGACAACGTGTGGCAGCCTGCGTATCGCTGCTTTCTCGCCACCGTACCGCATCCTTATTCAATCGAGTGCTTACCAGTGATGAAACGTGGGTTCTGTACGAAACTCCCAAGCGTTCCATACATTGGTTGTCTCCTCAGGATGCTGTCCCTCACACCGCAAGACCGCCTATGCACCCACGCAAGATTATGCTTTGTGTCTGGTGGACAGGTCGTCAAGTGGTTCATTATGAACTACTACCAACGGGCCAAACAGTCACTGGAGACCTATACTCGCAGCAATTGAAACGTGTGCAACAGGCATTGCGCCAGAAGGAGCCAGCACTGGTGAATCGCAAAGGTGTGCTTTTCCTCCATGACAATGCCAGGCCGCATGTCGCGCGAGTGGTCAGGGATACCATACAGCAACTTGGGTGGGAGACTTTGTGCCATCCACCTTATTCACCTGACCTTGCGCCATCCGATTACCACCTCTTCCACTCCCTGGATAATCATTTTTGTGGGAAATCCTTCACCAATGAAGCAGACTTGTGCAAAGCCTTCTCGGACTTCTTTGCGTCACCCCCCCCACACACACACACACACCGAGTTCTACCGCAATGGCATTGAACAGGTGGAGACACGTTGGCAGAAGGTGCTGGATGCCGATGGCGATTACTTCGAAGACTAAATATAAGTTACACATACTGTGAAGCATTTTCTTTTTTTCCTTTCAAAACGGACAGAACTTTTTTGGCTACCTTGTAATTATTTCCGATAAAGGCGAAAAGAAGCATTCGGAAGTCCGGTCATCATTCTGTCTTACCTTAAATTTAGCTAGACACAATAACTGATAAAAAAAAACTATACAATATTCCTTATACCAAAACAACAGGTTCTTGCTTACCATTCTTATTACAATCGCCACAATACCTCAGAGTCTCTATGAAGTCCTAATTAGTCCCATATGTACAATTTGTCTGTGGGGGTGGTGAATAAGATTAAAACTGTAAAAATGAAAACACCAATGAATATTTACAATATGAATAATACTATATATACAAGAGTTTAAACAAAATGAGGTTAGTAATAAAAACCTAAACAATTCTTAATTTTGGCTGAAATATCAGTTAACTGGATGAAATTACTGTGTGACTTGAATAGATTAAAGCCAATCATTCGACCACCCACTCACACCTACACACTCATTCAGACAAGACAACAAATACGAAAAACAAAAACACTCTCGAAAAATGAAAGTTGTCCTGTATCCACCAGAGAACTGGCATTTCTGGTCACTTAAAAGGGGAGGGGGAATTAAACTAAAGAAAATGTGAATCTCTGAACAAAGTTATTTGAAGACCCAAAGGGTCCTTCGCAAAACCAGCGCGGTGAATGAGGCCTCATCGTTAGTGACGCATTTCACCTCAGGTTTCCAAAGGCCATGTAGAGCGAGCCTGCTGCTCCGTTAAAGAGAGATCGCTAATCTGATCATCTTGAATGAACCCCCTAAATAACACTCGATATATCTCTAGATCTCGTAGATGTCATCCATCGTCCATTGAGTGCTAACCAGCATTCACGATAGAAGGACCATTCGCCTTGGGGTAAACGGCGTATCCCCTACTCGTACGTGTGTACACTTCTCAGGGATGGGAAGTTCTTACTTGTGTCTTCCTTCCAGACTTCACCATTCTCATCCGCTTCCGTACACGATGCGAAGTGTATGTTGGCGAATCTCAAAGCTAGGCATGCCCAGACCACCTTCAGAAAGGTGCAGGCAATAGATCTTCATACATACCTTGGGAGTCTTGCTTCGCCACAAGAAGGAGTACAAGACGCTAGGACCGGATTTGCTTTTAACTTCCGAAGGAAAAGCTCCAACGCAAAAACGTAAAGCAAAGGCGAAAATGGACACCCTTGACAAATGGAGCGAGACATCACAAAAGCTCCGATCATACTTCATTCATTTTCATCAGTGCATCGTCAATCACTATCTTCTATCTTCTTGAACTCCGTTCAGCTTTTATCCTTTCCTCGATCCCACCTCTACCCAGTATTTTATCTCACTTTCGTTATTTGTAACCCTATTCGATTAGTAGCATTCTTGCTTCGTTTGGAGTGAATAGTTAAAAAGAAATCATTCTTAATGCAACCGTTTAGGGTGAGACTGCCAATGTCCTCGGCATATCTCAATTCTAAAGCTCTTGGCAACAGAGGAGGACGGAACCGTGTAGCGTAGTGCCACTTTTGGCGGTGATTATTTCTTGAAGATATCTTGCTCAAATTTCGCTTTGAGTTTCTTAATTTTTTCTGTTTTCCCATAGCCAGGATGATGTTTCTTTTGATGGTCATGAAAAGATGTAATTTCTGAGGCTGGGAAGTCGCGCTTAACGCTGGTAAAGAGAGTGAAGCTGTGTGCGCATTTAGTCCCGGAAGCTTCAGAGGACTGAGGCACCACAGTCTGATGCTTCCCTATAAGCCTACCTGCAACCAGCCACCCCACTTTTCCTTCTCTGCAATGGCACAAGGGGCGGGTAAATGGCTTTTCCGGGACATGCCATTCACAGTCAAAGTGGAAATAACAGATTCGGAGAGGGTTACATTCACTTGGCGCTTAAACTCCAGAGTCCTTCTTCTCTGGGATGTAAGAGGAGAGGGGACCAGTCTCTCCACAATTCACGTCGGGTTTCTGCCGCTCACTATGACCCGACCCGCATTTTCAAACCGGCTACATCGAGACAGTTTGGGACGGAGAGGAGGCTTCTCGATCGAGCATGATACCAGGACTCCATTCCCGGTTCAGTCTATCATAGGTTTCACCCTGTATCTATCCGGACAGGAATTTTTAAAAATAGTGGCTAGATGCTCCCCAATGATAAAAGAAGGGACATCAAATATCGTAACGGGTTCTAGAACTGCCTTCGACCTCAGTTCGAATAAGAGCTTACATTATTAGTTCCCAACTTGCAACTTTTATGCAGTCTTCAGATAGGGATAGCAATATGTCCCGCACGAAGAAGCCCGTATCCTTAATTATTCTCAAACTTTGCGCAAACGTTTGTTTATTCCTAAGATTGACACAATCCTCTTCTCAACCTTCTTTAGTTCTTGGGGTTCCAAGAGTCCACCTTCTTTTACAAGGTGTGCGTAACTCTTGGCCCTTTCCAAAAACGACATTATATTGATTATACATTCAGTAGGGGAAATCCAACAAGGGGTCCAATCACCAGCTTCAGTATTTTCGATACTATTGGTACAGGGATTTCTTTTTTATTTCTTAGTCAGTTTTTTCCATTTTAGGCCTCCATAGATTTAGTATTTTCAAGATTTTTTTTCCATGTTATTTTGAATCACCGGATTATTAGGATGTTCTTCAAGATTTTTTCTCCTTTATGAAATGGATCCACCTTAGAGGAGATCCCAAATAAGTCTTTTTTAATAAAGCGTCATTTGTCAGCCATGTTGGTTTTTGAGGTTACTTTCAAAAAATGTTTTCCGACAAGAAATTAAACTTGGAAATAAAATTAAAAAATTGGCTTTAAAGTTGGGGGTTGAAGAAGAAATGAAAGAAATTAGACGCTTATTAAAAAAATTAAAAGCAAGAAAAGAAAAAAATAAATCAAGACTAAATATAACGATAAAAAGACGTTACACCAGAAAAATAAGAAAATAAAAAACTGAAGCAAATACAAAGTAAAATTAAATGCAATTAAATAACGTTAATTTAAAACAGAAAAACAGAAGCGTAATGAACGCAAGACATAATCGGTTTGATACCGTGACAAAAAGACTTTGGCGAGGCAGATTCAAAGATTGAATATTTATGCTATATTCAATCTGAAATTTTACACACACACACACACATACAAACACGTAAACATGAAAGCACACACACACACACACACACACACACACACACACACACACACATATATATATATATATATATATATCTTTTTGTATTAAATCGTCATTTGTCGGCCATGTTGGTTTTGTTGTTCTTTTCAAAATTATTTTTCGGCAAAAACAGAGTTTGTATCTGTGTGTGTGTGTGATTTTATGACAAAAAGATAATGTGTGTGTGTGTGTGATTTTATGACAAAAAGATAATGTGTGTGTGTGTGTGATTTTATGACAAAAAGATAATGTGTGTGTGTGTGTGATTTTATGACAAAAAGATAATGTGTGTGTGTGTGTGATTTTATGACAAAAAGATAATGTGTGTGTGTGTGATTTTATGACAAAAAGATAATGTGTGTGTGTGTGTGATTTTATGACAAAAAGATAATGTGTGTGTGTGTGTGATTTTATGACAAAAAGATAATGTGTGTGTGTGTGTGATTTTATGACAAAAAGATAATGTGTGTGTGTGTGTGATTTTATGACAAACAGATAATGTGTGTGTGTGTGTGATTTTATGACAAAAAGATAATGTGTGTGTGTGTGTGATTTTATGACAAACAGATAATGTGTGTGTGTGTGTGATTTTATGACAAACAGATAATGTGTGTGTGTGTGTGATTTTATGACAAACAGATAATGTGTGTGTGTGTGTGATTTTATGACAAACAGATAATGTGTGTGTGTGTGTGATTTTATGACAAACAGATAATGTGTGTGTGTGTGTGTGATTTTATGACAAAAAGATAATGTGTGTGTGTGTGTGATTTTATGACAAACAGATAATGTGTGTGTGTGTGTGATTTTATGACAAAAAGATAATGTGTGTGTGTGTGTGATTTTATGACAAACAGATAATGTGTGTGTGTGTGTGATTTTATGACAAACAGATAATGTGTGTGTGTGTGATTTTATGACAAACAGATAATGTGTGTGTGTGTGTGATTTTATGACAAAAAGATAATGTGTGTGTGTGTGTGATTTTATGACAAAAAGATAATGTGTGTGTGTGTGTGATTTTATGACAAAAAGATAATGTGTGTGTGTGTGTGATTTTATGACAAAAAGATAATGTGTGTGTGTGTGTGATTTTATGACAAAAAGATAATGTGTGTGTGTGTGTGATTTTATGACAAACAGATAATGTGTGTGTGTGTGATTTTATGACAAAAAGATAATGTGTGTGTGTGTGTGATTTTATGACAAAAAGATAATGTGTGTGTGTGTGTGATTTTATGACAAAAAGATAATGTGTGTGTGTGTGTGATTTTATGACAAAAAGATAATGTGTGTGTGTGTGTGTGATTTTATGACAAAAAGATAATGTGTGTGTGTGTGATTTTATGACAAAAAGTTAATGTGTATGTGTGTGTGTGATTTTATGACAGAAAGATAATGTGTGTGTGTGATTTTATGACAAAAAGATAATGTGTGTCTGTGTGTGATTTTATGACAAAAAGATGTGTGTGTGTCTGTGTGTGATTTTATGACAAAAAGATAATGTGTGTGTGTGCCAGCAACATGATTCATTTTTAATATTACTTTTCGCCTATATTTCTGATAAACTTCATCTGCTTCCTATTTAAACATTATCTAATTTAAGCATTATCTAATTTAAAAATTCTTTAAAAACATAACAAAAGACAAAAATGAAAACAAATTAAAAAAATAAAGAATATTAATGAAAAATGAAAAACAGAAGAAAAACATAAAATACCTTTACTGGTCGAGGAGAAGGATTACAAAAATAGGTTTGACGAGTAGAAATAAAGAATTTACTTTAAAACCACGAAAAAAAATCACAAAATCAATGTAAGGTATTTTAAAAAAAGAAGGATTAAAAAATCATGTATATATATATATATATATATATAGATATATATATATATATATATATATATATATATATATATATATATATATATATATATATATATATATATATACAAGCCACATGATTTTTTGAAATATTACATTATTTTCTTAAATAGTTTTGGTAAAGTTCATATTATTCCTATACAAAAATGCATTTTTTTTTTAAATTTTTCAGTTGCTGTCAAGATTCTTGAAACCAAACCAATAATATCTTGAAAAGCACTGGGACCGGAGATCCATGATGTACCTTTACATAATTTCCTTCTCACTCGTCTTATCACGTGTTCTATGCCAACAGCCAATGAATGTTACAGACAAAGACCAATGCGTCGTCCATGTATCTGAAGGTTCTATGAAACGTTTCAATGAGAGACTGGAAAACGGAAAGATGGTATTTTTCTTTCAAATTGAATACAACTCGAAACAAGCCGACGCTTTAACCAAAGCAAGACCAGATGATCATTTTGCAAATCCCAACGAATATATGTGGCTTTTCGATGGAGAAAAAGGATTACCAGTTTATATGAACGCGCCGTTTGATTTCGAAGTCCATTCACTCTTTATTTTAAGAGAATATACATCCACTTTAACAGTGAGAATGAATGTTTCCAAATCATGCAATGAAAGCAATGTCTCACGATTGGATTTTCTTCGACTTGTGTTTCGTCAACTGATGAAAATTGTTTCAGAAGCGAAACTTCCAGACAAAAAGACTTCCGCTTTCATCTGCTATGATATTAACAACCGAAAAAATATGCCAGATTCTACATTCAGGATTCATCAACATATCGGGCTGACGCAGGACATTCTACTACGATATTGTTGTAAAGTTAATGATACTCACGCCGATTATAATAATTCAATCGATTTATGCCGAGGCAAAAAAATCAACATAAGTTTTCTTGTTACTATTCAGACGATTGCAGCATCATTTGTATTTTTATTTGTCTCTCTATTTATTGGATGCATTTCAAAAGCCAAATTGATTCCCCAAACTCAAACATTCTCTTTGATTCATTCAGTGAGCCCAACGTTTGATGGAAATGAACGATACCTTCCACCATTCGGAACTGAATCAAGTTGGCTAAATGAACATCATCCATATTATAGCTTTGGGGTTTTTGTCAAGTGGCTTCTTCTTTTCGAGAATAAATCGACATTTGCATCAAGAATTCGAAGATCTTTGGCCGTTTTCTCATGTTTGCTTATTATCTTCGCTGATTTCCTCTTAGAATATTTTACAATCAAGGAAAAACTAAGATCTTATCTGGAAAATAACATACCACTTGGATACAGTTCAATGATGTTCGGTTTTGAGAAAAGTATAGAAAACACTGGCTATATTTTGGGAGGTCCTATCGTTTGGTTTTCAATGTTTATGATTTTAGGACTGCTTGTAATTAATATTCCAGATCGTATCTGCGAAACTATAGCATATAGTAGACTCCACCAACGAAAAACATGGACATTCCTCATGCAAGATATCGAACTGTTGCAGCGTTTTGGCGGGCTAAATATTTCCAACGTACAAGATTACGACTTGCTACACGCGATTCTGAAATCAAGTCTTTTGACGGCGTTAAATCCGTCGTTTTGGTACGCGGTTATTAAACGATGGTTTGACCGTTCTAAAAGTGTTTATAATTATTTCAGTATTTCGCAACCGTTTTGTCTGTTGATAGGTATTTTGATTACTTTTCTCTGCACTTTCATATATTCTTTCCTTTGTATTTTCGAATTGCTGGTCTGTATCGTCTATTATGGTTGCCCTCTTCTGCAAATCGTAATAGCAATGCCGTACAGTTACACTCAGGTTTATATACTTCCATTATGGAGAAACGGTCATCGGAGGCTAAAGATACTTGCAGTAATATGTTTTGTACTATTTTTACAATTTTATAATTTCCTCTTTCTTTATGGCCTTTATATATTTATTGTAACGTTTTCATTGATCAATAAATATACTATTTACACTACAATTGCCTTGATAGCTAAGCCAGACGCCATTTCTTTCGTTATTTTATTTTCAATGCTTGTCTATTTCTTGGTTTCCATTGCTGAATCGATTTCTGAAACCTATCTTTCCCTGCAGAAATTATCGATTACATTGGCCCAGAATGTATGCCAGGACTTCGTTTACATTCGATTAGGAGAGCGTTTCATTTATCGGAATTTGTTTGAAAGAATTGTTGAGGAACATCATCCGATTCGGTATGAAGTTGCCAAGGCTCTGATCAAATTAGCTGTCGGGGCTTACGTATTGGCTTGTTGCGCCTATACGTTTCAAAACATAACCCTAAATATGTCGGCATATATCAAAATCGGTATTTTAATAATCACATCGAGGATTCCAATGATAATGTCCGTTTTAAATAACAGAATGTTAGAGATGCGTTGGAAAGTGTTACCAATCATGGAAACAATTTATATCTTTCAACAAGAAAACAATTTCCCAAATAATCTACAAATGGTCAATTGTGTTGAGTGAATGTAAATAGACAATAATTCACAAATAATTCATGCTTGTCTTCTAAACATGACATTGTAATTGGCTAATCTCTAATTTCCTTCTCTTAAATATATTTTAAATGATTTGAAACAATTTATATCTTTCAACAAGAAGAGAGTTTCCCAAATAATCTTCAAATGGTCCATTGTATTCAGGGAATATAAATAGAAAATAATAATTCATGCTTATCTTCTAAACATGACATTGTAATTGGCTAATCTCTAATTTCCTTCAGTTAAATGTATTTTAAATTATTTGAAATAATTTATATCTATATTGTTCTTCGTCATTAAAAATGATTTTAAAAATATTTTCTGACTCTCCTAATTCGACCTTGATCAAACAGTCAGCGTATGTTTTGTCTCCGATCTGAATTCCCTGGTGTATATAGAAGCAATGGTTTTATGGATGCAATTTTCATATCACACTCTCAAAGAATTGGTGTTATTCATGATTTCTTAAGGAAATCATCGCTCCAGAAGATAAAAAGGAATAACATAAAAAATGGTTATTCCATTCGACTATTTTATTCAAAGTCCACACCATTCTTTCGTAAATGCACATGTCTTCAAGAATATATCTTCAATAACAATTTCATTCAAAGACTGCAATGAAGAGAAAGGCAACCCAATAAATAAAGTCTTGCATTTTCTCGAAGAGTAACTGAAGTATATGTAGTTCAATGAGGAACACTTTCAGTAAATAAAATATATTTGTACGTTTTTATGAAAAACATAGCGTCCTGTTTATTTATGATAGATAAATTGTAATATTTAGTATTAAAATCACTCACTTTTCCTGATTCTTCTTTTCCTTCACTTGTTCTGTGTAACAATTAAGAAGTGTTGCCAATCCCGATGGAGCCAAAAGAAAGAGAACTGCAGAAAATATAAGCAAACAGGTAAATACATATATTCCTGATGTTTGTTGAGAAAATATAAGAGGATAAAAAACTAATAAAATTCCATATATTTAATTGAAATCATTATATGACGGTCTAAATATCAGAAACATTGTTTGGAATTTAATTGATGTAAATACATTAGATTTTTCTTTATATCTTTCAATTAAATCTATCAGTCAAAGTTCCTTGGAGGTCATTGTAGTGATAATATGGCGGCATAAATATCATAACTTTTATTTGAAAAATAACTGATGCAAATACATTTAGATACAATGAGATATCCTTTAAAGATGTGCGTCCTGACCGTGTCATCGTTTCGACTAAATAACGAAAATTACAATGTTTAATTGAAGGACAATTGTTCTCATAAAAACGATGATGGTAAATTCCTGTGATGAAAACCATCTTCATTTCTACACCAGTAAACAATATACCACCTACCTCTACCCTTTCACTAATATTCGTGGTATCCGTTCCAAATTCTGCAGCGTAGAATCGTTCCTCTTGAAATGGTCGCCGGATACCTTTTCCCTCTGTGAAACTAACTTAAATTCTTTTATTGCGACCAATGAATTTTTGGTTCCATGCTATCTCACCCTTTGTCAAAAAGATCCCAGCATCCACATGTATAGTCTTGGTGATTCCATCTGGGATAATCTTCCAGTGGCCAGGGAATTGTTTCTCGAGGACCCCAGGCTATACCTTAATGTTCTTCCGTTTTTCGTTCTTAATATGCCGTAAAAATGCTTTTGATTATTAAAAATGCCGAGGAATTAATACGTAATTTAGATCAGTGCTTCTGATATATGGCGTACCGGCATTACTTTGTTTCCGATGTGCAAGGGATCGGCGAGCGAACATTTCCAATCCACCTGAAGGATTCTGGGGTTGGCGGTTGGGGAGTTGCCCTGTGGCCATCTTAATCTTTTTTAGATATTTTCTATTTCAGGGTCATTTGATGATGACTTATCCATTCTAAGACCAGTCATTAATGCAACAAGTCTCCCCAGTATGCCAGAGACAGGTACCATATTTGTGCCGGGAACAGGTACCATATTTGTACCGGGAACAGGTACCATATTAGTGCCAGGGACAGGTACCATATTTGTGCCATATAATTATATAATAACGACGTGAGAAAATCTTATTTGGTCATTCGTGGTATTAATCATTTACACCAGATTGGTTATGAATGTAAGAAATTAAATGCTAATTTTAAAAGTTTTTCACAAACTCTGATTGGCTATTTCTTTTTTCACAGTTAGTCAAATTTCTTAAAGGCGTAATTGAAAATATATGTCCATGAAAGCTTAAATTCTAGGTTCTGAATCCTAAATTCCTACGTTCAAATCCTTCAAACTTTAGAATTAAAGGTCCGGAAGATCACGAAATTCTTCATTTTTGCCTTTTAACCTCTTGTGGTGGGAGATCCGCATTTTACATATATTTCTTCAAAATACAGTAATTTCTCTCTAACGATCTTTGCCTCTTAATCTTTTGTTGAGTACAGGTCAGTTGAAGCCATGAATTCGTTTAAAACAAGAGAAGTTCTATTTGATGAGCTGCCGCCCCTTGGAAATACCAGAAAAATATTCAGCCGGAGACTCGTAGGGATACAAAAAATGATTTTTCTCCCTTTGGTGGAGATAATTCACGTGGTTCACGTGACCGCCGCTTAATAATGTCACTCCATACAGCGGCGAAAGCGGCTGTCAATTTCTGTTCGTTTTACAGCGGCCAAATCAAAGGTTGCGTTCTCTAAAAAAACCTCCCACCCCGCCTGTACAGATGCTAAATCTGGCCCCCCAACAGTTTACAAGCACATAGTACGGTTTCCCTTTGGGAATATAATCATTTCCAGATATAGAAAGAAACTCCTGCTCGCTGTCCTCAATTTGAAAACACCCAAGACTCGCTTTTTACTGTTTATGGAATATGTCCTCGACTGGGACATAGGTGAATCAGGGCAGTTGGAATATGTAGTCTTAAACATGTCTTCTCCAGACACAGGAGTATATGTATATTATATATAAGACACTTCCTTTTTATTTCTCCTTATACTCTGCTTGAAGAAAGCTGTTATTAAATCACAGGCATATAATGGAGGAGATACAAATGGGAGACTATATCTTTCTTCCATAGCTCTCTCCCGTAAAACGCAATCCTTTTCAGCATCCCAGAATAGAAAACAATTCCAAACGGAAACAATCAGATTATTCTGAAGAAACGGTACCGCCAAAAGGCGACTATGCTGTAAGATAGACATGTTCGATTATTTAAGGACCTCATTTTTACAAGAAAATCGAAATCAGATTACCCTTTGGGTGTGACGGCTCTTTTCACAGCCAAATATAAAATGTACCAACTGTTTAAATGACAAAATGAATGTACATAAAGATTTTGTTTCTATGCTGATATTTATGTGCATGTGCGAATTCGAATCATTTTTATAGATATTTTTTCCAAAACTACTGCCTCGGGTAAGTATAACCCCCCTCCCCCAAATAAACACAAATCCTGTAAAAAGAATTTCCTGGTCAGAGGAATTTTCCGACACAATAAGCAACAGTTGTATAAACATTTGGATTAATTTACTTAATTTATCGAATGATATAATTTGATTGATTAATGTGATTGATTAATTATTTTACTGATTAGTCGAATGGCTGAATATCTTAACAGGTTGCTCAAACTCCACTGTTCCTGACTTATTATTGATTTATTTGTCGATTAATTTGTTTTTTTACGGATTATCAACCCTTTGCAGGTGATTTAAAGCCAGAAAATATTTTTAGACTTTAAAAAATATAGATATAGCAAGATAATAATGATTTAGTGATACAAGTCTTACTAATTAACCCATAGCTGGGGATAGAATACGTGAATTCATAGCTTTCCTAAGACTGTTTGTGCGTAAGGGAATATAACGAACACAACTGAGTCTGGAACTCGGGTCTTCGATTAATAATTCCGAGTCATTAGCCAAATACACCATCCGCACATCCAAGCGATCACCTATCTAAATACTAACATAGCTCGACTTTGCTTAACTTTGGTGATCGTACCTGATAGGGCCGTAAGCTTTGATCTATTGTAATTTTCCATATTTTATTTAACTGACCTGGAAATGTTTTTGTCAAATCATAAAAAAACTCAACGAACCATTTTCCTTATCTGTTTCTTTTAAGTTATATTTCTCGTTTGTTTTACTTTTTCAAATAATTACCAACATTATTTACACTATTCGGACTGTCGCCATATTGTTACAACATTTCGTTTTACACTCCGGCCTTCTTCAGGTGGCTGGAATGTCGAGCTGAACCCTTTATTTTCGTTCACTGGAGTAGACTGTTCTAGTTCCATGTGCCATGGATGTCAGTTATCAGTTATCTCCTATTAATTTTTCCCTCTGAAAGTTCTCCACTGCCTTAACCGGGTATTGAACTCACACACTTTTGGTCCTGTCACTGGATCTATCTAACGCCTTTATCCACTGTGCCATGTGTCCTTGAGGACATCTGTATGAATTTCTGGGTATTATAAACCTAATGTCTTCAGCAACCATTTTTACCAGTGCTCATATTGCAATTTTTGATGTTATCACCACATGTTGTTACCAGAACTCATATTGCAACTTTGTTGTTATTATTTCTTTTCTCTGGCACTCCTTTTTACTGGTTCCCATATTGTATTCATTTCTATGCTTGGTCGGCTCAAGAGATTTTTGTGGCCTATCATATGTGCTGATTCCTTAAGTTTACGAATTTTCCAATTGTGTTCTTTGTCTATGATCTCAACGTGATCCCACAGAGGGCTGCGATCTCCCTTCTCTCTTTATATGTGGTCAGCCACGCCTGATTTTTCCGCTTCCCCTCGTGTTACAGCTTTCTGGTGTTCTTGAAGCCTCACCTTAAGGGGGCGGCCTGTCTCCCCTTTATATTTCTTTCCGCAGCTGCTCGGGATGGCGTACACACCGTCTTTAGTCATGTTCTCCTCTATGAGGGTCTTACTCGGGAGAGATATCTGCGTAGTGTCGTCAAGCTTTTCAAGTTTGTCCTGATGTTATATGGACCGCAGATCCTTTGTATTTTCTCTGATAACCCCCTTCACATAAGGCAGGCGGACTGTTTTCTGAGTGTTGTTGTTCTCCTCCTCCTCCTCTTGTACCCACCTATCCCAGTTTTTGGGAGCTGCTGCCATGTACCCAGGGTAGTTGTTACGTTGTAGGGTACTACTTATACTGACCAGTTCTTTATCTACTGTCTCTGGGTCGCCACTTATGACTTTTGCTCTGTGTTGTAAGCAGCAGACGATCCCTTTCTTTACGCTGTATGGATGGTGGGAGTTGAAATTGAGGTACTGTCCGATGAATGTCGGCTTACGGTAAACGGATGTCTTGAACCCCTGCTCTGTTTGAGATATTAGAACATCCAGGAATGGGATTGTGTTGTTACTCTCTTTCTCCATTGTGAACTGTATCGAAGGTCTTATTGAGTTCACATGGTCCAGTAGAACCTGGACATCTTTCTGGTGTGGCCAGAGTATGAAGGTGTCATCTACGTACCTTAAGCATATAATATATATTCTAATGCCATTTCCTCAAAGTATTCCATGTATATATTCGCCATTGCTGGTGATAATGGCGATCCTATTGCTAAGCCCTCATCCTGTCGATATATGTGTGATCCCATACCGAAGTGTGTTGTTTGTGTACAGAAAGTCAACATGTCCATCAGATTATCTATTTGAATACTGGTCCATTCTTCTAGGGATGAGTCATAGACCAATCTATCTCTGACTACTGAGAGTGCCTCCTCCATGGGTACCTTGGTGAACAAACTCACCACGTCCAAGCTCACCATCTGGTTGGATAGGATGGGAGCTTCTTTGAATATCTCCACAAAGTGAGCTGAGTTTCGGAAATATGAAGGAAACTTTCCGATCAATGTGTCAATTATATCTACAAGGAAGCGACTCTGAGGGTGGCACACAGAGCCTTGGCAACTAACAATCGGCCTGAGTGGAATACCGTCTTTGTGAATCTTAGGGAGACCGTATATGTGAGGTAGCTTGGTGTAACGCTGCAATAACTGCCTATACGTCTTAGGTGCGAAGTGATCCTTGTTCTTGATTAGTATCTGGGACAGTTTTCAAAGTAGGGTCTTTTATACCTTACTGTAGCTACCGTTGCTAATGTGGTCTTCCAGATTTCTTGTGTAATCTGATTTGTCCATCACTACAGTCGCATTGCCTTTGTCAGCCGGTAGTATGATGATGTTTTCGTTCCTCTGTAGGGATCCAATCGCCAGCCTCTCCAATAAAGGGTTCAGTTCTACATTCCAACCACCTGAAGAAGGCTTCATTCGCTTCCATTGTAAACAAACACTGTGATGACTTTAAGTTATCTGAACTCAGCCCGGACAATTTTAAATGTTTAATATTCGTTCAAGGCCTGGTTTCGACTAAAGACGCGTAAAGTACAACGAGAAACACGTTTTGTCCCTCCTCAAAAACAAACCAAACTAATTTTCCCTCCTCAAAAACAGGTCAAACAAATTTTTCTACTTCAAAAAGTCAATATCAGAAAATCTACCACCCAGTCCATGCTATCGCTGTGGGACTTTGCATTGGTATAAAAATTGTCCATTCCGCTTTAAGACTTGTCTGTCGTGCAAAAAGTGGGTCATAAAAGTTATCATTGTTGGACTAGGAAAAAAAGCAAAAGCAGAGTAAGAGTCACTAGGACTGACCAAGTGGACGAGTCAAACAGACGAAAATACGTGCAAGTAGAAATTTTAAACAGAAAAGTCAGACTACGATTGGATTCCGGATCGGATTTAACTATTATTATCGTACAATCATGGAGAAGATTGAACAAACCGACCATGTTGAGAACCGATAAAATTGCTAGGTCGGTAACTGGAAGAAAAATAAAATTTGAGGGAGAAATTATTACAAATGTGACATTCAATGGAATGACCAAAAAATTAAAAATGTATGTGTTAATAAATACAGAAAATTTATCTGGAACAGACTGGATGCAGAAATTTGACCTCTGGGATTTACCAATAAGTACGTACTGCCAAAAAGTGAAAAGTTTATCGACAGAGGCAGATAAATTAAAGGAGAAACTTCCCCGAAGTTTCCCCGAAGTATTTTCAGCCGGCCTCGGGAGGTGTCAAAAATGGCAGCATATATAGAAATAAAAGAAAATGTACAACCTATCTTCAAGAAGAAAAAGAACGTACCTTTTGCTTCAATAGAAAAAATAGACCACGAGTTGGATAGACTCGAAAAAATCGGTATATTGACAAAAGTGGAATATAATCAATGGGCCGCACCTACGGTTTACGTCAAAAAGAAATCGGGTGAGATACGAGTATGCGCTGATTTCTCAACGGGATTGAACGCAGCGATTAAGGATTACCAGTATTCTCTACCCAGTCCAGAAGAAGGTTTCACCAAATTAAACGGAGGAAAATTTTTCTCAAAAATAGACTTGAGCGAAGCGTACCTACAAATACCTGTAGAAGAGGAAAGCTCGAGATTATTGTGCATAAACACGCATAAAGGATTATAAAAGTTCCAAAGATTACCATTCGGGATTAAGGTCGCGCCGGCAATATTTCAACAAATAATGGATACTATGCTAGGCGGACTTGATTTCACGATTGCATACCTGGATGACTTACTGATAAATAGCAAAAACATCGAACAACACTGGGAACACGTTCAAGAGGTTTTCAGGAGAATACAAAACTATGGTTTCAAGGTAAAAGAAAACAAATGTAATTTCTTTATGAAGGAAATAAAATATCTGGGTCATATCATCGATGGAGAAGGTAGACGACCAGACACAGATAGGGCAACGGCAACAGAAAAAAATGCCAGCTCCAAAAAACGTAACCGAATTACAAAGCTTCTTAGGCTTAGTGAATTATTACCAAGAATTCATTCCAAACATGCATAAATTAGGCGCAGCGCTAAACGAACTGTTGAAAAAGGAAAAGGTTTGGGAGTGAACAGATGAATGCCAGAAAACGTTTGACAAAATAATTAAGACGCTAACCGCGAGTTCCTATGGAGTCGGGGTATGTACACTGCATAAAATGCCGGATGGGACACTAAAAGCCATCGCGTATGCTTCAAGAACTCTGTTACCAGCAGAAGAAAATTACTCACAAATCGAAAAAGAAGAGCTGGGGATTATATTTGCAGTTACAAGATTTCATAGATATATTTACGGTAGATTTTTTACTTTACAGATGCACCACAAGCTGTTATTAACACTATTTGGATCGAAGAAAGGTCTACCTGTTTACACTGCTAAGATGAGATAAAATTTTACTGAACGACAATTTCAAATTGAAGTATCTTCCAACGAACAAAATTGGGCATCCAGACGGTCTCTCGAGACTAATACCTAAGAAAACGGAGCCATTGGAAGATTCCGTAATCGCAGCCCTACGACATGAAGAAGATATCAGGACATCACTATGTAGTACAGTTCGAAACCTCCCCGTCACACTACAAGAGATAAGAAATGAGACAAAAACAAAAACTGCAGAAAGAAATAAAAATGTATCAGACAGTTTTTCGTCATATGACAATGTTCAACTATATAACGAAAGGTTAGTAATTCCTAAAACACTACAAAGGCGAACCCTAAAGGACTTCCACATGGGCCATCCAGGAAAGAACAGAATGAAATCGTTAATGCGAAGTTACGTATATTGGCAAAACATGGATCAAGACATTACACATATGGTGGAAAAATGCAAGGGTTGTTCCTTAAAACCAAAACCAAAAGCACCGCCGATCATAAGCCATGGCCAGAGACAGATCGACCGTGGTCAAGAATCCATGTAGACTTCGCAGGTCCCATAGATGGTTTCTACTATTTGATCATAGTACACAGTTATAGTAAATGGCCAGAAGTGTTTCGTTGCAGAAAACCTACTTCTGAAACTACCATAAATTGCCTCCACGAGCTGTTTGCTCGTTTCGGAGTGGTTGATTGTCTAGTCACTGATAATTGGAGACAATTCACATCTGCCTATTTTCAAGAATTTTGCGAAACTTTTCTAGTTAAACATATCAAATCCCCGCCATATCACGCAAGATCAAATGGGCAAGCGGAGAGATTTATAGACACACTCAAAAGATCGTTAAGGAAAGCATAGGATGTGCTAACAGAAAAGGCGTTGCAACAATTTTTACAAGTATATCGAATTACACCAAACAGTGCTACGCCATCGGCATTATTACCCGCGGAAGTGATTTTCACCCGAAAAATCAGATGAGTATTTGACAAATTGCTACCAAAACAAACAAAGCAAATACCAATGACGTGCGTACCAAAAAGAAAATTCTACCCAGGAGAGAAAGTTTTTTCAAAACTTATAAAATCAATACATCCTACTGGGAGCAAGGTACAATTGAAAAAAAGAATTGGGAACATGGTTTACATAATACAGGGCTCGAAATTCTCACATAAAAAACATGTAAATCAAATAAGAAAGAGGCTGTTAGATGATTTTAACGGTCCACCTGAGGAAGAAGAAGTGATGGATACGATATTCGACACATTTGGTATGCAAAGTCCGCAAACAATGTCTGAACCACGAAAATCGACCAGGAAAAGAAAAGTCACTGAGCCTTTGATAATAAATCCAAAGAGAAAAAAATACTAAAGACCTCTGCGACGCAAAAGCTTTGGAAGCATTGGGAAATTACCTATAACGATAATGGACTCTTCCTGACTCTATAAATACTACGCCTCTTTGAGAGAGGAGAGGAATGAGTTGAGTCGCAGTCTCTGACTGCGCGACTCCTGTCGAACTCTCTGCTTTGGCAGTGAGGAACCCGGACGAGGCTTTGCCGAAGGGCAAAGTTTCGTCCGGCGGGGTAGACAGTCCCTGAACCCGTTTATACGGGTTCTATGGACATATTTTTGGCCGAGTGTACGGGCTCGGAGAACCCACAATAAGCCGGCCTTGTGCCACATGCGACCCACGTGGAAGGGTTGTTAAATATAGGAACGAGTCGAGACGCAGTTTCTGGCTGTGCGCGACTCCTGTCGAACTCTTTGCTTTGGCAGAGAGGAAACCGGACGAGGCTTTGCCGAAGGGCAGAGTTTCGTCCGGGGTGGTAGACAAGCCCTGAACCCGTTTATACTCGGCCTTGTGCCACATAATTTCCTCGTGGGGGGACTGTTAAATATAGGAACGAGTCGTGACCTAACGAGTCAAGACAATATTAGTTCACTCTAAACCAGACTGACAGTTAATACTAACACCTTCAACTTCTTGTATTATATTTCTGTTGTAAGATATCTTTGTTATTTTCTACTCTTGTGTTCCTGTTGTTCTTCTTTGGTCCTAACCTTGGATCATAACCGTGGTGCGAGGATATTGGACCATAACATAAATGATGTACATAATACCTCATCTCAGAAATATAGACGGTTACTAACATGTCGGAACTGGGAATATAATCCAAATAATTTCTTTGAGAATCATTGATCTTGTTCATCTATGGTTAGGTACATCGCAATTTAACTCGAGCTTTTGTATTTCTCGTAATGCCTTCTCACTTTACTTGAATGATTTTTTTTGGTGGGGATAGAACATGAGACGTTGAATTGTATAAGAAGTTTCGTCTTTAGCCTGGCAAGGAGCAAAGTTCATCTGACAACGGCATGAATGGAGAAGTGCCAGAAGCTATTTCTAGCATTCGTTTTATGATGCGGCAAAATCCACGTAATTATATGTAAGCATAAATCATATCCTTAGGTATTGAAGTCATATTGTAGTGAAAAGGTGAGCCAAATTAAACAATTTTGTTTAATTGATAATACAGTGACATCTGAATACAAATCACTGTCTAAATGTATGAAGAAAACAGCCACGTGTAAATATGATGCAAATATATTCTGAATAATTCACAAGCCAAGTAAATATAAACATTTTTTGGTTTAACAAAAAATTTTGATGTGACACTATTACGAAGGAGCAGTTAAATTGGGAAAAAGGAAAAAGGCTTCTAAAATAACCTGGAAAACAAGAAAGGAAAAAATGTTTTTAGATAGTACGATGAGCATGAATTGCTGTGTGCGAGAGAGACATGTGCCAGTTGTTTCAAGACTCGCTTTGCCAAACCACGCACGGATTCTGCAGAAAGAACTTAGACTCCTGCTTTGTTCCAGGCTACCAAATACATCTGGGTGGTCGACCCGAAGAAATTACAGCGTGGAATAAATCAGACTTCAGCCTTACCCAGCGTGGCTAGACATAGTGTCGGGGGCATTAAGGGGGAAGCCGCTGAGAATCTGTTAATCCAATGAGTAGAACGTTCAATGTATGAAACTTTGATATAAAGTTGTTACACAGCTGTCTCTTATTTTTTCCTTGTGACGTCATCTCGCCAAAACTACCGGAGCAATACGTTGAGTATACAACCCGGTCTTCGCCCGCCCTGTGATCTAACCCCTATTCTCATCCATTAGAGACCGCCTTCTAAACCCTGAATCCACTGAATTCATCGACCTAACTGAGGAACTGTATCGATCTACAAAATCTGTGTCGAGGACCTCAATACGGAATCATTTAAATCCTCAGCAGAAGTACGACAAGAAGGAAATAAGTGTCCAAGTCTTGTTAGACTACGCCCTGCACCTTTACAAGCATGGACACTCACCATTTAAGCATCCTAAACGAGTCTGTCAGTACAAGAAAATATCTCTGCTTTCCCCGCCGAGGCCAATGATGAGAAAGGCTAGACTGGTGGCATAGGTATTCATAGTTTGGATAAGAAAGGCCTTGAATAGAAAAATAAACACGCTCTACCAAGTGATCCAAGAAATAAGTCTCCAAATAAACCTTACCAAGATAAAAACAATGTTCTGAAATTGAAATGAAGACAGTGATGGTACGACGTACCCTGAATCCATCATAAGAATTCAGGATGTGTAATTAGTGATGTGGACCCGAAGTAGGGGCCACGGAAGGAAAACACGGAACACGGGTTAGATTTAAGAAAGATATATTAAACAGAAAAGTTACAAAGAATAGTGTAAGCAGAGCTTACTATCCAGTGGTGTCCGATATTGGTATCGTACGCGGCTGCGCATTACTGGTGCTACTACTCCCGCGATAATGCCATTCATATAATAATATAGTACTGGGAGAGTCTGTGATGTAGGAAAGTAATGGTCTTACAACAATTAGTAAATACCAAACACTTCAAATACCCCGGCGTATGGATCAGTTATAACAAATTAAATATAGGAAAAAAGGAAGCTGTACCTTGAAGAGGCTGAACTAGAAGTAGTTTCATCTAACAACGCAAGTTGCTATAAAATCAAAACATCAACCTCAAACCTCGAATCATGTTCTTAAATAGCCCCGTCATATCGAAACATTCATATGGATGTCATAGATGGTGCCAAACCCATTCAGAAATATCTAAACTGTCAGCTGTATACAACCGCCTTCTAGGATCAATGGTTAAAAAAAGGTTTTGAGCGAGTGTAGCCTTAACAAAGATCATCTTTCTTTGAGCATTGTGGACTGACGCTACAGGATCCCAAACAAAAGAACTGTACCAAATAACATAAACCTCCTCATTTGAGGAATACCAAGAGCAGCAACAGCTAAAATGGATAGCACATGTAATTTCGAAGGTGAAATAATGACATAACCAAGGTGCTAAGATTCCACATTAATTCAGATAAAAGGGTAGAAAGAAAACCTTCATCAATCCTGGCGATAACAGCTACTGAATTTGATGAACCCTATTTTCTTGTAAAATTGTTTTAAGAGAAAGATTTTATAAATTTCAACCAAAATTTCAACCGAAAGTAATACTAGCTACTCAGTCAATTAATGTAAAATGTTTCCTTATAGGGAAACGGCTAATATTACCATTACCATACCAAGGCTACGATCGTAATCACCCTGGGGGATAAAAGTTCTAATTCGTTTAATTAAACGCATCAAGGCGATTAAGTGTTAGTTTTTAGTTATTGGGAGATAGGGCTATGAATATATAGTGGACATAATCGCGATTATGTAATCTAGTTAACCTCTTGTCACAACACGATTTGTATATTAACATGAATCAACGTCAACATACATTAATGTACACATCTGAAGTCACGAGAAGCAATCGTCAGATACTAAAGTTTTAATTACTGGGAAATTGAGGTATAAATGTGTAGTGAGCACAATCGCGTTTAATTCTTGTTTGAATTAGTCATTTTTTTTCTTTCTTTATCTCTTTCCAGAAGGAAATGCTTCATCTAATCTTCCTTTTGATTTTTTTTCTTCCTTTTTCTAATTCATGTTCTCCGTGGCATTTGAGTGATTCAATTTGAATTTAAATTTCATGATTGAATCGCAAATCATTTAAACTACAAGTATAGACTTACAGGCCATCGTATTTTGTTTCGTTTTTTCGTTTTCTTTCCTTTTTTTTACATAGCTGCTCTTGAGTTGGCCTAACGGCCATTCACTCATGATTAGGGACAGACCTCCTGCTGCTCTTGAGTTCGCCTACTGGCCATTCTTACATGACACTGGTGATAGACCTCCTGCTGCACATGAGTTGGCCTACTGACCATTCACTTAAGACTCTGGTGATAGACCCCTAGCTGTTCTTGAGTTGGCCTACTGACCATTCACTCATGACTCTGGTGATAAAACCCCTGCTGCACTTGAGTTGGCCTACAGACAATTCACTCATGACAATGTTGATAGACCACTGCTCACTTGAGTTAGCCAACTGACCATTCACTCATGACTCTGGTGATAGACCCCTAGCTGCTCTTGAGTTGGCCTAGTGACCATTCACTCATGATTCTGTTGATAGACCCCTTGCTGCACTTCAGTTGGCCTACCGACCATTCACTCAGGACTCTGGTGATAGACCTCTAGCTGCTCTTAATTTGGCCTACTGACCATTCACTCATGACTCTGGTGATAGACCACCTGCTGCTCTTGACAATTCAATCATGACAATTCAATCATGACTCTGGTGATAGACCCCTAGCTGCGCTTCAGTTGTCCTACTGACCATTCACACACGACAGGTGATAGACCTCCTGCTGCTGTTGAGTTGGCCTACTGACCATTAACTCATGACAATGGTGATAGACCCCTAGCTGCACTTGAGTTGGCCTACTGATCATTCACTCATGACTCTGTTGATAGACCCCCTGCAGCTCTTGAGTTGGCCTACTGACCAATCACTCATGACAATGGTGATAGACCCATTGCTGCACTTGAGTAGGCCTACTGATCATTCATTCATGACTCTGGTGATAGACCCGCTGCTGCTCTTCAGTTGGCCTACTGACAATTCACCGATGACTCTAGTGATAGACACGCTGCTGCCCTTGAGTAGGCCTACTGTCCACTCACTCATGACAATGGTGATAGAACCCTGCAAAACTTGAGTTGTACTACTGACCATTCACAGATGACTGTGGTGATAGACACCCTTCTGCACTTGATTTGGCCTACTGACCATTCACTGATGACTCTGGTGATAGATCCCTTGCTGCTCTTGATTTGGCCTACTGACCATTAACACATGACAATTGTGATAGACCCCTGCTTCACATGAGTTGGCCTACTGACCATTCACTCAGGACACTGGTGATAGTCCCCATGCTGCTCTTGTGTTGGTCTACTGACCATACACTCATGACTCTGGTGATTGACCCGCTGCTGCACTTGAGTTGGCCTACTGACCATTCACTCATGACACTGGTGATAGACCACCTCTTGCTCTTGATTTCGCCTAATGACAATTCAATCATGACTCTGGTGATAGACCCCTAGCTGCGCTTCAGTTGTCCTACTGACCATTCACACACGACAGGTGATAGACCCCCTGCTGCTGTTGAGTTGGCCTACTGACCATTCACTTATGACAATGGTGATAGAACCCTGCTGAACATGAGTTGTACTACTGACCATTCACTTATGACAATGGTGATAGATACCCTTCTGCACATGATTTGGCCTACTGAGCATTCACTCATGACAATTGTGATAGACCCCTGCTGCACATGAGTTGGCCTACTGACCATTCACTCATGACACTGGTGATAGTTCCGATGCTGCACTTGTGTTTGTCTACTGACCATTCACTCATGACTGTGGAGATTGACCCACTGCTGCACTTGAGTTGGCCTACTGACCATTCACTCATGACAATGGTGATAGACACCTGCTTCACATAAATTGGCCTACTGACCATACACTCATGATTCTGGTGATAGACCCCTTGCTGCACTTCAGTTGGCCTACCGACCATTCACTCAGGACTCGGGTTATAGACCCCGTGATGCTCTTGAGTTGTCCTACTGACCATTCACTCATGACTCTGGTGATAGACCACCTGCTGCACTTGATTTGGCCTAATGACAATTCAATCATGACTCTGGTGATAGACCCCTCGCTGCTCTTCAGTTGACCTACTGACCATTCACACACGACAGGTGATAGACCTCCTGCTGCTGTTGAGTTGGCCTACTGACCATTAACTCATGACAATGGTGATAGACCCCTAGCTGCACTTGAGTAGGCCTATTGATCATTCACTCATGACTCTGGGGATAGAGCCGCTGCTGCTCTTGAGTTGGCCTACTGACCATTCACCCATGACTCTGGTGATAGACACACTGCTGCCCTTGAGTAGGCCTACTGACCACTCACTCATGACTCTGGTGAAAGACCACTGCTGCACTTGAGTTGGCCTACTGACCATTCACTCATGACTCGGGTAATAGACCCCCAGCTGCTCTAGAGTTGACCTACTGAACATTCACCCTTGACAATGGAGATAGACCCCTGCTGCACTTGAGTTTGCCTACTGACCATTCACTGATGACTCTGGTGATAGAACCCTAGCTGCACTTGTGTTGGCCTACTGACCATCCATTCATGACTCTGGTGATAGACACCTGCTGCTCTTGAGTTGTCCTACTGACCATCCAATCATGACTCTGGTGATAGAACCCCTGCAGCACTTCAGTTGGACTACTGACCATCCAGTCATGATTCTGGTGATAGACACCCTGCTGCACTTCAGTTGGCCTACAAACCATCTAGTCATGACTCTGGTAATAGACCTCTAGCTGCTCTTAATTTGGTCTACTGACCATTCACTCATGAGTCGGGTTATAGACCCCCTGCTGCTCTTGAGTTGTCCTACTGACCATTCACTCATGACAATGGTGATAGAACCCTGCTGAACTTGAGTTGTACTACTGACCATTCACTGATGACTGTGGTGATAGACACCCTTCTGCACTTGATTTGGCCTACTGACCATTCACTCATGACACTGGTGATAGTCCCCATGCTGCTCTTGTGTTGGCCTAATGACAATTCAATCATGACTCTGGTGATACACCCCTAGCTGCGCTTCAGTTGTCCTACTGACCATTCACACACGACAGGTGATAGACCCCCTGCTACTGTTGATTTGGCCTACTGACCATTAACTCACGACAATGGTGTAGACCTCTAGCTGATGATTGTGGTGATAGACACCTGCTGCACTTGAGTTGGCCTACTGACCATTCACTCATGACAATGGTGAAAGATCCCTAGCTGCTCTTGAGTTTTCCTACTGACCATTCAATCATGACTCTGGTGATTGACTCTCTGCTGCTCTTGAGTTGGCCTACTGTCCATTCACTCATGACTCTGGTGATAGACCCCCTGCTGCTCTTGAGTTGGCCTACTGACCATTCACTCATGACTCTGGTGATAGATCCCCTGCTGCTCTTGAGTTGACCTACTGACCATTCAGTCATGACTCTGGTGATTGACCCTCTGCTGCTCTTGAGTTGGCCTACTGACCATTCACTCATGACTCTGGTGATAGAACCCCTGCTGCTCTTGAGTTGACCTACTGACCATTCACTCATGATAATTGTTATAGGCCCCTCGCTGCTCTTGAGTTGGTCTACTGACCATTCACTCATGACCGGTGATAGACCCGCTGCTGTTCTTGAGTTTGCCTACTGACCATTCCCTCATGACAATGGTGATTGACCCCTAGCTGCTCTTGAGTTGTCCTACTGACCATTCACTCATGACTCTGGTGACAGAACCCCTGCTGCACTTGATTTGGCCTACTGACCATTCACTCATGACTCTGGTGATAGACCCCTAGCTGCTCTTGTGTTGGCCTCCTGGTCATGACTCTAGGGATAGACCCACTACTACCTATTACTTCCCTTCTTAATATGCTAGAATGTGAGTTAAACAATGCACGGGCCAAGTTCTGTGGGCCCCAGATCGTCTTTCGTATCTGAATGTTTATTCATTGAAATAACTGGAAGTCAAAGCCAGGATTTTTTTAAATTTCTTTCAGTTTTAATTCTTTGTTGAATTTCTAATGTGCATCTCAACTTTAACTAAGTCATTACTTAGTAACTTTTTAAATAGAAGTAGCTAGGCTTTCTTGTCGCCCGGTCCATACTCCTTCCCCTTCTCTTGAACAGAAGTAGAGGTTCATCCCTTGTTTCCTTTTTAGGAAGGGCTTCCCGATACCTTACATTTTATCAGGCCTTAATAGTGGTACAGTGATGAATTTCTTGTGATATGTGTGAATGGTTGCAAGGTCTCTTCCTACTGAGAGTAACGGGTTGGCAGTTTTCTGGTTGAGGTTCCTGACTGGTAGATAGATTACGTAGAGTCTTGAGAAGCTGCTCTGATCAACAGTCGCTGGGTTCTTGCAGTGCATGGAAGGGTGTCTCTGCAAGCACCTGCAGTTGGCAAACTGGGGCTACACTATGTTGCACTCTGCGTCAGTTCCCTTCTCGCTCATATTAGACGACCGACTGCAATTGCTATCCTCGGCCTTTCCTTACCAAAATGATACATCGTGACTATAAGCAACCAAAGATATAAAGCTAAACCAGCTCAACAAAAAACAACTAAACTCGTCAACCTTTCTTTCTCCAACATTCGTGTTATCGGTACCAACTTCTGCAGTGTGGAATCGTTCCTCATTTAAATGTTTCTGTCCATTCTCATTGACTGCAAAACTAATCTTAACTCTTTAATCCCCCCCTCTGATTTCTCGATTCCTGGCTGTTCTTCTCTTTAGGAAGGACTCTAATGTTCACATACATGGCCTGGAAGCTTCTGCCCGCGAACATCACCGGCTGGCTAAGAAAGTCTCTCTCTTGAAATTCCACTCCATTCTTGCATGTGTCTCCGTCTCCTTCTGCAAAACTCATCCAGCTATCTCTTCTTTCTCTAGCGTTCCGCTTCCTCTCATGACTGTTGCGTACTAGATAGTATTTCTGATAATATAGACAAGGCCATCTCCCTACACCTGTTTGCAAATATATTTCTGTCCACTGAACTTAATGCACACCATGCCAAGTGTCTTAAACACTGTGTCACTGACCTCGCTGGAATCCAAACCCTGAATTTCTCAATCAGTCTATCTCTCATGCAAGTGGTGGACTTCCCCAAGCTTTTCCTTAGTAACCCTGATGGACACGCTTCTCTTCTAGATCTCTTTTCACCTCTATTCCTGAATCATGACGTACTATGCAGCGCTGCCCTCTTGGCAACTCTGATCATGCGCTTATGTCTGTACACATCTTTTTCCGCTCCGCTACCAGCCAAGAACCTCCTACCAACAGAATATCTTTCTGATATCAACGATTTGGACTCGTTCCGTGATTTTCTTTGTGAGGTTCCTTGAAATGAAGTTTTTAATCGTCCTGTTCAAAAGATGCGCGTCTGAGGTCTTCTCCTTCATGAAAGCCGGCATCGATGCCTTCATTCCAGCAAGTTAAATCGCGTCCATCTCCTTGGTTCAACATCTGCATGCTCAGCCGCTATAGGCCAGAAGATTCACTTCTTCCGGCTGTACTAGAACGACACATCTGATTGAAACAGATGTCTCTGCTCGTAATGAGTGCAAGCATGTCCTGAAAGAAGCGAAGTCACCGTTTACTGATAGAGTAAAACAACGCATAGCATCTCGCAAGTTCGGCTCTGGAGATTATTGTCGGCTCTGGAAGAATGTGCTGAATAACAGCAAATCGTCAATCCCCCCTCTTTTCAGTCAAACCTCTACAGTAAATAAGGTAGAATGCTTTGCTCTTAAATTCTCTTCCAACCCAACACTCAACTCATTTGGAGTACCAACTCATTCCCCACTAGAACAGAGTGATATGCGTATAACTCCGTCACTGGCCACATTTCTAAATTAAACTCCCATAAGGCAAGCTGAAGTGATATCGTCCTAATGAAATGCGTTCTCGAGCTGGTCCCAGTCCTCTCCAAACTCTACAACTATTGCCTCGCTGATTCCTGCTTTCCTGCTTGTTGGAAGTCCTCTTCTGTAGTTCCTGCTTTTTAAGAAATTCTGGAGAATCTTCTGACTCCTCTAATTATCGCCTTATTAGTCTCCTACGTTTTTTCGGCAATGTATTTGAATCTTTAATCAGTGGTGAAGTGGTTAAGTATCTTACCTCGCACGACCAACTCTGATAAACAATATGGATTCCATTTTTCCAGGTCTACCATAGATGTGCTAACGGACATCACTATATATATATATATATATATATATATATATATATATATATATATATATATATCAAGCTTTTGATAATAACGGCGTAGCTCAAGCTGTGGCTGTAGATATGTAGAAGGTGTTTGACAGGGTTTGGCATGCTGGTCTTCTACGTAATCTCCAGAGCTACAGTATTACAGGACGATTGTTTGACTAATTCAATCAAAATACCTACCAACAGACAGAGATAATTATAAACCCTTTTACAACGGTCAACCATCGTTTAATAACCGCGTACCAAAACGACGGATTTAACGCCGTCAACAGACTTGATTTCAGAATCGCGTTTAGCAAGTTGTAATCGTGTAATCTGGAAATATTTAGCTTGCCAAAACATGAGGAATGTCCATGTTTTTCGTGGGTGGAGTCTACTATATGCTATAGTTTCGCAGATACGATCTAGAATATTTATTACAAGCAGTCCTAAAATCAAAAGCATTGAAAACCAAACAAAAGGACCTCCAAAGAAATATCCAGTGTTTTCCATACTTTTCTCAAAACCAAACATTATTGACTTGTAACCAAGTGGTATGTTAGTGTCCAGATAAGATCTTAGTTTTTCCTTGATTGTAAAATATTCTAAGAGGAAATCAGCGAAGATAATAAGCAAACATGAGAAAACGGCCAAAGATCTTCGAATTCTTGACGCAAATGTCGATCTATTCTCGAAAAGAAGAAGCCACTTGACAAAAGCCCCAAAGCTATAATACAGAGCATGTTCATTTAGACAACTTGATTTAGTTCCGAATGGAGGAAGGTATCGTTCCCTTCCTTCAAACGTTGAGCTCACTGAATGAATCAAAGAATATGGTTGAGTTTGGGGATTCAGTTTGGCTTTTGAAATGAAGCCAATAAATAGAGAGACAAATAAAAATGCAAATGAAGCTGAAATCGTTTGAATAGTAGCAAGATAACCTGTGTTGATGTTTTTGCCTCGGCATAAATCGATTGAATTATTATAATCAGCGTGAGTATCATTAACTTTACCACAATATCGAAGTAAAATGTCCTGCGTCACCCCGATATGTTGATGAATTCTGAATTTAGAATCTGGAATATTTTTCTGTTGTTAATATCATAGCAGATGAAAGCGGAAGTCTTTTTGTCTGGAAGTTTCGCTTCTGAAACAATCTTCATCAGTTGACGAAACACAAGTCGAAGAAAATCCAATCGTGAGACATTGCTTTCATTGCATGATTTGGAAACATTCATTCTCACTGTTACAGTGGACGTATATTCTCTCAAGATAAAGAGTGAATGCACTTCGAAGTCATAAGGCATGTTCATATAAACTGGTAATCCTTTTTCTCCATCGAACAGCCACATATATTCGTTGAGATTTACAAAATGATCATCTGGTATTGATTTGGTTAAAGCGTCGGCTTGTTTCGAGTTGTATTCAATTTGAAAGAAAAATACACTCTTTCCGTTTTCCAGTCTCTCATTGAAAGTTTTTATTGATTGTTCGATACATGGACGACACATTGGTCTTTGTCTGCAACATTCATTGGCTGTTGGCATAGAACACGTGACACAACGAATGAGAATTAAATTATGTAGATGTACATAATGGATTTCCGGTCCCAGTGCAGAATAGGTTTTTCTCAATAGTCTGTGAAGAGTTAATAAAAATATTTCAATTAAAATTAATCAAAAAAATGATTTTCACTATATTATTGGTTTGGTTTCAAGAATCTTAAAAGAAATTGAAAAATTAAAAAAAATGCATTTTTGTATAGGAATAATATGAACTTTATCAAAAATATTTAAGAAAATAATGTAATATTTTTTTAAAAAATCATGTTGCTTATATATATATATATATATATATATATATATATATATGATTTTGTAATCCTTCTTTGTTTTTAAATACCTTGCATTGATTTTGTGATTTTTGTTTTTTTTATTTTTCGTGGTTTTAAAGTAAATTCTTTATTTCTACTCGTCAAACCTATTTTTGTAATCCTTCTCCTCGACGAGTAAAGGTATTTTATGTTATTCATCTGTTTTTTCATTTTTCATTGATATTGTTTATTTTTTAATTAGTTTAGATTTTTGCTTTTCGTTTATGTTTTTAAATTAGGTGTGCTTTGGTGATCCATCTGAACATCGATCGCTGACATTTCGCCCGTTCTCTCCAGGTGAGGTGTCCCTATATTCATACTTATCCATGGAGTAGCAGTTGCCGATGCCCTACACACGGTCGAACGCACCCATCAGACTATGGAAATACAACTGGCTTTACTCAGGTATATTGAAGGGTCTCCCATTTTTACATAAATGGACTCACCCAAGGTATACATATACTACTGCCAGTGAATACCCGGCAGTACATTAAGTCAAGTCGGACAGTAGTAGTAATAGAACGTTGAGTCGGTCGGTAGAATAATGTAGCGGCAAGAGTCACAGTAACAAGCACTGTATTACTAGTTTGTATTATAACGTTAATACATTTATTTCCTATATTCATTCTTGGCGTTTGTTATTATTTGATACCGGATTTCATCCCGGAATCCACAACAACTTGGCGACGTGGTATTCAAACTCACACGGAAGGAAAACGAAAAGAAAATTCTCCCTCGTTGTCCACAACAACTTGGCGACGAGGAATTCGAACTCACACGGAAGAAAAAAGAAAGAAAAAAAATTCTCCCTTGCCGACCACAACTTGGTGACGAGAAATTTGGACCTACACGGAAAGAAGAAAATTCTCTCTTCTCACCACAACAGCTTGGGCGACGAGAATTTGCACTTCTCGGAGACTCAAAAGAAAAAATTGCCGTTCTTTGCCAGTATCCACAACAACTTGGCGACAAAGATTTACGAGGATTAAAATACGGAAAATCGAGTTTTTCGTAATACTCTTATCATGGAGGATTTTAAAAGTATTTTAGTAGAACTTGTAAAATAACAAAAAGGACAGCAATTACAACTCCAAGAAAGACAAAATGAACAGCAATTCCAATTCCAAGAAAGAATGGAAGAGAAGTGGCAAAAGCAATTACTACAAACGCAGAAGGAAAATGAAGAAAGACAAATGCCAAATGAAGAAAGACAAATGCAACTCCAGGAGCTAATATTAAAGGTAGCGGGTAACAAACAACAAAATATTGAAAAAGAGGCGACTTTTTCCCAAGACGCAGTGTGGAATACGATAGAAAAATTCAATTACTCTCTAGAAGAGGATAAAAATTTCGGGGATTATTCCGACGTTATGAAGACATCTACAACATCGATTGTCAAAACTGGACAGAAGCAAAGAAGCTACGTCTGTTACTCAGAAAATTAGGAACGGAAGAATACACAAAATTTGTGGATTACATCTTGCCAAAAAAGACAAATGAGTTAAAGTATGACGAAGCAGTTACATGCCTTACAGAGCTTTTCAGTCCAAAGACGTCACTCTTTCACAAAAGGTGGAAATGTTTTAACCTTGTAAAGCACGAAAAGGAGGACTACTCTACGTTCGCCGCAATCGTTAACAAACATTGCGACGACTTCAAGTTGGCAGAATTAACACCCGACAATTTCAAGTGTCTTATTTTTGTACAAGGGTTAGTATCACCTAAAGATAATGAAATGCACAAAAGTATGTTTTCAAAACTACAAAATGAGCCTAGATTAACACTACAAAAATTATCAGAAGACTGCCTAAAATGCCTGAGTATAAAGAAAGACTCGAAGAATATTGAGGAGTCAGGAGTAGCACATATACGTAAGTTAAACAAAAGTTTACGTTTTTCACCCTCCCCGGAAAGAAAACAAAAATTCTATGATAATGAAAAAAGATTTTCACCCTCCCCGGAAAGAAAACAATAATTCTACAATAATGGAAAAAGTACAACGTATAGGACAAATTATGACAAAAATCAAAGCAAATATAAGCTCCCCCCATCTGCATGTTATCGATGTGGAGGACTACACTGGAATAAGGATTGTCGTTTTAAATATAAAAAAATGTCTAGCGTGTGGAAAAATGGGTAACAAGGCATCCCAATGTAGGAACAGAAAATTTACTAGGAAGATAAGAGCTACTAGAATGCGCGACGAAGACAATATTAACATAAGAAAATACATGGAACTTGAAATTTTAAATAAAAAGATAAAATTACAACTAGACACATGTTCGGATTTAACGATAATTAACCTACAGACATGGAGAAAGCTTAATAGACCGACCATAATACATACGCAGAAAATTGCTAAGTCAATTACAGGGAAGCGTATAAAATTCCAAGGAGAAGTGATCTTAAATGTGAAATTCCACGGAAAAACTAAAAAACTCAAGATATTCGTAATGAAAGATACAGAAAATCTGGTGGGCACAGACTGGATACAAAAGTTCGACGTATGGGATTTACCTATCAGTTCTTTTTGTAAGACGATAAAGTGCGAACCATCAGAAGCGACAAAGTTAAAGGAAGAATTACATAATCAATGTCCAGAAGTATTTTCGTGCGGTTTGGAACAATGTAACAAGTTTGCCGCTAGAATTGAATTAAAAGAAAATGTCCAACCAGCAGTAAAAAAGAAGCGAAACGTGCCGTTTGCCTGCAGAATACGGTCTGTGTGTGATAAGTTATTGCCGAACAAGAACAAAAACCGGCATACACCTATAATACTGAAGAGATCATTCGAACCTGGTACAATAATTAACAGACTAGGAAATGTGATGTACACAGTACAAGACGAAAAGTCTACTCACGGAAGACATATTGACCAAATACAAAATGAGATTCAAAGAGATTCAGGAAGGCACAGAAATTAGGTCAAACAGGAAGAGAAAATTTACCGAACCTCTGATTATCGACCATAAAAAAAAATACTAACTCCCCTCAAAAGGGATTTAAGGAGGGGTTATTGAGGGGTCTCCCCTTTTTACACAAATGGACTCACCCAATGTATACATATACTACTGCCGGTGAATACCCGGCAGTACGTTAAGTCAAGTCGGACAGTAGTATTAGTATTAGTATTAGTATTAGTATTAGTATTAGTACGTTGATTCGGTCGGTAGAATAACGTAGCAGCAAGAGTCACAGTAACAAGCACGTAGACTCAGTAAGAAGTCATACAGCGATACGTCGATACCAAAGACTATATATATATATATATTTGTCTACTAACCCCCCATTCCTGGAACTACTAACCTGTATTACCAGTTTGTATTATTACATTAATACATTTATTCCCTATATTCATTCTTGGCGTTTGTTATTATTTGATACCGGATTTCATCCCGGAATACACAACAAGGTACGACCTGGCTTCTCTTCAAAATCTTATTCATTAGTTGCATGAATCTTGACAGCAATTTAAAAATAAAAAAATGCATGTTTAAATAGGAAGTGTGTGTGTGTGTGTGTGTGTGTGTGTGTGTGTGTGTATGTATATAGGTGTGCGTGTATGTGTGTGTGATTTCGTGTTTGTGTGTCTGTATGTGTTTGTGTATGTAAAATTTCAGATTAAATATAGCATAACTATTCAATCTTTGAATCTGCCTCGCCAAAGTCTTTTTGTCACGGTATCAAACCGATTATGTCTTGCGATCATTACGCATCTGTTTTTCAGTTTTAAATTAACGTTATTTAATTGCATTTAATTTTACTTTGTATTTGTTTCAGTTTTTTAGATTTGTTTTTCAGTTTATTTTTTTTTCTTTTATTTTTTATTTTGTTTAGCTCTCCACCCCCCGGTGATAAGACTATTTTATTTTCTTATTTTTCTGGTGTAATGTCTTTTTATTTTTATATTTAATCTTTTGATTTATTTTTTCTTTTCTTGCTTTTAATTTTTTAATAAGCCTCTAATTTTTTTCATTATTCTTCAAACCCCGGCTTTAAAGCCATTTTTTTTTCAATTTTATTTCCCAGTTTAATTTCTTGTCAAATGTCTTTCTACTTTTCGGTTTATTTCGGCCATTTTGTTTTCTTTTTAGGCAAACATTTATTTTGTCACACGTATGTTTTTTTTGTTTTTTGTTTTTTCTTAGTCTTTCTTGTTTTTAAATATCTTGCATTGATTTTGTGATTTTTAAGACTACCTTTTTGTTGTTTTTATTATTCGTGGTTTTAAAGTAAATTCTTTATTTCTATTCGTCAAACCTAATTTTGTAACACCTGTCCTCGGCTGGTAAAGCTATTTTTTTTTTGTTTTTCATTGATATTGTTTATTTTTTTCTACACGTTGTAGAAGATATTTTAATTTGTTTTAATTTTTCGATTTTCGTTTCTGTTTTTAAAAAAAATTTTACTTTTGCCTAAATAGAAAAGCAAACAAACACAAACACTCTTCTTGATTGAAAAGAAGAAAAAACACACACACGCATTATCTTTTTGCTAGGAAAGGATAAAACACACACACACAAACACTAAAAAGAAAAAAGACAAACACAAACACTTTATTTTCTTAAAAAAAAAAGAATAAACAAACATACACATTATCTTTTTGCCTGGAAATAAAAAGAAAACAAACATTCATACATACACACTCAGTTTTTGACGAAAAACATTTTTTGAAAGTAATCTCAAACCAAGATGGCCGACAAATAACGGTTTATTAAAAACGACTTATTTGAGATCACCTATAAGGTGGATCCATCCCATAAAGTAGAAAAAATCTTGAAGAACATCCTAATAATCCGGTGATTCAAAATAACATGGAAAAAAAATCTTGAAAATACTAAATCTATGGAGGCTTAAAACGGCCAAAACTGACCAAGAAATGACAAAAAAATCCCTGTACCAAGAGTATCGAAAATACTGAAACTGGGGATTGGCCTTCTTGTTGGAATTCCCCTACTGAATGTGTAATCAATATAATGTTATTTTTGGAAAGAGCCAAGAGTTACGCACACCTTATAAAAGAATATGGACTTTGCTTTTTAATCATTTTTAGTTGTAAGGATTTGTTCTTCTCCTTTATTTCGGATTAGGGAAAATGTTTTTTCTTTTAAATGCGTTTTCTCTTTCTTTTCTCTTTCAGTTTTCTATTTATTATTTTTTAACCTTTTTGTTTTTATTCAAACATGTTTGCGTCGTTTTCGTTTTTGCTAAAATGTTATTTATCTTTATAGACTGAACACTTACCTTTTGTTTTTCTTTCTTTTATTTTCTGTTCTATATTTAACACTGGGGAAGACGTGTGCCGTGTTTTAAATGTTTATTTTCTCTTCTATATTTAACACAGGGGAAGGCGTGTGCCGAGTTTAAAATGTTTATTTCCTGTCCTATTTTTAACACTGGGGAAGACGTGTGGTGTCTTTAAAATGTTTATTTCATGTTCTATTTTTAACACAGGGGAAGGCGTGTGCCGAGTTTAAAATGTTTATTTCCTGTCCTATTTTTAACACTGGGGAAGACGTGTGGTGTCTTTAAAATGTTTATTTTCTGTTCTATTTTTGACACTGGGGAAAACAGGTGCCGTGTTTAATATGTTTTTCTGTTCTATATTTAACACAGGGGAAGACGTGTGCCGAGTTTAAAATGTTTATTTTCTGTTTTGTTTTTAACACTCGGGAAGAAGTGTGCCGTGTTAAAAAGATTTATTTTCTGTTTTATTTTTATCACTAGAGAAGACATGTGCCATGTATGAAATGTTTATTTTCTGTTCTGTATTTAACCCTGTGTGCAGTGTTTAAAATGTTTATTTTCTATTCTATTTTTAACACTGGGGCAGACGTGTGGCGTGTTTCACATGTTTATTTTCTGTTTTGTTTTCAACACCACCGGGGAAGACATGCCGTGTTTGAAATGTTTATTTTCTGTTCAATATTAACAATGAGAAAGAGATGTGCAGTGTTTAAAAGGATTACTTTGTGATCTATTTTTGAAATTGGTGAAGACCTATGTGAGTTTAAAATGTTTATTTTTTGTTGTATTTTTAACACTGTGGAAGACGTGTGCGGTGTTTAAAATGTTAATTTTCTGTTTTGTTTTTAACACTCGGGAACGCGTGTGCCGTTTTAAAAATGTTTATATTCTGTTCTGCATTAAACCATGGGGAAATTGTGTGCTGTGTTTAAAATGTTTATTTTCTGTCCTATTTTAAACACTGGGGTAGACGTGTGCAGTGTTTAAAAGGTTTATTTTCTGTTCTATTTTTAACACTGGGGAAGATATGTACTGTTTAAAATGTTTATTTTCTGTTTTGTTTTTAACACTCGGGAACGCGTGTGCCGTGATTAAAATGTTTATACTCTGTTCTGTACTTAACCCTGAGTGGACGTGTGCAGTGTTTAAAATGTTTATTTTCTGTTCCATTTTTAACACTGTGGAAAACGTGTTCAATGTTTAAAAAGGTTTTATTTTCTGTTTTATTTTTATCACTAGACATGTGCTGTGTTTAAAGTATTTATTTTCTGTTCTGTATTTAACACTAGGGAAGACGTCTGTCGTGTTTAATGTATTTATTTTCTGTTCTATTATTAATACTGAGGAAGACGTGTGTGGAATAGCACGCTATTTCCACTTACATTTGACGCGCGTGCGAGTTTTCATCCCTTCCTCTCACTTTCAGCTAGTAATAGCAGTAAACGGTTGATCTTAGCTAAAAGTGAAGAAGGCAGCTCCTGCTGATATTTTTTCCCGCGTTTTGCTCTGACGTCATGGACAAACTGGCTTTTCGAATTCAGTCGCTGCCGGGTCGCTGGACCGGGCAGTTGGCTCATTTATTCCTCGTCTGTCAACCCGTATATCAGACAGGGATGTCTTACCAGCAAATATTGCTTAGTTCCTCATGGCTCGTCGCGTGTAACTTTAGCCCTTACGACACTGTCATCACATTGCCTTTTTCGACGACGTATTTTTCGTCCTGACGCGAACATCTTATTCGAGCCTGCCTTTCGTCCATGACCAGGGAACTTTGAAACCGTCAACAACACCAGAACGAGAACGTCTTATATTCTTTGAACTCTAACTATTACGAACCAGTACCTTAAAAATATTACATTACACACACATTACAATAATCTCACAGTGAGTATTTTCTTTGTTGTGTATGCTTAATATTCCTTATAAATTGACTGTTCTGAACTTTCTTCCTGGAGAAACTTTTTCCCGCCTTAGGCATTTTGAATTTCGTTTTGGCGCGGAACCTGACCTACCTTTAGTGACTACTCGTCACGGCCTTTTCATCAACTGCAAAAATTCCAGTAACTTTACTGAAGGTCTCCTGTCGAGACAAATTACTTGTTAAAAAAGTAATAAAATTTTGTATTTGTTCCTTTACCTTCGTCGTTCTGCCTGTCTACTTATTTTTACTTTGTACGTTTGTACAGTAAAAGAACACGTCTTATGTTTTCTTTTTTTAACTTTGTTAGTGGATTCGGTAGTCGTATGTAGTGTCTGGCACAAGGCCATCTTTTCGTAGGCTAGCTCTGCAACGCTATCGGGTCCGCAACACGTGTGCCGTATGTCTAGAGGGTAGGCGGAAAAGGCGTTAACTCAAATGAGAAAGTTAGATACGCACATACATATTTACATACATATACATACATATACACATATACGCACACACATATACGCATATATACATATACATATATACATCGACATACATACTGACGTATATATAAACATACACACACGCATACATACAGATATACATATACATACATGTACATATATATATATATATATATATATACATATATATACATATACATGCATACATATATAAAATTTACAGACATATAGCCATATACAAATATCTATTCGTATATATAGTATAATATAAGCTATTAAACCTATATATCAGACACTAGTTGTTATTTCAAATGTTGATAATTTAAACTTCCGGAATTTCCATGGACAGGTCTTACAAATATTAGATGTAGGTTGTTATTTTGAGATTATATATATATATATAGTAAAATGAACATGGACAGGTCTTCCAAATATTAGATGTCGCTGGTTTTTTTAAACGATTTTTCTACATTATATATGTATATATATATATATATATTCAATTTATTATATATATTATTTACATGTTATATATGCGCGGTACTTATTGGAAAGCGCTCAATATCAGTGATAGAGCTAACATATTTAGTTGAATTTTATATATATATATATATATATATAATATGGAGAAAACAACTCAAAAGTTGCAAATTAAAAAAATTGAATGTTTTTTTTGTGAAAGTATTTATACATACATATATATATATATATATATATATATATTTGATATTTCAGATCTGCCCCGATCTTTCGTCAAAAATAAATTAAATAACAAAATAAAAAATTTAAAAAAAGAAGAAAAATACTGCATTTTAAAATTGGACACATATAAACTAGGGTTAAACAAAGACTTGGGAATTTTAAATCCGTATAAATATTTCAATTGTTAAAAAAAAATTTTTAGATATAGTTAAAAAAAAAACTTTTTAAACAACATCTAAAATATTATTGTTAGATTTACGTTAGCAATATTCAAACTTCATCACGTGAAGTCCGCGTCTCGCGACGGACGCTACTTGAAAACAAACTTCTGAATAGTTATTTAATTTATTTCTGACGAAAGATCGGGGCAGATCTGAAATATCAAATATATATATATATATAAATATAAATAAATACTTTCACAAAAAAAACATTCAATTTTTTTAATTTGCAACTTTTCAGTTGTTTTCTCCATATATACATATCAAGAAAGTATATGTGGCTTCTCATTATGCTATATATATATATATATATATATATATATATATATATATATATATATATATTTTATTGTTATCTATTTATCTATTATTTTTTTTATAGATTATAGTTTTATTAATAATTTATATTTAGTTATATATTTTATATATTTTCTCCAGTAATTTTTTCTTTTTATATTTAATTCAATAAAGTTACCTCCCTTACATTTTCTTAGATTTTGTATGTAATGTAACTATGACAACAAAAACGTTTCGTTTTCAATGTTTCCTTTGAGTATGGAAGACGACAAAAAGTAATTTTTTTTTCTAATTGTCATATTTATACCATTTTATATATATATATATATATATATATATATATATATATATATATATATATATATATATATATTCATATTTGTTACGTCTTATGGATTATTTATATATATTTTTTAACGTCACAAGGAAGTTAGCTCCTTCGATTGTTAATGATTAATAAGTTACAGTTGATAGCTCACAACTCTAAAATTGAATTAAATTAATAATTACTTATCATTTATATTTATATGGTAATACCGGTTGATTTACTTGCTACATTTTTGTTATGACTAGTATAATTGATTTTTTACGATTCTTTTCTTTTTAGTTTTATTTTTTTTAAGGAAGGTTTTTGGAAAAAATGTATTTTTTGCAAATAATGCTTAACTGCAGCAGCATTACGATTAACTGATATACTTTAATTAAGTCTTATTATATATATATATATATATATATATATATATATATATATATATATTGTGTGTGTATAAAAATCAGGAGGTAGTTGGTTTCAGCCTTACGGTATACTCAGGCGATTTTTATGAACTGATATATTTTAATTAATGGTCAGTACACGCTTTAATATATATATATATATATATATATATATATATATATATATATATATATATAGTGCTGTTCGATAAAAGTGACTCACCGGTTTTTTTTTTTACTTACAATTTTTTTCGCCTATTGTTTTTGGGGTCAAACTAATTTTTAATCTTACTAATATAAAGACCCCTTCCCAACCACCTAGTAAAAAAGTTTACTCACCCTAAGGTATTCTATTGAAAATCATAATTTTGTATATAAATGAGATTTAGGGGGAAAAACTCTGTGCAAAAAAGTGACTCGCTTATTTCCTGCAACTAGTAATCAATAGAAACGTAACCGAACAGCTTTAAATAAAGAATAATAGAAGTATAATTTATTTATAATAGGTAATACAGTTCGAAATATTTAATAATCTATGGGTCCTTCTTTATTTTGAATAACCTTTTTGGCATTGACTTGATTAGGATCTGGCAAATCTCTTCTCCAAGCATTGAATTCCATTCGGATATGAAATTCACAATCAAATCCTCTTTGTTGCTCAACTGCTTTCTCCAGAGCCTGTACTTTATAATGCTCCATAAGTTTTCTATGGGGTTGAGGTCAGGAGATTGGGGCGGCCATGTCATAACACTCACCTGCTTCTCATCAAAGTATTCCTTCATCAATTTTGATTTGTGACAGGGAGCATTATCCTGCATAAAAATGAGCTTGGTGGGGTCGATTTGCACCCTTTCAGCAGAAGGGAGCAGACAAGACTATAAAATTCTCTTGTACTGCTCGCTCCTGAGGGTCTTTTCAATAGGTTTTAAGAAACCAGTTCCATGAAAAGAAAAGCATCCCCAGAACATTATACTGAACGGATGCTTGACAGTACTTACTGCTAAATTCAAAGAGCTTTCAAAGCTTCTTCTTTGGATTTTAGATCGCTTATCCTTTGAATTTAGCTCAACTTTCGTTTCATCGGAGAAGAGAACATTTAGTAAAAAAAATCAGGTGAGTCACTTTTATCGAACAACACTGTACATACATACATACATGCATATATATATATATATATACATACATACATACATACATATATATATTTGTGTGTGTGTATACTTAAAAATCAGGAGTTAGTTGGCTGAGGTAGCGGATTCAATGGACCTGATTTTTAAAATTAAAAACTCTACATGTCATTTTTACTTTTATTTTATATTTCACACGTGCATTGAGAATTATTAGTACTTCTGGTAGTATTCAACTCTGACTATTAACCATATATATATATATATATATATATATATATATATATATATATATATATATATATATATATGACTGTGCTCTATATGAAGAATATATAAAAATAAAAGTGGACATTGAAGTCAAAACCCAGAGGCGAAAGTCTGTTTCGTGATAAACGTAATCATCTGTCCATGTGCGTTGTGTTTTTGATCGACATTTTATAAATATAAACAGGTTAGTGATGCATTTTGACTAGTTTATTGTATTGTTTTGTCGGTAGTTTATTGATTTATTCTAATGGTTGTTTTAGCGGATTTCAGTCGGTTTACTTTAGACTTTTACAGATGAAAAACTAAAACATATAATGTTTGTTGAATATCCGCTGGGGTAACGAGATGCCAAAAAAGAGCAACCACCTCGGAGATTCAATAAGGGTTTTCGGACATAGTTTTTTTCTTCTTTTTTTTCTTGATCGGGACAAACACACAGTAAAACGTCTCTTCATAAATACTCAGCAATGCCCTCTTTATTTACAATCAGGCTGTATAACGTGTTTTCTAAATATTCAACAGGTCTATAGATTGGGGGGGGGGCAGAAATTTTATATTTATTGCCAGCAACTTGAATGAATTAAGAATAAAGGTTTTGTTCTCGAATCGTTAGCTTTTCCCAAAGAATTTGTCTCAATATTCGGGGTGATAAGATTTTTTTAAAATAAACTGCAGAGGAAATTAATTAGTTTAGGTTCATTCAAGTCATATTTCTATTTTGATATTGTTAAACTATCAAAGTATTTTTAATTTCCCATTGATGGGAATATTTTCACTTTTTTTTGTAAGGCATAAAAACGACATCCGTGATTGACCCCTCCCCCTACCCAAACTTAACTCCTTCCTTAAGTAAAGAGAATATGTTTCTTACATTGATGCTATGGATTCAATGAATATGAGATCGGATATCCTGGACAGCTTCTAAATTTTGTAGAGGAGCGTGCGTGTGAATGTGTGAGAGATGGGGAGAGATATCTCTGGGTTAAGATTTCCTGCTGGCCGGTCCAGCTACATAAGAATGTTGTACTATAATGTAGTCCAAAGAAGATAAAGAAACAAACAAGACCGATATACATGTATGCAAACAAATATATATTAATAACAAATTACAATGACATGAAGGGTTACAGAGTGTTGTATGGAGAAGTTATGGTGAGTGTGTTGAGTGTCCGTACGAACGCGTATATTGTTGTTAGCGTGTTCCCAGCATATGGGAAAAACGATGTGAGTGTGAGAGGTCACATATTGGAATAAGTAAAAAAAAAGAAAAAGAGTTTTTTTTACCTCGCCTCAAGCGCGAGGTTGCGGCCTGAGTCGAGACAGCTGGCCGCACGTGTGCGTAAGCCGTAAAAAGAGAAAGAGGCGAAAGGTCAGCCAGTATTTATACTCGTGGGAGAGAGAGACCTCTGTTGAAGGATTAAGGAAATGAGGAGGAGCTAACTGCGACAATTTCAATTCCCGGTTAAGGCAGTAGAGAACTTTCAGAACTGATATTTCTAAATATGTACAAATATATATATATATATATATATATATATATATATATATATATATATATATATATATATATATATATATATATATGTTTTACCCTGACGATCCGTTTAGGTGAAACCTAGGTAAGTTTACCTGGATCTTTAGGTTTATCTTAGGTTTGCTCTACTTCGTGTATTGAGCACTTTACGTAGTTGCTTTTACTCGTTTTTTTTCTTTGATCTCTGGACGATTGTTTTCCCCTCAATTTCATGTTCTTAGTTCTTTCTCTTTTTCTTCCTCATTTTTCTTTGGGTACCGGTTTGTTCTACTACAAGCCGAAATAACCAAGATATTTCCAAGCGAGTACCATATATATATATATATATATATATATATATAAACAACAATGCAGAAAAAATATTAAATTAAATTTTTTTCAAATGTACAAATTTCTGTATAGTAATTTTGGAAAATTAGCAATGAGAAGGTTACATTCAATTTTTTGTTTTCTTACAACGACCGTATCAACATATTTCGCTGTTTAAAATAATCGCAAAAATGTAAAACGAGAGGAATGGACACCCTGAAGGGGGCGGGATATAATATGGTCAGTGCGCCCCATATAAGGGAGAGATGTCACAAGAGGCCCACTAGCATTTAAAAAAAGAAAAGACGTGAATCTGACAGGTCAACAAAAGGACAACAAACGACAAACTTACACTTAATACAAAATGTATTTACATCATCTTCAAAAGTATGCGTTGGGATTAAAGGAACATGAGCAAAAAATGAAGCAAGTAATGGAGACAGAATGAAGTAAATTCAAGAAGATTGACCGGCTAGAAGATGTAGATAACAGAACTGTGACTAAATGTTAAAATTAGAGTCCATGTAAGTTAAGTTGGCATGTAAGTCCACAGCTCGAAAGCTCTGTTCACATATCCGGCGAAAGTGTTGAAAAGTTGCTGGTTAAGTCCAATGGGGGAACCTTTAACCGAAGTGTGCGGAGTAGGTTATTTGAGGTTTGGATGATATAGCCAAGGAGAAGAATGTTCAATTTAAATGCCCGGTGCTGGCGTTGCGTAGTTGCTGGTTAAGCCCAATGGTGAACCTTCCGTAGTATTTTAACCAAAGTGTACGGTGTAGGTTATATATATATATGTAAATGGTATGACAAATTGGAAAAAAGGTTTTTGTGACGCGTTCCAGTCGTTAAGTTTTCATCGGACTCTAACAGATGAAACTCGTTGCAATTTATTTTCAAATTTTTCATACAATATAAATACTTTTTGTTGATATATAAAATCATATTTAATTATATATCGTTATATCACACACACACACACACATATATATATATATATATATATATATATATATATATATATATATATATATATATATATATATATATATATATCTTTGGTTTAATAACAAAATTAAATTCAGGGGCTTTAGCTTCCATTTCTGAAACATGGTTATCACTGTGTAGCGGTAAAACCATATTTTAAATCTATTAATTTATAATATATATATATATATATATATATATATATATATATATATATGATATTAAACACAAGTTTAAATGAATTTAAAATCTTAACTCGAGAGTTTAGTAGTATATATATATATATATATATATATATATATATATATATATATATATATATATATATATATTCAAATCCGTGTTTGACTTGCAATTGTTTAACTTCCAAAGAAAATGTCTGGAACAAACAAAATTTTCTTTTTTTATTCTGTCTGACATGGAAATGTTTGATAAAGCGTTTCATTTCCCTCAACTGACTTCCCATTGTCAAAGACAAAAGATTACGAATCTTTTTGACATTGTACATAATTGCTACTCACTGTTTTATGACAGGATTTGTCTCTATGGACTATTCGTGGTATCGATCTGTTGCTGAATGTAATCCAATGAAGCGTTTAGGTTGCCGTTTCGGCGTTTGGTTGAATAATGAGTCATTAGTTCGATCCTCACAGGCAGCCAAAATAAAGTCAACTCCGAGACAAAAAGTTATTTTGTTTGTTTGTATATGACGTAACCTTTCTGGATATGGACGATCACGGTTCTCCACAACGTCTTCTCTTTGCTTTGTTTTGATATAACCTTTGAACTCTTTGCCATTAATCTTTCTGCCTTCCTTTAGTACATAGAGTACCCTAATTAAGGATCCTTTGGGAATCGGATCCTTAATTACGGTACTCTATGTTCCCCATTACTTTCGTTACCTATCCTCGAGACACGCTTTGCTAATCATATCTCACACAACTATAAATGATAAAGATCGGAAGTAGTGGAGAACAATAATCACCCATGTACTGAAGGGATACACAAACTGAAAAATGAGATTTATTAGTCGTTGATATAATTTCAGCTTTACTTTTCTAAATTTCTCTCTCGATATTTTATTGTTGTTTGATGATTAGGGACTTTGCTCACGGTCATTGAACAGGTATAGAGGCCCATCCCTTATTTTTTCTATTTGGGAAGGGATTCCCGGTACTTTTCCTTTCCTTATATCTGGCCCCCATAGTAGTACAATCGCGATTCTTCTGTGATGCGTGCAGTCTGTGGCAACGTCTCTTCATTCTGAGGCTAACAGTTTGACAGTTTTCTAGTTGTTGTTACCGACTGGTAATTAGGAGCCCTAACGCTTGCAAAGCGTCTTGAGTGGTTGCTTTGTTTATGTCAGGGACCATCTCCCACTGGATAGGGAGTTCTCTCTTGAATCTCCAGACAATTTATACATGTGTCTCCGTCTATCTCTCCTCAATGCTGTAAGCTACCCCTTCTTTTTCTATCATTCTTCATCCTCCCAAGATTGTGTGTATTCGAAAGCATTTCCGATAATATAGACAAGGCTATCTCCCTTCATCCATTTGCACATATTTTCGTGTTCGGTGACTTTAACGCCCACTATGCCAAGTGGCTTAAAAACTCTATAACTGACATTGCTGGCATACGAATCCTTAACTTGTCAATTACTCAATCCCTGACACAAGTGGTTGACTTTACTACACATTGCCCCAATAACCATGACGGTAAGGTTTCCCTTCTGAATCTCTATTTTATCTCCATCCTCGAGTTTTGTCGTGTCACGTAGCTCTGCCCTCTTGGCAACTCTGATCATGCTGTAATGTCTGCTAAAATGTCCTTCTACTCCGCTCCCAGCAAAGAACCTCCTACCGACAGAACATCTTTCAACGACCAAACTGGGACTCGTTACGTGATTTCCTTCGAGATATCCCCTGGATTCTGGTCTTTAATCTCCCCGTCCAAAATTGCGCTTCTGAGGGTCACCTCTAGGTAAAAGCTGGAAGCGAGGCTTTCATCCCCGCAAGAAAATACAAACGCGCTCATTCTCAGCTTTTGTTCAGCTGCTGAATCAGTACGCCTGTACCGCAGCGACATTGCTGATTGTGACAGACGTCTCTTTGCCTCTGCCCACAATGAGTGCAAGCAAAGTGACTATTTGCCGAAAGAATGGAACAACGTATTGCATCTCGCAAGTTCGGTTCTAACGATTATTGGCGTCTCTGCAAGAGCGAACAACAGCAAATCTGCAATACCTCCTTTATTCAACCAATTTGATCTCCTGACTTCCTCAGCTGATAAGGCTGAATGCTTTGCTCGGAAATTCTTATCCAACTCAACGCGCAACTCATCCGGTGTACCGACAACCGATTTTCCACCTAGAACTGAGGCTCTATTGAGCGAGATGCACATAACCCTCTCGGTGGTACCAGGATGGCCTCTGTGGAAATCCTTTAGGATTAGCTTTTGTGGTGTCTTGGGAATTACAACCCTCTCGTTGTAAAGTAGCACACTATCGCATAGAGAAAAGCTGTCCGATATTTGCTCATTTTTTTCTGCTATTTTTGCTTTTGTTTCATTTATGAATTCGTCATTTTTGGTTTCATTTTTTATGTCTTGTAGTGTGACCGGGAGGTTTCTAACTGTACAACATAGTACTGTCCTGATATCTTCTACATTTCTTAAGGCTGCGATTACCGTATCTTCCAATTGCTCTGTTTTGGTTGGTATAAGTCTCGACAGACCATCCGCATGCCCGATCATTTTCGTTGGTAAATATTTTAATCTGAAATTGTAGTTCAGAAGAATTGTTCCCCATCTAACTAACCCATTTGCAGCGTAAACCGGTAGACCATTTTTCGAACCAAAAATTGTTAGTAACGGTTTGTGATCCGTCTGCAGAGTAAAATGTCTGCCATAGATGTACCTATGAAAGCTTGTGACTGCGAAGATAATATCCAGATCTTCTTTCTCTATTCGGGAGTAATTTCTCTCCGCTGGTAGCGGAGTTCTAGAAGCATGTGCGATGGGTTTTATTGTCCCATCTGGCATTTTATGTAATATACACGCTCCGACTCCGTAGGCGCTCGCGTCATTTGCTGCAATAACTTCTAGTTTAGGATCGTAGTGTGCCAAAAATAAATCTGAATTTAACGTCTTAATTATTTTTTCAAATGTTTCCTGGCATTGATCTGTCCACTGCCAAACATTTTCTTTCTTTAGCAGCTCGTTCAGTGGTGCAAGAATTTTATGCATTTGAGGTATGAATTCCTGGTAGTAATTTACTAAGCCTAGAAAAATTTGTAGTTCTATTATGTTCTTAGGAACTGGCATTTTTTTTTATTGCTGTTGCCCTTTCAGTGTCTGGGCGTCTTCCATGTTGATCTATGATATGGCCCAGGTATTTAATTTCCTTCAAGAAAACATCGCACTTCTTTTCTTTTACTTTGAATCCATAGCTTTGTATTCTCTTAAACACCTCTTGTACATGTTGCCAGTGTTGTTCAACGCTTTCACTATTAATCAATCCAGGTATGCAATCGAGCACTCTAGTCCGGCAAGCATCGTATCCATTGTCTGTTGGAATATAGCCGGCGCCACCTTAATCCCAAAAGGTAATCTTTGGTATCTGTACAATCCTTTGTGTGTGTTTATGTATAGTTGTTTTGAACTTTCCTCATCGACTGGAATTTGCAAGTACGCTTCACTTAAAACAATTTTCTAAATAAATTTTCCGCCATTTAATTTAGTGAATACTTCCCCTGGACTGGTAGTCGTAGTCCATTATTGCTGCGTTCAAACCTGTAGAAAAATCAGCGCAAACTCGAATTTCTCCTGATTTCTTTTTGATGTGACCGTCGGTGCGGCCCATTTACTGTATTCTACGTTTGTCAATATGCCAGTGTTTTCGAGTCTAGTTAATTCTTGATCAATTTTTTCTATTGACGCAAAGGCATGCACTTTTTTCTTGAAAATAGGTTGAACGTTTTCCTTTATTTCGATATTTGCTGCCATTTTCATACATCTTCCTTGACCTGCTGAAAATACTTCGGGGAAACTCGTTTTTAGTTTCTGTTTTAATTTGTCTGCCTCGGTTGGTAAGCTGTTCACATTTTGGCAGTACGTTCTCATAGGTAAATCCCACAGTTCGAATTTTTGCATCCAGTCCGTTCCGAATAGGTTTTCTGTATTTCTTAAGACGTACATTTTTAGTTTTTTCGTCATTCCATTAAATGTTACATTTGTAATTACTTCACCCTCAAATTTTACCTTTCTCCCCGTAACTGATCTAGCAATTTTATCCGTTTTTAACATGGCAGGTTTGTTCAGTTTTCTCCATGTTTGTAGGTTTATAATAGTAAAGTCTGAGCCAGAATCAAGCTGTAGCCTGACTTTTCTGTTTTGCATTTCAACTTGTACGTATTTTCTTATGTTAGTCTCATCTGCTTGGTCAGTCCTCGTAATTCTTATTCTGCTTTTGTTTTCTCTTCTATTCCAACAGTGAGAACTTTTGTGTCCTATTTTTTACATGATAGACAAGTTTTAAAACGATATGTACAGTCTTTAAACCAATGCCAAGTCCCACAGCGATAGCATGGACTGGGTGGTAGTTTTTTCTGATATTGATTTGTTTTACCTGTTCTTGAATGGGGTGGGGATCGGTTTGGTTTGTTTGTGAGGAGGGAAAAATTGGTTTGTCTTCGTACTTTATGTATGTGCGCGATGCCAGCTTCTTCTATGTCTTTTGAGTCTTTCTTCAAACTGATGCATCGCTGGCAGTTTTCGGCTAGTTTTTGAAGTGTCAAATCTTGTTCACTCTCCAATTAAGTAAGGATTCTGCGTCTCATTTCCGCGTCTTTGGTTGAAACCAGAACTTGGACGTAAATTAAGCATTTGAAATTGTCTACGCAGAGTTCCGATAATTTGAAGTCGTCACAATGTAATCTTCCTTGTCCTTTTTTCTTAGGTTCATGCATTTCCATCTATTGTGGAATAGTGAGGTATTATGGCTGAAAAGTTCTGTTAGCAGTTTTATGGCTTCTTTAATAGTTACCTCACTTGTTTTTCTTGGAAGGATATAATCTACGAATTTGGTATATTCGCATGTGCCTAATTTTCTTGTAATAGACGTACTTTACGTGCGTCTGACCAATGTTTGCAGTCAAATTCATATAGATCTTCGTAACTTCGGAAGTAATTTGCAAAAGCTTTGTCTTCGCTAGGTACGTACGTGAAATCTTCGATAGTACTCCAAATAGCATCTTGTGAGAGAACTGTTTCGTTCTCGGAATTTTGCTCTTTATTTGACATTACACGTAACAATAATTCTTGTAATTCCAGATGTTTCTGTTCGTACTTTTGTAGTTGTTCAAATTAGATTTTGATAAGTTCCACAATGGTTCACTTAAAATCTTCCATGTTGACGTAATTTTGTGTAACCTGATATTTTGTAACCTGTCTACGCAAAAAATTTCTTTGTTGCCAGTAAATTTGATATCCAAAATATTCTTTTTTATTGTGTTCGCGTAGAACTTTAGAAATCTCGCGTAGAACTTGTTTTTTTAGAGTTTACTCGTCGACCACTGTTATCTGCGATGGATAGCAAACAAATGTATGTCCTCCGCGTCGAGAATTCGTATTTCCTTTGGGTTACCTCGTCACCACTTGTTATAGTCCAAGTTCCTAGTACCACGGTGATGGTCCAAGGTAGAACCAATGAATAATAACTCGAACACAGGTATGGAATAACACAGATATATTACAAACAGAAATATATACAAAGAAAGTAGAAGTATTAGTAATGAATATCAGATTTGGTTAGAGTGAACTATGTAGTCTCGACCAGTATCACTATTCCAATGTCTTACAGTAATCATCTGACGCGACTCTGCCTCTGACTGACCCTGACTCTGAACTGAACAGTATTTACTGTACCCCAAGGTCGAGTTTACCGTGAGTATTCCCGAACCCGTAGGCTCGGCCAAAAAATGCCCGTAGAACACGTATAAACGGGATCGGGTTGGTCAACTTCCCCGAACGAGGCTCTGCCCTTCGGCGGAGCCACGTCCGGGTTCATCTCTGCCAAGAGGCAGAGAGTTCGACCGTCAAGCCGAGTTGTCCAAAAACGACAGACTCTGAACTGGGCAGTATTTAGTGTCCTCCCAACGAGGGACAGATGTGGCACAAGGCCGGGTTTAAAGTGGGGTAACAGAGCCCGTAGGCTCGGCCAAAAAATTCCCGTAGAACACGTATAAACGGGATCGAGTTGGTCAACTTCCCCGAACGAGGCTCTGCCCTTCGGTGGAACCTCGTCCCGGTTCCTCTCTGCTCAAAGGCAGAGAGTTCGACCGTCTAGCCGAGTCGTCCAAAAACGACTGACTCTGAACCTGAACTGATGTTCAACAACACGCCCACGTGTGTTGAATGTGGCACAAGGCCGGTTTAATGTGGGCTCACCGAGCCCGTAGGCTCGGCCAAAAAATGCCCGTAGAACCCGTATAAACGGGATCTGGTTGGTCAACCTCCCCGTACGAGGCTCCGCCGAAGGGCAGAGCCTCGTTCGGGAAGGTTGACTCAAGAGGAAGCAGGAGCGACAGTGTCAGACAGTGGATGAGTAAGTCAGGCAGTCGGCTAGATGATTACAGTAAGACATTGAAATAGTGATACTTCGAGACAACATAGTTCCCTCTAAACTAACCTGATTATTACTACTAACACTTCTACTCTTTTGTACATATATTCTATTTGTAAAATATATCTGTGTTATTCCATATCTGTATTCGAGATATTCTTCATTGGTTCTACCTTGGACCATCACCGTGGTACAAGGAACCTGGACCATATCAGTGTGGGATTCGCTTAGAGCACATAAAAGGGAGTAAGACAAATATATATATATATATATATATATATATATATATAATATAGGATTGGTGTATACGGAATAAATTACAATAACCAACAATTACTATTCTTCCTAAAGTGCTCAATGCAGAGTAGGGCAATATAATTATTTATTTAAAAATGATAACATAAATATGTTATAAAATCACTACAAAAATAGCCATTTTGTTTCAACACCTCTGGTTTCTTATCAAGTGATGATGTTGAATGTAAAATAAAGGTTCAAATTAATTAACGACCCCTCGCAAGGGGAAAACGCTGTTAAATAAGCTGGAATGACCAATCAAAATACAAGTATAAGAGAATTCAAAAACCTTGACAACGAGGTAAGGTTATATTAGCTATTAAATGCTTTAAAGTTGGGGTTATACTAAAATAGGATTTATTCTAGCAAATAAATATTAAATTATATGATAAAATTTGAAATTAAAATAAAAAATTACCCATTTTAAAATCTAAATTTAATCTCTATTAAGTTTTAAATTATAAAATTATTGAGGAAAAAATACATATGTTATTCTATTTATTTTTTTTTTCATTGAAATTACATTAGAATAGACGTTAAGATCGACTGCTCTTAACTTCATGACAACATGGATACATTTTAATTCCAAGTGTATGGGTGGGATGATGACATCTTGCGAAAGACAATACATACAAACTCAGATTATAATACATAAGCACACAGACATATTTAGATATATACACACACAAAAAAATGTGACGAGACAGGAAACATTTCCACGACGCATTACAAAAAAAACAAAAAAAAACAGAACACACACATACATACACAACTATATATACATGGAAATTTCTATACACATAGACACCGATAAATACATGTAAATGCACCCACATACATTGACCTAGACAACCGATACAACAACCAAGAAATATTCAAGACTGAAAGTGTTATTAAACGAATTCTAACCACTTATTAAAATATAACTTATACAGGCAAATATACAAAGACAAAAATGGTCAAATAGAACAGAGAAACAAACAAAAGGGAAAGAAAGGACAGTAAAACAGATATATACGTATAAAAATAACATCATCTAATATAAAAAACTAAACTACCAAACACACAAATATATATAAGAATATATATTTTTTCATATGTGTCTATATACGCCTTATTATACATTATGTTAAAGAAAATACGAACTACCTACATATATATGTGTACAGTGTACACACATTCATTACTACATACATAAGCACAGAAAAGCCTACCTATTGATAAATTTATACACACATATATACATATAACTGAGGGTCAGACACATCAGTTCCCAGAAACTGAAACCCACACAGGATTTGATTATAGTTGTGAAGGCTTTGTGCAGGGCCATCCACACTTTTTGGAGCGACGAATACAGGTGCAACGAATGCCACAACGAATGCCACAACGACCTTCCGCAGGTTTTTGAATTCAGAGTTGTCCTTCTCCTAGACCAGTTGCCATCCAAGGCTATAGAACCCAGTCTGTCCTGCTATTTACCCATAGTTGAAAGGAGAAGAGGATTCACACCTTTACCAAGGGTATTAGCACGTAAGTGAATGTAATGGATTCGATGGGAATTCGAACTCAGCTCTCCGATTCCTCAATCCAAGCCGTTATCCATTACTCCACCGTGCCTCCTACAAACGCATATACACATACACATACACTAATACACACTTATATATATATATATATATATATATATATATATATATATATATATATATATATATATATATATATATATATATATATATATATATATATATATATATATATATATATATATATATATATATATATATATATATATATATAGGCATATGCATATATACACATACAGAAGCAAGCATAAATATATCAACCCAAATATCAACATAAAAAAGTAAAAAAACAAATATATTTGTTATGAAAACACTCCCATGAGTGCTCAGGATCGCCTCGTCAGTGATGTTATGACTTGGAGTCATGGCAAGTTTCGGGTCTTCCAACATCATACTTGCTCGCCCAAGAGACCCTACCGAAACAGTACTATTCCGGCAGGCGACCCTGAAACAAACAACAAAAAAAATACGCGAAGCACGCAACAAATGGACTCCGCCAATAAAAGCCACTGCTGTCCAATCAGCGCCGACTTACGTCACTTCCTCCTCAGCTAAGACGATACAAAAAAAACTCGACGGCCAGCTCGTCTTTTTCTTCGTCTTAGTTTGAACACGCGGATCGTCCTTCATCTTCAACGAACAGTCTGACATAACAGGTAAGTAAAAACAAGAAAAGATTCCTTTCAAATGAAATGTTACATTATCCCCCCCCGCAAAAAAAAGGACCACGTTCGTAGGTCATAGGAATTATGATTGCTAATTGCTTTCCTTTACCACCACTCCCATTTCTTCCTTCCTTCCCTCCCCGCCCCCTCTCTCCCCTCCCAACTAAGAATGCAGAAAAAAACCCAGTTAGGACTACCAGTGACATTGTTAAAAAAAAAAAAAAAAAAATTTAAAAGAGAAAAAATTAAAAAAAAAAAAAAACGGACCCTCCCCCAAATAGCGACTTAGGTCATCCCTCTACGTATCTCTTTTCCTCCCAACTGCCCCTCAACGCCCACCAATCCCCGTCGTAGAGCTCCATGGAACAGATCTTTTTATCCATAACCATCTCGAGGCTTTTTCTGCAGCTTCTGATAGGGCCCTGATTGCCTTTCTCTTTTTTATTCCCCTGACTCCAAGCCGACTTAGAGCACTGCATACAGATCTTCCTGCAAAACCTCGGCATCCGATTTCAACTGGAAGGCAGGTCGTCCGCCATTTGTTAGCTCTGCATCTCTCAACTAGCTCCTGGTATTTCTCCAACTTTCTTTCAAAGGCTTCTTCCAAATTCTCCTCCCAAGGTACTGTAAGTTCGAGCATTATGACCTGTCTGGAGACAGTCGACCAGACCAATAAATCCGGGCGCAGGGACGATGTCGTGATCTGCACCGGGATATTCAATTGGTTCCCCAGGTCTACTCTTAACTGCCAATCTCGGGCTGATGCGAGCATGCAGGTTGACGACTTACGCACTGTGGAAGATTTTTCCCCGGCCTTGATGAAACAGATCGCCTTCGTTTCGGGCTTACAACTGCAATCGCTAATTGCTGTGGCGACTATCTCGGCTAATTTCTTTAGTACCTGGTCATGTCTCCACCGGTACCTCCCTTCACCAAGTGCTTTTGGGCAAGCGCTTAAGATATGTTTCAGCGTACTTTTCCTGGAACAGAGTGGGCATGATGGTGACTCGCTCATCCCCCAAATATGCAAATTTGCAGGACTCGGTAGTACATCGTACACGGATTGCACAAGGAATTTAATGCGACTGGCGTCGGAGTGCCAGATCTCCGACCAACATTTTCCGCCGTAAAAAACTCTCCCATCGTGTCCATGCACCCTGCTGGCTTAATCCCACC
>OZ038506.1:15024777-15147277 GCA_964036315.1 Acanthosepion esculentum | reverse complement strand
AGCTATCGATATTTTTGCATGCTAGCATGCTAGTTAACATTCGTGTCAGTCAGCTGTTGTCTCTCACGCTGGCCAATAGAATCTTCCTGCCTATTCGTGGCAGCCAGCTATAGGCTCTTACTCCGGCCAGTAGAAAATGGCCGCAAACTGTGCATGTAAATTTTGGTGAACATCTGTTGGAAATATATATACCCCCATCTCTTGACAAGACAAGGGAATTAAGGATCTGGGTGTGACCGTGTGAGATTAAGCGTGGCATTAGCTTACAATACATAACAGAGCCTATGACACTTACTAGAAATTGTTAACTCAGTAAATGTCGATTAGGTAAAGGAGGAATAATATTTAGAATGGATGAACCAATAGCAGAATGTACAATTCCAATTCTTTGACTAAGCAGCTTATCTGTAAATTAATCTCATCTAAGTGGGTTAGGGAGAGAATAATAAAAGAAGAATTGACTATTAGATTGAATCGCGGAAAACATTGAATCTTGTAAATCAATCTTTTCGCATTCCCCTCCCGCCACATTTATCTCCTGCAGTAAGTAAAGAAAGTATATTTCTTACCTTGATGCTATGAATTAAATGAATATGAGATCGTATATTCCGGACAGCTCCCAATCGAAGCCTTGTGTCAGTCACTTAAACCAACAAAACAAAGCAGTGGTCGCAACAACATCTACCGTCGAGTGAAATATACATTCAGTCTTGACCCATTATAGGTAGCTGTTTTGTCAACATTCTATATATGTATTTTGGGGTTTTTATGTTACATCTTCGTCTGGTATGCATGTCCATCCAACTGCAACTTCTAGGACGTAATTTTTGTCGCTGAATTGACTTCCGTAATCACGAGCTGTACACGTATCAGAATACAGCGGCTGCGAGCACTGAGGTATGACCATGTTTACTGATATAAATATTCATCCAGTATGGAGAAAAATTACAGTTAATTCTCACGTCGATGTCACTTTAAATCGTAAACATGAGCCCCTTATTGTTATTTTTTTAAATAGAAGTTATTTGAGTTCCATTACATTATAGAACTTGGAATTGTTCTAGCATTTCGTGTGGCACATAAGATTATTATAAGATTATTAGCTGAACATTAACGAAGGAAAGAATGTGCTAAAATCATTGAATAAAAAAGAACAAGGTTAGAGTTTAGATAAATATTCGAAGTTTGTTTGTGAAATACGAAATTAACCAGTACACATACAATCACATTCACACCCACACGCACACACAGATATATATATATATATATATATATATATATATATATATATATATGCACGTCGCTTGCCGGCAAGATAACTCCAATGCGGTACAGGCATACACAGTCGTAGTGGTTGTAGCTAAAAGTCCGTCCAGCAAGTATTTTCAAAGAAGGAGACACCGCGCTTGATAGTGAGACGCCAGGCGTCACGGTTCTCAGCGAGGGTTGACCATAGGCAATGGTCGATATGACAGGCACCAAAGGATTTTTTCGTCAATCTTTGAAGTGCCTCTTTGGTGCCCCTCTGTCGCGATATTCAGTGGAGAGCACGTCGTACAATACGAATTCAGACAGGCGATGATTCTCCATCCTGGAAACTTGTCCAGCCCAGCGTATATGGGACTTCAGCAACATGGGCTCGAGGATTTCAATATTTGTGACCAAGTCATTCCAGTGGATGCTTATATATATATATATATATAAGGATATTACATCAAAAACATGTAAAAATGCTACAGGAATCAATAATATTTCGTTGAGTATTAACACATCAGGCGTTAGTAAATAACTTGTGATTAAACAATTTATTGAGATTTAAAACTAAGATAAACGCTCTTATCACGAGAAAAGGAAGAAAAGAAAACAAAGAAAGTTGCAAGATACACCCTTTTTTCACGATGTCATCAATTCCCATGTAGGCATCTACGCTGACGACGCCAACACTTACTCCTGCCTCAATAGCGAATCTGGTATCACTGATAAAACTAACCTGGCCGTTGGTCTCTCCAATCTGTGTTTGACTGCGGCAGGAAATGATTGGTAAACTTTGCCTCAAAAACAAAACTGATCTCATTTACCCACCACAGATTACTCTCCCTGCCTCCCATTAGAATATCTGATGCTCAACTTCATGTGAGCGCCTCTCTGTGCCTTTGTCTCACGCTGTCCGCTGACCTAAGATGGAACAAATACTTACATCTACCGCATGGAAAGTAGGTTCTCTGTGTCGCGCCTAAAAGTTCTTCTCGCCTGAGTCCATCCTTCATATCTGTAAATCAACGATTCGCCCTTACAAGGAATACTGACGCCTTATATGATCTGGAGCTCTCAAGGTCCTCAACAAAACCCAGAGACGAATATGTGTTTGGTCCTGGTCTGGCATTTCGTCTACAGTCACTTTCTCACTTTTTTACAAGTATTTTCACTGCAACTGCTCCAACGAGTTACTTCCGCTGGTTTACAAACTGCATGAATTTAATCGTGTTAGTAGGTTGGTACTTCAGTCGTACCCTTTCACTGTCGAAAGAGTTAAATGTAGTCGTCTTTTCTACTCCAATAACTTTATATCTCCCATCTGTGAAACTCTCTTCCTCTTGCTTGCTTTCCTGGCAGTTATAGACTACATATATTCAAATGTAATGTCAATCGACATCTTGTAATGCCTTGATCTATCCCCCGTCCTTCTCACTATCATTTTCTCAATCACATCTCTTAGTCTTGCTCCCAATCTCTGTAAACCTATGCGTGTTCGTGCTACTCCCACGTTGCTTGGGATGAAATGCTTTAAAAAAACTCCCAATGATTGTAAACTGTTGAGGTTTGAAGACGGAAAAGAAACTCTAAATAAATTTACACCTGGTGAGTTTTAATATGATATTTATCCGGCCATAGAATCAATTCAACTACATATAAGGAAGTTTTAATGAAAATGATTTCAAAATAGAAAAATATTTCTAAATAAATTTACACCGGCTACGTTTTAATATCTATGATATTTATCCGGCCATAGAATCAATTAAACTACATATAAGGAAGTTTTAATGAAAATGATTTCAAAATAGAAAAATATTTCTAAATAAATTTACACCGGCTACGTTTTAATATCTATGATATTTATCCGGCCATAGAATCAATTAAACTACATATAAGGAAGTTTTAATGAAAATGATTTCAAAATAGAAAAATATTTCTAAATGAATTTACACCGGCTACGTTTTAATATCTATGATATTTATCCGGCCATAGAATCAATACAATTACATATAAGGAAGTTTTAATGAAAATGATTTCAAAATAGAAAAATATTTCTAAATAAATTTACACCGGCTACGTTTTAATATCTATGATATTTATCCGGCCATAGAATCAATTCAACTACATATAAGGAAGTTTTAATGAAAATGATTTCAAAATAGAAAAATATTTCTAAATGAATTTACACCGGCTACGTTTTAATATCTATGATATTTATCCGGCCATAGAATCAATACAATTACATATAAGGAAGTTTTAATGAAAATGATTTCAAAATAGAAAAATATTTCTAAATAAATTTACACCGGCTACGTTTTAATATCTATGATATTTATCCGGCCATAGAATCAATTAAACTACATATAAGGAAGTTTTAATGAAAATGATTTCAAAATAGAAAAATATTTCTAAATAAATTTACACCGGCTACGTTTTAATATCTATGATATTTATCCGGCCATAGAATCAATTAAACTACATATAAGGAAGTTTTAATGAAAATGATTTCAAAATAGAAAAATATTTCTAAATAAATTTACACCGGCTACGTTTTAATATCTATGATATTTATCCGGCCATAGAATCAATTCAACTACATATAAGGAAGTTTTAATGAAAATGATTTCAAAATAGAAAAATATTTCTAAATAAATTTACACCGGCTACGTTTTAATATCTATGATATTTATCCGGCCATAGAATCAATTCAACTACATATAAAGAAGTTTTAATGAAAATGATTTCAAAATAGAAAAATATTTCTAAATAAATTTACACCGGCTACGTTTTAATATCTATGATATTTATCCGGCCATAGAATCAATTAAACTACATATAAGGAAGTTTTAATGAAAATGATTTCAAAATAGAAAAATATTTCTAAATAAATTTACACCGGCTACGTTTTAATATCTATGATATTTATCCGGCCATAAAATCAATTAAACTACATATAAGGAAGTTTTAATGAAAATGATTTCAAAATAGAAAAATATTTCTAAATAAATTTACACCGGCTACGTTTTAATATCTATGATATTTATCCGGCCATAGAATCAATTAAACTACATATAAGGAAGTTTTAATGAAAATGATTTCAAAATAGAAAAATATTTCTAAATAAATTTACACCGGCTACGTTTTAATATCTATGATATTTATCCGGCCATAGAATCAATTCAACTACATATAAGGAAGTTTTAATGAAAATGATTTCAAAATAGAAAAATATTTCTAAATGAATTTACACCGGCTACGTTTTAATATCTATGATATTTATCCGGCCATAGAATCAATACAATTACATATAAGGAAGTTTTAATGAAAATGATTTCAAAATAGAAAAATATTTCTAAATAAATTTACACCGGCTACGTTTTAATATCTATGATATTTATCCGGCCATAGAATCAATTCAACTACATATAAGGAAGTTTTAATGAAAATGATTTCAAAATAGAAAAATATTTCTAAATGAATTTACACCGGCTACGTTTTAATATCTATGATATTTATCCGGCCATAGAATCAATTAAAATACATATAAGGAAGTTTTAATGAAAATGATTTCAAAATAGAAAAATATTTCTAAATAAATTTACACCGGCTACGTTTTAATATCTATGATATTTATCCGGCCATAGAATCAATTAAACTACATATAAGGAAGTTTTAATGAAAATGATTTCAAAATAGAAAAATATTTCTAAATAAATTTACACCGGCTACGTTTTAATATCTATGATATTTATCCGGCCATAGAATCAATTAAACTACATATAAGGAAGTTTTAATGAAAATGATTTCAAAATAGAAAAATATTTCTAAATAAATTTACACCGGCTACGTTTTAATATCTATGATATTTATCCGGCCATAGAATCAATTAAAATACATATAAGGAAGTTTTAATGAAAATGATTTCAAAATAGAAAAATATTTCTAAATAAATTTACACCGGCTACGTTTTAATATCTATGATATTTATCCGGCCATAGAATCAATTAAACTACATATAAGGAAGTTTTAATGAAAATGATTTCAAAATAGAAAAATATTTCTAAATAAATTTACACCGGCTACGTTTTAATATCTATGATATTTATCCGGCCATAGAATCAATTAAAATACATATAAGGAAGTTTTAATGAAAATGATTTCAAAATAGAAAAATATTTCTAAATAAATTTACACCGGCTACGTTTTAATATCTATGATATTTATCCGGCCATAGAATCAATTAAACTACATATAAGGAAGTTTTAATGAAAATGATTTCAAAATAGAAAAATATTTCTAAATAAATTTACACCGGCTACGTTTTAATATCTATGATATTTATCCGGCCATAGAATCAATTAAAATACATATAAGGAAGTTTTAATGAAAATGATTTCAAAATAGAAAAATATTTCTAAATAAATTTACACCGGCTACGTTTTAATATCTATGATATTTATCCGGCCATAGAATCAATTAAACTACATATAAGGAAGTTTTAATGAAAATGATTTCAAAATAGAAAAATATTTCTAAATAAATTTACACCGGCTACGTTTTAATATCTATGATATTTATCCGGCCATAGAATCAATTAAAATACATATAAGGAAGTTTTAATGAAAATGATTTCAAAATAGAAAAATATTTCTAAATAAATTTACACCGGCTACGTTTTAATATCTATGATATTTATCCGGCCATAGAATCAATTAAACTACATATAAGGAAGTTTTAATGAAAATGATTTATAGATAGAAATAGATTTCTAAATAGATCTACACCTGGTACGTTTATTTAAATATTTATGAATATTTATCCCGCCAGAGAATTCAGAAAAAAAGCTTTAAAAATATAGATAAATAGAAATATCCAATGTATTTACATCAATTAAATTCCAAATAATTCTTCTGATATTTAGACCATCATATAATCGTTTTAATTAAATAAATGGAATTTTATTTTTTTTTATCCTCTTACATTTTCTCAACAAACATTAAAAATATATGTATTCATCTGTTTGCTTATATTTTCTGCAGTTCTCTTTCTTTTGGCTCCATCGCGATTGGCAACACTTTCTCGTAATTGTTACAAGGAACAAGTGAAGGAAAAGAAGAATCGGGAAAAGTGAGAGATTTTAACACTAAATATTACCATTTATCTATCATTAAAAAACAGGACGCAATGACTTTCATAAAAACGTACAAATATATTTTATTTACTGAAAGTGTTCCTCATTGAACTAGATTTACTTTAGTTACTCTTCGAGAAAATGCAAGACTTTATTTATTGGGTTGCCTTTCTCTTCATTCCAGTCTTTGAATAAAATGACTTGAAAACGTATGCATTTTCGAAAGAATGTGTGGTCTTTAAATAAAACATTTGAATGCAATAACCATTTTTTATTTTATTTCTTTTTATCTTCTGGTACGTTGATTTCTTCAAGAAATCATGAATAACACCAATTCTTTGAAAGTTTGATATAAAAACTGCATCTATAAAACCACTGCTTCTATATACACCAGGGAATTCAGATCGGAGACGAAACATACGCTGACTGTTTGATCAAGGTCGAATTAGGAGAGTCAGAAAATGTTTGAGCCAACCAGAGAAAATATTTATTGGGTTGCCTTTCTCTTCATTGCAGTCTTTGAATGAAATTGTTATTGAAGATATATTCTTGAAGACATGTGCATTTACGAAAGAATGGTGTGGTCTTTGAATAAAATAGTTGAATGCAATAACTATTTTTTATTTTATCTTCTGGGGCAATGATTTCCTTAAGAAATCATGAATAACACCAATTCTTTGAGAGTTTGATATGAAAATTGCATCTATAAAACCACTGCCTCTATATACACCAGGGAATTCAGATCGTAGACAAAACATACGCTGACTGTTTGATCAAGGTCGAATTAGGAGAGTCAGGAAATATTTGAGCCAACCAGAAAAAATATTTTTAAAAACTTGTAATCATTTTTAATGACGAAGAACAATATAGATATAAATTGTTTCAAATCATTTAAAATATATTTAAGAGAAGGAAATTAGAGATTAGCCAATTACAATGTCATGTTTAGAAGACAAGCACGAATTATTTGTGAATTATTGTCTATTTACATTCACTCAACACAATTGAACATTTGTCGATTATTTGAGAAATTCTCTTCTTGTTGAAAGATATAAATTGTTTCCACGATTGGTAACACTTTCCAACGCATCTCTAACACTCTGTTATTCAAAACGGACATGATCATTGGAATCCTCGATGCGAATATTAAAATACCGATTTTGATATATGCCGACATATTTAGGGTTATGTTTTGAAACGTATAGGCGCAACAAGCCAATACGTAAGCCCCCACAGCTAATTTGATCAAAGCCTTGGCAACTTCATACCGAATCGGATGATGATCCTTAACAATTCTTTCAAACAAATTCCGATAAATGAAACGCTCTCCTAATCGAATGTAAACAAAGTCCTGACATACATTCTGGGCCAATGTAATCGATAATTTCTGCAGGGAAAGATAGGTTTTAGAAATCGATTCAGCAATAGAAACCAAGAAATAGAAAAACATTGAGAATAAAATAACAAAAGCAATGGCATCTGCTTTTGCTATCAAGGCGATTGTAATGTAAATAACATAACTATTGATCAAGTGAAAGGTTACGAGAAAGACTTGAATGCAAGAAAGAAAATAACTAATATAAAATTGTAAAATCACGACTAAACAAATTATTGTGACTATCCTTCGACTCAAGCCAGCGTTTCTCCAAAATGGAAACACATAAATCTGTGTGAAGCTACAAGGAATTGCAAAATAGATTTGCACAAGAGGGAAGCCATAATAGACGATACAGACCAGCAATTCGAATATACAAAGGAAAGAATATATGAAAGTGCAGAGAAAAGTAATCAAAATACCTATCAACAAACAAAACGGTTTCGAATTACTGAAATAATTATAAACCCTTTTACAACGGTCAAACCATCGCTTAATAACCGCGTACCAAAACGACGGATTTAACGCCGTAAAAAGACTTGATTTCAGAATCGCGTGTAGCAAGTCGTAATCGTGTAAGTTGGAAATATTTAGCTTGCCAAAACGCTGCAACAGTTCGATATCTTGCACGAGGAATGTCCTTGTTTTTCGTTGGTGGAGTCTACTATATGCTATAGTTTCGCAGATACGATCTGGAATATTAATCACAAGCAGTCCTAAAATCAGAAAGATTGAATACCAAACAAAAGGACCTCCAAAAAAATACCCAGTGTTTTCCGCACTTTTTACAAAACCGAACATCATTGACTTGTAACCAAGTGGTATGTTATTGTCCAGATAAGATCTTAGTTTTTCCTTGATTGTAAAATATTGTAAAAGGAAATCAGCAAAGATAATAAGCAAACATGAGAAAACGGCCAAAGATCTTCGAATTCTTGACGCAAATGTCGATCTATTCTCGAAAAGAAAAAGCCACTTGACAAAAACCCCAAAGCTATAATACGGAGCATGTTCATTTAGCCAACTTGATTCAGTTCCGAATGGCGGAAGGTATCGTTCCTTTCCTTGAAACGTTGAGCTCACTGAATGAATCAAAGAGAATGTTTGAGTTTGGGGAATCAGTTTGGCTTTTGAAATGAATCCAATAAATAGAGGGACAAATAAAAATACAAATGTGGCTGCAATCGTTTGAATATTAATGATAAAATCTGTGTTGATGATTTTGCCTCGACATAAATCGATTGAATTATTATAATCGGCGTAAGTATCATTAATTTTACAACAATATCGACGTAAAATGTCCTGCGTCAGGCCGCTTTGTTGATGAATCCTGAATTTAGAATCTGGAATATTTTTTCTGTTGTTAATATCATAGCAGATGAAAGCGGAAGTCTTTTTGTCTGGAAGTTTCGCTTCTGAAACAATTTTCATCAGTTGACGAAACACAAGTCGAAGAAAATTCAATCGTGAGACATTGCTTTCATTGCATGATTTGGAAACATTCATTCTCACTGTTACAGTGGACGTATATTCTCTCAAGATAAAGAGTGAATGGACTTCGAAGTCATAAGGCATGTTCATATAAACTGGTAATCCTTTTTCTCCATCGAACAGCCACATATATACGTTGGGATTTGCAAAATGATCATCTGGTATTGATTTGGTTAAAGCGTCGGCTTGTTTCGAGTTGTATTTAATTTGAAAGAAAAATACACTCTTTCCGTTTTCCAGTCTCTCATTGAAATCTTTTATTGATTGTTCAGATACATGGACGACGCATTGGTATTTGTCTGCAACTTGCATTGGCTGTTGGCATAGAACACGTGACAAGACGAGTGAGAAGGAAATTATATGAAGGTACATCATGGATTTCCGGTCCCAGTGCAGAATCTTCTAGTCACAAAAATCTGCGAAGAGATAAAAAAATATAAATTGCGATTAAAATGAATCAAAGAAATGATTTTATATGCATTATAGGTTTGATGGTAAGAATTTTAACAGAATTTAAAAAATTAAAAAAATAGAAGTTTGAATAGGAACAAAATGAAATTATCATAAATATTTAAGTACTAAAAATAATATTTAAAAAGTAATTATCTTGCTGGTCTCTCTCTCTCTCTCTCTCTCTCTCTCTCTCTCTATATATATATATATATATATATATATATATATATATATATATATATATATGTGTGTGTGTGTGTATATATATATATATATATATATACCCTAAAATAATAAAAGGATGAATAGAACACTACAGCGATTTCAACCGCCAAGGTCTCATCAGGTGGTAAACTCAGATTTTTGCTGATGAGACTTTGGCGTTCGAAACTGTGGTAATTCTATTATTTTAGTGTATATATATATATATATATATATATATATATATATATATATATATATATATATATATATATGGGGGGGGTATATATATACATGTGTTTCTATGATTAAATAAGACGTTTCTAAACTTGTTCCGCTTTATATATATATATATATATATATATATATATATATATATACAAGTTTAGGATTGGTATATACGGAGTGAAATCCAATAACCAACAATTAATATTCTTTAAAGAGTGCTCAATACAGAGTAGAGCAGATATAATTATTTATTTGAATATTACAACATAAATATGTTATAAAATCACGACAAAAGTAGCCATTTTGTTTCAACACTTCTTGTGTCTTGTCAAGTGATAATATAGAATATAGAATAAATGGTTTTAAAAGTTTCAAATTAATCAACGATCCTTAGCTAAGAGTAAAGGCTGTTACATAAGCTAGAGTGGCCAATCAAAAAACAAGTATAGGATGATTCGAAAAATTTGACAACTAAGCAAGTTTATCTAGATCTTAAAAGATTTATTAAATTTGAAATTAAAATTAAAAGTAAAAAATTAAAAAATTAAAATTACCTATTTAGAAATCTAAATCAGATCTCTATTAAGTTTTAAATTGTAGAATTACCAAGGAGAAAAAATATAAAAATAAAAATAAAAGATATATATGCTATTTAATTTATATTTTCATTGAAATTAAGTTGAAAGTTGTATTCAGAATCCCAGACAGAGATGTATACATTTTTTGTTTCATTTCAACATGTTAGTCGCCTCTCACGTGAAATCATTCGAACAACGGCATGTTAAGCGCTCGGACGTATTTAGATATATACACACACATACAAAAAAGCAAACCACACATAGGCAAATGCACTATACTTACACATACACATCAATACAAACAGGCACATACATCAACATTCAATATGATCTAGACGGTCAAATGTCGAAGCTATTCGTGGCTTAATATGTTATTAAACGAATTTAAACTTGAAAAATAGCTAAACCGGTCAAATATACATAGATATACATATATACATTTTTGAAAATATATAGTTTTCGACACATTTACAGCCAAAAGTAAATAACCACCTCCACATATAATTGAACACTCGCACATCCGCATATAAATTAATACAACACACCCGCATAGACACATATAAGGATAATAGGTACGCATATACAGACCTACGTACATAAACATACACATAGATAAGCACATATAAATATATTGACCCATACGTCGACGCAGAAAAGTAAATAAGGCAAGTGAAGAAATACATATAAAGATGCAACTATATACAAGCACACACATACATACATACACATCTAGATGTACATACATAAGCACGCATGCATATATGCATATAAACTAAATATATATATAGACATTTACAAATACAAGTGTATACATGAAAAATTAAACAAACGTAAATTAAAATGACATGAGTATAAAAATGCATATACACATCCGCTAGTACATATATATACACACATACATACGCAACTCCACATAGATATATACACATATATATCTACAGATATACATATACATACATACATACACACATACAAACATACATATTCACAAATATATATACGCATATATACATATACATATATATATATATATATATATATATATATATATATATATATATAATACATATACACACATACATACACACACATACACATATACGCACACACACATACATATACAAACACATATACATATATACATAAACATATAGACACATGCATAAAAAAGGAAAAAGAAATAAGCATACATAGACCAACTTATATTCTAATAATATTCCAACAACATTATGATAAAATATATTAAAAGTTAATCATAATTTAAGAAAAGAACAACGGTCTGTAAGCAATTAAAGGTACTTTATCAACAAAAGTAGATTTTAGTTTGTATCTATGATACACTCCAAGACACTAAAGGCTACATACAAATACACATACAATGACACACCAACATATATATATAAATATCTAATCCTATATAAATACCCATATCGACATATCCAGATAAACAATACACAAACAGTCGAGCGCAACCATATAAACACCCACACATACATATAAATATACACCTATATACATACACATATACATAAACATATACATATTTAAACATACATATATATACATATATATGCATATATAAACCTATAAATACACATAGAAACATACATACTACATATACATACATATATGCACACTCACACATACATATACATACATATGCAATATGCATACACATATCTACACTCACACAAGTACACATAAATATCCCCATATACCCATACATATACTCACACATTTAGTGGTAGACACTTACCAGAATTTACTCCCTTACTCATACACATAAACAGGTTAACCTATGATAGAAGCCAATATACACAACCATATACCTTCATAAAAAATAAAATAAAATAAAATAAAATAAAATAAAATACATATATATACCCCTATATACACATATACATATCCTACAGTAGAAATAACTCTACATAACATACAAATATATACATCTAAATACAGACACGTATGATACTTTGTAAGTACCCAGTACACATTCATATCGATAAGGCGACTATCATGCTAAAAAGGTAATAGTCTATTAAGTTTAATTTATCATTATCATAGAAAGTATATGATTTCTATACTAAGTTAAATTTAAGACGATGCTTACAGTTAACTGTTAGTTCATATCTTTGATTTAAAAGATCAGTCTTATTTTTAAATCTTATTATTTCAAGTTTCTCGTTAAGGCATAAGTAACACGGGGCATATAGTGAGTTACATGTCTGGGCCTTTCTAATTAATTTCCATTTAACCTTAGGTGTTTTATTTTTCTCTTTTAGACTCCAAAAGTATTTGGATAATGAAGTCATATATTTATAGTTACTATTATTAAAAGATTGCAGATGACCCCGCCAGAGTTCCTTGAATGGTCTCATGGTGCAACCTATGTAGAATTTCTTTATATTTGGATTTTCTAGTGTTGATATAGTACTGAGATAAACTACAGAGCTAGTTAAACAGTTATTATTTAGTGGACAATTATTGTGATTCCTGCAGTTACATGATTTATTATTTGTGTCATTTTGCTTAATGTTGCTTTGTGCAACCTTGTGGGTTGTCAGGCTCTCCGAATTTATATACTTGCTGAATATACTATTGTTATGTTTTTTAATTATTTTTTCTAGGTTATCAGCACAACTATAGCTTAACTTAGGTAATTTTAATTTTTTAATTTTTTACTTTTAATTTTAATTTCAAATTTTATAAATCTTTTAATATCTAGATAACCTTGCTTAGTTGTCAAATTTTTCGAATCATCCTATACTTGTTTTTTGATTGGCCACTCTAGCTTATGTAACAGCGTTTACTCTTAGCTAAGGATCGTTGATTAATTTGAAACTTTTAAAACCATTTATTCTATATTCTATATTATCACTTGACAAGACACAAGAAGTGTTGAAACAAAATGGCTACTTTTGTCGTGATTTTATAACATATTTATGTTGTAATATTCAAATAAATAATTATATATATATATATATATAATATATAATATATATATATATATATATATATATATATATATATATATTAATAATATATATATCAATAATTTATACATATATATGTATATTTTAATAATATATATATAAATAATATATATATATTAATATATTTATATATATGTGCATATAAATATATATATATATATATATATATATATATATACATATATATATATATGTGTGTGTGTGTCTGTGTGTGTGTAAAATTTCAGATACGGTATACCTGTAAAATGACGCTGTTGCATATAAAACTGTAACTTATTTTTACAGTTTTTTTTTAATGAAGTTTTTATGCAAGAAGTAATTTTGAAAACGATTTAGTCAATATTTTTTTTCACTTGCCAAATAAAAGAAGAGGGCAAAACAAATAATATTTCTTTTTTATTTTCTTTGCTTCCTGTTGTAGCTAGTGCCACAGTCTTAATTAAATGTCAACATGCACCGTCCAAAATTGAGTGAAATATATACATTCTGTTTCGATTGATAACAGGTATATATTTGTCTTTGTGTGTGGGTGGTGTCTGTATACATGTGTCTGTATGATTAAATAAGACGTTTCTAAATTAAACATGTTCCGCTTTAGAAGGTTAGGCTTATAATATATGTATATATATATATGTGTGTGTGTGTGTGTGTGTGTGTGTGTTTGATTGTGTGTAAATTTTCAGATAGAATATATCTGTAAAATGACAATGTTTTATGCCAAACTATAACTTATTTTTTCATGGTTTTCAGTGAAGGTTTTATGCAGCAAGGAATGTTCAGGGGAGTGTTTGCTTAAAAATGTTAAGATTTTATCAATATTGGTTGTCAGTTCCCAAATAAAAGGGAAAAGGGAAGTAAATAATATTTCTTTTTCTCTTTTTTGATTCCCGTTGCAGATGGTGCTACAAGTTTACAGCATGTACAGTCCAAAGTTGACTTAAACATACATTCAGTTTAGATTAATAACAGGTAATTTGTTTGTCAACTTTCCCTCCTATATTTGATTATTTTCTTTTGCCTTATCGTCTGTTACGCATGCACACCAGACACATCCCCACACTAGGGCCTGTTTCCTGACTTATGCTATCATTTCCATAATCAACAGTAGTCGGGCGTGTGGATAATTGATATATATTTGTGTTATGGTCCAGGTTCCTTGCACCACGGTGATGGTCCAATGTAGAACCAATGAAGAATAACTCGAACACAGGTATGGAATAATATTAAAAACAGAAATATGTACAAAGAAAGTAGAAGTATTAATGAATATCAGATTTGGTTAGAGTGAACTATGTTGTCTCGACAAGTATCACTATTCCAATGTCTTACAGTAATCGTCTGACGTGACTGTCTCTGACTGACTCTGACTCTGAACTGACCCTGAACCGAACTGCTCCTCCCTCTTGAGGCGCAGTATTTATGATGTCCGGAATACTCCATTATTATTATGGGTAAGTTCCCATAACAATTTCAGAAAGAAAGCGACTACGAGCATTGAAGAATGTCCATGTTTATCGATATAAATATCCATCTGGTAAAGAGGCAGGACAGAGTTAATGCTTACATCGATGTCAATTTGAATCGGAAAAGAAGAATTACAATTAGGATATATTTGGCTATATTAGTTAATTGTAAATTAATCTTGTATGAGCGGGTTAGGCAAAGAAGAATTACGATTAAGATATATTATCCAAAATGGAATTAATAATTAAGCTTATTTCGCGATATACATAAAATGTAAATTAATCTTGTGTACGCACGTTAGGAAAGGAAGAATTACGATTAAATTGCAATGCACTATTTACATTATTCGGACTATTGTCCTCATCTTTGTCGCCATATTTATTACAATGTTTTGACCGTTGTACGCGCCGGCCTTCTTCAGGTGGTTGGAATGTCGAACTGAACATTCTATTTCGCTCACTGAAGGAAACTGTTCTAATTCCACGTGCCATGCTTAATGGAAGTCAGTTATCAGTTATCTCCTGTTAATTTCTCTCTGAAAGTTCTCCACTAAATAGAAGTCCGAATAATGTAAATAGTCTACATAATACCTCATCTCAGAAATATAGACAGATACTAAGTTGCATTAATCTAAACCTAATCATGGTTAAACTTATTTGTTTATATACGTTATCTGTCAATTAATATAGTTTGAGCGGATTTAAAAAAATAATAATTGCGATTAGGCTGGTTTAACCAAAACTGAATCTATGTTTAACCTTATTTGGCTATATACGTTATTCTGTGCGGGTTAGGAAACAAATAATACCGATTAGGTTGGATTAGCCAAAACCTAATTAATAATGCACTTGGTTTCGATATGTATCCCATCTTTAAATGAATCTGAATCTGCCGCATTAAGCAGAATTAACGTATAGGATGGATTAATTTCGTTGTCTAAAAAGCTTATCTGTAAATTAGTCTAATCTGTTTGGGTTAGGGCACTAATAATAACGTTTATTTTAGATTACGCAACAGCAGATTGAACAAATCTTATTCTTTGTCTTTAAACCTAATCGGTCAATTAATCTCGCCTGAGTGGATTATGAAAGGTTGAATTGATGATTAGATGGAATCGCGTGAAACAGAAAATCTTATAAAACTCTCTTTTCTCATCGGTGGACATACCAACCTGATTAACTTTTACAGATCAAAAGCTAAAATATATATTTGTTGAAATTCGGCTGCTGCCACAAGAAGTCACTTACAAAAAGACTATTCGAGTGAAATATTGTCATATAGGAAGAAAATGAGTAACTACGACACAAGCTACTGTCACAATAACATGTCTGTCCACCACGTATCAATTGATTACGTCAGTCCGAACGAACTGTACTTACTGTTTACTCGAGGAAAACAACATAATTCCCCTGGAACAGAAGGTATGCAAGAAAGGTTCATATGGTTGTTAAGATCAACCACTGATAAATAAACTGATCCTATGAAATTGCAGATAGCAATCTCAGTACAGCTTGGATAGATTACCGTAAAGCATTTGATAGTGTACCTCACTACTTGATCCTTAAGACTTTGAAAATGTAGAAAGTCTCTTCGGTGGTATTAAATTTCCTTAAACACAGCATGAGAATTATATCTAAATCCCACTAAATGCACAGCCAGTTGCAACCGCCTGAATATCCGACGAGGAAACATTCAAGGAGACACCCTGTTATCCCTTCTATTCTGTCTGCTCTCAATAACTCCCCCCTTCGCATGAACTAAACTGTATCAAATATGGATACAAATTAGACAAGAAATTGTTCAATCACCTACTTTATATGGGTGATCTCAAACTCTTTGCGAAAGACGACAGTAAGTTGAAGTGTTTCCTCAATACTGTAAAATGTTTCAATGACGACATAGATATGGATTACGGATTAGATAAATGTGCAAAAATAAGGGAGAATTACAGAAATACACTCAATAGATCTAGATGCTGTAACGAAGATTTGGGAACGGGAATAAGACGTGTATAGGTACCTAAGAATTAGCGAAGGAGATTGAATATAGCATAACCAAATGAAAGAGAAAGTAAGAAAAAATGATAGGGATGTGTGTTTCTGTTGTTAAATAGAGAGCTGAATTAAAAAAAAAACTGTCAGCCATAAACACCTTGGCTGTTCCTGTGGTGTAATGCAATATCAACATCCTGAACTGCATAATAGCTGACATTAAGAGAATGGACGCCAAAATAAGGAAGCTTGCCACCGCATGCATCATTCCAAAGCTGATGTTAATCGTCTGTATGCGCCCAAATCCGGAGGAGGCAGAGGATTATTTCAACTAGAACTGTGCTAGAAAACTACAACAAGCAGCATTCAAAGTTACCTGGAAACTACAGAAGACTGGATGATGATCTGTGCCAAAGAACATGAAAGAAGAAACTTTATTTAGTAATAAAGGAAGCAAACAAGATCAAAATGGAGTTTCAAGTTGGTGAAGAAATGCAAATAAAACATAATACACCTACATCAGCTGAAAAAAAACTTAATAAAGGAAACAAAGGCAAATGCAATCGACCAGATACAGAAACAATGGAAGGATAAAGCCCTTCACGGTCAAGATTCTGTCCGTACCAAGCAAGGTGATGTAGACAAACAAGTACCCATTAGAGTGGCTATGTAGTGCTGGGTTAAAAGATGAAACCTAATGTTTTATTCTTACTGCACAGGACTAATGCTTGCTAAATAGAAATGATCAAGCAGAGTGAGAAATTACGTCAGCCCAAAATGCAGCTTTTGTGATATATATCGAGAAAATATTGTACATATTTCATCAGATTGCACGGTATTGGCAAACAGCAAATATAACATCCAGCATGACAGATTTGGGCAGATATTTGCAGGGGAAAATATGAGAGCGGGTGAGGTTAAGTGTGGGATTAGATTAGAGTACATAACAGGGAGTAAGATATTAAATATAAATACTGAACTTTGTAAAAGTCCAAATATACGCTCATAAGTAACGCTTCAGTACAAACATGATCTTAGACCAGGCAAGAAAAGAAAGGATTGGTGTGAGACCCGGTGAGGTTAAGTGTGGGTTTACATTAGAGTACATAACAGGGAGTAAGATATTAAATATAAATACTGAACTTTGTAAAAGTCCAAATATACCCTCTTAAGTAACGCTTCAGTACAAACATGATCTTAGACCAGGCAAGAAAAGAAAGGATTGGTGTGAGACCCGGTGAGGTTAAGTGTGGGATTAGATTAGAGTACATAACAGGGAGTAAGATATTAAATATAAATACTGAACTTTGTAAAAGTCGAAATATACCCTCTTAAGTAACGCTTCAGTACAAACATGATCTTAGATCAGGCAAGAAAAGAAAGGATTGGTGTGAGACCCGGTGAGGTTAAGTGTGGGTTTACATTAGAGTACATAACAGGGAGTAAGATATTAAATATAAATACTGAACTTTGTAAAAGTCCAAATATACCCTCTTAAGTAACGCTTCAGTACAAACATGATCTTAGACCAGGCAAGAAAAGAAAGGATTGGTGTGAGACCCGGTGAGGTTAAGTGTGGGATTAGATTAGAGTACATAACAGGGAGTAAGATATTAAATATAAATACTGAACTTTGTAAAAGTCGAAATATACCCTCTTAAGTAACGCTTCAGTACAAACATGATCTTAGATCAAGCAAGAAAAGAAAGGATTGGTGTGAGACCCGGTGAGGTTAAGTGTGGGTTTACATTAGAGTACATAACAGGGAGTAAGATATTAAATATAAATACTGAACTTTGTAAAAGTCCAAATATACCCTCTTAAGTAACGCTTCAGTACAAACATGATCTTAGACCAGGCAAGAAAAGAAAGGATTGGTGTGAGACCCGGTGAGGTTAAGTGTGGGTTTACATTAGAGTACATAACAGGGAGTAAGATATTAAATATAAATACTGAACTTTGTAAAAGTCGAAATATACCCTCTTAAGTAACGCTTCAGTACAAACATGATCTTAGATCAGGCAAGAAAAGAAAGGATTGGTGTGAGACCCGGTGAGGTTAAGTGTGGGTTTACATTAGAGTACATAACAGGGAGTAAGATATTAAATATAAATACTGAACTTTGTAAAAGTCCAAATATACCCTCTTAAGTAACGCTTCAGTACAAACATGATCTTAGATCAGGCAAGAAAAGAAAGGATTGGTGTGAGACCCGGTGAGGTTAAGTGTGGGATTAAATGTTTATAAATTCTGGTTTTATCAGGTCTTTTTTTTTTTATAAAATTGGAATTTATAAACAAGGATCATACCATTCATTAACGGATTCGAGGTTAATGTATTTTATTATTAAAAATTGTTTGCGAGAGTGATTCTTGCCATATCATTGACTTCATTATCTGCTTTTCGTATGAATGATTCGCGTAATATAAATTGAATTCGCACCACATAATTGATATATATATATATATATATGTGTGTGTGTGTGTGTGTGTGTGTGTGTGTGTGTGTGTGTGTGTGTGTGTGTGTGTGTGTGTGTGTATAGAAGTGAAATGTTGTCTATTCTGGAAGACGCCAAAATCCAAGGGCTAATTGAATTTTATGTTACTTTCAATCACACACTTTCATTATATCGGCTACTTTTTCGACCTCATATATTAATCTGTTGCGAGATAGTTACGAAAATAAAATTAAGATTAAGTTCGATTAGCCAAAACATAATGAACCTGTCAATTTGTTTAAATATATAATTTGACTGTAAATAAGTCAGTGTCGATAACGCAAAGGAGGAATAATGTTTAGGATGGATGAACCAGTAGCAGAATGTACAATTCCAATTCTTTGACTATACAGCTTATCTGTAAATTAATCTCATCGAAGTGGGTTAGGGAGAGAATAATAAAAGAAGAATTGACTATTAGATTGAATCGCGTAAATCATTGAATCTTGTAAATCAATCTTTTCTCATCCCCCTCCCGCCACATTTATCTTCTGCAGTAAGTAAAGAAAGTTTATTTCTTACCTTGATGCTATGGATTAAATGAAGATGTGATCGTATATTCCTGAGAGCTCCCAATCGAAGCCTTGTGTCAATCACTGAAACCAACAAAACAACCAAGTAGTCGCAACAACATCTACATTCAATCTGGACCCGTTACAGCCAACGTATTTGTCAACATACTATATATACATTTTGGGTTTTTTATGTTACATCTTCGTCTGGTATGCATGTTCACCCAACTGCAACTCCTAGGACGTGATTTTTATCGCTGAATTGACTTCCGTAATCACGAGCTGTACACATATCAGAATACAGCGGCTGCGAGCACTGAGGTATGACCATGTTTACTGACATTCATCCGGTATGGAGAAAAGTTACAGTTAATTCTCACGTCGATGTCACTTTAAATCGTAAACATGAGCCCCTTATTGTTATTTTTTAAACAGAAGTTATTTGAATTATAGAATTTGGAATTGTTCCAGCATTTCGTGTGGCACATAAGATACTAAAATATATTAAAAGAGTTAGAATTTTAGATTGCTAGCAAATGTCTAATTTCTTCGGTGATTTTAAAAATTAAATTACTGTCAAACATTAAAATATTTTTTACATAAATTGCTGAAGTTATCTCTCCTACTGTCGCTTAGCAAAACTTAATGACAGCTTCTTTCTCTCTACTTCCCCCTTCCTTCTTTATTTCTGTCTTATCCCCCTTCCCTCTCAATATATCACTTCCGTTAAGTTAACCTATTAAACAGGTCAATGTCTGCCCCCTACCTTAATACTAAGTATGATAGATAGAAATATTAAAGTAAACCCTCTCTATATTCGATCATGTCTCTCACACTGCACATCATTACCCCCCTCTGTTAAATTACATAATCTTCATACTACCCGTCAAAAGTGTATAAGTTCATTTCAATTTTCATTTATCATTTTTCGTTTCACCGTTTGGAAGTGGAGTTTGATGAGCCAGTGTCCTTTAATAAAGGGCTTGGCGAAATAAATTATTACATAGAGCCTTAAAGTGGTCTGTTTTCCTTTAAAATGTATATATATATATATATATATATATATATATATATATATATATATATATATATATATACACAAAATATCAACAATGATCTATTCGAAACAAAGGAATATAGTACGTCTGGAGCAGATTCCATGGAGGCAGCAATAGAGTAGTGAGAGGCTAGCCACGCCCTGTGAGGGAGAGGTTATAGGGTGGAAAATAATTTGACATCCACAAGGAGTAGGAGACGCTTTTGTGCTCTGTCTAGATTGAAATATGAGGACAGGGCAACACCCGCCTTTATCCACTGTGCCATGTGTCCTTGAGGCGTTGGTTAGATCCAGTGACAGACCCAAAGAGTGTGAGTTTAATACCCGGTTAAGTCAGTGGAGAACTTTCAGAGGGAAAATTAGCAGGAGATAACTGATAACTGACATCCATCAAACATGGCACGTGGAACTAGAACAGTCTACCCCAGTGATCGAAATAAAGCGTTCAATTCGAAATTCCAACCACCTGAAGAAGGCCGGAGCGTACAACAGCCGAAACGTTGTGACAAATATGGCGACAAAGATGAGGACAATAGTCCGACTAATGTAAATACTGTACATAATACCTCATCTCAGAAATATAGACATATATATATATATAGACAATATTAGTGGTGAATATACTCATACATATGCAATTATATATGCACATACACATATGTGTATAAAAATAATTCCAAGAGGATATGATCCAGGTAGAACTCGATGTCCAGGACAGAGTAAGGATATAATAAAAAGACTTAAACACTAATATTCCATGGTCATAATTTATTCCATTGGAATCGTAAAAACATCAATTCATCAGACCTACAAATTCAAAAAGAAAACAGAAAAAACAACTCCGGGAAAATATTAGTAAGAGTATATGTGTGAGAGTGTGGGAGGGCATGGGATCTATATAGAGGGGTAACAGACGAGAGAGGCAGGGAGGTCCAAGGGTGGAGGGGGCATTAACCTTTAACAGAGGGAAGATTTAAAGAAGGGTTTTAGTGAGAAAAGTGTGCGTATTTTCAAATGTCCGAAGATATACCGGAAAAGTGTACATTTCTTGGCGACATACACACCCCATAGGCGATAAAATCTTATACTCCCGCCCAGACACCTACAACACATACATACATACACATACACACACACACCTATATATATATATATATATACATATACATACACACACCTAGAAAAACCGATTTCAAAACCCATGCTAAATTCGCTATAATTGAGAGAATGGAAAAGTTTAGATAAGATAACATTAGAAAGATTTTAAGATTCCATGAAACTAAGGGGAGACGACGCTCGGAAACACATTGTCTAGCCGGGCCAAGCCATAAACTTAACAATATAGATAGTTTTAATATATAATCCTGCAAATCACAACTTACTCACCCACCCCACACGGATCTATCCACGTACACACATCACCTCATACTCACTCTTTAATGAGTCAAGTGATCACACACACCCACCGCAGTATACACGCTCACACATACCCTACTCACTCCCTACCTAAGGACCAAATAACACATACACGCCCACACCTACCAGAATCCCCCATAAAACTATCAGACTGGCTAAAAGATTCTCGGGCGGCATGTTTCCATCCAGCCCTCATCCCAAATAACAACCTAAAAGAGACCATCTGACCAACACAAGGAATGTTGAAGAATTCATGCTAAAAAGATAAAAGACAAATGAAAACTACAGACAAAAGTCCATTTTCTCCATCAGGGCTTCCGTTTGACTATACATACATGCGTACATCTACACCCATGTACAGATATATATGTCTACATACATATCTAAATATGCACACACACATATATAAACACATTTACATATACATCTACCTACATATCCATACGTCCATATATGCAGATGTACACACACACATATCTATATACTTACCCACATACACATATATATATACATGTATATATATGCGTATACTCATATATACACATCTACACACACACGCTTACACCCATATGAACGCACATATACGTTTCTATATTTAAATCAAAATCAAAGGCTAATTAAAAAAATAATAAATAATATTTTTAAAACCCGCTGAGTGAGTAGCGTGTATCTATCTCTAGCGTTAGAATATATACCTAGGTGTATAACTGTTATAATGCTATCTGATTTTGCAAATCCGTTATTAGGGGAAATGTTTACCTACATAACCACTCACACATATATCACCACATGAATAAAGAATAACCAAAATTACAAAAATTAGAAATACATGGCGCATCACATAAACATACACAATGATACATTTTAGTAATAGTCATTACATGAATAAAGAATAACAAAAATTTGAAATACATAGCGCCTCACATAAACTTACACAATGATACATACAAGTAATAGTCATTACACCAGAAAGTCATGCCCGATGTTACTGAATTAAGGTGGAAGCGTCACACCCGACAACGCGTTACAAAACTGTGTTTATGTTTTGAACCGTTTTATGTGTCTACATTTAGAGAAGATCTCACTCCGAAGGTTTAACAACTCATCCTGATTCTCATCTTTGATAATAAAGATTTTCTCGGCGATGCACAGATTACACCGATCACGGAAGTTATTAGGTGTGCTAGCTTTTGACAAGTATCCCCATTCGAAAAGTGGGGTTAGTCCCTTATCCACCAGATCCCAGTAGTGTTTGGATAGGGACGTTTGGTTTCTGAGGTATCTATATCTAAAAGAGTGCCTATGGCTGTATAGACGTTGCTTCCAATCACCAGCGGATATACCTATATATCTTTTCTTCTCGTTTCTATTTTCTTCGGGGAAGATAGTTGCCTTGTACACTATATATATATATATATATATATATATATATATATATATATATATGTCAACATTGAAGTCAACACTCAACACTCAGAAGCGACAGGCTTTTTTATGCTGGATGCAATCGTCAGGCGGCGAATGCGCGAATGCTGGAGACTTCCTCGGCTATTCATATATATATGGTTCAATGGTGCATTGTGGGTAATCTATTCTTGCAGTTATTTTGCGAGACTGGCTATTTTGTTTGTTTCTTTAATTGTTTGGGTTAATTTACTTTGCTCGTTTTTCATTTTCATTTTGTATTAATTTTTCTTTTCGGTTTTTGATGATTTATTAACGTAGTGAAAAAAATTTTCGGTGGGGGATTTGCTTAGGTCGCTCATTTAATAGTTTGTTTTGGTCTGGGAGGATAATTAAAGCTATTTATTTATCCAATGTTTAGTTTGCTTACCGTAGTCTATTCTGTTATTTTGGCGGGTGGACAGTTTTTAATTTATTTATTTGGATTGATTACTTTGACTTGTTTTTGCTTATTTGTGCTTATTTTTATTAGTTCTAATGGTTATTTTAGCGGGGGCCATTTGTTAATTTGTTCATTTATTTATTTATTTGGATTGCTTTTTATTAGATTATTTTTGTATTAATTTACCTATTTTTTATTTTGTATATTTTATTTATTCTATTTGTGTTATGGGAACTTACCCATAATAATAATGGACTATTCCGGACATTATAAATACTGCGCCTCAAGAGGGATCAGAGAGGATTATTGTAAGAACATTGGAATAGTGATACTTGTCGAGACTACATAGTTCACTCTAACCAAATCTGATAGTCATTACTAAGACTTCTACTTCTTTGTATATATTTCTGTTTCTAATATATCTGTGTTATTCCATATCTGTGTTCGAGTTATTCTTCATTGGTTCTACATTGGACCATCACCGTTGTACAAGGAACTTGGACCATAACAAGTGGCGACGAGAAACCCCTAAAAAACGAACATACGCGGCGGACATACTTTTTTTGCTATCCGTCGCACATAACAAGTGGCGACGAGGTAACCCAAAAAAACGAACTCGCTACACGGAGGACATACCTTTTTTACTATCCGCTGCATATAACAGTGTCGACGAGTAAACTCTAAAAAAATAAAGTTCTACCTGGAGATTTCTAAAAAAAAACAAGTTCTATGTGGAGATTTCTAAAAAAAAAAAAAAAACAAGTTCTACGCGAACACATAAAAAAAATAATTTTCTTTTTTGGACATCAATTTTACTGTGGCAACAAAGGAATTTTTTTTTGTGTACACAGGTTCCAGAATATCAGTTTACACTAAGGTAAAATACTTGCACAAAATTACGTTAACATGGAAGATTTTAAGTCAACCATTGTGGAACTTATCAAAATCCAAATTGAACAGCAGCAAAAAACAAACAAACAAACATCTTGAATTACAAGAATTATTGCTACGTGTAATGTCAAATAGAGGGCAAAATTCCGAGAATGAAACAGTTCTCTCACAAGACGCTATTTGGAGAACTATCGAAGATTTCACGCATGCACCCGACGAAGACAATACCTTTGCAACTTACTTCCGAAGGTACGAAGATCTATATGAATTTGACTGCAGAGATTGGTCAGACGCACGAAAAGTACGTCTATTACTAAGAAAATTAAGCACATGCGAATATACCAAATTCGTAGATAATATCCTACCGAGGAAAACAAATGAGTTAACTTTCAAAGAAGCCATAAAACTGCTAACAGAACTTTTAAGCCCTAATACCTCACTATTCCACAATAGATGGAAATGTCTGAACCTAACAAAAAAGGACAGAGAAGATTACATAACTTTCGCTTCCATTGTAAACAAACATTGTGATGACTTTAAATTATCGGAAGTCAGCGCGGACAATTTGAAGTGTTTATATACGTCCAAGGCCTGGTTTCAACCAAAGAAATTAGACGCAGAATCCTTACAAAATTGGAGAGTGAACAAGATTTGACACTTAAAAAACTAGCCGAAGACTGCCAGAGATGCATCAGTGTGAAGAAAGACTAATACGATATAGAAGAAGCTCGCATCGCGCACATACGTAAAGTACGAAGACAAACCAACTTTCCCTCCTCAGAAACAAACCAAACCAATTTTTCCTCCTCAAAGACAGGTAAAACAAAATTTTCTACTTCTAAAAGTCAATATCAGAAAATCTACCACCCAGTCCATGCTATCGTTGTGGGACTTGGCATTGGTATAAAGACTGTCCATACCGTTTTAAAACTTGTCTATCATTTAAAAAATAGGACATAAAAGTTCTCATTGTTGGACAAGAAGAGAAAGCAAAAGCAGAATAAGAATCACGTGTACTGACCAAGCGGATGAGACTAACATAAGGAAATACGTACAAGTAGAAATGCAAAACAGTAACGTCAGATTATAGTTGGATTCCGGCTCGGACTTAACTATTATTAACGTACAAACATGGAGAAAACTGAACAAACCTGCCATGTTAAAAACTGATAGATTTGCGAGGTCCGTAACTGGGAGAAAAACAAAAGGGTGAAGTGATTACAAACGTGACATTTAATGGAATGACGAAAAAATAAAAAATGTATGTGTTAAGAAATACAGAAAACTCATTCGGAACGGACTGGATGCAAAAATTCGAACTTTGGGATTTACCTATGAGAACGTACTGCCAAAATGTAAAAAGTTTATCAACCGAGGCAGACAAATTAAAAGAGAAACTAAAAAAGAGTTTCCTCGAAGTATTTTCAGCAGGTCTCGGAATATGTAAAAAAAATGGCAGCAAATATTGAAATAAAAGAAAACGTTCAACCTATGTTCAAGAAGAAAAGACGCGTACCGTTGGCGTCAATAAAAAAAAATAGATCAAGAATTGGCTTGACTCGAAAACACATCATATTGACAAAAGTAGAATACAGTCAATGGACCGCACCTACGGTTTACGTCACAAAGAAATCAGGGGAGATTCGAGTATGCGCTGATTTCTCAACGGGTTTGAACAGAGCGATAAAAGATTCCCACTAACCTCTACCCAGTCCAGAAGAAGTATTCACTAAATTAAATGGCGGAAATTTTTTCTCAAAAATAGATTTAAGTGAAGCGTGCCTGCAATTTCCAGTCGATGAGGAAAGTTCAAAATTACTGTGCATAAACACACACAAAGGATTGTACAAATACCAAAGATTACTATTTGGGATTAAGGTCGCGCCGGCTATATTGCAACAGACAATGGACACTATGCTCGCCGGACTAGAGTACCCGATTGCATACCTGGATGACGTATTGATAAATAGCGAAAGTGTTGAACAACACTGGGGACACGTACAAGAGGTGTTTAAGTGAATACAAAGCTATGGGTTCAAGGTAAAAGAAAACAAATGCGATTTTTTCATGAAGGAAATTAAATACCTGGGCCATATTATCGATCAAGAAGGAAGACGTCCAGGCCCTGAAAGGGCAACGGCAATAAAAAAAAATACCAGTTCCAAAGAACATAACAGAATTACAAAGTTTTCTAGGTTTAGTGAGTTACTACCGGGAATACATTCCTCATATGCATAAACTTCGCGCACCACTGAAAGAAAAAGTTTGTCAGTGGACAGATGAATGCCAGAAAACGTTTGACAAAATAATTAAGACGTTAACTTCGGATTTATTTTTGGCACACTACGATCCTAAATTAGAAATAATTGTAGCAAGTGACGCGAGCGCCTATGGAGTCGGGACGGGTATACTGCATAAAATGCCGGATGGGACAATAAAACCCATCGCACATGCTTCTAGATATCTATAACCAGCAGAAAATAATTACTCACAAATACAGAAAGAAGATTTGGGAATTATTTTCGCAGTCACAATATTTCATAAATATACCTATGGTAGATTTTTTAACTACAGATGGATCACAAACCGTTATTAACAATATTTGGTTCGAAAAAAGGTCTACCGGTTTACACTGCAAATAGGTTACTAAGATGGGGAACAATTCTTCTGAACTACAATTTCAGATTGGAGTATCTACCAACGAAAAAAATCGGGCATGCGGATTGTCTGTTGAGACTTATACCAACGAAAACAGATCCATTGGAAGATTCTGTAATCGTAGCCCTACGACATGAAGAAGATATCAGGACAGTACTATGTTGTACAGTTAGAAACCTCCCCGTCACACTACAAGCGATAAAAATGAAGCAATAAATGATGAATTCATAAAAGAAACAAAAGCAAAAATAGTAGAAAAAATAAGCAAATATCGGACAGCTTTTCTTTATGCTATAATGTGCTCCTTTATAACGAAAGGGTAGTAATTCCCAAAACACTACAAAAGCGAATCCTAAAGATTTCCACAGGGGCCATCCTGGAAAAAATAGAATGAAATCGCTGATGCGAAGCTATGTACATTGGAAAAACATGGACCAGGACATTATACAGTCGGTGGAAAAATGCAAGGGTTGTTCCTTAGCAGCCAAAGCACCGCTAATCATCCATGAGCCATGGCCAGAGACAGATCGTCCGTGGTCAAGAATACACGCAGATTATGCAGGTCCAATTGATGGTTTCTACTATTTGATCATAGTGGATAGTTATAGTAAATAGCCGGAGGTGTTTTGCTGCAAAAATCCTACTTCGGAAACTACCATAAATTGCCTCCACGAGCTGTTCGCTCGCTTTGGAGTAGTGGATTGCCTAGTCACAGGTAATGGAACGCAATTCACATCAGCGGACTTCCAAGAGTTTTGCGAAATGTATCAAGTCAAACATATAAAATCCCCGCCATATCACCCAAGATCAAATGGGCAAGCAGAGAGATTTGTTGATACACTCAAAAGAGAGTTAAGAAAAGCATATGATGTGCCTACGGAAAAAAAGCATTACAACAATTTCTTCAGGTATATCGAATTACGCCAAATAATGCTACGCCATCGACATTATCACCCGTAGAAGTGATGTTCGCTAGAAAAATCAGATCAACATTTGATAAATTGCTACCAAGTCAAACGAAACAAATAACACAGTCGTACGTACCAAAAAGAAAATTCCACCCAGGAGAAAAAGGTTTTTTAAAGCATATAAAAATAATACATCTTACTGGGAGCAAGGTACAATTGACAAAAGAATCGGGAATGTGGTTTACATAGTACAGGGACACAAATTCTCACATATGACACGTAAACCAAATAAGAAAGAGACTGTTAGAGGATGCTAACGGTCCAGCTCAGGAAGAAGTGATGGACACGATTTTCGATACATTTGATATAAAAAGACCGCAAACAATGTAGGAACCACAAAGATGAACCCAAATAAATAAATAAATTAACAAACAAGCCACTTTTGCAAAATAAGAGCCAGAATAGATTACCCACAATGCACCACTGATCCATATATATATAAATAACCGAGGAAATCTCCAGCATTCGTGGCCTGACGATTGCGTCCAGCATGAAACTGCCTGTCGCCTCTGAGTGTTGACTTCAATGTTCACTTTTATATTTATAATTAGATACGCTCTATCTCTGATATTGAGCATTTTATCCCATAAATATAGCACTCCTTAAAACTATATTTCTTTATATATATATATATATATATATATATATATATATATATATATATATATATATATATATACACTACTGACGAAAGATTTGGTATCACCTTGAATTGCTTCCCTAAGTACAAAAAAATGCTCATTTTGCTGTATGAATAAATTCACATCTGGCGTATATATGCAAACCCTTTTATAAGATTCAAACAATTTTTTCTACAAGCATTATAAATCTATTTACATACACTTTGAAAATTTTTTTACAACTCGATATCTTTTCTGCGGTGTAGTGCAGAAATTTACGAATATTTCAACTCCACTGTTTGGTAGATTTTTTTACTTCCATCTAGATTAATGCGCGATTGAAATTAATTATCAGAAAACTTTAAATTATCAAGAACTAAACAGATTAGTATTGAAAAAAGATCCCATGTTTAAATTCTTTCTATAGAATTATATTCCGAATGTCCGTTTGCTAGAAAATTACAGATAACAAAAATGGGTTTCATTTTTTCCTCCAACGGTATGCAAAAACTAGCGCAAATGTGGGGAGAGAAAAAATCTGGGAGACCCAGAGTGATATCTGTTGGGGAGGATAGACATTTGATCATGTCCAGTAAAAGGAACATAAGGAAAAGAGCTCCTCAACTGACTGCGGAATTGAATTCTAAACATCACCATCTAATATCTGATGTGATTCTTAAGAAAAGACTTTTTTCATTTGGGGCTGAAAGGAAGTGTATCAGGTGAGAGAAAACTTCTTTTTTGGAGGCTTAAAAGAAGTGTAACAGTTAAGAGAAAAGTCTTTCTGTTGAGGCTTAAAGGAAGTGAATTAGATAAGAGAAAACTTATTTCTTTTGAGGCTAGGAATGAAGCGTATCAGTAACGAGGACATTCTTTCTTTTGAAGCACGAAGGAAGTGTATCAGTTAAGAGAAGACGTCTTTCTTCTGAGGCTTAAAGGAAGTGTATTAGTTAAGAGTAATCGTCGTTCTTTTGTGGCTTAAAGGAATTGTATTAGTTAAGAAAAGTCTTCTTTCTTTAGAGGATTAAAGTAAGTGTATCAGTTAAGTGAAGAGTTCTTTCTTTTAGAGTTTAAAGAAGTGTATCAGTCAAGAGAAGAATTCTTTCTTTTGAGGCTTAAAATAAGTTTTATTAGTTAAGAGACGACTTCTTTCATTTGGGGAGATGTATAAGTTAAGAGAACACTTCTTTCTTTTGGAGCTTAAAGGAAGTATATCAGTTAAGAGAAGACTTATTTCTGATGGGGCTTAAATGAAGTGTATCAGTTAAGAGAAGACTCCGTTCTTTTGATGTTTAAAGGAAGTATATCAGTTAAGACAAGACTTCTTTCTTTCTGAAGCTTAAAGGAATGGTATTATTTAAGAAATCCTTCTTTCTTTTGAGTCTGAAAGGAAGTGTATCAGTTAAACGAAGACTTCTTTCTTTTGTGGCTGAAAGGAAGTGTATCAGTTCAAGAGAAGTCTCCTTTTTCTGAGGCTTAAAGGAAGTGTATCAGTTAAGAGAAGACTTCTTTCTTTTTGGGCTTAAAGGAAGTGTATTAATTAAGAGAAAACTTCTTTCTTTTCAGACTTAAAGGAAATGTATCAGATAACAGAAGACTTCGTTCTTTTGAGGCTTAAATGAAGAGTATGTGCAAAGAGAAGTCTTCTTTCTTTTGGGGCGTAAATTATGTGTTTCAGTGTATAGAATCTTCGTTCTTTTGAGGCTTAAAGGAATTGTATTAGCTCAGCAAGACCTCTTTCTTTTGAGTATTAAAGAAAGTGAATCAGTTAAGAGAAGACTTTTCTTTTGGGGCTTAAAGGAAGTGTATTAGTTAAGAGAAGACTTCTTTCACGTGAGGCCTAAAGGAAATGTATCAGTTAAGAGAAGACTTGTTTCCTTTGAGGCTTACTAAACCTTTATTAGAAAGGAAAACAATTTGCAGAAACTAAAATGGGCAAAAAAGCAAAATTTTGCTTTTAGAAGATTGGAAAAGGGTACTGTGGACTTATGAGTCCAAATTTGAGATTTTTCGAAATAAACGAAGAGTGTTTGTCAGACGAACCGCTTCCGAACGATTGAGTGAAACTTGTCTTTTGCCTTTTGCCAAATGTTAAGCATGGTGGTGGTGGTGCTGTAATGGTTTGTGAATGTTTTCGTGTTGAGATTGCTGGACACTTTGTTCAAATTAAAAGCATTATCCGAAAGGAAGTATATCATTCAATATTGCAGAGACATGTAATTCATTCTGGCTGCTACATTATTGGACGACATTTTGTTTTGCACATGTTAAGAATCCAAACCACACTTCACAGCTGTGTACAAATTGTCTAAAATCAAAGGAATATAAGGGAATTTTGCAAATCATGACTTATCCCCACTCAGTCTCCAGATGGAACTAGTCTGGGATGAAATGGATATTAATGTTCAAAGTGAACTGCCTAAGAATAAGCTACAGTTGTTTACACTTTTACACTTTGCTTGGGAATCACTTTCCAACATACTGCTACAAGTTACTAAAAAGGATGCCAAGAATTTGCTCTGCAGTAATAAATGCTCGTGGTGGATTCTTTAATGAAAATAATATAAATTTTCTTTAATCGAAATTATAATTATTTCATATTCATTTTTATTTGAATTATTGCTTAATTGCATGCAAACAGAAAAATCAAATTTATTTCTTTATAAGCATGAAACTTGATTTACTTTCTAAGTTCAGAAGGGAGATAAAAAATCAGTGTGGTCACAAACTTTTTGTTGGTAGTGTATATATATAAATATGAAATATAATCCCTGTTTTTCCCAAGAATAATGTATGCATGCTGGATAAAAAATGCAGTAAGTTATATTCCCACTGTTTACGCATGTAAATAATCTATTGCTAAGCATTATCTTGTAATATTGTATTCTCGAAATAAATAAGCGAAAGATGTGAGTAATTAATTATGAGAAAATTCAGTTTCGTTTGTGTGACAAACGATCAAACCACCCTGGTCAATATTAACTGAGAAACTATTTAGCGAACAGAAATTAATCATATTTATAATATCTAGGAAGGCTCCAGATTAGAGATTTTAATTGCAAGCTTATTGAATGTTATATATATATATATATATATATATATATATATATATATATATATATATATATATATATTAGTAGTAGTCTTATAAGTATAAGTAACTACACTCGTTTCGGAAAAACTTCAGTTTCTTGATTTGCAAAAAAACAAATTAATATTGAACGAAAAATGGTATAAAAAAAGAACGCCTGTCGAAAACAATCGTTCAGCATGCAAGTCCAAAGCCAGCCTTCCCTGACGATCCGCTTAGGTGAAACCTCGGTAGGTTTGTCTGGCTCTATCGATTCAACTATATATATATATATATATATATATATATATATATATATATATATATATATATATATATATATATATATATATATGTATGTATATATATATATATATATATATATATATATTTAAATATTCCTTTTAAGGAAGAAAAATATGGTTGAACATATTCCGAAGTCGAGCCTCTAAAATTTCCTTTTAAGATATTTTACCGTCTGCCAATTCAAAGAATGCCGCGCGTCTCGTACGACGTCGCTGATTGGTTAATATATATGAATACAAAATGTCAAATAATCAGAGCCGGTTTTGTATAAAAATTGAGTTATTTTCTGTGTGGTGAGGTTTCAGTAGTTAAGAAGTCTACAATAATTTTTCTACAACACACACACGCACGTGCGCGCTCGCGCACACACACACATATATATATATATATTATCAATCGCAGGTAGCACGACTCGGAGTTTAATGCACAACAGACAATTCAGATGCTGAATATAGACTGACTGTTACGGAATTTAAATTTTAATAAAAAATATCTGGTTACCGTAATGTTGCCGCAGTCATACATTATACTGTAATTACATTTTTTTATTTTTTAAAAATATATTTGGCATTTAGAATAAATGGGATATATATATATATATATATATATATATATATATATATATATAAAATTATGTAAAAATTACTTTAGAGAAGTGAATACTATTTTTTATGTGGAGTTTACTGGTTCTCCTTCAATAAAGCAAAAAAAAAAACGTAATTTACAAAAATATTAATCTGGATCAACATATTTCATCAGGTATTTATCGTAAATCCAACTGAGCGGAGAGGGAGGGCAAGAAAATGCCGATCATTGTGACCCGCCGTAAACCAACATGTTAGAAGGGTAGAGAGACTGGTCTGTCGAGTAAAAGTAGCCGGTTTAGAGTGGCACTTTGAAGCCGATTTGGCATTAGGATATGGTTTTAACTGGAATGAACATTGGAAACCCAGTCCAAAATTAGGTTAGTTCAAGGTTTTTTTTTTGTTTTTTTTTTTTTTTGTATTTAGTTTCTTCTTTCAAAGTTTACTTAGCTACGGGATGTAAGAACATTGGCATCTTTATTTCTGACCTTTCTTTCGTTTTCTGACCTTTCTTTCTTTCGATTAATTTCCCCTCCCCATTTCCTTTAGGTGACCAGGGATATCAGTTCTCTGGTAGATGCGGGACGCCTTTCTTATTTCGGGTGTGATTTTCGTATTTTTCTTTTCTTTGGATGAGTGTGTGCTTGAGTAAGTCATAGGATAAACGGGTGTTTTCATTATTTAAGGCTCGCTTTAATTTCATTATTTTCTATTTCATTACTTTATATTTCATATTATTTTATATATTATTTTTTGTTTATTTTATTTTATTTTTTATTTATTATTTTTTATATATTTTATATATTTTATATGTTATTTTATATTTAATTATTTTATATTATTTATAAATAATTTTCATTATTTAAGTGTCGCTTTAATTTAATTATTTCATATTTCATTATTTTATATTTCATATTTTATATATTTTTTTTTTTATTTATTTATTTTTCATTTATTATTTATTTTATGTTATTTTATATTTAATTATTTTATATTATTTATAAATAATTTTCATTATTTAAGTGTCCCTTTAATTTAATTATTTCATATTTCATTATTTTATATTTCATATTTTATATATTATTTTTTATTTTATTTTTATTTTATTTATTTATTTATTTTATTTTTTATTATTTTCATTATTTGTCTCGCTTTAATTTCATCCAGTTAATCGACGTTTCTGCCACAAGGAATAATTGTCGGGTGAGAGTTATTACTCACATTATTTTATTTAGTTTCTTGTAAATAGCTTATCATATATTGTAAATACGCCTTGGGGTTTAGATTTTAAATTGTTTTATTCCCCTCACCCCACAGACGAAAAATTGTACATATCAGCAGCTGCATCAAGTCGCCGCATATGTCAAGCGTTTGGGGGATAGTGCTGTGGATGAACGTACTGCAAGGCCTTGGTTTCGAAAATTCAAGTCGGGTGATTTGTCTCTCTATGATGAGCCTCGCAGTGGACGACCACATGTCTTGAATGACGGAGTCCTGAAGGCGGCCATTGAAGAGGACAGTAGTCTAACGTGTGGTGAACTTGCAAGACAGTTCAACGTTTCCGATGAAACAGTTAAACTTTACCTGCACCGCCTAGGTAAGACGTACAAACTGAGCAAGTGGGTTCCGCAAACGCCGTTGGGGGTCCACAAGGGACAACGAGTGGCAGCCTGCGTATCGCTGCTTTCTCACCACCGTACCGCATCCTTATTCAATCGAGTGCTTACCAGTGATGAAACGTGGGTTCTGTACGAAACTCCCAAGCGTTCCAGACATTGGTTGTCTCCTCAGGATGCTGTCCCTCACACCGCAAGACCGCCTATGCACCCACGCAAGATTATGCTTTGTGTCTGGTGGACAGGTCGTCAAGTGGTTCATTATGAACTGCTACCAACGGGCTAAACAGTCACTGGAGACCTATACTCGCAGCAATTGAAACGTGTGCAACAGGCATTGCGCCAGAAGGAGCCAGCACTGGTGAATCGCAAAGGTGTGCTTTTCCTCCATGACAATGCCAGGCTGCATGTCGCGCGAGTGGTCAGGGATACCATACAGCAACTTGGGTGGGAGACTTTGTGCCATCCACCTTATTCACCTGACCTTGCGCCATCCGATTACCACCTCTTCCACTCCCTGGATAATCATCTTTGTGGGAAATCCTTCACCAATGAAGCAGACTTGCGCAAAGCCTTCACGGACTTCTTTGTGTCAACCCCCTCCCCCCCACCGAGTTCTACCGCAATGGCATTGAACAGCTGCAGACACGTTGGCAGAAGGTGCTGGATGCCGATGGCGGTTACTTCGAAGACTAAATATAAGTTACACATACTGTGAAGCGTTTTCCTATTTTCCTTTAAAAACGGACAGACATTTTTGGTTATCTCGTACAAGTTGTATCGGTTATTTTCAGGAAGGCTAATAATAAAAATTAGACGGAATAAAATATTTATAAAAACTGTATTATATTGCATTCACTATTTAACAGTGTCATTCATGTAAGTATTGTAACGTACGGAACATTTGACGAAGCTTTGATAACGATAGTCTCTGTAATTTCAGGAAAAACAAAACGATGGACTAAAACTAAAAATTACTTTTCTGAGTTACAATTGGATAAAAATATGTTTTTATTTTGTTATTTAATAATTTAATAGTGAAAGATTGGCCACGATTTGGTCCCTCAGTTTTAATAAAGAAGATCGTCTGTAAGTAACACAAAATGTAGCGCCCTTTTTCTAAGGTTTCATTGGTCAATAAATAGAAAAGAACAGAGGATTCAAAGATATAGAACGTTGTTTCTATAGCTCTGAAACCCCCTGTTTTGCACAAAGATGACAATTCCCTTTCTGAAGAAAAAATGTCATTATTATTAAAAAATTGTATTAAAATATTTGCACGGAAAGCAATACTTGACAAAAGCATAAAATATTTAAAATCTACACATCCAAAGTTTCAAGTTGTGTTAAAGTTCCTCTAAGAGATCCCGGAAAAGATGTGTATTATATTTGACTATTATGCACTAGCATCAGTTTCTGAGTAAGTGAAATGAACTATTTTTAAAGAATGTTTTGACTCTTATCATTTTTGAGAAAATCACGTGTTGGATTTCGCAAATATTTCCACTTAAAATAGTCTTCTACTGTTTGCGTAGAATAATTTTCACATATTTAACCCTTCTTGATTTGGTTATTATTTTCTGACTATTCTATAACAAGGCTTGTAGGTGGATGTCAGTTTAATAGAACAAATTCTTTAGTTAATTATTTTATTCAAAGAATGGTTAAGCCAAACGGTGATCAATCCAAATCCAGAACTACCAACAAATTACCGTAGAGAACAAGGATTACCGTAGAGAACATGGATTACCGTAGAGAACATGGATTATATCTGAGCCGACAAGAGTAGGACAATGTGTAGAGGATATTGATTTTTCCAACTTGATTATTGATTTCTGTACAATTCAGAGGTCAATATATTTGACGATTCCAACTTGATTATTGATTTCTGTACAATTCAGAGGTAAATATATTTGACCATTCCAATTTGATTATTGATTTCTGTACAATTCAGAGGTCAATAATTTGACCATTCCAATTTGATTATTGATTTATGTACAATTCAGAGATCAATATATTTTAAAATTTACAATTTGGTTATCGATTTCTGCATAATTCAGAGGTAAATGTATTTCAGTATCCTAAAAAATGTCTACAAAAATCTTTCATAGTTTGCCCCTTCGGTGCAAGATCATTCAGTGTAATAACATTTTTCGGAAACCGCACAGGTCCAACTAAATTTTTAGGATCATTTTGCTTTCTTTGGTGTTTTTTGAATTCCTCTTCCATCTTATTCAGTTTTTTGGCACTTTAATTATGCCTTGAATTATGTTGCTCCTTCATGAATAATAATGTGTTGCAAAATGAAATCTCTAAAATAAATATATTATATATAATTATATTTTTTATTTATATTTCCTGTTGAATATTTTTGTTTATTTCTGTTTTTAATTGAACCTTTTGTAATTTTTCAGGTCTTGGACAAAAATCATTAAATGCAGGAAAATATGACATTCTTAATGAAGTTCATCGTATTTTATTTTCTGCTCTTCATGTCACGTGTTCAATGTGAACGGCCAATAAAAATGCAAGTTACAGACCAACACCATTGCATCGTCCATGTCTCCGACGATTCAATGAAACATTTCAATGAAAGCCTGGAACAAGGGAAGAAGGTCATTTTCTTTCGAATTAATTACGACTCGAAACAAGCCGACGCTTTAACCAAATCAATACCAGATGATCATTTTGCAAATCCCAACCAATTTATGTGGCTATTCGATGGAGAAAATGGCTTACCGGTTTATATGAACGCTCCGTATGACTTCGAATTACATTCACTATTCATCTTAAAAGAATATACATCCACTTTAACAGTGAATATGAATGTGTCCAAATCATGCAATGAAAGAATTGTGTCAAGAGTGGATTTTCTTCGACTTGTCTTTCGTCAATTGATAAAAATTGTTTCAGTTGCACAACTTCCAGACAAAAAGGCTTCCGCTTACATCTGCTACGATATTAACAACAGAAAAAACATTCCGGAATCTAGTTTCAGGGCTTATAAGCGTCTTGGATTGAACCGACGAATTTTACTTCGATATTGTTGTCTAGTAAATGGTTACCACAAGGAATATGATAATTCAGTCGATTTATGCAGAGGCCAATATATTAGCACGTTAGTTGTGGTGAATATTCTCAATTATGCTGCAGCTGTATTATTTGCATTTTCCCCCATGCTTATTGGGTTCATTTCAAAAGCCAAACTCAATCGCCATGAACAACCATTCGCTTTGATTCATTCAGTGTCTATGAAATTTGAAAGAAGCGAGCGATGTCTTCCTCCATTCGAAGATGAATCAAGGTGGCTAAATGAAAAGGATCCGTATTGTAGCTTCGAGAATTTCGTCAGGTGGCTGCTACTTTTTGAGAATAAATCCGCTTTTGCATCAAGAATACGGAGATCTATGGCAGTTGTTGCGTTTGTTCTCGTGATTTTGGCAGAAGCCTTTTTGCAGTATTATGCATTGGAAGAAAAACTGAGATCTTACCTCGAAAATAACATTCCGCTAGGATACAGGGCAATGATGTTTGGTTATAAGGCAAGTGCTGAAAACACTGACTATTTTTTCGGTGGTCCTTTCGTCTGGTTTTCAAGTTTTGTTATTGTAGGACTGATTTTCATTAATATTCCTAATCGCCTTTGCGAAACTGTAGCTTATAGTATACTTCACCAAAGAAAAACATGGACATTCCTCCTCCAAGATATCGAACTGTTGCAGCGTTTTGGCGGGTTAAACATTTCCAACTTACATGATTACGACTTGTTACATGCTCTTTTGAAATCAAGTCTTTTGACGGCATTAAATCCGGCGTTTTGGTACACGGTTATTAAGCGATGGTTTGACCGTTGGAAACGTGCTTATAACTGTTTCAATAATTCACATGTGTTTTGTCAATTGATAGGCATGTTTGCTATGTTTTTCTGCACTTTCGTTACTTTTTTCCTTTGTACCTGCGAACTGCTTCTCTGTATCGTCTATTATGGCTGCCCTCTTCTGCGGATCTTAATAGCAACGCCTTGCAGTTACACTCAGGTTTATATGTTTCCATTGTGGAAAAACGGTCACTGGAGACGAAAGATACTCGCAGTAATATGTTTTGTACTATTTTTACAATTTTATACTTTCTTTTTTATGTTTGGCCTTGATATATCTATATCGGGTTTTTTCCTGGTGAATACTTATATCATTTACACATTAATCACGCTGATAGCTAAACCAGACGCCACTGGCTTTTTACTTCTAATTTTATTGTTTGTCTATTTCTTGACGTCTATTGCTAAATCAGTTTCTGAAACTTATCTTTCTCTTCAGAAATTATCGATTACTTTGGCGCAGAACGTATGTGAGGATTTCGTTTACATTAGATTAGGCGAGCGTTTTATTTATCGGAAATTGTTTGAAAAGATTGTTCAGGTACATCATCCGATTCGGTATGAAGTTGCCAAGGCTCTAGTTAAATTAACCATGGTGGCTTATATTTTGGCATGTTGCGCCTATACTTTTCGTAGCATATCCCTAAACATGTCGTCTTATATCAAAATTGGTATTTTACTATTCACAACGGCGATTCCAAAGTTTATGTTAGTTTGGAAAGACTCAGAGTTAGAATCCCATTGGAAAGCGTTACCAATCTTGGAAACAATTTATGTCTTTCAACAAGAAACACATTTCCCAACTAATCGACAAATGGCTAATGATATTCAGTGAATGGAAACAGAAAAAAATATTTAACCGATCATTCATAGTAGTTTTCTAGGTTGTCCAATTTAATTGGCTAATATCGAAATTGCCGACTTGTTTGAATAATTGTTCGGATTGTTAATTTGTTCATTTATTTGGATTGGTTATTTTTACTTGTTTTTGCTTATTTATGCTTATTGTTATTAGTTCTAACGGTTATTTTAGTGGGGGCCGTTTGTAAATATGTTCATTTATTTATTTATTTGGATTGGTTTTTATTATTTTTTTATTTATTTACTTATTTTTTATTTTGTATATTTTTATTTATTCTATTTAGTTTTCAATTTTTGAGTGAGGTAATGATGCTTTTTTATTTTTTTAATCGATATATAGCAGTTATAGCTAATTTTTTGTCAAATATTTGGATTGGTTGTTGTAGTCTATTCTGACGGTTATTTTTAGTTTGGTTAGTAATTACTAAATAAACGATCTGAGCTCATACCAAAATGCAGATATGAAAACAAATTTTTACTATGTTACTTAAAAATCGAAAACTGAAATAAATAAATACAAATAAACAAAATAATATAAAAAAAACAAGTAAATTAAATTAACCCAAACAAATAATAAACAAATCAGCAAACGACTCCCATTAGAATAGACGAAATAGAATAAATTCTAATCGATATATAGCCGTTATTGCTATTTTTTCGTCCAATTTTCCGTTGCTTGTTGTAGTCTATTCTGACGGTTATTTTGGTGGGACTGATTTGTTAATTCGTTTATTATTATTTATTTAGCCATTTTCTTCTCAGAAATTTAAAATAATTAATTTAATCTAAGACATTTTGAGGGTAGCATTTTTGAAGGCAATGTATATGTAGTTTCTTCATATCTATCTACATACATCGTCGCATCATACACGGGATATAAAATTAGAGTATGTCATGCTAGTCCTGGATACGCTGATTTACTGTAGACAAATTTGCTTCAAAATTAGGGCTTCAAAGATCCCATGATACGCAAGTATATATATATATATATATATATATATATATATATATATGTATTAAGCTTATCACCCCAAACAAGGCTGGAAGCCACTAGCACGCAAGAGGTTACAGAAGGTTTGGAGAAGAGCAGATAGGAGTGGTAAAGGAGAGGTTGTGGAGAAAGATAGTGGATCGATCAAGGCAAGGGGGTTACAGAAGATTTGGAGCGAGAGCAGATAGGAATGAAAGGTGAAAGGATGTGGAGAAGGGAAGTGGATAGATCAAGGCAACTGGGGATGTCGATTGACGTTATACTTAAATAGTTGGAGATTATATTTGTCAGGGAAACAGGAATAAGGAAGGGAGTTCCACAGGCGAGATGTGCGAGACATGAAGCTATTGGAGTAGAAGAGACGTCTACATCTAACAGTTTCAACGGTGAAGGGGTGGGAACGAGATACCAGCCTTGTAGGACGTTTAAATTCATGAGGCCTGGGAACCAGCGAAAGCAGCTCAGCGGAGCAATTACCGTGAAAGTATTTGTATATATATATATATATATATATATATATATATATATATATATGTTGAGTCTTGACTCAATGTTGAATCTCGCCTATTGCATGGAATAATAATGCAACACAAAATGTACTTAGAACAAGAATGTATTATAACAAGAAAGTGTACACCATAAGTACATATAGTATTTCTGTATATTTCTGGGAAGACGTTCCTGGAGAATGTGTTGACTAGTCGCAGTCGATCAGAGTCTCTAGTTGGATCTCGTGATTCCTTCCACCCGTCTTCCGGTACCAACCACTATTTATATAGTTGGTAGTCACCTATGCAGATTAGGTGGATCCCACCACAACAATATATATATATATATATTAATTAATTAATTAAATAATTAAGAATAAGACAACCTTAAGTTTCCATTATTATTATTTATTTCAACAGAAATATATTTTCTCTGGTTCAACAGGTCACATCTCTAGTTGCAAAAGAATTAGGTTTCTTTTATTTCTATTAACATTTTTGAGGGATAGTTTTAGATTGATATAAGGTGACAGAGGTTTTTGGAGGATTATGGAAAAGTCCATTTTAGAAATGTAAATAGGGATAAGGTTGTTTTCTTTTTTCTTTTTTAAAGAAAAAACAAACATCCTTAATAATTTACTTAGGTTCATGTGTACTCGGTTAAGAGGCCAGACCATTTGACCTCTTTAATAATTTTTACACAGGAAGAGAAAAGAAGAAAAAAAATGGGGAAACAAATAGTGGAGCCGGTGAGAGGGTAAAAGAGGAAGACGAAAGAAAGGTTTAAGCAGGGGGGAGAGGGAAATAAGGAAGAGTGAGTTATCATATGTAGGCATCTTACGGTGAAACTTGAAATGCACGTAATTTGAAATGTTCGTCAGTATTAAAGATTGTCAGCAAGGTAGGAATAAAATAAATTAAATTATATTATTACCTTACTAATATATATATATATATATATATATATATATATATATATATATATATATATATATATATATATATACAACAGTACAAAAGCTTATTAAGGCATAAAAAACAAGAACTTTTTTTTATTATAGGCCATGATAGATTTAAAATAAAAACACAAAACACCAGTCGACCGGTTTTGTCCCCTCTCATCAGAACTGTTAACGGGGAATAGAAAATTATGGAGAACAAGAAAGTCTGTAATGAATGACGTGAATGAATGGGAAGGGAAGAGAATATATATATATATATAATAAAAGTAATACCAACAGAGATGCTAGAGGCACAGCATAGCAATACGTATGGGTCGTCGATAGCGGATCATTTTATAAAGAATCCTACTTGTGCTTTGAATTTTAGTGTGACCTGGTTTTCTGTTTTGGCCAGGGCACACCTAGTACTCCATCTTATGGTGTTGGAGACGCTGTACATCAGGTCCAGGCGACCGGCTCTTTGTAAACAAAGAGACTGTTTTCTTGGGCTTGCTGTGCTGTGCCTCTATATATATATAATGGACATAGAAGTCAACACCTAGAGGCGATAATCTGTTTCATGATAAATGCAATTGTCAGGCCACGTAGGTTTTGTTTTAGCTATAACTTTAATATATACAGGTCTGGGATGCATTGTGGGTAAGTTATTGCATTTTGGCTATTCTATTGTATTGCTGGCGTGGGTGTGGTTTGTTAATTTACTCATTATTTACTTAGATTATTTTCCTTATTTATTTGTTTGGTTTAATTTCTTTAACTTGTTTTTGCTTCTTTATTTTATTTTATTCTTTTTCATTTTCATTTATCGATTTTTAAGTAAAGTAGTAAAAATGTATATTGGTGTCATTACTTTGAGAATAGTTCTGATCGTTTATTTAGTAGTTTGTTTTGATCTGGGAAAGAAATTATATCTATTTTTTCTTCCAGGCAAAGCTGACAACAAACGACAAAGATATTTCTTGTTTTTTATGTGATTTTTTTTGTTGAAACTTGACTAATGCATGGAATAATGCAACACAAAATGTACTTAGAACAAAATGTATTGGAACAAGAAAGTGTACACAATATTTACATATAGTCTTTTGTATATTCCTGGGAAGAACGTTCCTGGAGAATGTGTTGACTAAGTCACAGTCGGGCAGAGTCTGTAGTTGAATCTCTTGATTCGCCTCTCTGTCTTCCCGGTATCAACCATATTTATATAATCGGTACTCCACTATGCAAATTAGGTGGATCCTATCACAACACCCCCCTCCCAAGCCTTGGAATCCCTTTTGGATTTCAAACTGGCTTCCTATATGGGATGATGATTATGGCTATTTCTTTGTAGATCCCATTTGCCTGATAGTTGATTAATTTCTCCAGTGTTAACTTTTGAATTTCTAAAAGTCTTTCCTCTTGCTGTTCTTGATATTTTTGCTGTCTTTCATCTTGCTTTTCTTGATATTTTTGCTGTGCTATCTGTTGTTCCCTTCTTAATAAGGCAAACTGTTCATGCTGACGTTGTTGACTTAACTGCTGGGATTTGAATAATTCAGATATGACTTTGGATAGTTCATCCATCTTTAGCTGATAGTGTTCATGCAACAAAGAATATACTTTTAATTTGTGTATTCACGGATATCATATAAGCTGACCAGAAAATCGAAACAACGTACGACTTTTTAATTTTATGTCTTGCTTTTACATTCACGCCCGTGATAATCAACTTTGGTATTTTTTTTATTTTTATTTTTTTTTTTTTATGTGAACAGAGACCGTCGGACTTTTTTTTTTCGTTTTCGACTTCTGTTCGCGTATTTCAATGACAACTTCTCATTTTATTATCAGAGGTAATTCGTCACTATATTGTTGAACAAACAAAAAAAAAATTTTTTTTAAAGTTCGTTACCTTTCAAAGTCGACACGGTGTATTTGTGCGTCTTTTAATTCCATGCATGTTTTGTAGTCGGCCAGTTTTTTTTCTTTTTAGCGGGTGTATCGTTGTAGATAATTTTTTCAATTTAAAATCACCGTTATTCGTTACGACACATTTCAAATTTTTCTGAGTGAACGTTCCTTTATGCTTAGTCGTCCTTTAACGAGTTCTACATATCCAGACGTTCAGAATCCTTCGTCGTTACGTTAACTGTTGGACTTTTAATTAATAATTTTTTTTCAGCCTGGGTTCTTCAATGATTTGTCCCAATTGTTGAAAACTCTCAATTATTAATTCTTTTTTTTCGTATGGTTCTTTCTACTTCGTCGCCATTGTTGAAACTTGACTAATGCATGGAATAATAATGCAACACAAAATGTACTTAGAACAAAATGTATTGAAACAAGAAAGTGTACACAATATTTACATATAGTCTTTTGTATATTCCTGGGAAGACCGTTCCTGGAGAATGTGTTGACTAAGTCACAGTCGGGCAGAGTGTCTAGTTGAATATCTTGGTTCGCCTCTCTGTCTTCCCGGTATCAACCATATTTATATAGTCGGTACTCCACTATGCAAATTTTATAGCGAATAGGGATTTTTGAACGATGCAAAATTTTAAACGGACGTTTTCCAGCGGACGTTAATGACTTCAGTGCGAGAATTCCCAGTCTTTTTGTCGTAGAACCTGAGAAAGATTTTTATTCATTCTTTCCTTGACACGGGTTTGTCTCTCACTGCGTTCAGACACCTCCAACTATAAACGAGTAGGTGTGTGATTGAAAGCTATTCTACTTTCTCTTATGATTGTTTTAATCAGAGTGTATATACGAGATTAATGACTAAACTGTAAGCATTTCATTTTACCAATCATAGTATCAGATGTGTCCCTCTAGCCTCTTCCTTTAATTCACAAAAAAAGCAATTACATCTCGAATTGAATACCCGAAATTTAAGATTAAATAAAGACCTGGGAATTCTCACTGATTATAATCTTTATAAAAATGTCATCTAAAACAGCTGCGTTGTTTTCTTTTTTCTGCGTTATTAGCTGGACACTAACTTATTATGATGTAGACATGTTTAAATCTTAATTTCCTATTTGTGTCTATTGTCATTACAATTTTCTGACCACCTGTGTGCATCCATGTAGGGGCACTTAGACGTAATATAATGGTTAGCAAGTTTGTCTTGCTAAAGCAATTACGACTGAGTAGTGAGTTCGATCATGAATCTGCGCTCCATACATTCAGCCTTGTACCAGATCTAAGCTACCCTTAGTAAATCTCTATATACATGCACGTAGATGTTTACTTCTTTGATATTTATGTAGATATGTCTTTACTTTTCTCATTTTCATTAGTATTACTACTATGTGCATAGTCATTATAAATATTATTATTATTTTTAAAATGTCATTTTATAATCCTATGCCGACTCATATGAAAGAAAACTCCTCGCAGGATATTGGCTGTGCTTGGTAAAAGTATTTTGGGGATTTCATGAGGAGATAGCGCATCAGGGGTTTTGTTGATTTGTTGTTGAGTTCCTTTCTTTATCGCACCCAAAGCTCCAACAACAATAAGTAAGTATTTTTCTCCAACAAATCTTTTGCAATTATATTCGGTTTATTGGCTTTTAATGTTCGGTTTGTTTGGACTGGACAATTCCATCACACAGATACATTTTTTTTAGGCGTCCCAGAATTTGGTATGTGTTCCACCAACCCTTTCTCGTGGAACGTTGCTTTTACCACTTATTCCACAGTGAATATATTCTGCCATGGAATGAGTGGTATTCTGTTGGAGCTATGAGCGTGCAGCCTCGCACTAAGCAGGCAATACTTTCTGGAAATAAACTACATATCTTGAATCGGAATCTGATATAAGTTTTGCAAATGTTTTACTGATAGTTCCTACTTCTCAGACTTTGATGTTGCGATACAGATTTAAATCCTTCTGACTCAGATTCCAAATCAGATGCGGAAATCCAACGATGAGTCGTAGTTATACAGTTTGACCGTTTGTCCCTCACCTCGAATCACCTTTCCTTGCTCATCTACAATTGATTCTAGTATTATTTCATTTATCTAACAGATTCCATGGTTATATTCTTGCGATCACATCAGATTGTTACCAAAATGCTTGGATGTCTTCGACACTAGGAGCTTTATCAATATTTATGCTACACTTGCCTATCTACATGAAAGTCTTCTTCAGATTATTCATTTATCTTTTTAGCTTTGTAAAACCAAGCCATTATGCCAGAACGCTTGATGCGTACAGTTTTAGCGTTGGACATTTCTGCTTGATGGTTTTAATTATGCCATCGATTTCATTCTTTAATTTCCATTATTGTTGTGATAAACCCTCCTGCAGTAGAATCTATCTATCTATCTATCTATCTATCTATCTATATACATATCTCTCTGTATATATATATATATATATATATATAGATATATATATATATATATATATATATATATATATATATATATATATATATACATATATGTATATATATATATATACACATATATATATATATACATATATGTATGTATATATATATATATATACATATATATATATATATATATATATATATATATATACGCAAATACATACACTTGAACACAATTGTATGTACATAGACATTCAACAAGGTATGTACATATATTAGAGCTTTCTTTAGCACACCCGAATATACATGTATATACATATCCATGCTCATCGATGTATACCTGTGCATACATATATATACACACATGCATATACACATCGTAGTTTTAGCTTTGGACGTTTCTGTTTGACGGTTTTAATTATGCCATTGAATTCATTCTTTTATTTCCATTATTATTATTATTATTATTATTATTATTATTATTATACTTCTTTTACTTCTTCTTTTACTTCTTCTTTCTCTAAAATCGAATGCTTGCTCCGTATTTGATGTTGTGGGTGTAAAATCCAAGACAGTATAATAACCTTTAATGTCGTCTTTGTTATTTAATCACTTTCTTCAATTTTCTCTCTTATATCTCTCTGTAATTGATATTCACAATGGAAGGTCGACATTAGGATTTATCCTGTCCTTAGAGAACTTTTCGGCGGATTTATTTGTAGATACGTATTTATATACTATAGTTTTATTTGGTTGCCGAAAAGCATCCTAATCAAAATGTGATAATTAGACTGATTAGATTAAGTGGGAAAACGGGATTAGACACTTGTTTCGAAGCCTTCTGGCGGACGTTCTCGAGTCGGAATGAGAGAACAACCCACCTACGTAAGGAAAGTTTGTTGGAAAATTCGAGGAAGGATTAATAAATAACTGTTTCAGATTCTACGGTGAAAAATGTTTTTATTTTTGTCTTTCGTTTTGAAGCCATTAACATCAAGTAAATTAGAAATTAGCCGCACACTGTGTAGATTTCTCCTTTTCGCAACAAGTTAGTGTACGGCATGTTGCTGCTTTTGCGATGACCGGTGATGTTGTATATAAGCCCAGTCTGAGATGGATCGTAGGGAATTATGAATTCGTTTAAGACATTATTATGAATAAATCACTGCGATGATCAAACAGCCATTTCTGTGTGATTTACTGATGCATATCATTTAACATTCTGTACAATATATATTATATATATACAGCTTCTGTTTTTTTTTTTTTGTTGTTGTTACTATTCCATTTGGTGCTAACTGTATATATAAAACAGTGAAAGATTTTCTGTTCAACCATGAGTTGTCTTTTTTATTGGCGTGTTTGCTTCATTTACTTACATTTTGTCTTTGTAGTTTTTCTTTGGATTCACTTCCACCAACTCAAAGATATGCAACTGTTTAGAGTCGTATCAGACGAACGGTAATCAGACAACAGTAGAACAGGAAAGGCTCAGCTGAATAGCGAAATATTAAATAGGTAAGAAAATATCATTAGACACAAGGAAAAGGGTGATAAACAGCAGTGTAATATCTAATCAAGGGAATACCCGACAAATGCCATACATACTTGATGAACCAGGAATGAGGTACTACCGAAGGATGATGAGAATACTTTTGAAAGAATATCTGAGAACCAACCAATGTTAACTAACATAGTTTGAAGGTATCATTAGCCATAATATCTATTTCAATGTATGTTTACTCTTTGATAGCTTTTGATTTCTTTAAATAGACTCAGTTTCAGACTGCCGAAAGAACCAAGGTTATCCAACAATATTATAATTTTTTTCCCATTGTATTTCACACGGACTTCATTCTATATTATTCCAGATTGGCTGCCAGCAAAAGCCAGGGAACACAGTCTACTCTGCTATTTAACCCATAGATGGGGGAGTGAAATGATTGATTCCTTCTTTTATTGAAGACACCTCTGCATAAACGAAAACAACGCACAGGACAGGAATATTAAACCCATATTGCAGCTTCAACTTCCTATGCAGATATAACTGTTACGATATCTATGTCTAAAACTTATTTGTCAGGAGTGGCATTTAAATTGTTTAATAACTCTTATCCGTCTGGTTTAACTATATGCATTCAAGTGCACCGCATTCTTCTCGAAGGTAAGCAGTGCAAGTTGATGCAGTGAAGCGGTTGCAGATAATTAGTTCCTGGCGACGCCCTCAGTTATACATTCTTTGAAGAAAAAATATTCACCGAAATAGATTTTTGAAGAAAAACATATTACCACCAATAAAAAGTTTGTTGGCATTAAATAACCCATTGATCTTGATATGTTGTAAAACAAACCAAACCAAATCAATTATTTTTAGACTTTATTTCATTTGCTTTTGAAATATATTTTCTCATTTTAGTTATTATTTTTTCATATTTTTTCAAGATTTTTAGAACTGAGAATTAACTTCTGTTTACAAATATATCGATAAAATGATAGCTTCAAGAAAGATTTTCTATTTATAAAAAAATTATTTTAAACATTAGAGAAAACATCGAGAAAATTGAAAGTTCCTACTTTTGGGCTTATAACCTGCATTCGTCATGAACCGGCAACAAAAACTGGAAGCTGCCCGCGTGAGAATGAAGCTCTACAGAGGATAAGGGAAGAGCAGAGGCAGGGAATCCTAGAAAGAGAGATAATCAACGCCAGCAGTTGAGACGAGCGTCAATGGAGGGTGAACAACGCGAGGAACGCCTGCAGCAAGATAGGAGAAGGCATTAAATAAGCCCGGAATATATGACTGATAAAATATTTCAAGAGAAGATGGAAAATATGAATGAGGAACAGCGTGCAAAGTACCACGAGCAGCAGATAAGTTATTTCAGCAAGGAGTAGAGAACATGAATCAACATGACAGGATTATTTATCATTAAAACCAACAGGGAAGATATCGAGAAAGAGTTCCAAATATGAATTCTACTGAAATTGACAATTTAAGGTGCAGCGACAACGTGTGAGAAGACATGGGCCAGTCCGGAACGTGGCTTTTCTTAATGAAGCTCAACAATTTAACATAAGAGAAATGAACATTATACGTGAATACTGTAGTGCGCTTAGGTTTAGAAATAAAAATAATTGTTGCCACAATAGAAAAGTGAATGTACAACCATATCGAAAGACACTAAACATTTATTTGAATGGAAACGATCAAGAATCCGTCTCATTCCGTAGAAGTATCAGAAATTGCAATGGTGTATTCTCCTTTGCGTCATTTGGAGTCAAACTAGCATCACTTTCAGGAAGGGGTCCGTATTCCTTCCGTATTCAGGGGCCAAACTCACCACACGACGACAAACCTGCATCCTTCTAATGATCAACCGCAATGCAGCCAGTTATACATCATTGATGCAGATGAAGCTCTGCAGCACAGGATAGATGCGCCCGCTTGTCACATCCTTATTTACTTAGTCCATCTGTTATACACTTCAGTATTGATTGGCGTCTCACTAGCGTCGATTTTCATAGAAACAACTTCACTCACTCCATCTAATACCTGCCGTCAACAAATGCCGGCATTTTTCAAAAAAACACCCTCACCCACTCCATCTTACCCTTGCTGATTATCCTCATGAGATTTTCAGCGATTTTTTGTAAATAGCAATATCGTTAAAAGGTCATATGTTTTAATATAAATAATACTATAGGACCAATGAATGGAATACGATGGGAGCTTTTGTGATAACTCGCTCCATTCGTCAAGGTTGTCCATTTTCAACTTTGCTTTACTTTCATGCGTTGGAGCTTTTTCATCGCAAGTTAAAGGCGAATCCGGTCCTACCGTCATGGTTTCCTTCTTGTGGTGGAGCAATACTTCCAAGGTATGTCGGGAGATCTATTACGTACACCATTCTAAATGTGATCTGGGTATGCGTAGCGTTGAGGTTCGTCAACATAAGCGTTCCTAGAACGAATGTGTTAGCAAACGGATTGGAATGGCGAATTCTGGAAGAAAGACACCAGTAAGAACTTCCCATCTATGAAAAGTCTACAATAGGAGACGCGCAGTTTACCCCTGAGGCGATAGGGTTAATCATCGATTTATGGTGGCTGTCCTTTCGGGCCATACTTTCGCACTTGGATTTGACTTCTATACGCGTAAATGTAATTGAATGGAATACAATCGGAACTTTTGTGATGACTCGCTCCATTCGTCAAGGTTGTCCATTTTCAACGTTGCTTTACGTTCATTCGTTGGAGCTTTTCTTTCTTTTACAGGGTGTGCGTAACTATTGGGCTGTAATTTAAAAATATATTGGCCAGATGCTCCTCGATAACCCGAAGAGGGACCACAAATATCGCTACGGGATCCGACACTTGCCTTCGAACTCGGTTCCAATAAAGTTTTTCCTTAGTAGTTCTTGATTTGCAGCCTTCATGCAGTCTTCAGGTGGAGATAAAAATATGTCCCTCATCAAGAAGCCCTACCCTTAATTATTCGTAAATTTTGTGCCAACTCTTATTTATCACGAAGACTGACATGATTCTATTCTCAGCATACTTTAGTTCTTGGGATCTTTTAAGAGTTCACCTTCTACAAGTTGTGCGTAACTCTTGGCCCTTTCCAAAAACCCTATTATGTTGATTACATATTTAGTAGGTGACTTCCAACAATATTGTCGCTACTCTTCTCCTTATTTGGGGATGTTTTCAGGGAATTCTTTGTATTTTTCTTGGTCATTTTTGGCCGTTTTCGGCCTCCATACTTTTGTTATTTTCATGAATTTTTTCTATGTTGTTTTGAACAAACCCGCACTATTAGGATGTTCGTCAAGATTTTTTTCTTTATCAGATGTGTCCCCTTTGACATGTTCCCAAATAAGTCTTTTTTTTTTTTAATAAATCATTAATAAGTCATTTGTCGGCCATGTTGGTTTTTGAGGTTCCTTTCAAAATTATGTTCCGGCAAAAACACGGTTTGTATCTGTGTGTGTGTGTGATTTTATGACAAAAAGATAATGTGTGTGTGTGTTTTTTTCTTCTTTTCAAGCAAGAAGAGCATTTGTGTTTGTTTTTGTTTGCTTTTCTATTTAGGCAAAAGTAAAAATTCTTTAAAAACAGAAACAAAAATCAAAAAATCAAAAAATTAAAATATCTTCTACAACGTGTAGAAAAAAAAAACAATATCAATGAAAAATGAAAAACAAAAAAATAGCTTTACCAGCCGAGGACAGGGATTACAAAAATTGGTTTGACGAGTAGAAATAAAGAATTTACTTTAAAGCCAAGAATAATAAAACAACGAAAAGGGAGTTTTAAAAATCACAAAATTGATGCAAGATATTTAAAAACAAGAAAGACTTAAAAAAAACAAAAAAAAACATACGTGTGACAAAATAAATGTTTGTCTAAAAAGAAAACAAAATGGCCGAAATAAAACAAAAATTAGAAACAAAATTGACAAGAAATTAAACTGGGAATTAAAATTAAAAAAATTGGCTTTAAAGCCGGGGTTTGAAGAATAATGAAAGACACAAATACACACACACAGCTATATACATAAAGCAGATTCATTTTTAATATTACTTTTAGGCACTAAATATTCTTGATAAACTTCATCTACTTCCTATTTAAATATGCATTTTTTTATTTTAAATTGCTGTCAAGATTCTTGACACTGACCAATAAGATTTTGAATTAATTTTAATCGCAATTTATATGTTTTTAATTTTTCACATATTTTTGTGACTAGACGATTCTGCTTTGGACCGGAAATTTCATTATGTACATCTACATATTAACCTTTTCACTCGTCTTATCACGTGTTCTATGCCAACAGCCAATGAAAGTTGCAGACGAACACCAATGCGTCGTCCGTCTATCTGAACAATCAATAAAAACTTTCAATGAGAGACTGGAAAACGGAAAGAGTGCATTTTTCTTTCAAATTAAGTACAACTCGAAACAAGCCAATGACTTAACCAAAGCAAGACCAGATGATCATTTTGCAAATCCCAACGAATATATGTGGCTGTTCGATGGAGAAAAAGGATTACCAGTTTATATGAACGCGCCATATGACTTCGAAGTCCATTCACTCTTTATCTTGAGAGAAAATACGTCCACTTTAGCAGTGAGTATGAATGTTTCCAAATCATGCAATGAAAGCAATGTCTCACGATTGGATTTTCTTCGACTTGTGTTTCGTCAACTGAAAAAGATTGTTTCAGAAGCGAAACTTCCAGACAAAACCACTTCCGCTTTCATCTACTATGAGATTAATATTCTGTGTTGAATAATCAGAGAGTTGGCTTTTTGCTAAATATCTGAAAATTTTTCCTTCTATTCTCGCATAATAAAACTTTCACTCACGACTGACATTTTGGCCAAATGAAAATATGTTCTCCGCAGAGCTTTTTGAATGCTGGTTTAATTGTATTTAGCATTTATAATTGTCTTTCTTTTTCTACTATTTTTGTGTCAATTCGTACATGATTGCATTTATTTTGAAGGTGTAAGTGTATATTTTGGCATGACATCCCCTGTGGGTTGTCTAAATAGTTTGACTAAAATTCGAACTTGAACGCATATTTCGCCATATTTCTTGTATATTGTGTTTGAAAAAAAGCTAGCAAAAACCATGTAATTAGGACAGTTAATTTCCCATTCGAATTTTTGTTTACTTGAGCGAAGACACCGGTATTCGGTCTGGAAAGGGACGGGGATTTTGCTTCATGTGACCTTGGGCACTAATGATGCTCACCTGACACATGATTCGTAATACATTGCTCGTTGGCAAAACATTTTTTACAGCGGAAATGGGTCCGGTGACCACACCGAATGCATTCCGGCTTTAAAAAAAATATAAATGCTGAAGGTCAAGATCAGGGTGGAAAGGAAGAGTCTTTCTTCCCAGGACTTTGTTGAATAACTGTTACACGACTGATGCAAGTGTATGGTGTTAACTTCTAGTGATATCTTGATCTGATTGGTTAAAGGACTTATCCTTCCGAGAAAAGACATACCTGCATAACCCAGTTTGGTGAGATTAGCAGTTTTCTCTATTGTGTTTTTTCTTCTGAAAATTGGTTAACTTAGCTGTGATTGACTCCTTTTTATTTTTCATTTAGTCCCCTATATTTTCCTTTTTTATTTCCCCCTTGAACTCCTTTTAGGTGACAAGGAATAGTTTTCTGTAGAACTGGAGATATTCAGGGTTGTTTTATTTTTGTTTATATTTTATTTTTTCTACACATACACTCCTTATTTTTGCTTAGTTGACTATTCTTTTCATGTATATCATGGGGTTTATTCATCTTTTTTGTTTATTATTTTATTTTTTCTATTTTACTTTTTGAAGGAATGTATAAACATTTTCTCTAGATTAAGTTTAATTGTTATAGGCTTTTAAGGAAATCCAAGAGACAGATACAGTGAAAAATTAACATTAATATTCTGTCGAGATAGAAAACAACACGAAGAAATAATTGGTCGTTTATTTTCATTCAAAAGATTGAAGTTGAAATAATAAAGGTGGATAAATTTTTCATTTCATTGCTTTTGGCAGGATATCAGAAATCGATTGGCCACGACAAGGTATTTGTAAGATAAATGACACTTGACTCACACTTGAATTCACATTCTTATAGATATGGCTTATTCGGGTAGGATTTTATGGCTAGGACGTCGTGATTGACTCCTTTTTATTTTTCATTTAGTCCCCTATATTTTCCTTTTTTTAATTTCCCCCTTGAACTCCTTTTAGGTGACAAGGAATAGTTTTCTGTAGAACTGGAGATATCCAGGGTTGTTTTATTTTTATTTCTTTCTACACATACACTCCTTATTTTTGCTCAGTTGTCTATTCTACCATGTGTTAAGCGTATTGTGGATTCTATACTAACACCATTTTTTCTTTGATTATTTACATTCATATCATGGGGTTTATTTTTATTAGGTAAATAAAAATCATTTTTTCTTTTTAATCTACTCCACATGTTTACAGATATGGGGTTTTCGGGTAGGATTTCATGGGTTAATGATTGTGGCATGAATGTGGTTCCTATAAATATGGTATTATGATAAAAGGATTCTTAAAAGCGTGATTGTGTCAGTGAATGTGATTATTTAAGTTAAAGTTAAAAACAGTTGTGAACAGCCTTCACCATTTCCCATTTTCGGCTTTGTACCACATTTTATGAACTTAGCATAAATAAATATTCATTCCTTTAGATTGAAACTGTTGTGTCAGAGTAAATGTCGTTTCCAACACTGTGGTTTGAAACTCGATCGTCAGTAACACGGGCGATTCCATTATTAAGTAGATCACTTGAATGAATTACATTCTACTGCATGTGTCTATAAAACGAATACGATTCGTTTCAACAGACACGGACGAAGCAGCCATAGAAGAGTGAGTAGCAGAGTTATTCACCTTAACAGAAAGACTCGCATATTGAACCAAAAGATGGCTCAGGTATGTGATGCGCTTATAACAACAGAATATTTTGATAACAAACGTTATTTCTAATGGGCATCTAGACTTTAAGTAAGTTAACACTTAGTAACGTTTTGAATAGAAGTAGATCGGCTTTCTTATCGCCCGGCCCATACTCCTTCCCCTTCTCTTGAACAGGGGTAGAGACTCATCCTTTGTTTTCTGTTTAGGAAGGGGTTCCCGTTTCCTTTCATTTTCTCAGCCCTTAATAGTGGTACTGTGATTAATTTCCTATGATATGAGTGTATTGTTGCAAGGTCTCTTCCTACTGAGAGTAACGGGTTGGCAGTTTTCTGGTTGCTGTTCCTGACTGGTAGATAGATTACGTAGAGTCTTGAGAGGCTACTCTGATCAACACCCGCATAATATCTGTATTCTTGCAGTGCCGTGTCGCGCATGGAAGGGTGTTCCTGCAAGCACTTCTAGTGGGCAAACGGAGGCCACACTATGTTGCAGTCTGCGTCAGTTCCCTTACTGCTCATGTTATATTAGACGACCGACGGCAATTACTATCCTCGGCCTTTCCTTACCAAAATGATACATCGTGACTATAAGCAACCAAAGATATAAAGCTAAACCAGCTCAACAAAAAACAACTAAACCCCTCAACCTTTCTTTCTCCATCATTCGTGGTATTCGTACCAACTTCTGCAGTGTGGAATCGTTCCTCATTTAAATGTTTCTGTCCATTCTCATTGACTGCAAAACTAATCTTAACTTTTTAATCCCCTCCTCTGATTTCTCGATTCCTGGCTGTTATTCTCTTTAGGAAGGACTAATGTTCACATGCATTTACAACGGTCAAACCATCGTTTAATAACCGCGTACCAAAACGACGGATTTAACGCCGTCAAAAGACTTGATTTCAGAATCGCGTGTAGCAAGTCGTAATCGTGCAAGTTGGAAATATTAAGATTGCCAGAACGCTGCAACAGTTCCATATCTTGCATGAGGAATGTCCATGTTTTTCGGTGGTGGAGTCTACTATAAGCTATAGTTTCACAGATACGATCTTGAATATTTAATATAAGCAGTCCTAAGATCAAAAACATTGAAAACCAAACAAAAGGACCCCCAAAGAAATATCCAGTGTTTTCCATACTTTTCTCAAAACCAAACATCATTGACTTGTAACCAAGTGGTATGTTATTGTCCAGATAAGATCTTAGTTTGTCCTTGACTGCAAAATATTCTAAGAGGAAATCAGCAAAGATAATAAGCAAACATGAGAAAACGGCCAAAGATCTTCGAATTCTTGACGCAAATGTCGATTTATTCTCGAAAAGAAGAAGCCACTTGACAAAAACCCCAAAGCTATAATACGGAGCATGTTCATTTAGCCAACTTGATTCAGTTCCGAATGGCGGAAGGTATCGTTCACTTCCATCAAACGTTGGGCTCACTGAATGAATCAAAGAGAATGGTTGAGTTTGGGGAATCAGTTTGGCTTTTGAAATGAATCCAATAAATAGAGGAACAAATAAAAATACAAATGAGGCTGCAATCGTTTGAATAGTAATGATAAAATCTGTGTTGATTTTTTTGCCTCGACATAAATCGATTGAATTATTATAATCGGTGTGACTATCATCAACTTTACAACAATATCGTAGTAGAATGTCCTACGTCAGCCCGATATGTTGATGAATCCTTAATGTAGAATCTGGAATATTTTTCTGTTGTTAATATCATAGCAGATGAAAGCGGAAGTCTTTTTGTCTGGAAGTTTTGCTTCTGAAACAATTTTCATCAGTTTACGAAACACAAGTCGAAGAAAATCCAATCGTGAGACATTGCTTTCATTGCATGATTCGGAAACATTCATTCTCACTGTTAAAGTGGACGTATATTCTCTCAAGATAAAGAGTGAATGGACTTTGAAGTCATACGGCATGTTCATATAAACTGGTAATCCTTTTTCTCCATCGAACAGCCACATATATTCGTTGGGATTTGCAAAATGATCATTTGGTTTTGCTTTGGTTAAGTCATCGGCTTGTTTCGAGTTGTATTTAATTTGAAAGAAAAATGCACTCTTTCCCTTTTCTAGTCTCTCATTGAAAGTTTTTATTGATTGTTCAGATAGATGGACGACGCATTGGTGTTCGTCTGCAACTTTCATTGGCTGTTGGCATAGAACACGTGACAAGACGAGTGAGAAGGTTAATATGTAGATGTAGATAATGGATTTCCGGTCACAATTCAGAATCGTCTAGTCACAAAAATCTGTGAAGTCTTTAAAAAAAGATAAATTGCGATTAAAATTAATCAAAGAAATGATTTTCAAAATCTAATTGGTTAGTTTCAAGAAACTTGAAATCAATTTAAATATAAAAGAAATACATGTTTAAATAGAAAATAGATGAAGTTTATCAAAAATATTTAGTGGCTAAAAGTAATATTAAAAATTAATCTGCTTTATATATATCGTTGTGGTGTGTGTGTGTGTGTGTGTGTGTGTGTGTGTGTGTGTGTGTGTGTGTGTGTGTGATTTCATGTTTACGTGTCTGTATGTGTGTTTGTGTAAAATGTCAGATTGAATATAGCATAAATATTTAATCTTTGAATCTGCCTCGCCAAAGTCTTTTTGTCACGGTATCAAACCGATTATGTCTTGCGTTCATTACGCTTCTGTTTTTCTGTTTTAAATTAACGTTATTTAATTGCATTTAATTTTACTTTTTATTTGTTTCAGTTTTTTATTTTCTTATTTTTCTGGTGTAACGTCTTTTTATCGTTATATTTAGTCTTGATTTATTTTTTTATTTTCTTGCTTTTAATTTTTTTAATAAGCGTCTAATTTCTTTCATTTCTTCTTCAACCCCCAACTTTAAAGCCAAATTTTTAATTTTATTTCCAAGTTTAATTTCTTGTCGGAAAACATTTTTTGAAAGTAACCTCAAAAACCAACATGGCTGACAAATGACGGTTTATTAAAAAAGACTTATTTGGGATCTCCTCTAAGGTGGATCCATTTCATAAAGAAGAAAAAATCTTGAAGAACATCCTAATAATCCGGTGATTCAAAATAACATGGAAAAAAAATCTTGAAAATACTAAATCTATGGAGGCCTAAAATGGAAAAAACTGACTAAGAAATAACAAAGAAATCCCTGTACCAATAGTATCGAAAATACTGAAGCTGGTGATTGGACTCCTTGTTGGATTTCCCCCACTGAATGTATAATCAATATAATGTGGTTTTTGGAAAGGGCCAAGAGTTACGCACACCTTGTAAAAGAAGGTGGACTCTTGGAACCCCAAGAACTAAAGAAGAGGATTGTGTCAATCTTCGGAATAAACAAACGTTTGCGCAAAGTTTGAGAATAATTAAGGATACGGGCTTCTTCGTGTGGGACATATTGCTATCCCTATCTGAAGCTGCATAAAAGTTGCAAGTTGGGAACTAATAATGTAAGCTCTTATTCGAACTGAGGTCGAAGACAGTTCTAGGACCCGTTACGATATCTGATGTCCTTTCTTTTATCATTGGGGAGCATCTAGCCACTATTTTTAAAAATTTCTGTCCGGATAGATACTGGGTGAAACCTATGATAGACTGAACCGGGAATGGAGTCCTGGTATCATGCTCGATCGAGAAGCCTCCTCTCCGTCCCAAACTGTCTCGATGTAGCCGGTTTGAAAATGCGGGTCATAGTGAGCGGCAGAAACCCGACGTGAACTGTGGAGAGACTGGTCCCCTCTCCTCTTACATCCCAGAGAAGAAGGACTCTGGAGTTTAAGCGGCAAGTGAATGTAACCCTCTCCGAATCTGTTATTTCCACTTTGCCTGTGAATAGCATGTCACCGACTGAGACTGGGGTGATAAAACTTCTGGTCGGGACCCGGAAAAGCCATTTACCCGCCGCTTGTGCCATTGCAGAGAAGGAAAAGTTGGGTGGCTGGTTGCAGGTAGGCTTAGAGGGAAGCATCAGACTGTGGTGCCTCAGTCCTCTGAAGCTTCCGGGACTAAATGCGCACACAGCTTCACTGTCTTAACCAGCGTTAAGCGCGACTTCCCAGCCTCAGAAATTACATCTTTTCATGACCATCAAAAGAAACATCATCCTGGCTATGGGAAAACAGAAAAAATTAAGAAACTCAAAGCGAAATTTGAGCAACATATCTTCAAGAAATAATCACCGCCAAAAGTGGCACTACGCTACACGGTTCCGTCCTCCTCTGTTGCCAAGAGCTTTAGAATTGAGATATGCCGAGGACATTGGCAGTCTCACCCTAAACGGTTGCATTAAGAATGATTTCTTTTTAACTATTCACTCCAAACGAAGCAAGAATGCTACTAATCGAATAGGGTTACAAATAACGAAAGTGAGATAAAATACTGGGTAGAGGTGGGATCGAGGAAAGGATAAAAGCTGAACGGAGTTCAAGAAGATAGAAGATAGTGATTGACGATGCACTGATGAAAATGAATGAAGTATGATCGGAGCTTTTGTGATGTCTCGCTCCATTTGTCAAGGGTGTCCATTTTCGCCTTTGCTTTACGTTTTTGCGTTGGAGCTTTTCCTTCGGAAGTTAAAAGCAAATCCGGTCCTAGCGGGACGCAAGACTCCCAATGTATGTATGGAGATCTATTGCCTGCACCATTCTGAAGGTGGTCTGGGCATGCCTAGCTTTGCGATTCGCCAACATACACTTCGCATCGTGTACGGAAGCGGATGAGAATGGTGAAGTCTGGAAGGAAGACACAAGTAAGAACTTCCCATCCCTGAGAAGTGTACACACGTACGAGTAGGAGACACGCCGTTTACCCCAAGGCGAATGGTCCTTCTATCGTGAATGTTGGTTAGCACTCAATGGACGATGGATGACGTCTACGAGATCTAGAGATATATCAAGTGTTATTTAGGGGGTTCATTCAAGATGATCAGATTAGCGATCTCTCTTTAACGGAGCAGCAGGCTCGCTCCACATGGCCTTTGGCACCTGAGGTGAAATGCGTCACTAACGATGAGGCCTCACTCACCGCGCTGGTTTTGCGAAAGACCCTTTGGGTCTTCAAATAACTTTCTTCAGAGATTCACATTTTCTTTAGTTTAATTCCCCCTCCCCCTTTAAGTGACCAGAAATGCCAGTTCTCTGGTGGATACAGGACAACTTTCATTTTTCGAGAGTGTTTTTGTTTTTCGTATTTGTTGTCTTGTCTGAATGAGTGTGTAGGTGTGAGTGGGTGGTCGAATGATTGGCTTTAATCTATTCAAGTCACACAGTAATTTCATCCGGTTAACTGATATTTCAGCCAAAATTAAGAATTGTTTAGGTTTTTATTACTAACCTCATTTTGTTTAAACTCTTGTATATATAGTATTATTCATATTGTAAATATTCATTGGTGTTTTCATTTTTACAGTTTTAATCTTATTCCCCACCCCCACAGACAAATTGTACATATGGGACTAATTAGGACTTCATAGAGACTCTGAGGTATTGTGGCGATTGTAATAAGAATGGTAAGCAAGAACCTGTTGTTTTGGTATAAGGAATATTGTATAGTTTGTTTTGATCAGTGATTGTGTCTAGCTAAATTTAAGGTAAGACAGAATGATGACCGGACTTCCGAATGCTTCTTTTCGCCTTTATCGGAAATAATTACAAGGTAGCCAAAAAAGTTCTGTCCGTTTTGAAAGGAAAAAAAGAAAATGCTACGCAGTATGTGTAACTTATATTTAGTCTTCGAAGTAATCGCCATCGGCATCCAGCACCTTCTGCCAACGTGTCTCCACCTGTTCAATGCCATTGCGGTAGAACTCGGTGGGGGGGGGGGTGACGCAAAGAAATCCGTGAAGACTTTGCGCAAGTCTGCGTCATTGGTGAAGGATTTCCCACAAAGATGATTATCCAGGGAGTGGAAGAGATGGTAATCGGATGGCGCAAGGTCAGGTGAATAAGGTGGATGGCACAAAGTCTCCCACCCAAGTTGCTGTATGGTATCCCTGACCACTCGCGCGACATGCGGCCTGGCGTTGTCATGGAGGAATAGCACACCTTTGCAATTCACCAGTGCTGGCTCCTTCTAGCGCAATGCCTGTTGCCCACGTTTCAATTGCTGCGAGTATAAGTCTCCAGTGACTGTTTGGCCCGTTGGTAGTAGTTCATAATGAACCACTTGACGACCTGTCCACCAGACACAAAGCATAATCTTGCGTGGGTGCATAGGCGGTCTTGAGGTGTGATGGACAGCATCCAATGTATGGAACGCTTGGGAGTTTCGTACAGAATCCACGTTTCATCACTGGTAAGCACTCGATTGAATAAGGATGCAGTACGGTGGGAAGAAAGCAGCGATACGCAGGCTGCCACACGTTGTCCCTTGTGGACCTCTAACAGCGTTTGCGGAACCCACTTGCTCAGTTTGTTCGCCTTACCTAAGCGGTGCAGGTGAAGTCTAACTGTTTCATCGGAAACGTTGAACTGTCTTGCAAGTTCACCACACGCTAGACTACTGTCCTCTTCAATGGCCTTCAGGACTCCGTCATTCAAGACCTGTGGTCGTCCCTGCGAGAGACAAATCATGGAGAGACAAATCACCCAACTTGAATTTTCGAAACCAAGGCCTTGCAGTACGTTCATTCACAGCACTATCCCCCAAACGCTTGACGTATGCGGCGACTTGATGCAGCTGCTGATAAGCCCACTTTGAAGTCGTAATGTAAACAGCCCCGAACGAGATCTCTAAACGCTTCCATCCTTCTCACAGATGTCCGGCTTATAACTGATGGCCGGGCACGGTACACATGTTTTTTATAACGTCTGATGTTCCTACTTCCGACTGTCCGAATTTGAAAACAATTGCTACACGCATTTTGTATTTATTTCAACTTCATTCAATGACTAATCAAAAAACCGACAGAACTTTTTTGGTTACCTTGTATTCTTTGCTTCGCCACAATATTGAACTTTTACCAGATGTGTTTTAAGTCTGGTACTGTCAATTAATATTTTCATTGGATTTGTCGTATTGTATGTAAATAAGATACTGATATAAAAGCAGAACGCCACAGGGAATGGTAATCAAGCTTCCATCTGTTGACCTGACAACGTCTATACCAGAGAGTTCTCTGCTTCACAACAGGATTATTTTTACAGAAGATTTTGACGAACTAAACTTTATCAAGTTAGTAATTAATCGCATTTGTTTTTATATTCTGAAAGGGAATTTTGTGAATTTTGTGTCCTTTGGTTTAATTTTATTTTCTTCTTCCCGGCCCTTAGTCGAAGCTTTTTTTTTTTTTTTGGTCTGGTGTACCTTGTAGTTACACAAACGAACTACTTTACTTTTTGTGTTCTTGGTTTCAGTTTTTTAATCATTTTTAGATGTTATTCTCCATTATTTCGAATTAGGGCGAATCTTTATTGTTTTTTAATTCGAAGTTCTTTCTTTTAGAGGCGTTTTCTCTTTCTTTTTTCTTTCAGTTTTGTATTTCTAATATTCTGACATCTGTGTTTTTATGGAAACTTGTTTGCGTCGTTTTACTTTTTGCTAAAACTTTATATATCTTTATAGACTTAAAGCTTATCTTTTCTATTTGTTTCATTTATTTCCGGTCCTATATTTAACACTGGGAACGGCGTGTGCCGTGTTTAAAATGTTTATTTTCTGTCCTATTTTTAACACTGGGGACGACGTGTGGCATGTTTAAAATGTTTATTTCCTGTCTTATTTTTAACACTGGGGACGACGTGTGCCGTGTTAAAATGTTTATTTCCTGTCCTATGTTTAACACTGGGGACGACGTGTGCCGTGTTTAATATGTTCATTTCCTGTCCTATTTTTAACACTGGGGACGACGTGTGCCATGTTTAAAATGTTTATTTCTTGTCCTATTTTTAACAGTGGGGACGACGTGTGGCGTGTTTAAAATGTTTATCTCCTGTCCTATTTTTAACACTGGGGACGACGTGTGCCGTGTTTAATATGTTTATTTCCTGTCCTATTTTTAACACTGCGGACGACGTGTGCCGTGTTTAATAGGTTCATTTCCTGTCCTATTTTTAACACTGGGGACGACGTGTGCCGTGTTTAATATGTTTATTTCCTGTCCTATTTTTAACACTGGGGACGACTTGTGCCGTGTTTAAAATGTTTATCTCCTGTCTTATTTTTAACACTGGGGACGACGTGTGCCATGTTTAAAATGTTTATTTTTTATTCTATTTTTAACAGTGGGGACGACGTGTGCCGTGTTTAAAATGTTTATTTTTTATTCTATTTTTAACACTGGGGACGACGTGTGCCGTGTTTAATATGTTCATTTCCTGTCCTATTTTTAACACTGGGGACGACGTGTGGTGTTTTTAAAATGTTTATTTCCTGTCCTATTTTTAACACTGGGGACGACGTGTGCCGTGTTTAAAATGTTTATTTCCTGTCTTATTTTTAACACTGGGGACGACGTGTGCCGTTTTTAAAATGTTTATTTCCTGTCTTAATTTTAACACTGGGGACGACGTGTGCCGTGTTTAAAATGTTTATCTCCTGTCCTATTTTTAACACTGGGGACGACGTGTGCCGTGTTTAAAATGTTTATCTCCTGTCCTATTTTTAACACTGGGGACGACGTGTGCCGTGTTTAAAATGTTTATTTCCTGTCCTATTTTTAACACTGGTGACGACGTGTGCCGTGTTTAAAATGTTTATTTACTGTTCTATTTCTACCACTGGGGACGACGTGTGCCGTGTTTAAAATGTTTATTTCCTGTCCTATTTTTAACACTGGGGACGACGTGTGCCGTGTTTAAAATGTTTAGCTACTGTCCTATTTTTAACACTGGGGACGACGTGTGCCGTGTTTAAAATGTTTATTTCCTGTCCTATTTTTAACACTGCGGGAGACGTGTGCCGTGTTTAATATGTTCATTTCCTGTCCTATTTTTAACACTGTGGACGACGTGTGCCGTGTTTAATATGTTTATTTCCTGTCCTATTTTTAACACTGGAGACGACTTGTGCCGTGTTTAAAATGTTAATCTCCTGTCCTAATTTTAACACTGGGGACGACGTGTGCCATGTTTAAAATGTTTATTTTTTATTCTATTTTTAACACTGGGGACGACGTGTGCCGTGTTTAAAATGTTTATGTTTTATTCTATTTTTAACACTGGCGACGACGTGTGCCGTGTTTAATATGTTCATTTCCTGTCCTATTTTTAACACTGGGGACGACGTGTGCCGTGTTTAATATGTTCATTTCCAGTCCTATTTTTAACACTGGGGACGATGTGTGCCGTGTTTAAAATGTTTATTTCCTGTCTTATTTTTAACACTGGGGACGACGTGTGCCGTTTTTAAAATGTTTATTTCCTGTCTCATTTTTAACACTGGGGACGACGTGTGCCGTGTTTAAAATGTTTATTTCCTGTCCTATTTTTAACACTGGTGACGACGTGTGCCGTGTTTAAAATGTTTATTTACTGTTCTATTTTTAACACTGGGGACGACGTGTGCCGTGATTAAAATGTTTATTTCCTGTCTTATTTTTAACACTGGGGACGACGTGTGCCGTGTTCAAAATGTTTATCTCCTGTCCTATTTTTAACACTGGTGACGACGTGTGCCGTGTTTAATATGTTTATTTCCTGTCCTATTTTTAACACTGCGGACGACGTGTGCCGTGTTTAATATGTTCATTTCCTGTCCTATTTTTAACACTGGGGACGACGTGTGCCGTGTTTAATATGTTTATTTCCTGTCCTATTTTTAACACTGGGGACGACTTGTGCCGTGTTTAAAATGTTTATCTCCTGTCTTATTTTTAACACTGGGGACGACTTGTGCCATGTTTAAAATGTTTATTTTTTATTCTATTTTTAACAGTGGGGACGACGTGTGCCGTGTTTAAAATGTTTATTTTTTATTCTATTTTTAACACTGTGGACGACATGTGCCGTGTTTAATATGTTCATTTCCTGTCCTATTTTTAACACTGGGGACGACGTGTGGTGTTTTTAAAATGTTTATTTCCTGTCCTATTTTTAACACTGGGGACGACGTGTGCCGTGTTTAAAATGTTTATTTCCTGTCTTATTTTTAACACTGGGGACGACGTGTGCCGTTTTTAAAATGTTTATTTCCTGTCTTAATTTTAACACTGGGGACGACGTGTGCCGTGTTTAAAATGTTTATCTCCTGTCCTATTTTTAACACTGGGGATGACGTGTGCCGTGTTTAAAATGTTTATTTCCTGTCCTATTTTTAACACTGGTGACGACGTGTGCCGTGTTTAAAATGTTTATTTACTGTTCTATTTCTACCACTGGGGACGACGTGTGCCGTGTTTAAAATGTTTATTTCCTGTCTTATTTTTAACACTGGGGACGACATGTGCCGTGTTCAAAATGTTTATCTCCTGTCCTATTTTTAACACTGGTGACGACGTGTGCCGTGTTTAAAATGTTTATTTCCTGTCCTATTTTTAACACTGCGGACGACGTGTGCCGTGTTTAATATGTTCATTTCCTGTCCTATTTTTAACACTGCGGACGACGTGTGCCGTGTTTAATATGTTTATTTCCTGTCCTATTTTTAACACTGGAGACGACTTGTGCCGTGTTTAAAATGTTAATCTCCTGTCCTAATTTTAACACTGGGGACGACGTGTGCCATGTTTAAAATGTTTATTTTTTATTCTATTTTTAATAGTGGGGACGACGTGTGCCGTGTTTAAAATGTTTATGTTTTATTCTATTTTTAACACTGGGGACGACGTGTGCCGTGTTTAATATGTTCATTTCCTGTCCTATTTTTAACACTGGGGACGACGTGTGCCGTGTTTAATATGTTCATTTCCAGGCCTATTTTTAACACTGGGGACGATGTGTGCCGTGTTTAAAATGTTTATTTCCTGTCTTATTTTTAACACTGGGGACGACGTGTGCCATTTTTAAAATGTTTATTTCCTGTCTTATTTTTAACACTGGGGACGACTTGTGCCGTGTTTAAAATGTTTATTTCCTGTCCTATTTTTAACACTGGTGACGACGTGTGCCGTGTTTAAAATGTTTATTTACTGTTCTATTTTTAACACTGGGGACGACGTGTGCCGTGATTAAAATGTTTATTTCCTGTCTTATTTTTAACACTGGGGACGACGTGTGCCGTGTTTAAAATGTTTATTTCCTGTCCTATTTTTAACACTGGGGACGACGTGTGCCGTGTTCAAAATGTTTATCTCCTGTCCTATTTTTAATACTGGTGACGACGTGTGCCGTGTATAATATGTTTATTTCCTGTCCTATTTTTAACACTGGGGACGACGTTAGCCGTGTTCAAAATGTTTATCTCCTGTCCTATTTTTAACACTGGTGACGACGTGTGCCGTGTATAATATGTTTATTTCCTGTCCTATTTTTAACACTGGTGACGACGTGTGCCGTGTTCAAAATGTTTATTTCCTGTCCTATTTTTAACACTGCGGACGACGTGTGCCGTGTTTAATATGTTCATTTCCTATCCTATTTTTAACACTGGGGACGACGTATGCCGTGTTTAATATGTTTATTTCCTGTCCTATTTTTAACACTGGGGACGACTTGTGCCGTGTTTAAAATGTTTATCTCCTGTCCTAATTTTAACACTGGGGACGACGTGTGCCATGTTTAAAATGTTTATTTTTTATTCTATTTTTAATAGTGGGGACGACGTGTGCCGTGTTTAAAATGTTTATGTTTTATTCTATTTTTAACACTGGGGACGACGTGTGCCGTGTTTAAAATGTTTATTTCCTGTCCTATTTTTAACACTGGGGACGACTTGTGCCGTGTATAAAATGTTTATTTCCTGTCTTATTTTTAACACTGGGGACGACGTGTGCCGTTTTTAAAATGTTTATTTCCTGTCCTATTTTTTACACTGGGGACGACGTGTGCCGTGTTTAATATGTTCATTTCCAGTCCTATTTTTAACACTGGGGACGATGTGTGCCGTGTTTAAAATGTTTATTTCCTGTCCTATTTTTAACACTGGTGACGACGTGTGCCGTGTTTAAAATGTTTATTTACTGTTCTATTTCTACCACTGGGGACGACGTGTGCCGTGTTTAAAATGTTTATTTCCTGTCCTATTTTTAACACTGGGGACGACGTGTGCCGTGTTTAAAATGTTTAGCTCCTGTCCTATTTTTAACACTGGGGACGACGTGTGCCGTGTTTAAAATGTTTATTTCCTGTCTTATTTTTAACACTGGGGACGACGTGTGCCGTGTTCAAAATGTTTCTCTCCTGCCCTATTTTTAACACTGGGGACGACGTGTGCCGTGTTTAATATGTTTATTTCCTGTCCTATATTTAACACTGCGGAGGACGTGTGCCTTGTCTAATATGTTCATTTCCTGTCCTATTTTTAACACTGGGGACGACGTGTGCCGTGTTTAATATGTTTATCTCCTGTCCTATTTTTAACACTGGGGACGACTTGTGGTGTGTTTAAAATGTTTATCTCCTGTCCTATTTTTAACACTGTGGACGACGTGTGCCATGTTTAAAATGTTTATTTTTTATTCTGTTTTTTACAGTGGGGACGACGTGTGCCGTGTTTAAAATGTTTATTTTTTATTCTATTTTTAACACTGGGGACGACGTGTGCCGTGTTTAATATGTTCATTTCCTGTCCTATTTTTAACACTCGGGACGACGTGTGGTGTGTTTAAAATGTTTATCTCCTGTCCTATTTTTAACACTGGGGACGACGTGTGCCGTGTTTAAAATGTGTATTTCCTGTCCTATTTTTAACACTGGTGACGACGTGTGCCGTGTTTAAAATGTTTATTTACTGTTCTATTTTTAACACTGGGGACGACGTGTGCCGTGTTCAAAATGTTTATCTCCTGTCCTATTTTTAACACTGGGGACGACGTGTGCCGTGTTTAAAATGTTTAGCTCCTGTCCTATTTTTAACACTGGGGACGACGTGTGCTGTGTTTAAAATGTTTATTTCCTGTCTTATTTTTAACACTGGGGACGACGTGTGCCGTGTTCAAAATGTTTCTCTCCTGTCCTATTTTTAACACTGGGGACGACGTGTGCCTTCTTTAATATGTTCATTTCCTGTCCTATATTTAACACTGCGGAGGACGTGTGCCGTGTCTAATATGTTCATTTCCTGTCCTATTTTTAACACTGGGGACGACTTGTGCCGTGTTTAAAATGTTTATCTCCTGTCCTATTTTTAACACTGGGGACGACGTGCGCCGTGTTTAAAATGTTTATTTTTTATTCTATTTTTAACACTGGGGACGACGTGTGCCGTGTTTAATATGTTTATTTTTTATTCTATTTTTAACACTGGGGACGACGTGTGCCGTGTTTAATATGTTCATTTCCTGTCCTATTTTTAACACTCGGGACGACGTGTGGTGTGTTTAAAATGTTTATCTCCTGTCCTATTTTTAACACTGGGGACGACGTGTGCCGTGTTTAAAATGTGTATTTCCTGTCCTATTTTTAACACTGGTGACGACGTGTGCCGTGTTTAAAATGTTTATTTACTGTTCTATTTTTAACACTGGGGACGACGTGTGCCGTGTTCAAAATGTTTATCTCCTGTCCTATTTTTAACACTGGGGACGACGTGTGCCGTGTTTAATATGTTTATTTCCTGTCCTATTTTTAACACTGGGGACGACGTGTGCTGTGTTTAAAATGTTTATTTACTTTTCTATTTTTAACAGTGGGGACGACGTGTGGCGTGTTTAAAATGTTTATCTCCTGTCCTATTTTTAACACTGGGGACGACGTGTGCCTTCTTTAATATGTTCATTTCCTGTCCTATTTTTAACACTGGGGACGACGTGTGCCGTGTTTAATATGTTTATTTCCTGTCCTATTTTTAACACTGGGGACGACTTGTGCCGTGTTTAAAATGTTTATCTCCTGTCCTATTTTTAACACTGGGGACGACGTGCGCCGTGTTTAAAATGTTTATTTTTTATTCTATATTTAACAGTGGGGACGACGTGTGCCGTGTTTAAAATGTTTATTTTTTATTCTATTTTTAACACTGGGGACGACGTGTGCCGTGTTTAATATGTTCATTTCCTGTCCTATTTTTAACACTGCGGACGACGTGTGGCGTGTTTAAAATGTTTATTTCCTGTCCTATTTTTAACACTGGGGACGACTTGTGCCGTGTTTAAAATGTTTATTTCCTGTCTTATTTTTAACACTGGGGACGACGTGTGCCGTTTTTAAAATGTTTATTTCCTGTCTTATTTTTAACACTGGGGACGACGTGTGCTGTGTTTAAAATGTTTATCTCCTGTCCTATTTTTAACACTGGGGACGACGTGTGCCGTGTTTAAGTTGTTTATTTCCTGTCCTATTTTTAACACTGGTGACGACGTGTGCCGTGTTTAAAATGTTTATTTACTGTTCTATTTCTACCACTGGGGACGACGTGTGCCGTGTTTAAAATGTTTATTTCCTGTCCTATTTTTAACACTGGTGACGACGTGTGCCGTGTTTAATATGTTCATTTCCTGTCCTATTTTTAACACTGGGGACGACGTGTGCCGTGTTTAATATGTTTATTTCCTGTCCTATTTTTAACACTGGTGACGACGTGTGCCGTGTTTAAAATGTTTATTTCCTGTCCTATTTTTAACACTGGGGACGACGTGTGCCGTGTTTAATATGTTCATTTCCTGTCCTATTTTTAACACTGGGGACGACGTGTGCCGTGTTTATCATGTTTATCCCCTGTCCTATTTTTAACACTGGGGACGACTTGTGCCGTGTTTAAAATGTTTATCTCCTGTCCTATTTTTAACACTGGGGACGACGTGTGCCGTGTTTTAAATGTTTATTTCCTGTCCTATTTTTAACACTGGGGACGACCTGTGCCGTGTTTAAAATGTTTATTTCCTCTCCTATTTTTAACACTGGGGACGACGTGTGCCGTGTTTAAAATGTTTATTTCCTGTCCTATTTTTAACACTGGTGACGACGTGTGCCGTGTTTAAAATGTTTATTTCCTGTCCTATTTTTAACACTGGGGACGACGTGTGCCGTTTTTAAAATGTTTATTTCCTGTCTTATTTTTAACACTGGGGACGACGTGTGCCGTGTTTAAAATGTTTATCTCCTGTCCTATTTTTAACACTGGGGACGACGTGTGCCGTGTTTAAAATGTTTATTTCCTATCCTATTTTTAACACTGGTGACGACGTGTGCCGTGTTTAAAATGTTTATTTCCTGTCCTATTTCAACACTGGGGACGACGTGTGCCGTGTTTAAAATGTTTATTTCCTGTCCTATTTTTAACACTGGTGACGACGTGTGCCGTGTTTAAAAGGTTTATTTCTTGTCCTATTTTTAACACTGCGGACGACGTGTGCCGTGTTTAAAATGTTTATTTCCTGTCCTATTTTTAACACTGGGGACGACGTTTGCAGCGTTTAAAATGTTTATTTCCTGACTTATTTTTAACACGAAGACGTGTGCCGTGTGTCTAGAGAGCAGCCGGAAAAAATGTCTTAACTCAAATCAGAAAGATACATACATATTTTCATACGTTTACATACATATACACACATACGCACACACATATAAACATCACATACATGTATATACACACATATATACATACAAATGCATATATACATACATACACACATATATATACACATACACACACGCACACATACATATATACATATACGTACACGTACATATATACACATACATATAAATACATATACATACATACTTATATATATACATATCAACAGACAAATGACCATATACAAATATCTATACTCATATATATTATAATATAAGCGAATAAACCTATACAATGACGCCAGTTGTTATTCAAGTATATATAATTAAACTTTCGGATTTTCCTTGGACAGGTCTTCCAAATATTAGATGTAGCTTGTTATTTTGAGGTGATATGTATATATATATATATGTATATATATATTAATTTCCGTTGAGCACTGTGTGTGTGAGGTGTGCGTTTGTAAACAGTAACTATTAAAGCTAATATTCACCTTCATCACTGCCGTGCGCCGACGGTAGGAGTTCCGACAGACGCCTATTCAGTCGGGTTTCGATCCTAGCTAGAGGCAACCGGACGTCTATCCACACTAATGAGCTGCGAAACAGTCTGTCTGTGGATGACAATATATATATATATATATATATATATATATATATATATATATATATATATATATATATATATATATGGTAAAATTTTCTAAATAATTATGTGGACAAGACAAACTTGTATAAAAATGACAAATGGAAGCCCTCCATTTGATATCACAGAACCTTTAGAGAAAAAAAAATCTAAATCAACTTTTAATAGTGGAAGACGTGAGTCGTGTACCTAGAGAGCAGGCGAAAAAGGTCTTAGCTCAAATGAGAAAGATAAAAGACCTAAAATATCTTTGGAATTTTAAAGAAGTCAACTCAAAAGACGTGGAGAACCTAACAACTTCACGAATGCTAAAAGGGTTCTAACCATGGTTCCATATGGGTATGGGAGAGGATCCCAACAGATGTAGGTTATGGTGCAGGAGCAGAGTTTTTCGATGACAAGAATGTTATCAAATTAAATCAATAATGTTCATGGAGGTTTCCCTTTCTGTTGACCCCTCCCTGTATAAAACACTGAAATTAAGGTTACCCTGATAGTTCACGGTGGGGGCACTACTAACACTATTACATTTTAGATTCTTCTATATATATAGTATTATTCATATTGTAAATATTTATTGTAGTTTTCATTTTTAGAAGTTGAAAACAAATCAGACAAATTGTAAATATGGGGGCCATTTAGGACTTCATGGAGGTTTTCAGATATTATGGAGGTTGTGGTAAGAATGGTAAGTAGGAATGTGGTGTTTTGGTGCAAGGGATATTGTATAGTTTGTTTGGGTCAGGGATTGTGGGTAGGTAAGTTTGAGATAGACTGATGACTAGCCGTGCTCATCCCACTTTTTTGGCCTTGTGCCACACATTCTATTTTAACAGAAATTAATATTATTTACCTTGATAAAGTCCCACAGAAAACGAAACACATCAACTTTTGTCTTTATCCACACACACGCATATATATATATATATATATATATATATATATATATATATATATATATATATAGCATAATGAGAAGCCACGTATACTTTCTTGATATGTATATAATATGGAGAAAACAACTGAATTTTAAAATGCAAAGAAACAAACACCTAACCTATGAGCTATCCTCACCTCTACCAAATATCTAAATAATACAAACCAATCAGGAAATTACAAATGTAATAAAACTCGTTGTCTAGTTTGCAAACACTTAATAACCGATAGTGTATTTTCTGTATCCAAAACCAATATCAAAATACATCCACTTCGCCTCACCTGTGATAGCCATAACATAATCTCCTATCTATTCTGCACAATATGTCCCAATAGTGGATATATTGGCGAATCTGGAATTAATTTTAGATTTCGTTTCAACAATCATAAACTATCCATACGTCAAAACAATCCTTATTCCCCCATAGCTGAACACTTTAATCAATCAAGACACTCATTAGACAACTGTAAATGTTTATTGATAGATTCTGATTTTAGTTCAACATACACACGCAGAAAAAAAGAGAAATACAGGATTTTAAAATTAGACACATATAAAGTAGGGTTAAACAAAGACTTGGGAAATTTAAATCTGTATAAATATTTCAATAGTTAAAAATTTCTTTAGATATAGTTTAAAAAAAAACTTTTTAAACAACATCTAAAATATTATCGTTAGATTTACGTTAGAAATATTCAAACACAGTTGCATTCCACATCACGTGACGTCCGCGTCTCGCGACGGACGCTACTTGAAAACAAACTTCTGAATAGAGTTATTTAATTAATTTCTGACGAAAGATCGGGGCGATCTGAAATATCAAATATATATATATATATATATATATATATATATATATATATATATATATATATATAAAATATAAATAAATACTTTCACAAAAAAAAATTCAATTTTTTTTTCTTTTAATCTGAAAGTTTTCAGTTGTTTTCTCCATATTATATATATATATATATTATAAAGAGTCAATCATACCTTGAATCAATCAGCAATGTGTATGCGATTATTGGCGAAATCACTTCGCTAGTAGACATAAACATAAGCATTCCACTACTAATAATCCTCCGAATGATGAGATCCTCATAATTAAATGAAATGGATATGGTGTATTTTTTATTTCTGCTAGTACTTTCGAAGGCTTCACGTCATTCATCATCAGGCTTTATTATCCATTAGAATCAAAACTGGGAGACGATTTATATGTGTTGGAGCCTGCAAATCGCAACGCTAAATTTTAAATATTTAAAGTGAGAATTTTTTTTGTATTTTGTAATATGGTAAATCCACGTATTTTCTTTTATAAGTGTTTTTCAGTTAATATGATATGAACTAAGTAGATAGTTCAAGTAACAGAGTGATATGTCTTACTTAGTAGTTTTTTTCTTCGGGAATTCTTTACTGATGGATCAATTGTGTTTATAAAGATAGGAATTTTTTTACTGCTGGATCAATTGTTTTTTATGAACATAATAAAATAGGCAGCATATATTTACATTACAAAGAGTCAATCATATCTTGAATCAATCAGCAATGTGCATGCGATTAATGTATACTTTGTGTACAATTCATATATATATATATATATATATATATATATATATATATATATATATATATATATATATATATATACACACACACAAATATATGAACTGTACACAAAGTGCTGATGTTATAGAAAGACTGGTAGGATATTTTTGTTTTCTATTTGTTGACTTAATTATTTATTAATTTCATATTTATTACGTCTTATGGATTATTATTTAGAATTTTATTAATGCAGATTTGTTATAAATTTATTTATATTTCTTTTTATTGTTATCTATTTATCTATTATTTTTTATTGATTATATTTTTTATTAATAATTTATATTTAGTTATATATTTTATATATTTATATATTTTTCTCCAGTAATTTTTTCTTTTTATAATAAATTCAATAAAGTTATCTCCCTTACATTTTCTTAGATTTTGGATGTAATGTAACTATGACAACAAAAATGTTTCGTTTTCATTGTTTCCTTTGAGTAAGAGGACGACGAAAATATTTTTTTTTCTAATTGTCATATTTATACCATTTATATATATATATATATATATATATATATATATATATATATATATATATATATATATATATATATATATATATATATCAAGTATATGAATTGCACAGAAAGTGCTGGTGTTATGGAAACAATTCTTGAGTATTTTTGTCTTCTGTGTGTTAACTTATATAATTATATATTTATTTCATATCTGTTAAGTCTCATGGATTATTATTATCATTTTTTTAAAATTTATACAAAATCACAAGGAAGTTAGCTCCTTCGATTGTTAATGATTAATAATTTATCGTTGATAGCTCACCACTCTAAAATTGAATTAAATTAATAATTATTTATCATTTATGTTTATGTGGTAATACCGGTTGATTTACTTGCTAGATTTTTGTTATGACAAGTATAATCGATTTTTTAAAGATTTCTTTTTTTTAATTTTATTTTTTTAAGGAAGGTTTTTGGAAAAAATGTATTTTCTGCAAATAATGCTTAACTGCAGTAGCATTACGATTAACTGATATACTTTATTTTATGCTTATTATGCACATTAATATATATATATATATATGTATATGTGTGTGTGTTTCTTTGTGTGTGTGTGTGTATATATATATATATATATATATATATATATATATATATATATATATATATATATATATATATATATATATATATATATACTTTAAAAACAGGAGGTAGTTGAATCCGCTACCTAGACAATATACTCAGGCGATTCTTATTATCTGATATAATTTAATTAACGGTCAGTATACGCTTTAATATATATATATATATATATATATATATATATATATATATATATATATATATATATATATATATATACTTAAAAAAAATCAGGAGGTAGTTGAATCCGCTACCTTGGTTTGAGAAAATTCGCCTGAGGTAGCGGATTCAACGGACCTGATTTTTAAAAGTTCTACATGTTATTTTTACTTTTATTTTATTTTTGCACACGTGTATTGAGAATTATTATACTACTGGTAGTATTCAACGCTGACCATAAACCATTTTATGTATTATATATATATATATATATATATATATATATATATATATATATATGTATATATATGTATGTATGTATGTATATGACTGATAAAATATAGTTGTAAGGTTTATGGGTTATATTGCTCTATATCAGGAATATATAAAAATAAAAGGGGACATTGAAGTCAACACCCAGAGGCGAAAGTCTGTTTCGTGCTAAACGTAATCATCAGTCCATGTGGGTTGTGTTTTTGCTCGACATTTTATAAATATAAACAGGTTAGTGATGCATTTTGACTAGTTTATTGTATTGTTTTGTGGGTAGTTTATTGTATTATTCTAATGGTTGATTTAGCGGATTTCAGTCGGGTTTACTTTAGACTTTTACAGATGAAAAACTAAAACATATAATGTTTGTTGAATATCCGCAGGCGTAACGAGATGCCAAAAAAGAGCAACCACCTCGGAGATTCAATAAGGGTTTTCGGACATAGTTTTTTTCTTCTTTTTTTCTTGATCGGGACAAACACACAGTAAAACATCTCTTCATGAATAATCAGCAATGCCCTCTTTATTTACAATCAGGCTGTATAACGTGTTTTCTAAATATTCAACAGGTCTATAGATTGGGGGGGATTTTTATATTTATTGCCAGCAACTTGAATGAATTAAGAATATAGGTTTTCTTCTCGAATCGTTAGCTTTATCCCAAAGAATTTGTCTCAATATTCGTGGTGATACGATTTTTTAAAAATAAACTACAGAGGAAATTAATTAGTTTAGGTTCATTCAAGTCAGATTGCTATTTTGATATTGTTAAGCTATCAAAGTATTTTTAATTTCCCATTGATGGGAATATTTTCACTTTTTTTTGTAAGGCATAAAAACGACATCCGTGATTGACCCCTCCCCCTACCCAAACTTATCTCCTTCTTTAAGCAAAGAGAATATTTTTCTTACCTTGATGCTATGGATTCAATGAATATGAGATCGTATATCCCGGACAGCTTCTAAATCAGAGCCTTGCGTCAACTACTTAAATCAACAATGTGCTCGCATTTAGCTGTACTGCCTAACGTCGTGTGAAATATACATTCAGTCCGAACTGATCACAGGAAACTTTTTTGTCAATATTCAATCTAAAAGTTTCTATAAATTTTGAATTTTTTTCTTTTACGTCATTATATCTACACGCATTGAACCAGGGCGTATTTAATTATTATTTTAAAGGTTTTCTAGTTGGGCAGAGTATTCACTCGGGCTCTTGAATCACCAGACACCGCACCATAAGTGTGAAGCTCCGAGAACTACTCTGCCTCCTCTCTCTCGCGAGGTTTTTATTAATTCAGGGCGTTGCTGATTGGCCAAGGAAAGGGAGATCTGTCTTCATAACCCGCGACTTTAATGGCTTCTCGCCTACTACCTATTTTTGATATCTACGGTAATTCTTCACTGGATTTTCCCTGATCTCATGATCACAGGGCTCTTTTGCTTCGTCCTTCTCCGAAGGCTAACAAGCTTCACCTTCAGATGAACTACCACTGAGGTGTGTGTGTGTGTGGGGGGGGGGTCATTGGAATCTCTTGCATCGGTCTCCAAACCAGGAATCGTCTTCCAAGTTTATTCCTAATTCAAATAACTGCTTACTTTCTCCCGATTCACACTCATCTTCAGCTGAGGGGTACGACCCCCAGAAGGGATTCAGGTCCTTCGCGTGTATGGGAATCTCATCAATCTGTACTGAATGTGAACTGAAACTTTGGTTACGCGACCTGTCCTAAACTTGGTCGTACACCTCCCTTGTGGGGTCTTAACACAGTCGATAACCCACACTTCGTATGTTCCTTGAGTATTGTAGGTTTCGGGTGGAGGTGTGCAATCGATGTCCCATACCTGGACGTATTACCAAGTGAAATCCGTGTCATTGTCGTTCAATACTTCGCTCGGTGGACCCCCGGTCATAAATGATTGATTCTCACTAGTGAAGGACACCGGGCGGAGTCTTGTCGACGTAGCGGTTGCGATATTGCGAATCGAGAGGGGCTGCAATCAATAAATGTCAGGAAATGTCCACCGGCGTAGTGGGTGATGTCCATCGTTAAACTGCTCAGGTTATTTTTTAACTCCAAACTTTTCTTTCCGCCAATGTATTGGTTCTGGGTCAATGCATTGTCAAACTTCAGAAAGCTCGACGACCGACCTTTCGAACTTTGCGAATATTGAAAGGTCAGGATGGTACGAGCCCAGGTCATTTGCTGCTGCTTCAAGGTCATTGTGTTCATTCAGAATGAGGCTCGGATAATCCGATTGGCGTCTTGTAAAAGTCTGGATGCGAATGTCATGCCGAACATTGATTGGACGACAGTCCTCCTACAAGCCGAGCCATGTGTTGCAACTCCGCCAAAAACTCATCTACTGTATGGATGATAAACAGTGTAGATGATAAAACCTCAAAGCCAAACAACTGATACGAGGCTTCGATCGTAAATAAAATTGTTAACCTGAAACCCGTACTTGAAAAAAAAATCAAACTTTTCAAGTCTACATCTCAGAAATAACAAGCCGTTACTCTTGAAGTTTCTCTAAGGCAAAATTAAAGACGTAATGGAATATATACCTTAAAGTAAAAAGTAAACATTTATTTATAAGTGCAGCAATTGAAATAATTATTTAGACAGGTTTAATACCCTGAGTTTTTGATAAATTATGTAAGTAACCGTTTCTCTTTACTTACTGTGGAAGATAAATATGTGGGGGGTACAATCGCGATGATGTCATCTAGTTTGTTTCTTGTCACGATTTGTATATTTAATATGAATTGATGTCTGCAATTTTTAATGCATAAAAAAGAAGTCGTCAGATACTAAAAACTGCAGCTATGCAAGAAGACAAGTATTTGACATAAATTGACTAACACGTTTATAATATTCAAGTAATTACCGCGCCTTTCACAAGACAACGTCTGATCTGTGCACTTAAATTCGTATGACTTTTTAATATCTTATTAATATTTTTATTCCTTTCTACCATGTTTTTTGTTGCGTTAATAGTGTGCCAAAGTTGACTATGGGGAATAAATTTTCGCGTTCTTTTTGTTGTAATAACAATTTATTTTTAAGCTCTTACAAAATTCAAATAATTGTCGGATTTTAATGAAATTTTCAGTAATTCTTCACAAATGAATGAAATCAAATTTAATTTTTTTTTTTTGAAAATCTTGATAAAAATATTTTTACAACCGTTACTTAATTAATTTTATGAAATTTCGAGATATTAAAATTGGATCCTCTTTATATATATATATATATATATATATATATATATATATATATATATATATATATATATATGTATATGTGTGTGTGTGTGTGTGTGTGTGTGTGTGTGTGTGTGTAATTTGGCAGCAACTTTTCTTTTAAACATGTAGTATTGAATGTTAAAGACAATATAGTCTTGCATATTTTCTTTTGAATTTTCTCATATTTTCTAATGAGACTTTTTATTTGAAAATGATTTCGAAATATGTATTGTCCATACGATGACCTAGCACTTTCGAACATCATTGTTCATCTTCAGGGTCAATATTTTAGTCAAAATTTTTTTAAACAAACATTTGCCAATTATATATATATATATATATATATATATATATATATATATATATATATATATATATATATATATTAGTTAAATTCAGAATTCCTTGGAGAATTTAAATCATCAATTTATTTTTGTCAACCAAAAATACCACATACCGAAAATATGCTTTGAATCATAGAATAAAAAATGCAATAAAACTAAGACATTATTTATATTTGAAAACATTTTAATTGCTTTTATAAATAAAATATATTAAGGACACTAATGTCGTAAGAAACAACAATTTGTTGATAAATAATGAATTTTTAAAAGAATTGTTTTCATTTTGTTCTCCGGCGACATCTATGGTATGATTCATCTCCACCATTAGTGGATCTGATCTGAACACAGAAGAACCCTGCTGGTGTGCAGTGTACATGAAAGCTCTGCCTAAGCAGAAGCTTTCACGGCAGCTACAACAACAGACGCATCAGCAGCTACAACTAGATCAGGAGCAACAACCGGGGGAACAAGGTCAATTATCGCTGCACGAACGTCCTTTTTGTCGTAATAACTAGATATAGGTATGGAGGTGGGGGTTAATTCCTCTGCCTAGATGATCTTCTTTAAAAAGTTGCGAGGGAGGATGATGACGAGGACAAAGTGTGTAAAAAAAGGAAGTCCAGCCGTAATAGGACGGAAAGGGCCATAGAATATCCAAAGCCCCAATCAGCCTCCCTCTCGCCAAGCAGGAAAGAAGACCCCTATTCTCTCACTAAAGTTTTGCCGTCACCCTTCCCCAGAGCAGCCCCGTCACAAGTCACCAAACAACACCTCCTGAAAAAAATCTTTCACCAAGGGGATAGCTTTATGGCAAGTGGACAGAAAAGCCCATGTAAGGTATCTGACATCCAGAGAAAGTCCCTCCTAAGGCCTTTGTTTAAATGCACTTCCATGGACAGTAAGTTTACGGAGGATACGAGAAACTTTCCCAAGGCCCTGATGTTCCTAATCAGGAATACGGGGGTGGGGACCTGAAAGTGTAGGAACATTGGCTGAGGCTTGAGTTTTTCTCTTACCTGGCGATTCATTCCGAGCACACTATATCTCAATGACGTAGCCTTCAGTTGGGCCTGGGCGGAATTAACCGAATATCCTCGGTGTGACCTTGGTCTAGAGGAAAAGGTTGCACACGCCTTGTACCCTCGTTCTTGGACTATGTGGTGAGTTGACGGCTCGTATTGATCCCAAACGTCTCGTGTCCATCGATCTCGCATACGTGTGCGATAATCCGTCACCACCGTTCTCTGTGATGAAACGAATGGTGCTTCTTACGTTGATAGACATGGCAAGAATCATGATATGGACGTCGCGAATTGAAGGAAATTTTGCGATACGAACACTATTCTAATCAGGTTCTGGTCGGATTCTTTTGGCATCAGCTCAAGGTGGAGATCAGAAGTAAGAGAAAGCGATTTTTATCGACAGATTGTAACGAAAGATGTTTAAAATTAGCGAGTTTGTGAGTGAATTGAGCCAGCCTTGATTTTCTTTTCTTAAGCCCCCTTTGGCGCAACAGGTCTGTTTCCCTGTGGATTCTCCCTTGGTTAAGTTAGACACTGTATGGTTACCTAGATAATGTGAGTAAATGTTGTTCTTGCGCTGTTCCCGGCTCTCTCTCTTTTGTGTTGATTCATGTCGAGATTCACAATCTCCCCAGTTTGTTTGTTTTTTTTGTTTTGTTTTTTTTTTGTCTTCAGTTTTCATCTCGACTCTGTCAGCCTTTGTTTTCTTCCCGCTCCGTAATTTTTTATTTTTAATCCTTCCTCCGCCTTCCGTTACTGAGTGAGCTATTTGATTCTGTCCAAGGCACAATACAGTAGACATTCTTATTATTTTTGTCGGCTACTTGGGTCATGCTAACATCTGTTATGTCCAATTTGAACGTCCTGTTATACTTTAGTTTCGTTTTCTGGGTTCATCCCCTTCCCTCACATTTGATGGGGGGGGGCATATATTTTTGTATATTTAAAAAACAGCTAGTAAAAAAGATATTTGAGCTGTTTGTACATATTGAAATTTTATAACATGTTTTTTTTTTCAGGTTCCCTGTGAATATGATAAGGGTGGGTTTTTGTAGTTAATGAGCAATGTAATGAATGAATGGTTCGTGAATCTGATTAGCTAGGTCGAGAATGGAAAATGTCGACCGGCCTTACCTCACCCCCGCCGTTGGCGTTGTTCTGCAATTGTTTCAATTGAAGTAATAAATAAATGCAGATCAAAGCTCAGTTTGTCGGGCTCTCTGCTTTCGAGCGGAGCGGAATTCAGACGAGGCTATGACTTCGTTTTTATTATTCTATTTTTAATTTATTTCTAATTAATTAAAAGGAATATTTTATTTATTCATTATACGAGGGTCATTCAATAAGTAAGGTGAATTTTTCGGTATAAGGACTTCTAATACAGATAGAAGCTTACTCTTTTTTATTTTGTTTTTGTTTACTTCTTTTTCACATGGATTTAATTTCTTTTGCAGATTAAAAAAAAAACTTTGAGAGTTTTGGCGATTAACAAACATGGCCGACCAAGAAGCATGCTCCAGAATTGAACAGCGGTCAGTTTTTGGTTTCTGAAGGGGGCAAACCAGTTGAAATTCATAGGAGAATGTCAACTGTGTATGGTGCCACATGTTTCAGCCAAACAAATGTCTACAAGTGGGCTAAATTGTTTAAAGAAGGACGGAGCAGTGATGAGGATGAAGAAATGCCTGGGAGGCCTACAGAAGTGAGGTCTCCTGAGGTGATCAAATCAGTCAATGACCTCATTCAGTCTGACAGAAGGGTGACAGTGGATGACATTGCAAGGACTTTGAGCTTATCTGTTGGGACAAACGCAGGGGTCATCAGTCAGAAGGAGTCATTTTGCATCATGACAACGCAAGGCCTCACACAGCAGCCCAAACGGTGCAGACCATCAACGAGCTGGGCTGGGAACTGCTCCCTCATCCCCCTTACAGCCCAGACCTTGCCCCTTCAGACTTTCACCTGTTTGGTCCCTTGAAAGCGTTCACGAGAGGCACGAAGTTTAAAAGTGACGATGAAGTCAAAAGTGTTGTGAGCGACTGGCTGAGACATCAGTCCAAAGATTTTTACGCTGAGGGAATACGGAAGCTTGTGCACAGATGGGAAAAGTGCATGACAGTGCTGGGAAACTACGTCGAAAAAAAAAAGAAAAAAAGTAAGCTTCTATCTGTATTAGAAGTCCTTATACCGAAAAATTCACCTTATTTATCGAATGACCCTCGTAGTTTCTATTTGTTCTTTAGCTTAAACTCTATCGATCAATTGTGTTTTTAAAAGTATCCTTTGATCAGTTCATGATATTGCACAGATTTTATATATTATTAGGAAGTTTTATATTATTTTTATTACGAATATTTAAAATATTATATTTGATAATTTATTTATACATCGGTACGAATAACTTAGATTTGTTTAAACGTAACGTTTGGTGAGGAACAGAACGAGGTCATCTAATGCAGTTAGGGACGTCACAGGGTGTAAGGATTCGTCGTTTCACCAGATAAAATCTTCTTAGGACGTGAGTGTGGGATCCCCACCACCACAACGCTTTTACCACTAAAATTTTACATAAGTAATGGGTGCAGAGCGAAGAAACAGGTAAAGATCTTCAGTCAGATTTATCTTTATATTGCTATAGTTAGGTCGTTTTTATTTTTGAAATTTCTTCGCCAAATAAGATTGTATTGAGCAGATCATCGTCAATTATTATTATTATTATTATTATTATTATTATTATTATTATTATTTTCTTTGATATCTGGCGTTTACACATTTCTTTCCGGGTCCCGCCCAGGGACCTAAGGTTAGAAATGGCATCATGACACTTTCCACTGCAAAAAAAATAAAAAAATAATTACATAGATAAAGCCCTTCGTAAAGTGTGGGCTGTACTTGTCAGAACATTTTTTTGTATCTCTTTGAGGCATGGACTTCCAGGGATCCCTTCAATCAGCCTACTGGAATCTTTTCCAACCAGTCCAAGGGCTCCAACTACAACAGGAATTGTTGATGTTCCCATGTGCCACATTTTTGAGATTTCTATTTCAAGGTCCTTGTATTTTGACAGTTTTTCAAATATATTCAAAGACACATTGCAGTCTGCAGGGACTGTCATATATTATTATTATTATTATTATTATTATTATTATTATTATCATTATTATTATTATTATTATTATTATTATTATTATTATATGACAGTTATTGCAGCCAGTTGAAAACCGACGTGTTGGAAATGCGGTCAGACTGGTCACATGGCCTCTTCTTGTACAAGGAAGAATGCTTCTGAGATTCCGACCCCGGTCGACCAAAAATACCCCCCTCTACCTGTTACTAATAGTTCCGCGGCGCCCACAATTGTCATGTCAGCGGCTGGCATCGGTGTTACGAAACCTTCGACGCCCGCAAGTGCGTTAGTGAAGAATGCAAACGGGAATAGATGGTCGTTGACAAGAGCAGAGGGAAGATCCAGACAGCGGGACCTCAGTCTCCTGAATCATCCACGGTTAAGGACAGGGTTAGGGTTAGAGCTGTTTTTGAAATTTCTTCGCCACTTAAGACTGTATTTAACAAATCATCGTCAATTATTATTATTATTATTATTTTATTTCATTTCTTTCCGGGTCCCGATATCATGATGTCATTTCTAACCTAAGGTTAGAAATGGCATCATGACATTTTCCCCTGAAAAAAAAAACACAACATATTTTACATGGACAAAGTCTTTCGTAAGTTATGGGCTGTACTAGAGAGAAGAATTTCTTGTATTTCTTTAAGGCATGGGCTTCCAGGAATCCCTTCAATTAGACTACTGGAATCTTTTCCAACCAATCCGAGGGTTCCAACTACAACGGGGATTGTTGATGTTCCCATATGCCACATTTTTGAGATTTCCATTTCAAGGTCCTTGTATTTTGATAGCTTTTTGAAGATCTTGAAAGATACATTGCAGTCTGCAGGTACTGCCATATCAATAAGGAGGCAACATTTTTGTGTGCGATCTCTAATAACAATGTCTGGGCGGTTGACTTTGATTGTTCTGTCTGTGTGTATTGTATAGTACCATCAAATTATTATTATTATGATTATTATTACTATTATTATTACATGTTTTGATTTCTGTTGTATATTCATTTACTTCCGGGTCTCAACTAGAGACCTAAGATCAGAAATGGCATCATGACATTTTCTACTGAGTATTTTTTAAAACCACCAAAAAGATTACGTACATTTTACATAAATAAATCCCTTTGTAAATTCTGAGCTCTTCTTGTGAGTACAATTTTTATATTTCTTTAGGGCTTGGGCTACCAGTGACCCCTTCAATGGGTCTATCGGGACCTTTTCTAATCAATTCAAGAGATCCAACTACAACAATATTTATTGATGTCCTCATCTTCCACATTTTTAGAGTTCCATTTCAAGATGATTGTATGTTGATGTTTTTCCTTCGAAGATACATTACAATCTGCAGGGACTGACATGTCAATAGGACAGCAGATTCTGTTTTTGTGGTCTCTAATCACGATGTCCGAGCGATTAGTTTTGATTGTCCTGTCGGTGCGTATTGTAAAATCCCATAAAATTATTACAGGTTCCATCTCGGTAACCGTAGCACTTACTTGCAGTTTCCTTCACGTAAAATTTGCATATATTCCAGTGCAGATACTGACCCACTCTGTCATGACGAGGCTTATCTTGCCATATGTTTCGTATTTGGTAGATTGTATTTGCTTCCTTTATTAAGGTTCTTTGCCGCTGCAGTACTTGTATTATGTTTATTTGCATTTCTTCACTCACTTGAAATTCCCTTTTGAATTTGTTGCTTTCCTTTATTACTGAATAACATTACTTATTTCTTTCATGTTCTTTGACATAGATCATCACCCTGTCTTCTGTAGTTTTTCAGGTATATTTGAAGATCGATTATTGTGGTTTTGTAAGGCAGTTCTAGTTGAACTAATCCCCTGCCTCCTTCGGATCTGGACATATGCATACTATCAACATAAGCATTGAGATGATTCATGCGATGGCAAGTGAGAAGCTTTTTTGTTTTGGCGTCCACTCGCTTCATGTCAGGTATGATCCCGTTAAAGATGTTGAAACTGTATTGCCAAGGTGTTTATGGTTGATATTCTGTTTGTGAATATATATATGAATTATGTCTGTATATATATATGTATATGTATATGTATATATATATGTATATATATGTATATATGTATATGTATATATATGTTTATATATATGTATATATATGTATATATATGTATATATATGTATATGTATATATATGTTTATATATATATATATGTATATATATATGTATATATATATACGTATATATATATATATGTATATTTATATGTATATATATATATGTATATATATATATGTATATATATATGTATATATATTTATATATATGTATATATATATGTATATATATTTATATATATGTATATATATATATGTATATATATATATATGTATATATATTATATATATGTATATATATGTATGTATATATATGTATATATATATATGTATATATATTTATATATATGTATATATATGTATGTATATATATATATATGCATATATATATATATATGCATATGTATATATACATATATATATACATATACGCGCTTTCAGGATCGCTATCCAAATCTTTTTTTAGCAAATTTATGGACTTGTAGTCGTCTAGTTCCTCCCCAACATGTTCGTTCTTCTTCAAAAGCGTGAGGGAACCAATTGTTGAATGCCGCTGTAAAGATAAGAAGAAACATATGTGACAGCCTCAAATACAAGACCTGCCTCTGCCAATCCTCTTTAATGCTTTGTGGACTTCGCCCTTTTTTATTTCACCCTCACGGCCAGCCGATTCAGTCGACGAGTCAAGGAATGTCAGCTAAATAGCTGGCCAAACGCCTCGCACATGTTTTTAGGAGACTGCAGATTCTTTTTACTAACATTCTATACAGGTAGCTTACCACCTGGGTAGCAGTTTAGTATATTTTTTAAAATATTAAACTAGATATTCTTGTTTAGCATATAGCCGGTTTTGCATACAAAGCTGGTAAATTTTGACATACATTTTTTATTTACCCGTACATTATTATATTTTTTTAAATCAATGTTTGTTATGAAGAATAATGCAGAAAAAATATTAAATTAAATTTTTATTCAATTTTTTTCAAATGTGCAAATTTCTGTATAGTAATTTTGGAAAATTAGCAATGAGAAGGTTACATTCAATTTTTTGTTTTCTTACAACAAAGGTATCAACATATTTCATGTGTGATAAAGAAAAAACAAATTTTATAATCAAGTTATTCGTTATTATGAAGAATAATAGCATAAAGGAAAAAATTAAATTGTCTTTCTGTGACAAAATTATTAATAACGACATTTTGTTAATGCATTTCGCTGTTTAAAATAATCGCAAAAATGTAAAACGAGAGGAATGGACCCCCTGAAGGGGGCGGGATATAATATGGTCAGTGCGCCCCATATAAGGGAGAGATGTCACAAGAGGCCCACTAGCATTTAAAAAAAGAAAAGACGTGAATCTGACAGGTCAACAAAAGGACAACAAACGACAAACTTACACTTAATACAAAATGTATTTACATCATCTTCAAAAGTATGCGTTGGGATTAAAGGAACATGAGCAAAAAATGAAGCAAGTGATGGAGACAGAATGAAGTAAATTCAAGAAGATTGACCGGCTAGAAGATGTAGATAACAGAACTGTGACTAAATGTTAAAATTAGATTCCATGTAAGTTAAGTTGGCATGTAAGTCCACAGTTCGAAAGCTCTGTTCACATATCCGGCGAAAGTGTTGAAAAGTTGCTGGTTAAGTCCAATGGGGGAACCTTTAACCGAAGTGTGCGGAGTAGGTTATTTGAGGTTTGGATGATATAGCCAAGGAGAAGAATGTTCTATTTAAATGCCCGGTGCTGGCGTTGCGTAGTTGCTGGTTAAGCCCAATGGTGAACCTTCCGTAGTATTTTACCCGAAGTGTACAGAGTAGGTTATTTGAATTCTGGACGATATGCATGCGGCAATTTCCTTAACAAGGGGAGTAAAGGTTGATAGAAAAACCGGAAGCAGGGGCCATTAACGCGCATCAACCAGATCAGTTAGGTTGAAGTAAGGGCGGGAAATAATAAATGACAGGAATGCCGGAAGTACGAGTTTGTTGTAGCCGGAAGTAATTAAGGCCAGGAATACCGGAAAATAAGGGTCTGTCGTAGCCGGAAGTAGTTTAGGTCAGGAATGCCGGAAGTAAGTGTTGTTCATGATGACGGTAGTCTTTGAGTATAGAATCCAGAGGTTGGCAGTGAATATTTCGAAGACAGTAGGGAAGCGTAGTTCAGGTTAGCAGTGGATATCCCGATAAAGTAGCAGAGCGTAATTCAGTAGTTATTCCTTCTGTTCTTTCTTCTGACAGGTTGGCACTGGATATTCGGAGAGAGTAAACAAAATGGCCGCCTTTATACACGACTGATTGAATATTTTACGTCTCCTGATTGGTTAACCTTCTTTTGGGGAACTATAAAGAGAGTCAAGTCATTTGGGTTGGTTCACTAGTTACTTAAGTACCCATAATAATCTAACAGTAAGTGTCTGTGGTAGCCAGAAGTAATAAAGGGAAAGAGTGCCGGAAATAAGAATAGATAGAAAAGCTCAACTAGCGTCCAGGCAAAAATAGATTTTTTAAAAAAAGAATTCATTTGTCCTTGTTAAAGAAAAACAAATTATTCATAAAAATTTAATTTTATATTTAATATGTTCATTTTATATTCATTGTTGAAGAACAAAAGCAGAAGAAGACAAATATTAAATTGAAATTAACTTTATGAATTCTTTCTGACACTTGTGTGAATTTCGAACCGAAAAAGTTTGTTTGGATATGCAAGTTCAGATAAAATAAATAAATATTATAATTACTCCAGCATTTAAAATAATAAAATTAAGTTTGTCCGGAAATAAAAAAAGAAAAAAATTCTTGGTTCTCAGCTGCTTGCTTCGCTGCTATTGCTCATGTGGTGTCTGCCCTCTTGGCAGTTGCCAAGAGGGCAGACACCACATGACACGACACAGCATGATCAGGGTTGCCAACAGTTGCAACTCTGATCATGCTGCAGTGTCTCCTTTTACCTCTCGCCCAGCAAAGAACCTCTTACCAACAGAACATGTTTCAACGACAAAAACTGGGACTCCTTTCCTTCGATATGTCCCCTCGATTGTGGTCTGTAATCTCCCCCGTCCAAAATTGCGCTTCTGAGGGTCACCTCTGGGTAAAAGCTGGAAGCGAGTCTTTAATCCCCGCAAGAAAATACAAACGCGCTCATTCTCAGCTTTTGCTCAGCTGCTGAATCACTACGCCTCTACCGCAGCGACATTGCTGATTGTGACAGACGTCTCTTTGCCTCTGCCCACAATGAGTGCAAGCAAAGTGACTATTTGCCGAAAGAATGAAACAACGTAGTGCATCTCGCAAGTTCGCTTCTAAAGATTATTGGCGTCTCTGCAAGAGCGAACAACAGCAAATCTGCAATACCTCCTTTATTCAACCAATTTAATCTCCTGACTTCCTCAGCTGATAAGGCTGAATGCTTTGCTCGGAAATTCTTATCCAACTCAACTCGCGACTCATCCGGTGTACCGACACCCGATTTTCCACCTAGAACTGAGGCTCTATTGAGCGAGATGCACATAACCCTCTCGGTGGTATTGGGCATCGTCTCCCATAAGGATAGTGTTGGGATGGGATACCACCCGTTGTGCTGAAGAAATGTGCTCCTGGACTGGCTCCTGTCCTCTCCAAGCTATATAACTACTTCCTTAACGACTTATGCATTCCAGTCTGTTGGAAGTCCTCATCCGTTGTCTATGTCTTTAACAATTCTAGAGACCCTTCTGATCCATCTAACGACCTTCCTATCAGTCTCCTACCACTCTTCAGCAAAGTCTTCGAGACTTCAATCTACGCCGAAGTAATTAAGCACCTTACATCCCATGGTCTGCTCTCTGACAAGAAATATGTTTTTCGCTTTGCCCGATCTACAGCTGATGTGCTTACGGCCATAGCTGAATTCGTTAACCAAGCACTTCACAATAACGGATAAGCTCCAGCTGTGGCTCTTGATATCTCTAAAGCGTTTGATAGGGTTTGGCATGTCGGCCTTCTTCGTAAGGATCGGGGATACGGAATTTCAGGACGAGTATTTCACTTAATAAAATAATTGCTATCAAACCGACTCAAAAACAAAGCTGCTTTCATTTAGCAACCGTAGAGAACCTCCCTGTTTCCCATTATAATGCCTGAGGCTCAACTTCATGTGAGCGCCTCTCTGTGCCTGCTTGGTATCACGCTGTCTGCTGACCTAAGATGGAACAAATACATTAAATCAATAGTTTCATCAACCGCAAGTAAAGTTGGTTGTCTGTGTCCTGCCAAAAAGGTTTTTTCTCGCCTGAGCCCGTCCTTCAAATCTATAAATCAACCATTCTCTCTTGCATGGAATACAGCTGACATATATGATCTAGAGCCCCCGCTGTTCGTTTCAAGGTCCTTGACAAAATCCAGAGACGGATATGCAATGTGGTTGGTCCTGATCTGGCATCTCGTCTACAGTCACTTTCTCACTTTTCTACAAGTATTTTCAAGGCACCTGCTCCGACGGGCTACTATCGCTGGTTCCCAAACTGCATGAATTTAATCGTGTTACTAGTTTGGTACCTCAGTCCCGCCCTTTCAATTTCGAAACAGTTAAATGTAGTTGGCTTTTCTACTCCAAGAGCATCATATCTCGCATTTCCCAGACTTTTGATTGCTTTGCTGACAATTAGAGACTTCAAATATTCAAATGAAATGTCAATCGATATCATCTGATGCCTTGATCTAATTCCCCGTCCGTCTCTTCATCCTTTCCTCAGTCATGTCTCTTACTCTTGCTCCCGCTCTCTGCGTGCTCGTGGCACTCCCGCCTTGCTTGGCGTGAAATGATTAAAAAGATTGCCAAAGTTTGTAAACTTATGAGTTTCGAAGACGGAAAAGAAATATCTAAATAAATTTACGCCTGGTACGTTTTAATATTTAAGATATTAATCCGGCCATAGAATCAATAGAATTACATATAAGGAATTTTAATGAAAGTTTTAATGATTTATCGATAGAAAGTGATTTCTAAATAGATTTACACCTGCTACGTTTATTTAAATATTTATGAATATTTATCCCGCCAGAGATTCCAGAAAAAACATTGGAAATATATCCGTTTACCTGTTTGCTTATATTTTCTTCAGTTCTATTTCCTGTCTCCATCGCTATTGGCAACAATTCCTCTTAATTGTCACGCAGAACACGTGAAGGAAATGAATAATAGGGAAAAGTGAAAGATTTTAACACTAAATATTACCATTTATCTATCATCAGTAAACAGGACGCAATGTCTTTCATAAAAACATACACATATATTTTATTTACTGAAAGTGTTCCTCATTGAACAACATTGACTTTACTTACTCTTTGAGAAAATGCAAGACTTTATTTATTGGATTGCCTCTCTCTTCATTGCAGTCTTTGAATGAAATGACTTGAAAACGTATGCAATTAAGAAAGAATTGTGTGGTATTTGAATGAAATAGTTGAATGCAATAACCATTTTTATTTTATTCCTTTTTATCTTCTGCGGCGATGACTTCTTCGAGAAATCTTAAATAACACCAATTCTTTCAGTGTCTGATATGTTAATTGCATCAATAAAACCATTACCTCGAAATGCAACAGGGAATTCAGATCGGAGACGAAACATACGCTGAATGTTTGATCAAGGTCGAATTAGGAGAGTGAGAAAATATTTGAACCAACCAGAGAAAATATTTATTGGGTTGCCTTTCTCTTCATTGCAGTCTTTGAATGACATTGTTATTGAAGATATATTCTTGAAGACATGTGCATTTACGAAAGAATGGTGTGGACTTTGAATAAAATAGTTGAATGCAATAACCATTTTTTATGTTATTCCTTTTTATCTTCTGGAGAGATGATTTCTTTAAGAAATGGTGAACAACACCAATTCTTCGAGAGTCTGATATGAAAATTGCATCTATAAAACCACTGCCTCCATATACACCAGGGAATACATTTGGGGAAATAATACGAAGTTAATTTTAACTGATGCCCAGTTAAATGGACGATAGTGTAATTATTGAAATATTCTTGTTACGACTTCTGTCATATTCAAATCAAAGCCGGGTGTCCTTTGAGTATGACAATATGACGTTTCGATGCTGTCTTCGATTCTAAATCTGCGTGTCATGACCTCTTATGTATGATTGCTTCTTAAGTTTTGTTTATCCCTTACTTTGAAATTAGCATAGGCCATTCTGATTGGTTGATCTGAATAAAGACACAAAGCATAATCTTGCGTGGGTGCATAGGCGATCTTGCGGTGTGAGGGACAGCATCCTGAGGAGACAACCAATGTCTGGAACGCTTGGGAGTTTCGTACAGAACCCACTTTTCATCACTGGTAAGCACTCGATTGAATAAGGATGCGGTACGGTGGCGAGAAAGCAGCGATACGCAGACTGCCACTCGTTGTCCCTTGTGGACCTCCAACAGCGTTTGCGGAACCCACTTTCTCAGTTTGTACGTCTTACCTAGGCGGTGCAGGTAAAGTCTAAATGTTTCATCGGAAACGTTGAACTGTCTTGCAAGTTCACCACACATTAGACTACTGTCCTTTTGAATGGCCACCTTCAGGATTCCGTCATTCAAGGAGAGACAAATCTCCCGACTTGAATTTTTGAAACCAACCCCTTGCAGTCGTTCATCCACAGCACTATCCACAAACGCTTGACATATGCAGCGACTTGATGCAGCTGCTGATAAGCCCACTTTGAAGTCGTAAAGCAAACAGCCCCGAACGAGATCTTTAGACACTTCCATCCTTCTCACAGCTATCCGGCCTGTAACTGATGGCACGGTGCGCGTGTTTTTTATAACGTCTGATGTTCCTAATTCCGGCTGTCCGAATTTGAAAGCAATTGCTACACGCATTTCGTATATATTTCAACTTCATTCAATGACTAATCAAAAATCCGACAGAACTTTTTTGGTTGCCTTGTTATATATATATATATATATATATATATATATATATATATATATATATATATATATATATATATATATATTGGACACGACATATCATTCAGCAATCTCTTTTGTTTACATTTTGTTACTTTACGAATATTCGCTTCCCGGTCTTGAATGACATTCAATTAACAAAGCAGTCAACTGCCAGAATTTCTCTTTGTTTACATTTTCAATACGACGTAAATATTGACTGCGACAAGCGGCCGGTTTTATCAAGACAAAATTATTTCTGAATCGGCAAAAGAATGTTTCTACTGTTTTTTGCATTCCTGCTTTCGTATTCATAACTGATTCGCCGATCAGTTTATCAGGAGGAAAAAAATACCTTTTTTTTTCCTTCGCTTCATATTTCAATTCAAGTTTTTCACTATAACATTTTCATGCTTAACTTTTTTTCAACCCTTCCAATGCTCTAATTCCATCCGGGGTTTTCGCATGAACCTAATTTTCGCATGAACCTAAATTTAATCCTAATTTCACACCAATATTGTCACGACAGTATCACTATCATTTCAACTGCTACCAGTCACCATTTGTAGTGTCACACACACACACACACATACACACACATATATATGTGTGTGTGTGTGTGTGTGAGAGAGAGAGAGAGAGAGAATTCTCGGATATTCAGGTGTCATTCACTAACACGTGATACACGCTTGAGTGATCATGCATTTTTCGATACATAACAGACTAGGCAGAATATTTTCCAACAGTAGGTTGGCCTTGCTTTCTGCTTTGGGGGTGGGAATTTATACCTTTCCCAAGCGTATTTGCACGTAATTGAATGTAAGGAACCCGACTGAGATTCGAACTCGGCTCTCCGATTTATTTTTCCGAGCCAATATCCATTACACCGCACCACACACATATATATAAATATATATATATTTCTCATTTTCCCTTTTGCCATCTATAATTTAGTCATGCCGAGTTTTACAAAGCGAATCGAGGGCGTCCGTTAAACTTTAAAATTATTGAAGCGAAGAGGAGGTTGGAATGAATGGCCAGCAAAAAAGTGAAAGTTGTGATACATTTATTCAGAACCTGTTTGGCCATATAATGACGTAACAGAAGCAAATAGAAAATTTTATTTATAACAAACATTTCGTTTGAAAAGCGATAATTTTGCAAGTCAAGCTGTGACTGATCCTGAATAAAAGTCTTGCTCACGCTCAACACAAAGCTAAACTTTTTTTTACATTCGCCTCCTTAATTCAAACAGCTGAACACTGTCCAGGTGATAAGACCCCAGATTCAAGGCAAGTAACCATTTGTTTTTATTGACAGACGGAGATAAATATATGATGAGTTCAATTGTGATTATGTAATGTAGCTAACCTCTTTTCGCAAGATAATTTCTATATTAATACGCGTCAGTGTCTGTACACTTCAATGCACGTCGCTGAAGTAACGCAAACCAACTGTCAGATCCAAAGACTGACTACAGCCTTTCAAGCAAACAACAAGTTTTCTGGCCTAAATCTTTCAACAGATTTGTATGTAGAAATATTCAAGTACATTCCTCAAGACAGAGTCTGGCTTGTCAATTGAGTTAATTAACATTTAAAATCACTATAAAAGGGGAACATATTTAGGCTGAAACCTTTTGGAAAAAAACTCGTCTGGAAAGAGACTTCAATTACTATGTTCATCACTTAAATCTGAGGCCCTGGGCAGGGAATATTTGTTCCCAGTGACTTACTCTCACCACCATTTTCTCTCTTGTTATCAGTTCTGCATTCATTTATATTTCGTCCTATTAATGAAAATCTTAAATATGTATGTAAATAATGAAGAGAAACATTTGAAAATTTTATTAACGACGCGTTTCGCTCTCTTTGGCGTTTTCAGTTTAAAATGAAAGAAATCTAAAACTGAGGAAAATGCCTTTGTATCTCTGAGGATAAGTCGGTAACATAAATCAAATTAATTTACCTTATCACCTCCCGATGTCCAGACAGCGTTCATGTCTGCTTTCCTGTCTGTTTCCTTTATTTATGTCTGTATTAGAGCCGTTTGGTATTGCAGGATTTTAAATCACGAACATTTTGTTATCTATCTATCTATCTATCTACACACACACACACACACACACACACACACACACACACACACACACACATATATATATATATATATATATATATATATATATATATATATATAATATTAGTGGTAAATATACACATACATATGCAATCATATGTTTAAAATATAAATATATATACATACATACATACACATACATATATGTATAAAAATAATTCCAAGAGGATAGAATCCAGGTAGAACTCAATGTCCAGGACAGGGTAAGGATATAATAAAAAGACTTAAACACTAATATTCCATGGTCATAATTTATTCCATTGGAATCGTAAATACGATCCAATTCATCAGACCTACAAATTCAAAAAGAAAACAGAAAAAACATCTGGAATAAAAAAATAAAATTTAGTGAGAGTGTATGTATGAGCGTGTGGGGCGAATGCTAGAGTGAATGAAAGCCAAAGGGAGGTCAACAGACGAGAGAAGAATAGGAAAGTCTAAAGATGAAAGGGGGGATTAAAATTTAACAGAGAGAAGTTTTGAAAAGGTGAGGCAAAGACGGTTTAAGTGAGAAAACTAGGCATATTTTCAAATGTCTGATACAATTAAAGATACACCGGAAGAGTGTATACATTTCTTGGTGACATACACACACAATAGACGATAAAATCATAAAGCTCGGAAGATGAGAGACGGAGAGGAAAAGAAAAAGGCGGTGGAAGGAGGTAGGTTGGGGGAAATAAAACCGAAGGGCCTTTATAAAAGTGCTGCTGTGCAATCAAGAAAATTTGACAAAGGTAATATCGACTACAGGTTACAAATCTAATCTAAACATATAAAAATAATGATTATCTAAACTAGCAAGGACCTAAATTTCTATGTTCAAAAACACATACGTATACGCACATACACAACAAATATTAATATTTTCACGTACATACATACATATAGACATGTACACACATACCCATACATATACATATACACACATATACATATACACATACACACACACACATACACATATACATATATATATATGTATACATACATATACATACACATACATACCCATACATATATATATACACACACATACATACATATACACATATATCTACACACATCCACTCTTACATATATACACATTTACGTAAATACATACATACGCATACGTGTACATAAACAATATATACATAAAACCTTACGCATCTCCATACAAATACCTAAACACACCCATCTAAACAAATAAACAATGCATCCCTCTATCTATCCGCCAAACTAAACATACATATGTACATATACACACATATACAGATATATATATATATGTGTGTATATACATACATACCTAAACATGCACACACACATATAAACATACATACATCTATATACGCATATATACACATATATACACACATATACATACACATATATATCCATATACATACACATTCGTTAACGGCCAGACTTCATATTTTAGCGGCCATATTTGTTTTTGTAATTTGTTAGTTTCGTATTTTTTCTCGAATCTTTCTTTGATTTTCGAGTTTTATTACTGTATTATTTTATTGCTGTTTGACTTTCTTTATGTTTTTTTTACCTTTTTGTACGTGTAACCTTTTCGTGCATCGTCCTTTTAAAGGCATTTTGTGATTGTTTTGTATATTTAATTTTTGTCCGCATTTTTAAGTTAAACGTTTTATTCTTGTCTGTATTTTGCGTAAGGTTTTGTCTTTTGCACGTCTAACTGTTTTATTGTATTTGTTTTAGTAATTTATTTATCTTTTTATTTCCCTGATATTTTAGTCTTGAGGCAGCTGAAGCGGCTGGGTGCGAGGGTCCCATCACAAAGTCGGAAATCTGAGAAGCGTTGAAACAGGTTGGCCGGAATAAATCTCCGTGATTAGATGGTCTTCCCTACGAGGTTTACTTGAGACAGTCCCCTATTTTTTGTTCCTTTGCTGGAACTGATTTTCAACAACTGGATGAAGCAAGGGTTCATACCTGTTTGGACGCACCCACCTTCACAACCACAATAGACTGATCCTATTATTATAAATAGAACAGTAGTTCTAGAGACTGTGAGTAGTGTAGCAGAGACTTCTGTAGTGATCAGTTACACTTCCGTTTCTCGACCGGAAGATACCGTTGGACTTTATTACTATTACTTATTGTTACTACTAACCTACGTTCGTTCTACTACTAATCTCTCTGATGTAAATACCTCTCTGAATATACCAGTATTTTCCCTACGACTGTGTTTGTTCGTTATTACCATATACTCACGTGGAAACACTCAACATCCCAACAGTGGCGACGAAGGATGTTTTATTGATCTCAACAATACCTCAGCGCTTCACCAGGGGTGTAATCAAGTTGCTACGCAAGGACAAGAACGGTGGAGATGGGATAGGTAATTTTCGCACTTTAACTATGTTGAATACAGAGTTAATGATTTTGGCAAAGATCTTAGCCAACCCTTTGCAGGCTGTGCTGTGTAGTCTATTTGGCTCCGAACACACTGTGCTGTGAAGGGCAGGACTATTCAGGACAACCTTCATATGGTACGCTTCATTCAGAAAGTCGACAGTGAAGCCGCGCTGATCAATTTAGATCAGTCCAAGGCCTTCGATAGGGTTGACCATCGATTCCTGGAGGCTGTCCTTTCGGCGGCCGGTTTCGGGCCGTACTTTCGTACCTGGATCCAACTTCTGTATGCGACTCTCGGTGCACTGGTGGGGGTGAATGGGGTACGATAAAAGCCTTTCGTATTGTCTCGCTCCATTCGTCAAGGTTGTCCGCTTTCGCCTTTGCTTTACGTTCTTGCGTTTGAACCTTTCCTTCGCAAGTTAAAGGCGAATCCGGTCCTGCGCGGAATTTCCCTGCCTGGGGCTACCACCTCGGCCAATTAGTCGGAGATGCGAGCGAAGGCCGAAATCTGTGGTCCTGGAAGAATCTTTCCTTGAACGGGAGGGCGGAAGTATGTGTTTCACACATCTACCCGATTCTCCTTTACCGACTCTCTGTACTTCCACTTCCGTATACCACACTAATGTCATTAGTAAGGCTTTTGTTCTCTTTCTTGTGAAGAGGCAAAGCCGCTATGGTATCTCGAGAGATCTGTTGCCTTCATCAATCTGAAGGCGGTCTGGTTATGTCTAGCATTGAGATTCGTCAATATATGCTTCGCATCGGGTTCCTATATCGAATGTGTCGCGATTCGGATGAGGAGAGCGCCTTCTGGAAGGAAGACGCCCGCAAAACTTTCCCATCCCTGAGAAGTGTGCACTCGAGTGAGGAGGAGGCCCATCGTTTTCCCCGAACCGAATGCTCCTTCTATTGTGAGTGTCGTATTGCTCTGAAACGCCTCTTATGGGCGTCGGGTGACCTCTCCAACGTCCAGGCGTTGTCTCGTAGGGCATTATATCAAGTGTTAGTCAGGGGGAGGGGGCGTGCGTGATGAGTTGATTGACGAGCTCGCTCTTACGAAGCAGGAGCCTCGCTCAATATGGCCTTAGGCGCCCGGGATGAAATGTCTCAATAACGATGAGGCATCACTCACATCGTCTGGGTCGCCAAAAGACTTTGTTCAGCGGGCTTGGAGAAATCTCGAAACTGCCGTCGCTGTAGTTGGGTAGTCTAGACCATTGGTCACGCCTTTTTTCATTGCAGGGTGTAGCGCCGTTGTGTAGGTTTGTTGAAGGTCTCATGGTCCGCATGCGGCAGGGAAAGTTCTTTGTCCTTGAAGCCAGTTCTGTTTGTAGCAATGTGGTGCCGCAGATGACGAAGGCTGAACAATATGTGTTCTTTTGCTTACTAGGGGTTATGGGAGTCGTGATTTGGACGACACAAAGAAAGGAATTCTATGAGGGCGATAAGTTCACTACTTCCCAACTCATCTTGTTCTTTAAGCATCAGCTTAAAGTCAAGATTAGGACGGAAAATCAGCGGCTCACCTCATCAGAATTTGGTAAAAGGTGGGTGACACTTGCCGGGTTGTGCCAAGTAAAAGGGATTGACCTAGAGTGGTATTTTGATGCCGGTTAGACATCCGGATATTGTTCTTCTTGGGTTGAACTTGGGCAACCCATCCCGAAATTAGGTTAGTGTAGGTTTTGTTTTGAATCTTTAGTTTTTCTTTTTTTCCAGTAAACTTAGCTAGGGTGTGTTTGCTCATTGTCCCCTTTTATTTGTGTCCCTATTTTTACTTTGGTTTAATTCCCCATCCTCTCTCTCGTTAGGTGGTCAGTGATGTCAGTTCTCTGGTGGATGCGGGGCGATTTTCGTCTGTGTGTTTTTCGTATTTGTTGTGTGTGGATGAGTGCGTGTCTGTGTAAGTGTTAAGGATGAATGAATGATGTTTATATTCTTATAGGCCCGCATTGATTTCGTCCAGTGAACTGAAATTTCTGCCAAATTTAAGTATTGTGTGTGTGTGTGTGGGGGGGTATTACTAATAATGATTTTGTTGAGTTTCTTGTAAATAGATTAATTCATATTGTATATACACATTGGGGATCTTTTTAATTAGTTGTTTTATCCCCCCACATACGATGATTTGTACATATGGCGACTATTTAGGATTTTCATTGAGACATAATGGATTATGGTGGATGTAGTAAGAAAGGTTAGTAAGAATGTGTTGTTTTGGTGTTAGGAATATTGTTAGTATGCTTGGGTCACTGCTTGTGGCTAGCTAAGTTTAAAATTAAGACAGATGAAGACCGTCCTTTTCCACATCCCCTTTTTTAGGCCTTGTGCCACATTTCCTGTAATTTCACAGAAATAAATATTGCGGAGACGCAGTGTTAACCTACCGTTCGCACGTTACACGTCTATCTGCTTATTACTAACACTCTTGCTTTTGTATATATCTGTTATTTCAATACACTTGTTTCAACCTAGCTTTGTCTTCTGTGTCTTTCTTTCTGGCCCCTAAACAGACCACAACAATTATTATTATTATTATTATTATTATTGTTATTATTATTATTATTATTATTATTATTATTATTATTATTATTATTATTCTTTTACTTCTTCTTCTTCTATTTCTGCCCTCCGCAGAATGGAATGTTTGCTCCGTATTTGATGTTGTGAAGTTCTCAGGTCGGGATGAGAGAACAAACCACCTACGTAAAGAAATTTCGAGGAAAGATTAAAAAATAAAAGATTCAGTTTTTACTGTCAAAAAGTGTTTTTGTTTTTTGTGCTGAAGTCATTAACGTCAGGTAAATTAGAAATTAGTCCCACACTGTGTACATTTCTCCTTTACGCAACAAGTATGGCATTTTGCTGCTTTTGCGATGATACTGTATATAAACCCGGTCTAAGGTTGATCGTACGAAATTGTGAAATCAGTGCACTTTCAATATTTATGCTAAACTTGCCTATTTATATGAAAGTCTTCTTCGGATTATTCTTTTATCTTTTTAGCTTTGTAAAACCAAGCCATTATGCCAGAACGCTTGATGCGTACAGTTTTAGCTTTGGACATTTCTGCTTGATGGTTTTAATTATGCCATCGATTTCATTCTTTAATTTCCATTATTATTATTATCATTATTATTATTATTATTATTATTATTATTATTATTATTATTATTATTATTACTATTATTATTCTACTTCTTCTTTTACTTCTTATTCTTTTACTTCTTATTCTTCTTTTACTTCTTCTTTCTCTAAAATCGAATGCTTGCTCCGTATTTGATGTTGTGGATATAAAAACCAAGACAGTATAATAACCTTTAATGTCGTCTTTGTTATTTAATCACTTTCTTCAATTTTCTCTCTTATATCTCTCTGTAATTGATATTCACAATGGAAGGTCGACATTAGGATTTATCCTGTCCTTAGAGAACTTTTCGGCGGATTTATTTGTAGATACGTATTTATATACTATAGTTTTATTTGGTTGCCGAAAAGCATCCTAATCAAAATGTGATAATTAGACCGATTAGAATAAGTGGGAAAATGGGATTAGACACTTGTTTCGAAGCCTTCTGGCGGACGTTCTCAAGTCGGAATGAGAGAACAACCTACCTACGTAAGGAAAGTTTGTTGGAAAATTCGAGGAAGGATTAATAAATAACTGTTTCAGATTCTACGGTGAAAAATGTTTTTATTTTTGTCTTTCGTTTTGAAGCCATTAACATCAAGTAAATTAGAAATTAGCCGCACACTGTGTAGATTTCTCCTTTTCGCAACAAGTTAGTGTACGGCATGTTGCTGCTTTTGCGATGACCGGTGATGTTGTATATAAACCCAGTCAGAGATGGATCGTAGGAAATTGTGAATTCATTTAAGACATTATTATGAATAAATCACTGCGATGATCAAACAGGAATTTCTGTGTGATTTACTGATGCATATCATTTAAAATTCTGTACAATATATATTATATATATACAGCTTCTGTTTTTTTTTTTTGTTACTATTCCATTTGGTGCTAACTGTATATATAAAACAATAAAAGATTTTTCTTTGGATTGACTTCCACAAAGTCAAAGATATGCAACTGTGTAGAGTCGTATCAGAAGAACGGTAATCAGACAACAGTAGAACAGAAAAGGCTCAGCTGAATAGCGAAATATTAAATAGGTAAGAAAATATCATTAGACACAAGGAAAAGGGTGATAAACAGCAGTGTAATATCTAATCAAGGGAATACCCGACAAATTCCATACATACTTAATGAACCAGGAATGGGGTACTACCGAAAGATGATGAGAATATTTTGAAAGAATATCTGAGAACCAACCAATGTTAACTAACACATCTTGAAGGTATCATTAACCATAATATCTATTTCAATGTATGTTTACTCTTTGATAGCTTTTGATTTCTTTAAATAGACTCAGTTTCAGACTGCCGAAAGAACCAAGGTTATCCAACAATATTAGAATTTTTTTCCATTGTATTTCACACGGACTTCATTCTATATTATCCCAGATTGACTGCTAGCAAAATCCAGGGAACACAATCTACTCTGCTATTTAACCCATAGATGGGGGAGTGAAATTATTGATTCATTCTTTTCTTGAGGACACCTCTGCGTAAACGAAAACAACGCACAGGACAGGAATATTAAACCCAGATTGCAGCTTCAACTTCCTATGCAGATATAACTGTTACGATATCTATGCCTAAAACTTATTTGTCAGGAGTGGCATTTAAATTGTTTAATAACTCTTGTCCGTCTGGTTTAACTATATGCATTCAAATGCACCGCATTCTTGTCAAAGGCAAGCTGTGCAAGTTGATGCAGTGAAGCGGTTACAGATAATTAGTTCCAGGCGACAACGTCTAGGATTTGATCAAACACAGACAGACGAGTTTACACATAGAAATTTGGTTTACTATGTCACGGTTGATGACTGTTGTTTGACTGGTTTTACTCCGTGCCTTCAAGGACATTGAATTCTTCTCGAAGACGAGCAGTACAATGGAATTCAATGAAGCTATTTGCTTCTTACGCTTCCTATTGCGTAGTGAGTTCGATCCTCACTGGATGCCACCGAACTATTTTGCTGAATAATTTTCTTTGTATAAGCCGTGTCCCTTCACGACTTGGGTGATGATTGTTTTGTACAATTTCCTCACTTTGTTGCTAAGAATAACTTTGTCCCATTCGCATTGTCCTTGCTCTGTCACCCATTTCTACAAACTCTTTAAGTATATTTATATATTGTTCCATCACCCCCTCCTAGGATTGGATTATCTAGTCACGCTGTCCTAATCATGTCATCTATAAATTAAATATAGCAAAAAGTTCAAATTGTAATTAGAGCAACCAAAGAGAAGCGGAAGCTGTGGAGAGCCACGTACTGAAATTATGCACTACATAAAATGAACTGATATCTGTATTTATTAGAAGGTGTTATAAGCTGTTTAATTTTATCGAAACGTTTTCTTTTACTCACGATTTCATTTATTTCTCTTTCCATCTTTCTCTCTCGACATGTTACTCATTCTTTTATCAACAGGTAGCTAGCTGACGTTTGATACTCCACTTAAATCAGGTATTTCTGTAATAGAAGTCCTTTTTCTACATTGTTTTTTATTGTTGCGTTGCAGCTCTCTCCAGACACCAGGTTCGTTGACAGGGTGCAGTTTCTTTTAATAAAGGTCTCGTGGCTTGAAAATTACCCTTCGGCCAGATCGTTACCCATGCTTGACAAAGGGAACAATTGTCTAACATTAAACCGTATTTTATTCTTAGATTTACTACTATAAGCGAGCGAGGCCGAGTGGAGGCACAAGTGAATGTGAAGGTGGGCAGTCAGCGGACGTCCGTGTTTCTGCGAGGCTCAGCACATTCCTTCTGCTCTAACTTTGCGCAGTATGGCGAGCTTTATAGATAAGAAGCTCCTTTGACCTGTCAACTTCGTCCCGAAAAGCAATTAGCCTTACTTCCATCATTTCCTCTGAAGGAAATGGAATACATGCCCAAATGAAGGAAAAGTTAACAGAAGAATACTACAGACGTGTGCGTCTGGTGTTGAATACCGAGTTGAATTCACAAACAGAATATCAACCATAAACTCATTAGCAATACTGTTTCAACGTCCTAGATCATAGCTGACATTAAGCGAATGGACGCCAAATCAAGAAATATTCTCACTTGCCATCGCATGCATCATCCCACGCAGGTGTTGATAGTATGTGTGTGTCCAGATCCGAAGGATGCAGAGGATTAGTTCAACTAGAACGGTCTTACAAAACCATACTAATTGACCTTCAAATATATCTGAAAAAACTACAGAAGACAGGGTGATGATCTGTGTCAAAGAACATGAAAGAAATAAGTAAATTTATTCAGTAATAAAGGAAGGCGACAAATTCAAAAGGGAATTTCAATTGGGTGAAGAAATGCAAATAAACATAATACAACTACTGCAGCGGCAAAGAACCTTAATAAAGGAAGCAAATACAATCTACCAAATACAAAACATATGGCAAGATAAGCCTCTACATTGTTAGTATTCTGCAAAGAAGCTGATGGAGACAAACCCCGTACCCATTACATGATGCAGGGTTAAAAGCTGAAACTGAATAATTTATTCTTGCTGCACAGAACCAATGCTTGCTAACTAGAAATTACCAAGCACACATACTGAAAGAATTGTGTTGACCCCAAATGCAGATTCTGTTACAGCAACCCAGAAACCATTGATAATCTTGTATTAGGTTGCACATTGTTAGCACCAATTGAATATAAATCTCGTCATGACAGAGAGGGCCAGTATTTGCACTGGAATATATGCAACTTTTACGTGAAGGAAACTGTTATGGTTACCGAGATGGAACCTGTAAATAAATTTAGTTATAGTTGGAGCCCTCGAATTGATTGGAAAAGTTTCTGCTAGACCCATTGAAGGTTAAGCCAAACCCTAAAGAAATATAAAAAAATGTACTCACAAGAACAGCTCAGACTTTACGAAAGGATTTATTTATGTAAAATATATGTGATCTTTATGGTGGTTTTAAAAAATATTCAGTGGAAAATGTCATGATGCCATTTCTGACCTTAGGTCTCTGGTTGGGACCCGGAAGTAAATGAATATACAACAGAAATCAAAGGAAATAATAATAATAATAATAATAATTGACGATGATCTGTTAAATACAATCTTATGTAGCGAAGAAATTTCAAAATAAAAATCAAGTAACTCACAAAGTCGAGATGAAAACTGAAGACAAAAACCAAACTGAGATGATTGGGAATCTCGACATGAACCATAACAGAAGAGAGAGCCGCGCACAGGCCAAGAACAACATTTACTAACATTATCTGGGTAACCAAACAGTGTCTAACTTAACCAGGAGGAGGATTCACGGGAAACAGACCTGTTGTGTCAAAGGGGACTTAAGAAAAGAAAATCAAGGCTGGCCCAATTCACTCACAACAAATTCGCCAATTTTACCCAACTTTCCTTGAAATCTATTGAAAACAAACGCTTTCTATCTGTTCTGAACTTCATCTTGAGCTGATGCCGAAAGAATCCGTCCAGAATCCTGATGACAATAGCGTTCGTATCGCAGGATTTCCTGCATTCGCGACGTCCATATCACGATTCTTGCCATGTCTTTCAACGTGAGAAACATCATTCGCTTCACCACAGAGAAGGAGGGCGAGATCGAAGGACACGTGCATGCGAGATCGAAGGACACGATATATTTGTCAACTCGTCGACATAGTCCACAACAGGATAGAAGGCATGCGAAGTTCACACAGTCGAGTAAATCTATCTGAAGGGGACGTTATTGAGATATAGTCTGAATCGAATAAATAGCCAGGCACACACACACATATAAACACATGTGTTTATATGTGTGTGTGTACATGTTTAGTCCATCCGTTACACGCTTCAGTAAGGAACGTCGTCTCACTAGTCCCTCCGTTACGCACTTCAATACTGAACATCGTCTCACTAGTCCATCCGTTATACACTTCAGTACTGAACGTCGTCTCACTAGTTCAACCGTTACACACTTCTGTACTGAACGTCGTCTCACTAGTCCCTCCGTTACGCACTTCAATACTGAACGTCGTCTCAGTAGTCCATCCGTTACACACTTCAGTACTGAACGTCGTCTCACTAGTCCATCCGTTACGCACTTCAGTACTGAACGTCGTCTCACTAGTCCATCCATTACACACTTCAATACTGAACGTCGTCTCACTAGTCCATCTATTACACACTTCAGTACTGAACGTCGTCTCACTAGTCCATCCGTTACACACTTCAGTACTGAACGTCGTCTCACTAGTCCATCTATTACACACTTCAGTACTGAACGTCGTCTCACTAGTCCCTCCGTTACGCACTTCAATACTGAACGTCGTCTCAGTAGTCCATCCGTTACACACTTCAGTACTGAACGTCGTCTCACTAGTCCATCCGTTACACACTTCAATACTGAACGTCGTCTCACTAGTCCATCCGTTACGCACTTCAGTACTGAACGTCGTCTCACTAGTCCATCCGTTACGCACTTCAATACTGAACGTCGTCTCAGTAGTCCATCCGTTACACACTTCAGTACTGAACGTCGTCTCACTAGTCCATCCGTTACGCACTTCAGTACTGAACGTCGTCTCACTAGTCCCTCCGTTACGCACTTCAGTACTGAACGTCGTCTCACTAGTCCATCCGTTACACACTTCAGTACTGAACGTCGTCTCACTAGTCCCTCCGTTACGCACTTCAGTACTGAACGTCGTCTCACTAGTCCCTGCGTTACGCACTTCAGTACTGAACGTCGTCTCACTAGTCCCTCCGTTACCCACTTCAGTACTGAACGTCGTCTCACTAGTCCCTCCGTTACGCACTTCAGTACTGAACGTCGTCTCACTAGTCCCTCCGTTACGCACTTCAGTACTGAACGTCGTCTCACTAGTCCATCCGTTGCACACTTCAATACTGAACTTCGTCTCCCTTGTCCATCCGCGGGGTTTTCAAAAATCAACATCACCAACTCCATCTCAAACTTGCCTTCAACAAATGTCGATGTTTTTCAAAGAAACATCCTCACCCATTCCATCTTACTGTTGCTGATTTACCTCAGAAATGTTTTTAGTGCAGCCTCTAAATAACGGTAATGTCAAAAGGTCACGAGTTTTAAGGGTGGATTTCGTTCATTTCATTTCTGTGTTTCACCCTGTTTCAACAGTCTCTTTGAAAATTATCTCTTCAAAATTTTAAAGTAAGTTTTACTTTTTTGAATTCCCGTTTCACTAAGTAATTTTATTTTTTATATTTATTTTATTTTAGTGTGTGTCATAATCACACTTATCTTTCTCATTAAATTTCTGTTTCAAATTAATTAGTTTCATATTTAACTCCCATAACTCCTTTGAAGTCCTCTTTCACTAAGTATTTTTATTTTATACATTTTTTATTTTAGTGTCTTACTTAGTTTAATTCATTTTATTTTATTTTTAGTGTCACTTAAATAGTTAGGACCTAAGACTAGAAAAGATAATTTTTACTTTAACTTACTTTAGCGTGTGTCATTCTTCAATTTATTAATTTTAATTTTAGTTTCACTTAACAAATTAAAACCTAATTCTAGAAAAAATCATTTTTACTTTAACTTTCTTATTAAATTTCTGTTTGAAATTCTTATTTGTAATTTGCATGTCGTTTTGCAATTTACTTTCAAATTAATTAGTTTTAAATTTAACTCCTACATCATAAATATTTTTTTTAGTTTTTAATTTAATTTTAATTTTTCTTAATAATTTTTGTTTAGATTTTTTTTTTTTTTTTTTGAAAATTTGAATATCCGTAGTAGCAAAAGGCACTCGACTTTTTTGGATTGGAAATTTTTCATTTCATTTCTGTTTTTCATCTTGCCTCAACAGGCGGGAAATTCATCCCTTCAAAATTTTAAAGTAAGTTTTAATTTTTTGGTAATTCCTGTTTCACTAAGTATATTCTTTTTTCTTTAGAGTTGTTTTGAAACATTGAATTTAATGTTAAATCTAATATTTCATTCAATTATTTTTAACCGTCCTGGGTAAGACGATAAACTACGTCCAGCAGCAAGGCCACTGATCAGGAGTTTTTGAGGAGCGTGGAACCACCTGTTAATTGCTGGTGTTCCCACGTCCATCCTAACTCGGTGGTAGCACCTGTTAGGGGTCCCAGCTATGGGCAAATAGTTAACACCAAACTTGTGTAAAAATAGGTTTTGATACCAGAAATACTTTGTAAGAAAAAAATTATTACCAGCAATAATTTTTGAAGGAAAAACCATCAGCAATACTCTAAAAAATACCAGCAAAAGAAACAGTTATCTATTCTTTGAAAAATATATGACCAGCTCTAGATTTCTTGAAGGAAAAATATTCCCAGATATAGATTTTTGAAGAAAAACATATTACCAGCAATAAAAAGTTTGTCGGCATTATATAACCCATTGACCTTGATATGCTGTAAAACAAACCAAACCAAATCAATTATTTTTAGACTTTATTTTATTTGCTTTTGAAATATATTTTCTCATTTTAGTTATTATTTTTTCATATTTTTTCAAGATTTTTAGAACTGAGAATTAACTTCTGTTTACAAATCTATCGATAAAATGATAGCTTCAAGAAAAATTTTCTATTTATAAAAAAATATTTTAAACATTAGGGAAAAAGTCGAGAAAATTGAAAGTTCCTACTTTTGTGCTTATAACCTGCATTCGTCATGAACCGGCAACAAAAACTGGAAGCTGCCCGCGTGAGAATGAAGCTCTACAGAGGATAAGGGAAGAGCAGAGGCAGGGAATCCTAGAAAGAGAGATAATCAACGCCAGCAGTTGAGACGAGCGTCAATGGAGGGTGAACAACGCGAGGAACGCCTGCAGCAAGATAGGAGAAGGCATTAAATAAGCCCGGAATATATGACTGATAAAATATTTCAAGAGAAGATGGAAAATATGAATGAGGAACAGCGTGCAAAGTACCACGAGCAGCAGATAAGTTATTTCAGCAAGGAGTAGAGAACATGAATCAACATGACAGGATTATTTATCATTAAAACCAACAGGGAAGATATCGAGAAAGAGTTCCAAATAAGAATTCTACTGAAATTGACAATTTAAGGTGCAGCGACAACGCGTGAGAAGACATGGGCCAGTCCGGAACGTGGCCTTTCTTAATGAACAATTTAACATAAGAGAAATGAACATTACACGGGAATACTGTAGTGAGCTTATTATAGTACAGATAAAGTTTTGAGAGATGATCCTGCCGAGGCTGAACGCTACCCACTTGAATTTCTAAACTCTTTGACACCATCAGGAATGCCTCCTCATAAATTGAGTTTAAAACCCGGCTCAATAGTATTGCTTCTTCGTAACAATACTATCCAGAATGGACTCTGGAATGGTACAGGACTGGAAGCGAGGGCCATGTATCAACATTCAATTGAGGATTCCTTGATTAGCGCATCACTAATAGGCAGACATATACTCATCTCCAGAATAAAGCTGGCTTCAAGCGACTCTAATTTGCCATTTACCTTGTAAAGTACCCCGTTTCTTGTTCGCTTTTCATATGCCACACACACACACACACACACACACACACACACACACACATATATATATATATATATATATATATATATATATATATATATATTAAATGACTATCTTTCAAAAGAGGAAACTATTTATGTGGCATGTAACATATAGTTTTGTACATGTATGGTCTATTGGTTTCTGTATTCATAATGAAGGAAACTGGTATGATCCTATGTTGGTCGAGGGTTACAGGATCCGACACTTGCCTTCGAACTCGGTTCGAATAAAATCTTTCGTTAGTAGTTCTTGATTTGCAGCTTTCATGCAGTCTTCAGGTGGAGATAAAAATATGTCCCTCATCAAGAAGCCGGTACCCTTAATTATTCTCAAATTTTGTGCCAACTCTTATTTATCACGAAGACTGACATGATTCTATTCTCAGCATACTTTAATTCTTGAGATCTTTTAAGAGTTCACCTTCTTCTACAAGGTGTGCGTAACTCTTGGCCCTTTTCAAAACCCCCATTATGTTGATTACATATTTAGCAGAGGACTTCCAACAAGAAGGTGAATCTCTAGATTCAATATTGTCGGTACTCTTCTCCTTATTTACGGATTCTTCAGGGAATTCTTTGTATTTTTCTTGGTCAGTTTTGCGTGGTTTGTATCCTTTCCTGGCAAAAAGATAATGTGTGTGTGTGTGTGTTTTTTTTTTCTTCTTTTCAATCAAGAAGAATGTTTGTGTTTTTCTTAACGTAAAAATTCTTTAAGAAGCATAAACGAAAAGCCAAAAATTAAAACAAATTAAAATATTTTCTACAACATGTAGAAAAGAATAAACAATATCAATGAAAAACAAAACAAAATAGCTTTATTAGCCGAGTAGAGGGATTACAAAAATTGGTTTGAAGAGTAGAAATAAGGAGTTGGCTCTAAAACCACGAATAATAAAACAACAAAAAGGGAGTCTTAAAAATCACAAAATCAATGCAATATATTTAAAAACAAGAAAGACTAAGAAAAAACAAAAAACAAAACAAAAATACTTGTTAAAAAATAAATGTTTGTCTAAAAAGAAAACAAAATGGCCGAAATAAACCGAAAAGTAGAAAGAAAACTGACAAGTAACTGGGAAATAAAATTTTTTAAAATGGCTTTAAAGCCGGGCTTTGAAGAATAATGAAAGAAATTAGACGCGTATTAAAAAATTAAAAGCAAGAAAAGAAAAAAATAAATCAAGACTAAATATAAAGATAAAAAGACGTTACACCAGAAAAATAAGAAAATAAAAAACTGAAGCAAATACAAAGTAAAATTAAATGCAATTAAATAACGTTAATTTAAAACAGAAAAACAGAAGCGTAATGAACGCAAGACATAATCGGTTTGATACCGTGACAAAAAGACTTTGGCGAGGCAGATTCAAAGATTAAATATTTATGCTATATTCAATCTGAAATTTTACACACACACACATACAGACACGTTAACATGAAATCACACACACACAGAGACACACACACACACACTACAACTATATGTATATAAAGCAGATTCATTTTTAATATTACTTTTAGCCTCTAAATATTTTTGATAAATTTCATCTACTTCCTATTTAAAGATGCATTTCTTTTATTTTTAAATTGATTTCAAGATTCTTGAAACTAACCAATTAGATTTTGAAAATCATTTCTTTGATTAATTTTAATCGCAATTTATATTTTTAAAACTCTTTACAGATGCTGCGCTGGGACCGGAAATCCATTTTGTACATCTACATATTATCCTTCTCACTCGTCTTGTCACGTGTTCTATGCCAACAGCCAATGGAAGTTGCAGACAAACACCAATGCGTCGTCCATGTATCTGAACATGCTATAAAACGTTTCAATGAGAGACTGGAAAACGGAAAGTGTGTATTTTTTTTTCAAATTAAATACAACTCGAAACAAGCCGATATCTTAACCAAAGCAAAACCAGATGATCACTTTGCAAATCCCAACGAATATATGTGGTTGTACGATGGAGAAAAAGGATTACCAGTTTATATGAACGCGCCGTATGACTTCGAAGTGCATTCACTCTTTATCTTGAGAGAATATACGTCCACTTTAACAGTGAGAATGAATGTTTCCGAATCATGCAATGAAAGCAATGTCTCACGATTGGATTTTCTTCGACTTGTGTTTCGTCAACTGATGAAAATTGTTTCAGAAGCAAAACTTCCAGACAAAAAGGCTTCCGCTTTCATCTGCTATGATATTAACAACAGAAAACATATGTCAGATTCTGCATTTAGTATTCGTAAACCTATCGGTATGACTCAGAGTATTTTACTTCGATATTGTTGTAAAGTTGATGATACTCACGCCGATTATAATAATTCAATCGATTTATGCCGAGGCAAAAAAATCAACGTAAGTTTTCTTGTTAATATTAAGACGATTGCAGCATCATTTGTATTTTTATTTGTCCCTCTATTTATTGGATTCATTTCAAAAGCCAAACTGATTCCCCAAACTCAACCATTCTCTTTGATTCATTCAGTGAGCCCAACGTTTGATGGAAGTGAACGATACCTTCCCCCATTCGGAACTGAATCAAGTTGGCTAAATGAACATGATCCGTATTATAGCTTTGGGTTTTTTGTCAAGTGGCTTCTTCTTTTCGAGAATAGATCGACATTTGCGTCGAGAATTCGAAGATCTTTGGCCGTTTTCTCATGTTTGCTTATTATCTTTGCTGATTTCCTTTTAGAATATTTTACAATCAAGAAAAAACTAAGATCTTATCTGGACAATAACATACCACTTGGTTACAGGTCAATGATGTTTGGTTTTGAGAAAAGCATGGAAAACACTGGCTATAATTTCGGAGGTCTTTTCGTTTGTTTTTCAATGTTTTTGATTTTAGGACTGCTCGTAATTAATATTCCAGATCGTATCTGCGAAACTATAGCATATAGTAGACTCCACCAACGAAAAACATGGACATTCCTCATGCAAGATATCGAACTGTTGCAGCGTTTTGGCAAGCTAACTATTTCCAACTTACACGATTACGACTTGCTACACGCGATTCTGAAATCAAGTCTTTTGACGGCGTTAAATCCGTCGTTTTGGTACGCGGTTATTAAGCGATGGTTTGACCGTTGTAAAAGGGTTTATAATTATTTCAGTAATTCGAAACCGTTTTGTCTGTTGATAGGTATTTTGATTACTTTTCTCTGCACTTTCATATATTATTTCCTTTGTATATTCGAATTGCTGATCTGTATCGTCTATTATGGTTGCCCTCTTTTGCAAATCATAATAGCAATACCTTACAGTTACACTCAGGTTTATATAGTTTCATTATGCAGAAACGCTCATCGGAGGCTAAAGATACTTGCAGTAACATGTTTTGTACTATTTTTACAATTTTATAGTTTCCTCGTCATTTATAGCATTTATATCTTTGTTGTAACGTTTTTTCTGATCAGTAATTATATTATATACATTACGATCGCCTTGCTAGCTAAGCCAGACGCAATTGCTTACGTTATCTTATTGTCAGTGTTTGTGTACTTCTTGGTTTCCATTGTTGAATCGATTTCTGAAACCTATCTTTCCCTGCAGAAATTATCGATTACATTGGCCCAGAATGTATGCCAGGACTCCGTTTACATTCGATTAGGAGAGCGTTTCATTTATCGGAATTTGTTTGAAAGAATTGTTGAGGAACATCATCCGATTCGGTATGAAGTTGCCAAGGCTCTGATCAAATTAGCTGTCGGGGCTTACGTATTGGCTTGTTGCGCCTATACATTCCAAAACATAACACTAAATATATCAGCATATATCAAAATCGGTATTTTAATATTCACATCGAGGATTCCAATGATAATGTCCGTTTTGAATAACAGAGTGTTAAAGATGCGTTGGAAAGTGTTACCAATCATGGAAACCATTTATATCTTTCAACAAGAAGAGAGTTTCCCAAATAATCTTCAAATGGTCCATTGTATTCAATGAATATAAACAGAAAATAATAATTCGTGCTTGTCTTCTAAACATGACATTGTAATTGGCTAATCTCTAATTTCCTTCTCTTAAATATATTTTAAATGATTTGAAACAATTTATATCTATATTGTTCTTCGTCATTAACAATGATTATAAGTTTTTTAAAATATTTTCTCTGGTTGGCTCAAATATTTTCTGACTCTCCTAATTCGACCTTGATCAAACAGTCAGCGCATGTTTTGTCTACGATCTGAATTCCCTGGTGTATATAGAGGCAGTGGATTTATAGATGCAATTTTCATATCAAACTCTCAAAGAATTGGTGTTATTCATGATTTCTTAAGAAATCATCGCTCCAGAAGATAAAAAGGAATAACATAAAAAATGGTTATTCCATTCGACTATTTTATTCAAAGTCCACATCATTCTTTCGTAAATGCACATGTCTTCAAGAATATATCTTCAATAACAATTTCATTCAAAGACTGCAATGAAGAGAAAGGCAACCCAATAAATAAAGTCTTGCATTTTCTCGAAGAGTAACTGAAGTATATGTAGTTCAATGATGAACACTTTCAGTAAATAAAATATATTTGTACGTTTTTATGAAAGACATTGCGTCCTGTTTATTAATGATAGATAAATGGTAATATTTAGTGTTAAAATCTCTCACTTTTCCTGATTCTTCATTTCCTTCACTTGTTCTGTGTAACAATTAAGAAGTGTTGCCAATCCCGATGGAGCCAAAAGAAAGAGAACTGCAGAAAATATAAGCAACCAGGTAAATACATATATTCCTGATGTTTGTTGAGAAAATATAAGAGGATAAAAAACTAATAAAATTCCATATATTTAATTGAAATGATTATATGACGGTCTAAATATCTAATTTAATTGATGTAAATACATTCGATTTTTCTTTATATCTTTCAATTAAATCTATCAGTCAAAGTTCCTTGGAGGTCATTGTAGTGATAATATGGCGGCATAAATATCATAACTTTTATTTGAAAAATAATTGATGCAAATACATTTAGATACAATGAGATATTCTTTAAAGATGTGCGTCCTGACCGTGTCATCGTTTCGACTAAATAACGAAAATTACAATGTGAAATTGAAGGACAATTGTTCTCATAAAAACGATAATGGTAAATTCCTGTGATAAAAATCATCTTCATTTCTACACCAGTAAACAATATACCACCTACCTCTGCCTTTCACTAATATTCGTGGTATCCGTTCCAAATTCTGCAGCGTAGAATCGTTCCTCTTGGAATGGTCGCCAGGTATCTTTTACCTCTGTGAAACTAACTTAAATTCTTCAATTGCGACCAATGAATTCTTGGTTCCATGTCATCTTCCCATTTGCCAAAAAGATCCCAAAATCCACATGTATAGACTCGGTGTTTACATATGGGATAATCTTCCAGTGGCCAGAGAATTGTCTCTCGAGGACCTCAGACTATACCTTAATGTTCTTCCGTTTTTCGTTCTTAATATGCCGTAAAAATGCTTTTGATTATTAAAAATGCCGAGGAATTAATACGTAATTTAGATCAGTGCTTCTGATATATGGCGTACCGGCATTACTTTGTTTCCGATGTGCAAGGGATCGGCGAAGGAACATTTCCAATCCAGCTGAAGGATTCTGGGGTTGGCGGTTGGGGAGTTGCCCTGTGGCCATCTTAATCTTTTTTAGATATTTTCTATTTCAGGGTCATTTGATGATGACTTATCCATTCTAAGACCAGTCATTAATGCAACAAGTCTCCCCAGTATGCCAGAGACAGGTACCATATTTGTGCCGGGAACAGGTACCATATTTGTACCGGGAACAGGTACCATATTAGTGCCAGGGACAGGTACCATATTTGTGCCATATAATTATATAATAACGACGTGAGAAAATCTTATTTGGTCATTCGTGGTATTAATCATTTACACCAGATTGGTTATGAATGTAAGAAATTAAATGCTAATTTTAAAAGTTTTTCACAAACTCTGATTGGCTATTTCTTTCTTCACAGTTAGTCAAATTTCTTAAAGGCGTAATTGAAAATATATGTCCATGAAAGCTTAAATTCTAGGTTCTGAATCCTAAATTCCTACGTTCAAATCCTTCAAACTTTAGAATTAAAGGTCCAAATGATCACGAAATTCTTCATTTTTGCCTTTTTACCTCTTGTAGTGGGAGGTCCGCTTTTTACATATATTTCTTCAAAATACAGTAATTTCTTTCTAACGATCTTTGCCTCTTAATCTTTTGTTGAGTACAGGTCAGTTGCAGCCATGAATTCGTTTAAAACAAGAGAAGTTTTATTTGGTGAGCTGCCGCCCCTTGGAAATACCAGAAAAATATTCATCCGGTGACTCGTAGGGATACAAAAAGCGATTGTCTCCCTTTGGTGGAGATAATTCACGTGGTTCACGTGACCGCCGCTTAATGATGTCACTCCATACAGCGGTGAAAGCAGTTGTCAATTTCTGTTTGTTTTACAGCGGCCAAATGAAAGGATGCGTTCTCTAACAAAACCTCCCACCCCACCTGGACAGAGGCTAAGTCTGGCTCCCCCGCAGTATACAAGCATATAGTACGGTTTCCCTTTGTGAATATAATCCTTCCTAGATATAGAAAGAAACACAGGATCGCTGTTCTCAATTTGAAAACACCCAAGACTCGCTGTTTACTGTTCATGGAATATGTCCTCGACTGGGACATAGGTGAATCAGAGCAGTTGGAATATGTAGTCTTAAACATGTCTTCTCCAGACACAGGAGTATATGTATATTATATATAAGATACTTCCTTCTTATTTCTCCTTATACTTTGCTTGGATGTCTAGAAATATGTGATATATTATTATTCTCAGCGTGGGATACTTGTAGATATAGTTTTGTGATTGTCTAAGTAGTGTAAAATTATCTCTGAGAACCAAGAATGTTTTTTCAGAGGATTTTTCCGGCACAATAAGCAACAGTTGTATAAACATTTGGATTAATTTGCTTAATTTATCGAATGATATAATTTGATTGATTAATGTGATTGATTAATTATTTTACTGATTAGTCGAATGATTGAATAACTTAACAGATTGCTTAAACTCCACTGTTCCTGACTTATTATTGATTTATTTGTCGATTGATTTGTTTTTTACGGATTATCAACCCTTTGCAGATGATTTAAAGCCAGAAAATATTTTTAGACTTTAAAAAATATAGATATAGTAAGATAATAATGATTTAGTGATACAAGTCTTACTAATTAACCCATAGCTGGGGGATAAGGCTTTCAGAATAAACTGGAAAACAAGAAAGGAAAAAGATGTTTTTCGATAGTACGATGAGCGTGAATTTATGTGGGCGAGAGAGACTCGTGCCAGTTGTTTCAAGACTGACTTTGCCAAACCACGCACGGATTCTGCAGAAAGAACTTAGACTCCTGCCTTGTTCCAGGCTACCAAATACACCTGGGTGGTCGACCCGAAGAAATTACAACGTGGAAGAAATCAGACTTCAGCCTTACCCAGCGTGGCTAGACATAGTGTCGGGGGCATTAAGGGGGAAGCCGCTGAGAATCTGTTAATCCAATGAGTAGAACGTTCAATGTATGAAACTTTGATATAAAGTTGTTACACAGCTGTCTCTTATTTTTTCCTTGTGACGTCATCTCGCCAAAACTACCGGAGCAGCGACATTGAGTATACAACCCGGTCTTCGCCCGCCCTGTGATCTAACCCCTATTCTCATCGATTACAGACCGCCTTCTAAACCCTGAATACACTGAATGCATCGACCTAACAGAGGAACTGTATCTATCTACAAAATCTGTGTCGAGGACCTCAAGACGGAATCATTTAAAACCTCAGCAGAAGGAAATAAAAGCCCCAGTGTATTTAGTGTCTCCCTAGACTATGACCCACACCTTTACAAGCACAGATTCAATGAGATGGGCACTGACCATTTAAGTATTCCATATGGCATCCTAAACGAGTCTATCAGTACAAGACATTATCCCTGCTTTCCCCGCCGAGGCCAATGATGAGAAGGTCTAGACTGATGGCATAGGTATTCATAGTTTGGATAGGAAAGGCCTTGAACAGAACATCAACACGCTCTACCAAGTGATCCAAGAAATAAGTCTCCAAATAAACCTTACCAAGATAAAAACAATGTTCTGAAATTGAAATGAAGACAGTGATGGTACGACGTACCCTGAATCCATCATAAGAATTCAAGATGTGTAATTAGTGATGTGGACCCGAAGTAGGGGCCACGGAAGGAAAACACGGAACACGGGTTAGATTTAAGAAAGATATATTAAACAGAAAAGTTACAAAGAATAGTGTAAGCAGAGCTTACTAACCAGTGGTGTCCAGTATTGGTATCGTACGCGGCTGCGCATTACTGGTGCTACTACTCCCGCGATACTGCCATTCACATAATAATATAGTACTGGGAGAGTCCGTGATGTAGGAAAGTATTGGTCTTACAACAATTAGTAAATACCAAACACTTCAAATACCCCGGCGTATGGATCAGTTATAACAAATTAAATATAGGAAAAAAGGAAGCTGTACATTGAAGAGGCTGAACTAGAAGTAGTTTCACCTAACAACGCAAGTTGCTATAAAATCAAAACATCAACCTGAAACCTCGAATCATGTTCTTAAATAGCCCCGTCATATCGAAACATTCATATGGATGTCATAGATGGTGCCAAACCCATTCAGAAATATCTAAACTGTCAGCTGTATACAACCGCCTTCTAAGATCAATGGTTAAAAAAAGGTTTTGAGCGAGTGTAGCCATAACAAAGATCATCTTTCTTTGAGCATTGTGGACTGACGCTACAGGATCCCAAACAAAAGAACTGTACCAAATGACATAAACCTCGTCATTTGAGGAATACCAAGAGCAGCAACAGCTAAAATGGATAGCACATGTAATTTCGAAGGTGAAATAATGACATAACCAAGATGTTAAGATTCCACATTAATTCAGATAAAAGTGTAGAAAGAAAACCTTCATCAATCCTGGCGATAACAGCTACTGGATTTGATGAACCCTATTTTCTTGTAAAATTGTTTTAAGAGAAAGATTTTATAAATTTCAACCAAAATTTCAACCGAAAGTAATACTAGCTACTCAGTCAATTAATGTAAAATGTTTCCTTATAGGGAAACGGCTAATATTACCATTACCATACCAAGGCTACGATCGTAATCACCCTGGGGGATAAAAGTTCTAATTCGTTTAATTAAACGCATCAAGGCGATTAAGTGTTAGTTTTTAGTTATTGGGAGATAGGGCTATGAATATATAGTGGACATAATCGCGATTATGTAATCTAGTTAACCTCTTGTCACAACACGATTTGTATATTAACATGAATCAACGTCAACATACATTAATGTACACATCTGAAATCACGCGAAGCAATCGTCAGATACTAAAGTCATTAATTATTGGGAAATAGTGGTATAAATGTGTAGTGAGCACAATCGCGTTTAATTCTTGTTTGAATTAGTCATTTTTTTTCTTTCTTTATCTCCTCCCAGAAGGAAATACTTCATCTAATCTTCCTTTTGATTTTTTTTCTTCCTTTTTCTAATTCATGTTCTCCGTGGCATTTGAGTGATTCAATTTGAATTTAAATTTCATGTTTGAATCGCAAATCATTCAAACTACAATTATAATCTTAATATTTACCGGCCATCGTGTTTTCGTTTTCTTTTTGTTTGTTTGTTTTTTACACTGCTACATTTGAGTTGGGCTGCTGCCCAGTCACTCATTATTCTAGGGACAGAGCCCCTAATGCACTTGAGTTGGCCTATTGACAGTTCACTCATGACTCTGGTGATAGACCCCCTGCTACACTTGAGTTGGCCTACTGGCCATTCACTCATGATTCTAGGGACTGACCTCCTGTTGCACTTGAGTTAGCCTCTTGTCATTTGACTCATGACTCTGGTGATAGACCCCCTGCTGCTCTTGAGTTGGCCTACTGGCCATTCACTCCTGACTCTAGGGACAGACCCCCTCCTGCTCTTGGGTTGGCCTACTGGCCATTCACTCATGATTCTAGGGACATACCGCCTGCTGCTCTTGAGTTGGCCTATTGTCCGTTTACTCATGACTGGTGATAGACCCACTGCTGCACTTGTGTTGGCCTACTGGCCATTCACTCATGATTCTAGGGACATAGCGCCTGCTGCTCTTGAGTTGGCCTATTGTCCGTTTACTCATGACTCTGGTGATAGACCCACTGCTGCACTTGTGTTGGCCTACTGGCCATTCACTGATGATTCTAGGGAGATACCGCCTGCTGCTCTTGAGTTGGCCTATTGTCCGTTTACTCATGACTCTGGTGATAGACCCACTGCTGCACTTGTGTTGGCCTACTGGCCATTCACTCATGATTCTAGGGACATACCGCCTGCTGCTCTTGAGTTGGCCTATTGTCCGTTTACTCATGACTCTGGTGACAGACCCCTCCTGATCTTGTGTTGGCCTACTGGCCATTCACTCATGATTATAGGGATAGACCGCCTGCTGCTCTTGAGTTGGCCTATTGTCCGTTTACTCATGACTCTGGTGATAGACCTACTGCTGCACTTGTGTTGGCCTACTGGCCATTCACTCATGATTCTAGTGACAGACCGCCTGCTGCTCTTGAGTTGGCCTATTGTCCGTTTACTCATGACTCTGGTGACAGACCCCCTCCTGCTCTTGTGTTGGCCTACTGGCCATTCACTCATGATTCTAGGGACAGACCGCCTGCTGCTCTTGAGTTGGCCTATTGTCCGTTTACTCATGACTCTGGTGATAGACCCACTGCTGCACTTGTGTTGGCCTACTGGCCATTCACTCATGATTCTAGGGACATACCGCCTGCTGCACTTGAGTTGGCCTATTGTCCGTTTACTCATGACTCTGGTGATAGACCCACTGCTGCACTTGTGTTGGCCTACTGGCCATTCACTCATGATTCTAGGGACATACCGCCTGCTGCTCTTGAGTTGGCCTATTGTCCGTTTACTCATGACTCTGGTGATAGACCCACTACTGCACTTGTGTTGGCCTACTGGCCATTCACTCATGATTCTAGGGACATACCGCCTGCTGCTCTTGAGTTGGCCTATTGTCCGTTTACTCATGACTCTGGTGATAGACCTACTGCTGCACTTGTGTTGGCCTACTGGCCATTCACTCATGATTCTAGGGACAGACCGCCTGCTGCTCTTGAGTTGGCCTATTGTCCGTTTACTCATGACTCTGGTGATAGACCCACTGCTGCACTTGTGTTGGCCTACTGGCCATTCACTCATGATTCTAGGGACATACCGCCTGCTGCTCTTGAGTTGGCCTATTGTCCGTTTACTCATGACTCTGGTGACAGACCCCCTCCTGCTCTTGTGTTGGCCTACTGGCCATTCACTCATGATTCTAGGGACAGACCGCCTGCTGCTCTTGAGTTGGCCTATTGTCCGTTTACTCATGACTCTGGTGATAGACCCACTGCTGCACTTGTGTTGGCCTACTGGCCATTCACTCATGATTCTAGGGACATACCGCCTGCTGCTCTTGAGTTGGCCTATTGTCCGTTTACTCATGACTCTGGTGATAGACCCACTGCTGCACTTGTGTTGGCCTACTGGCCATTCACTCATGATTCTAGGGACATACCGCCTGCTGCTCTTGAGTTGGCCTATTGTCCGTTTACTCATGACTCTGGTGATAGACCTACTGCTGCACTTGTGTTGGCCTACTGGCCATTCACTCATGATTCTAGGGACATACCGCCTGCTGCTCTTGAGTTGGCCTATTGTCCGTTTACTCATGACTCTGGTGACAGACCCCCTCCTGCTCTTGTGTTGGCCTACTGGCCATTCACTCATGATTGTAGGGACAGACCGCCTCCTGCTCTTGAGTTGGCCTATTGTCCGTTTACTCATGACTCTGGTGATAGACCCACTGCTGCACTTGTGTTGGCCTACTGGCCATTCACTCATGATTCTAGGGACATACCGCCTGCTGCACTTGAGTTGGCCTATTGTCCGTTTACTCATGACTCTGGTGATAGACCCACTGCTGCACTTGTGTTGGCCTACTGGCCATTCACTCATGATTCTAGGGACAGACCGCCTGCTGCTCTTGAGTTGGCCTATTGTCCGTTTACTCATGACTCTGGTGATAGACCTACTGATGCACTTGTGTTGGCCTACTGGCCATTCACTCATGATTCTAGGGACATACCGCCTTCTGCTCTTGAGTTGGCCTATTGTCCGTTTACTCATGACTCTGGTGATAGACCCACTGCTGCACTTGTGTTGGCCTACTGGCCATTCATTCATGATTCTAGGGACATACCGCCTGCTGCTCTTGAGTTGGCCTATTGTCCGTTTACTCATGACTCTGGTGATAGACCCACTGCTGCACTTGTGTTGGCCTACTGGCCATTCATTCATGATTCTAGGGACATACGGCGTGCTGCTCTTGAGTTGGCCTATTGTCCGTTTACTCATGACTCTGGTGACAGACCTACTGCTGCACTTGTGTTGGCCTACTGGCCATTCACTCATGATTCTAGGGACATACCGCCTGCTGCTCTTGAGTTGGCCTATTGTCCGTTTACTCATGACTCTGGTGATAGACCTACTGCTGCACTTGTGTTGGCCTACTGGCCATTCACTCATGATTCTAGGGACATACCGCCTGCTGCTCTTGAGTTGGCCTATTGTCCGTTTACTCATGACTCTGGTGACAGACCCCCTCCTGCTCTTGTGTTGGCCTACTGGCCATTCACTCATGATTCTAGGGACAGACCGCCTGCTGCTCTTGAGTTGGCCTATTGTCCGTTTACTCATGACTCTGGTGATAGACCCACTGCTGCACTTGTGTTGGCCTACTGGCCATTCACTCATGATTCTAGGGACATACCGCCTGCTGCACTTGAGTTGGCCTATTGTCCGTTTACTCATGACTCTGGTGATAGACCCACTGCTGCACTTGTGTTGGCCTACTGGCCATTCACTCATGATTCTAGGGACATACCGCCTGCTGCTCTTGAGTTGGCCTATTGTCCGTTTACTCATGACTCTGGTGATAGACCTACTGCTGCACTTGTGTTGGCCTACTGGCCATTCACTCATGATTCTAGGGACATACCGCCTGCTGCTCTTGAGTTGGCCTATTGTCCGTTTACTCATGACTCTGGTGACAGACCCCCTCCTGCACTTGTGTTGGCCTACTGGCCATTCACTCATGATTCTAGGGACAGACCGCCTCCTGCTCTTGAGTTGGCCTATTGTCCGTTTACTCATGACTCTGGTGATAGACCCACTGCTGCACTTGTGTTGGCCTACTGGCCATTCACTCATGATTCTAGGGACATACCGCCTGCTGCACTTGAGTTGGCCTATTGTCCGTTTACTCATGACTCTGGTGATAGACCCACTGCTGCACTTGTGTTGGCCTACTGGCCATTCACTCATGATTCTAGGGACAGACCGCCTGCTGCTCTTGAGTTGGCCTATTGTCAGTTTACTCATGACTCTGGTGATAGACCTACTGATGCACTTGTGTTGGCCTACTGGCCATTCACTCATGATTCTAGGGACATACCGCCTTCTGCTCTTGAGTTGGCCTATTGTCCGTTTACTCATGACTCTGGTGATAGACCCACTGCTGCACTTGTGTTGGCCTACTGGCCATTTATTCATGATTCTAGGGACATACCACCTGCTGCTCTTGAGTTGGCCTATTGTCCGTTTACTCATGACTCTTGTGACAGACCTACTGCTGCACTTGTGTTGGCCTACTGGCCATTCACTCATGATTCTAGGGACATACCGCCTGCTGCTCTTGAGTTGGCCTATTGTCCATTTACTCATGACTCTGGTGATAGACCCCCTGCTGCTCTTGAGTTGGCCTACTGGCCATTCACTCATGACTCTAGGGATATACCCACTACTACCTATTAGTTCCCTCCTTAATGTGCTAGAATGTGAGTTAAACAATACACGGGCTAAATTCTATTGCCCGCAGATCGACTTTCTTATCTGAATTTTCATTCCTTGAAATAACTGGAAGTCAAAACCGGGATTTAAAAAAAATTTCTTTCCGTTTTAATTCTTTTGTATTTCTAATGGATATCTTGACTCTAACTAAGTTATAACTTA
>OZ038506.1:14957277-15019777 GCA_964036315.1 Acanthosepion esculentum | reverse complement strand
AAAAACTAACATGCAAACAACAGACACAAAAGCTGCAATCGGAAATTCTCTTGATGATGAAACTTCAAATCTAAACAACTGACATGAAGGCTTCAATCAGAAATACGCTGAATGATAAAACATCAAACCCAAACAACTGACAGAAAGACTTCATTCGAAGATTATCTGAAAGATAACACCACAAAAACAACAATTGACACAAACGTTTCTTTTGGAATACTCAGATCCAAACGATTGACACGACGGCATCGATCGGATTTTCTCTGGATGAGACAACCTCACATCCAAACGATTGGCACGACGGCATCGGTCAAAACTTCACTGGGTGAGACAACCCCACATCGAAACTACTGACACGACGGCATCGATCTGATTTTCTCTGGATGAAGCAACCTCAAATACAAACAATTGATATGACAGCATCGATCAAAAAATTATCTGGATGAGACAACCTCACATGCAAGCAATTGACACAACGGCATCGATCGGATTTTCTTTCGATGGGACGACCTCAGATCCAAACAATTGACACGACGGCATCGGTCAAACATTCTCTGGATGAGACAACCTGACATCCAAACGATTGACCCGATGGCATCGACCGAATTTTCTCTGGATGAGACAACCTCAGATCCAAACGACTGACATGACGGCATCGATCGGATTTTATTCTTGATGATGAAGCCCCAAATCCAAATAATTGCACGAAGGCTTCAATCGGAAATTGTCTAGATGAAAAAACTCAGTTCCAAACAACTCAGATAAAGATTTCGATCAGAAATACGCTGAATGGAAAATCCTCTAATCCAAACACGAAGCCTTCGATCGGAAATTCTCTGGAGGATAAAACATCAAATCCAAAAAACTGACACGATCGCATCGATCCAAAATTATCCGGAAATTAAATAAAAAATTAACAACAACATTTAGCTTAAGGAAAAATATACCTTAAGTTAATAAGCAAACATTAATTTATCAGTGCGACTATAATTATTTAGACATGTATAATCCATTTAGATTTCGTTAAAATCCCGTCACACAAATATAGTCGAAAAGGAATTGTATAAGTTAAGCGTTACATAGTGCAAGGAAAGGCAGGAAGATGTGGAGAGATGTGATCGACTAATTCTGAAGGAAAAAGTCATATAAAGAAAAGGAAGAACCTTTCTTAATGCCTTCTCTTGTTCTCCTTTGCTAAGCTAAGCTTCCTTTGGGAGCCAGTGAGTCAAACCAATTATCTTGGAAACCATTAACTGATTCTGTAGCGGCGACTGCAACACCATATTTTCTGTAACCTTCTCATTGAATTCCATTGTACTATACGCACACGAAAAGGATAAGATCTAACTTAATGCATATAGTGAAACTAAATATGCACCAATTAATAAGTCTAATCCAATTGACAAAAATATTTACATAACACACGCTTTCCAATTGTATATATAAAATCCCGTCGCATAAATATAGACGAAAAGGAATTGTCAAAGTTAAATGTTACTTAAAGCAAGGAAAGGCAGGAAGATGTGGAGAGATGTGATCGACTAATTTTGAAGGAAAACGTCATATAAAGGAAGAGAAGAACCTTTCTCGGTGCCTTCTCTTGTTCTCATTAACAAGGCTAAGCGTCTGTTGGGAGCAAATAAGTCAAGCCAATTATCTTGGAAACCATTAACGGACTCTGAGGCGGCGACTGCAGTATCATATTTTCTGTAACGGCTTCAATGAATTCCATTTCATTACACGCCTACGAGTGGAATAACAACCAACTTAATGCATATAGTGAAAATAATCACGCAACAATTTCCATGATTAATCCACTTGACAAAAATATTTACATGACAACTTACATCCTTTTCAACTGTGTGTGTATATGTATGCGTATGTGTCTGTGGGTGTTGGGTGACAGGTTGAAAAGTTTATTTAAACCAACGATGGATGACGTGGGAAAAACTAATATTTTATAAATCAAATCGTCGATCACTTTTCATACGAAACACTGACTGATTCGGACTAGATTTTGGTTCTCTCTCGACTGAAAGATAAAGTTTCTTACAATCACTTCGTCAATCCAAATAACTGATAAATAATAATAAATATAATAATTAATAAATAATAATTCTCTGAATGATAAAACCTCAAATTCATTTAACATATCGAATCAGGGTGAGTAACTGATTATATTTACATATTGTAAAGGGAGGTAATTATTTACTGGGATCAATCACGAATATATATTTAATATATAAGATGTTCTCGAAACTACATATTAGTAACTTTATACACGGAGCAAAAACGAATTCGGACTGAAGATATTGTTCGATAAAATTTCAAATCCTACAATATATCCTTTTCAACTGTGTGTCTATATATATATGTATGCGTATGTGTCTGTGGGTGTTGGGTGACAGGATGAAACGGTTATTTGAACCGACGATGGATGACGTGGTAAAAAACAAATATTTGTATAAAAATAGTCGTCGACCATTTTGCATACTAAACACTGACTGATTCGGACTAGTATTTGGTTCTCTCTCGACTGAAAGATAAAGTTTCTTACAATCTCTTCGTTAGATAGATAGATAGATAGATAGATAGATAGATAGATAGATAGATAGATAGATAGATAGATAGATATTAACGTAATTCAGTAAAGTAAAACAATACCTTCAAGACACGCCCATTCTGTACATCCAGTTTTGCATCGATGCATTCACAATAGCCCGTTTTCATGTGAGCCATTTATATATATTTGCTACCACACTAGGCCCATTAGTACATTTGGCCAGACAATGGATGACGTGGGTAAAAACAATATTTGTATAAATCAAATCGTCGATCACTTTGCATAGTAAACACTGACTGATTCGGATTAGCATTTGATTCTTTCTCAACTGAAAGATAAATTTTCTTACAATCACTTCGTTAATCCAAACAACTGACACGAGGCTTTAATCGGAAATTCTATGTATGTTAAAATTACAATTTCATTTAACTTATCTGGTGAGTAACTGATTATCTTTACATATTGTTGGAGTAAATACTTCCTGGGGTCAATCACGAGTTTGTATTTAATGGACAAGATGTTCTCGAAACTAAATATCAGTAACTTTACACACAATGTAAGAAGGAATTCTGACAAAAAATTTTGTCCTTAAAATTCGCTATCCTGAAATATATTCACACTTTATTTTTGCTCACACCAGTAAAACTAATTCAATAAAGAAATGAAACCACAGTAAAATGTATTCTTAAATAAACATCAGGCAATGTATGTCTCAAGAAAAAAACTGACAGAATTTTCTATTCGAAAAAATAACGCGCAAAACTGTATCTATAATCGATTAGTAAAGACATTGAAAGAATTTTATTCTCAAAAAAGACTTTCATATTAATTTATATCCTCTGTGTGAATGCACACTTGTGTGTATGCATGTGTAAGTGTATATGTGTCTGTGTGTTTGTCAGTGTCTGACAGGGTGGAACGCTTATTTAAATGACATTTGCCCAGACGATCGATGACATGGGAAAAGCCACTATTTGCATAAATAAAGTCGTCGATCACTTTGACAGATTCTGACTAGAAATTGGTTCCCTCTCGACTGAAAGATAAAGTTTTCACTTTTCTTACAATCTCTTCGTCAGTCCAAACAACTGACACGACGGCTTCGATCGGAAATTCTCTGGATGATAAATCCTCAAATTCATTTAACTTATCGAATCAAGGTCAGTAACTAATTATCTTTACATATTGTGGAAGATAAATTTTTATTGGGATCAATCACGAATATATATTTAATGTATAAGATGTTCTTGAAACAACAAAGAGAGAGGTAAAGACAATTAGATCATTAGATAGATAAACTGACAAAAAGAAAGACAGCCAGTTTGGAAGTTTTTGTTGACCGAGATTTAACATAAGTGTGAGAGGTCGCCTTTCGGTGACTTCGGTGGTGAGATTCATGTTTTGAGTGTTTTTTGGAAATCTTTGTTGACAGAGATTTAACATGAGGTGAGAGGAGATCTTGCAACGACTTCGGTATTAGAGATGATATGTTGTTTTAATGTCTGGGGTCGGTGGCCTGTGGACGGGGCGGTCGGAAAATTTATGGCCCCATTGTCATGGAATTTGGCAGCTGAAAGCGAGTTCTTTGTATCAGAAGATTTTGTCTTCAGTCAGAATTTTGTCGTTGGACGATACGGACGTCCTTATTCTGGCTCCGTGGTGAACTACTATAGTTTGCCACGTAAATTAATGTTACCTTAAATATTCCGAATTACAGTATCGAATTATTTGCCTTTAAATATTATAGAATTAATTTATTTAGCTTTTAATAGCTATATTACTGATTTTATTTATGGATAAGATGTTGTCTTAAGTCAGAACTTTATCCTCGTACGATACGGACGTCCTTATTCTGGCTCCGTGGTGAACTACTCACGTTCTTTATTTTAAAATAAGTTTTAAAAAAATAAGATTTAAAAGAATTCCAAAGCTAGTGTTTTGAAATGTTATGAAATATATGCTTCATGGAATAAGATTTTAAGATCCTAGACTAGGTTAGGATTTTTGTGTTTTTCAATTTACCCTTTCAGCTCAAGAGGAAGTGAAAAAGAGTCTCATAGAAAGAAAAGAAAATATTTGAAGAAAGAAGAGACACAAGAACAGAAGAAATTGAATTGATTGTAAAAAAAGAAAATGCTTTAACAATATTGTTTGTTGTAAAGAAAAAGTTGAATGATGTTTGCGTTGTCTACTTGCTGACAACATTGTTTTGTAAGTAATAATCCTTTTGTTCATTTTTGTTTGTTACCCACGTAGCATATGGACCAATATGCATGTAATTATGATTTGTAGAAATAAATGTTTGGTTTGTGAACACTAACGGTATAGTTGTTTATAATATCGTCCGCTTCATTGAGTGGGTTTGTTGTTGATTTCCTTTGAAGAAGCCGAGAAAGAAATCGGGAGTTTGGTCCTGTGTGTTAGTGTATTAAATTGAAATTTAAGTATATTGATTTAAGATCGTATGCGGGTAAAGTTTAAGTTTGATTGACGGTTTAATTTTTAATTTAAATTTGGGTCTTTGACATCAACCTTCACACTGACGCACAGGAGACTCGATCTCTCTCTAGAAAAAGTTTTATATTTTTTCTCCACTTTATTTCTTCTTCAATTCAATTTTTTTTTTTTTTTCACAACTTACAATCTCATCGTCAATCGAAATAACTGACACGAAGGCCTCGATCGGAATTTCTCTGGATGATAAAACCACAAATTCATTTAACTTATCGAATCAAGGTGAGTAACTGATTATCTTTACATATTGTGGAAGGTAAATGTTTATTGGGATCAATCACGAATATATATTTAATATATAAGATGTTCTTGAAACAACAAAGAGAGAGATAAAGACAATTAGATCATTAGATAGATAAACTGACAAAAAGAAAGACAGCCAGACAGATAGATAGATAGATAGATAGATGAAAAAAGCATGGCATATTAATTTACCCCATCTCATGTCAATTCAAAATTGTGTGTATGCATGTGTAAGTGTATATGTGTCTGTGTGTTTGTCAGTGAGTGACAGGGTGGAACGGTTATTTAAAGTACATTTGACCAGACGATGGTTGACATGGGAAAAACCAATATTTATATAAATAAAGTCGTCGATCACTTTTCATACTAAACACTGACTGATTCTGGCTAGAATTTGGTTCTCTCTCGACTGAAAGATAATTTTTTTACCTATCACTTCGTCAATCCAAACAACTGACACGACGGCTTCGATCGGAAATTCTCTGGATGATAAAACCTCAAATTCATTTAATTTATCGAATCAAGGTGAGTAACTGATTATCTTTACATATTGTGGAAGTTAAATTTTTATTGGGATCAATCACGAATATATATTTAATATATAAGATGTTCTCAAAACAACAAAGAGAGTGATAAAGACAATTAAATCATTAGATAGATAAACTGACAACAAGAAAGACAGCCAGACAGATAGATAGATAGATAGATAGATAGATAGATAGATAGATAGATAGATAGACAGAGACAGCCAGATAGATAGATAGATAGATAGATAGATCGATAGACAGACAGAGACAGCCAGATAGATAGATAGAGAGAGAGAGAGAGAGAGATAGGAAGAGAGAGAGAGATAGGAAGAGAGAGATAGAGACAGTCAGATAGATAGATAGATAGATAGATAGATAGATCGATAGACAGACAGAGACAGCCAGATAGATAGATAGATAGAGAGAGAGAGAGAGATAGGAAGAGAGAGATAGAGACAGTCAGATAGATAGATAGATAGATAGATAGATAGATAGATAGATAGATAGATATTAAAGTTTCTTACAATCTCATCGTCAATCCAAATAACTGACACGAAGGCCTCGATCAGAAATTCTCTGGATGGTAAAACCTCAAATTCATTTAATTTATCGAATCAGGGTGAGTAACTAATTATCTTTACATATTGTGGGAGGCAAATGTTGACCTGAAAATTTTACTTGAAAAAAAACTTGCATATTAATTTATATCCACTGTGTGAATGGACATGTGTGTATGCGTGTGTGTGTATGTCACTGCGTGCTTGTCGATAGGTGACAGGGTGGAACGGTTATTTAAGGTACATTTAGCCAGACGATGGATGACGTGAGTAAAGCTAATATTTGTATAAAAAACAAACGTCATCGACCATTTTACATACTAATCACTGATTCGGACGAGTATTTGGTTCTCTCTCGACTGAAAGATAAAGTTTCTTACAATCTCATCGTCAATCCGAACAACTGACCTAATATAAGGAATATTCGGGACAGTTTATTTTATATATACATTGACATATTTGGTTCTGATACTCTTCATAATAGTTCTGGATGTCTTTGCAACCATTTTGATATTCTTACAATCGGTTGTAGTGGTAAAATTAATTCAATAAAGAAATGAATCGTGGCAAAATTTAAATTTAAAATAAGCATCAATTGTGGTATAATAATGAAATGAAATCAAACCATGATATAGAATATATATGTATGCGTGTGTCTCTGTGACAGTTGGGTGACAGGACGAAACGATTATTTGAACCCTCGATGAATGACGTAAGTAAATTTAACATTTGTATAAAAACAAACATTTTCGACCATTTTGCATACGAAACACTGACTGATTCGGATTAGTATTTGGTTCTCTCTCGACTGAAAGATAAAGTTTCTTACAATCTCATCGTCAATCCAAACAACTGACCTAATATAATTTAAGGAACACTCGGTACATTTTATTTTATATATACATGATTCATAGACATATTTGGTTCTGATTATATCCATAATATTTCGGGATCTGTTTGTAACCATTTTGATATTGTTAAAATCGGTCGTTCGTTTGTTTGTTTTGTTTTGTTTTACGGCATATCAACCTCAGTGGGTCATTTAATGCCGACAACTTTTTTTCCTGGTAATATTATTGTTTTGTCAAAAATCTATTTCTGTTAATATTAAATGTTAATGTTAAAAGACTTGCATATTAATTTATATCCTCCGTGTGAATGCACACTTGTGTGTATGCGTGTGTGTGTATATCTCTGTCTCCTTGTCGATAGGTGACAAGGTGGAACGGTTATTTAAGGTACATTTGGCCAGACGATGGATGACGTGAGTAAAGCTAACAATTGTATAAAAAACGTCATCGACCATTTTGCATACTAAACACTGACTGATTCGGACAAGCATTTGGTTCTCTCTCGACTGAAAGATAAAGTTTCTTGCAATCTCATCATCAATACAAACATCTGACCCAATGTATTATTTCTATGTCCGATTAACGCATTTGATAAATTGTTATGAATAACATTCTTGTACTCTTCATAGATACGTGTATTGTTTTTTTTACATTTCTGCAAGTTTACCCAATATATTCTAAGGAACATTCGTGACAGTTTATTTTATATTATACATGCTTCATGGAAATTTTTGGTTCTGATACTCTCCATAATAATTCTGGATGTGGTTGTAATCATTTTGATATTGTTACAATCGGTCGTCCGGGTAAAAGTAATTTAATAAAGAAGTGAATCGTGGCCAAATTTAAATTTAAAATAAACATCAAATGTGTTATAATAATGAAACTAAATCAAAACTTGATATAGAATCACTATAAAACGGTCCATATCTACGCGGGAAACTTTTTGAAAAAAAAACTTCGCTTGCAGACACACTCAATGTATGCATCCGGTTTTGTCTAGATATTGAATGAAACGTTAAGAACGCGACATGTTATGATGAACCAGTTAATATCTATCATTCATATAGACTGTAAACTCTTCCACAGCAGAAATGGTAAAACACAGCGTTGTAAATAATATTAAAACGTTACGCAGAGACACCGATACCTCTAATATATATATATATATATATATATATATATATATATATATATATATATATATATATATATATATATATATATATATGTATATATAAATAAAAAGGAAAGAACAGTAAGATATAAAATCCGGTGTTCTTATAGATATTTTTATTTTTACACAATAGTGCTCTATGTAAATTTAAATTTACAGAGCATTAATATTATAAATTAATAGATTTAAAATATGGTTTTACCGCTACACAGTGATAACCATGTTTCAGAAATGGAAGCTAAAGCCCCTGAATTTAATTTTGTTATTAAACCAAAGACATTAGTTCCATTTCATCATCAAGCGAATTTTGGAGTAAGTTACTTTTTAAAATTTACGGTTGTTAACGGCACAGGAAAGATTCATAGTTTGAGGGTTTCCAAGGTTACCGATAAATCCATTCATCTAGACAAGGGGTGGTAGAGGGTTCAATTTTTAATTTTCGTTGTATCAGTTAATAGTTACATTTGAAAGCGGGGTTATGCTTAGGGATGGGTAGGGATGTATCTTTTAACAAATTCTGACATCCGCTAAATTCATGTCATCTGGGTTTTTTTCTAACGGCAAAAATTCTTATGGTATTTTTTCTATTTGTATATTTAAAGATTTTGAGGGACTGTTTAGGTTAGAATATGTTTTATCCACCTTTCTAAAAAATTATTTTTAATATTTAATATACTATACTCCTAGTTAAAAACCAAGTAAATGTATTAGGATTACTTACAGTATTTAAAATTATTTATTCTTATCGAGTATAAGTAAATATTATTTTATTTTATTTTATTTTATGTAAACTTTATGACAATGACGGCAAAGGTGGTTAAATTATTTCACTAATTCAATAAACTTTTATTTATAAATTTAGTATTATAAATGTATATATGTATGTATAAAGGACATTTAATGTTCAATATTATATTCTAACTTATTAATTTCATATGACTTTCGGTGTTCACTTGGATTCTTTTCAGTGTTTGAATTGCTTTGAGATAGGTGTTATGGTTAGAGTACGTTTTATTTAATTACAATTTTAAAAGATGTTTAGGTTAGAATCTGTTTTATTTAATTTCAATTTTAAAACATTTTTAAAAATTCTACTTTCAAATTTAACTTTTTAATTTTAATCGGCTATATTTTTTTATAAACCAAGTAAATGTAATATAATTATCTACATTATTTAAAATTATTTATACCCATCAAATATGAGTATGCATAATAATCAGGTAATTTTTTTTTTTTTTTTTTTTTTTATAGATTATTTAAAGATTATTTAAAGAAAACTTTTGGCAATGACGACATAAAATAGCTATTTCATTTCTCTGATTCAGTAAATTTTTATTTTTTATATACTTAGTAATATATAGTTTCTCATGTATGCATAAAGGACATGGGTCATTTAATGACCTACATATTCTAGCCTTTCTTATTAACTTCCATTTCACTGTAGGTGTTTTATTGGATTCTTTTAGGTGCCAAAAGTACTTCGAAAGAGATGTTTGACTTTTATACTTATTTATCCTAAACGAGGATTGATGTTGGTTGAACCTCTTTTTGAACTCATGGCTAGTGCAACCTATATAAATTTTTATGTTTTCAGGGTTTTCAACAGAAGAGGATAGCCGATTAAAATTAAAAAGTTAAATTTGAAAGTAGAATTTTTAAAAATGTTTTAAAATTGAAATTAAATAAAACAGATTCTAACCTAAACATCTTTTAAAATTGTAATTAAATAAAACGTACTCTAACCATAACACCTATCTCAAAGCAATTCAAACACTGAAAAGAATCCAAGTGAACACCGAAAGTCATATGAAATTAATAAGTTAGAATATAATATTGAACATTAAATGTCCTTTATACATACATATATACATTTATAATACTAAATTTATAAATAAAAGTTTATTGAATTAGTGAAATAATTTAACCACCTTTGCCGTCATTGTCATAAAGTTTACATAAAATAAAATAAAATAAAATAATATTTACTTATACTCGATAAGAATAAATAATTTTAAATACTGTAAGTAATCCTAATACATTTACTTGGTTTTTAACTAGGAGTATAGTATATTAAATATTAAAAATAATTTTTTAGAAAGGTGGATAAAACATATTCTAACCTAAACAGTCCCTCAAAATCTTTAAATATACAAATAGAAAAAATACCATAAGAATTTTTGCCGTTAGAAAAAAACCCAGATGACATGAATTTAGCGGATGTCAGAATTTGTTAAAAGATACATCCCTACCCATCCCTAAACATAACCCCGCTTTCAAATGTAACTATTAACTGATACAACGAAAATTAAAAATTGAACCCTCTACCACCCCTTGTCTAGATGAATGGATTTATCGGTAACCTTGGAAACCCTCAAACTATGAATCTTTCCTGTGCCGTTAACAACCGTAAATTTTAAAAAGTAACTTACTCCAAAATTCGCTTGATGATGAAATGGAACTAATGTCTTTGGTTTAATAACAAAATTAAATTCAGGGGCTTTAGCTTCCATTTCTGAAACATGGTTATCACTGTGTAGCGGTAAAACCATATTTTAAATCTATTAAATTATAATATATATATATATATATATATATATTGTTACGAACTTGTATCATATAGATGAACCACGGGTTTAAAAAAAGAAAACGTGGGATTTTTTCTTGGTCTGCACTCAGGAATGGAAGCAACACAAGGGAGTCAACGAAGAACAGACGCAAGACGATGGATTTCAAAATAAATCATTTATTTATAAATACATAAACAGGTAAAGAAAGAAAAAAAGAAAATTCCTTTAACAAAGGGGAAGGGGACCATGAAAGAACAGAAGATATGAGCGAATACATACATGTACATAAAAAAAAAGATCAAGCCAAGCGAATCAATTTATCTGTCAGTCGAGTTGACGTTTCCACACAAAGTTCTGATTCGCCGAAGCGAGAGTTCGTATGTTAACACAATAATTTGGTCGGCTGGCAATTTTCCTGGGTTCTTTTTCTTTCGGAAGTGTTCGGAGTTTCACAGCATCTCGTACAGGCGTTTCGTTGGTCGATTCAGCTTCGTGGCAGCACTCTCAGGTCTAGTCGACAGACTTTGCTGTCTTCTTCATTTCAGTGGGCAGTCCATTTGGAATCGGGTTGATTTTGCTCAGCGACGTTCATCTGCCACTGGTCAGACGGAAACTGAAAATCCTTTTTTAGATTTTTGCTGTCCCCAAAGACAGTCACGTGAGTTCTCTTCGTCCTTGACCGGGTACACGGGAGGATGGGGCACAGATCACGCAGTGTTTGTGTGATGGCCAAAATTTCAGTCAACGCTTAGTAGGGTCTGATCACGTGAATCACAGCAGGAGATCCTGATGGTACCTGGAATTCACTTATGGTCAACCGCCTGATAGCTGCTAGATTTTGGAACCAGATCATTTTGCGTTGGGTCACTTCAAAGTTCATGGACCCGTGGCTTGTGGGTGGAAGAGTAGGTAAAGAGGGAAAGAATTTGTGAAAAGGAGAGGAGGGTAGGGCTGATCAGGGAACATATTCGTTCGCAAGTTGAAAGCATTGGATTTTATCTATTTTCTTATTTATCTATTTATTCATTTATTTATTTTTTTTATACCTAACTAATTTTCGACAAGAATTATGAGATTTTTCTTTGGGAGTGTTTTTTTAGCCTAACGCCTATATGATTAATAAAATCGTGTGTCCGTCACAATATATATATATATATATATATATATATATATATATATATATATATATATATATATATATACTGAGTGTTTATCTAAAAATAAATACTCTTAAATACACCTTCATCCCTGCCGTGCGCCAACGGATTAGTGGGTCATATTTAGGCGTCAGACTTTTTGAGAAATCTTCGGATGCAGGCACACCCACGCACAATGTATGGATGCTGTTTTCTCTAAATATTTAACAAAACGTGAAGAAAGCGACATATTATGCATTTGTTAATATCAATTCTTAATAAAGATTTAATTGTAAACTCTTCCACAGAAATGGTAAAACACAGCGCTGTAAATAATATTAAAATGCTACACAGAAAGACCAACACCTTTAACATATATATATATATGAGGGTGGGTGTGTGCGCGTAATAACAGAAGAAATAAATATATTCCTTACACCCAGTTTTGTCTTTCATTCCGATCTGAAGAAAGCGCAATATATATATATATATATATGTGTGTGTGTGTGTGTGTGTGTGTGTGTGTGTGTGTGTGTGTGTGTGTGTGTGTGTGTGTGTGTGCGTGTAATAACAGAACAAAGAAATATATATGACAAAACAAAGAAACCCTTCCTGGTTTCTGGTCGTCGGATCTGATAAGGTAATTAAATTCATTGTCCCTCTTATCCTCAAAATTCCCAATGCATTTTCCTTACACCCAGTTTTGTCTTTTATTCCGATCTGAAAAAAAGCAAGGGAAACGGACGTCAGCGAAACATCTGATTTCCCACTTAGTTTCCCTATATCCACATACTTACCTGCGTACATACACATTCTCCCTCTCTCACTCATACACCTGTGTGTGTGCATGTGTAGCAGATAGATAGATAGATAGATAGATAGATAGATAGATAGATAGATAGATAGATAGATATTAATCTAATTCAATGAATTAAAAGAATCATTTCAAGTCACTCAAATCTTTTAAAACACTTACGCCCATTCTGTACATCCGGTTTGGCATCGATGCATTCACGAAGGCCTGTTATCATCTCAGCCGTTTATATAAACTTGTTTCCGCACTATACCCATAATTCACTACTGTAAAATTGTCCACCTGAAAGCTTTACTTGAAAAAAGACTGGCGTATTAATTTGTGTGTATATGTCTGTACTTGTCGGTGGATGACAGGGTGGAACGGTTATTTAACGTACATTTGACCAGACGATGGATGACTTGGGAAAACCAGTATTTATATAAATAAAGTCGACGATCACTTTGCATAAAAACACTGACTACTTCGAACTACCATTTGGTTCTCTTTTGACTGAAAGATAAATTTTCTTACAGTCTCTTCGTCAATCCAAATAACTGACACGAATACTTCGATCGGATGATAAAACACATTTCATTTAACTTATCGAATCAGGGTGAGTAATTGATTATCTTTATATATTGTGGAAACTAAATGTTTACTGTGATCAATCACGAATATATATTTAATATATAAGATGTTCTCGAAACTACATATAGAGCAAAAACGAATTCGGGCGATATTGCTGGGCAAAATTTTAAATCCTAAAATATATGCGCACTTTATTCTTGCTCACTGTGGTAAAATTAATTCAATAAATAAATGAATTGCAGTAAAATTAATTTTCAAATGAACATCAGGTATTGTATGTTTCAAGAAAAACTGACAAAAATAACGCACAAAATTGTATCGATATTAGATCAGTTAAGATATTGCAAGGCTTTTATTCTCAAACGATTTTTCATTCCTTAAAATACGAAACCGTCATACACATGGAAAGAAATTATTTCGAATGCCTATAAAAGGGGTTCTTTTCAACCACCAAACATTTGAAACAATCTACAAATACAGACATGCGCACATCAACACACACCTTTCTGCCTCATTGAATACTCTTCCTTTTATAGACCTTTCTCTTCAGCAATGTTTTCTCAGCTTTCATCAATCTCAAACCCTTTACCGCCTTACTTGTGGATTAAATAATAAATATATATCCATACAAACATATGAAGAACAAAACGAATGATGAAAATTATTAAGGAAAAATGTAAGGATTTTGTTATGTAGCAATTATTTCTAAACAAAAGTAAATATATCTTCCGGTTTTCAAATTTTAAATTTCAGAACACCCATAAATATTCTACTGGCTCACTGGGAAAGACAAGGTAAACTATGGAGGATGTTTCGGAATGTAATGAGTGTAATTTAATGCCTACTAAACGAAAATGAGTAAATGTTGTTATTTCCTAATATTGAATTTTTAATAGACATGTGTAAGTTTTTATGTCTCTATGTCACTGTCGGTGGGTGACAGGGTGGAACGGTTATTAAAGGTCCATTTGTCCAGACGATGGATGTCTTGGGAAAATCCAGTTTTATATAAATATAGTCGTCGATAAGTGACACGAAGAACTGACACGAAGGCTTCGATCGGAAATTCTCTGGATGATAAAACCTCAAATTCATTTAATTTATCGAATCAGGGGGAGTAACTGATTATTTTTACATACTGTAAAGGGAGGTAAATGCTTACTGAGATCAATCACGAATATATATTTAATATATAAGATGTTCTCGAAACTACATATCTGTAACTTTATACACAGAGCAAAAACGAATTCGGACTGAAGATATTGCTCGGCAGAATTTCAAATCCTAAAATATATCCACACTTTATTCTTGCTCACGGCAGTAAAATTAATTCGATAAAAAAAAGAACATCAGGTATTGTATGTCTAAAAAAAAAACTAACAAAATTTTCTATTCGAGAAAATAACGCACGAAATTGTATCGATATTCGATCAGTTAAGATATTGCAAGGCTTTTATTCTCAAACGATTTTTCATCCCTTAAAATACGAAACCGTCATACACATGGAAAGAAATAATTTAGAATGCCTATAAAAGGGGTTCTTTTCAATCAGCAAACATTTGAAACAATCCACAAATTCAGACATGCGCACATCAACACACCCCTTTCTGCCTCGTTGAATCCTCTTCCTTTTATAGTATTTTCTCTTCAGCAATGCTTTCTTAATCCTTGGGGATTAAAAGATTAAAAATATATCCATACAGACATATGAAGAAGAACAAAGGGAATTGTGAACATTCCCCTCGAAGTAAGTTAATTTCTCTTTTAATAAGTGTGACAGTCTTTAGATCGAAGTTGTCATTGAACTTATTTCTATATATGACTAATACATTAGATATATTGTTATATATAAGATCATTCTTCTCTCTATAGATGTTTTCTTTTATATTTCTGTAAGTTCATCCAATATATTGTTAGTAACATTCATGACAGTTTATTTTATATATACATGTAAGGATTTTGTTTTGAAACAGTTATTTATAAACAGAAGTAAATATATCGTCAGGGTTTCAAATTTAAAATTTCAGAACGGCCATAAATATTCTACTGGCAAACTGTGAAAGTCAAGGTAAACTATTGTTGTGGTAGGATCCACCTAATCTGCATAGGTGACTACCAACTATATAAATAATGGTTGGTACCGGAAGACGAGGAGGAGGAATTACGAGATCCAACTAGAGACTCTGATCGACTGCGACTAGTCAACACATTCTCCAGGAACGTCTTCCCAGAAATATACAGAAATACTATATGTACTTATTGTGTACACTTTCTTGTTATAATACATTCTTGTTCTAAGTACATTTTGTGTTGCATTATTATTCCATGCATTAGGCGAGATTCAACAATGAGTCAAGACTCAACAACTATGGAGGATATTTAGGATTATAATGAATGTAATTTAATGCCTAATAAACGAAAATGAGTAAATGTTTTTATTTGCTCATATTGAATTTTTAATATAATTATTATTTATTATTTGATTTTAATGTGATAATATTTTATATATTTATTTATTTTAAATAATAGATTTTGATTTAATCATTTTTTTAAATTTATAATCAAATATGCTCATGTATGTTGCCTTGTGAAAGTCGTATATATTTAATAAAGATAAGATTGTAGTTGAAAAAGAAATCCGAGTGTAGGTTAACAAGTTGACATGTTTCCATAGCAGCCCTCACAAGAACATTCCCCTCGAAGTAACTTAATTTCTCTTTTAATAAGTGTGACAGTCTTCAGATCGAAGTTGTCATTGAACGTATTTCTATGTATGCCTAATACATTAGATAAATTGTTATATATAAGATCATTTCTTTTCATTGAAAAGTTTAAATACGAAATAAAAATGGCGAACCTTTTAATTCAGTTTTTATTGAAATAGCGATCTCAAACTGTTTACAGTATATTGAAAATCGACAATGTATTTGGAAATTAAAAAGAAGACCGTCGACTCTCAGAGAAAAGAATTCACTTTGCCACGAGTAAACATCAAATTTTCTTTATGTAGATATATTGTCGTGTTATTAGAACAAAATCGAGGCTTGACCAAAAATATTCTGATTTCTTTGAACATATACATTGCATAATATTTTAGGATCCAAGTACATATTAAAAAAAAACATGCTTGCTGAGCCCAAAGTTAATTTATATAAAAATCAAATGAAACATACATTCAATACTAACGGAATTCTGCCCAATTTCGGCGTTTAAATTGGATAAAAAGATCCAAGAAACATTTACTTTAAGATGCCAGGGGAGAGAGCCGTGTTTAATTTTGGCTAATGGTTTTCAATTATTATTAACATTAAGAAATTTAATATGAGAAAAATGAACAAAATTAATTTATCCTAAAATAAAGTTACATTTCCCATTCAGTAATCAGGGAATAATATCCAGTTTCGACTTTTAAATATACAACAGACAAACCGACGTCAGGTGACAGAACCGTATTGTATTTCGCAAATGTTAATACTTAAACAATTATATTAAATACTTACATATTTCCCCTTCTCTTGTCTGTAAAAATATTTATACATACGACATTATTTATGTGTATGCATCAGTAGCAGTAGTAGTAGTTGTACTAGTCGTACTGCAACAGTAAGTTTGGCTGGTGACAATAAAAGTTGGGTATTTAAGAATGTTGGTAATAAAAAAAATAGTGAGACCGCAGGTTGGTTGTAAAAATATTTAATCGTTTCATAACGACTAAAGGCTCTATGAAATCTGAATTGCTTTATCATTTCACGACGCAGGGTCTTCTTGCTGACAGACAATATGTCTGCCGCTTTCTCTAGTTCACTGACCGGCCACTCTTTTGGTCGTTTTGTCCTAATGGAGGAGTCCACCAAGGCGTAATTTGTTCGGAATGTTTATCAATGACCTTCCTGTTGCTATCAGTTCTCAAATTGGTACCTAATGACACTACTATTTACTCCTTCCTTAATGGTAAGTTTAATCATTTCGATACGGCCAAATTTGCAGCTGATCTCAAAAATGACCTACAATCCGTTGTTAACTGAGCCAAGAAATGGCTTGTTATTATTAACGCCTCCAAAACGAAACTGCTCTCTTGTAATCACTTTCGAGCAGAGCTAGTCAAAATGGTAAGTTTGATCAATTCGATGCGGTCAAATTGGCAGCTTATCTCAAAAATGACTTACAATCTGTTGTTAACTGAGCCAAAAAATGGCTTGTTATTATTAACGCCTCCAAAACGAAACTGCTCTCTTGTAATCACTTTAGAGCAGAGCTAGTCAAAATGGTAAGTTTGATCAATTCGATGCGGTCAAATTGGCAGCTGATCTCAAAAATGACATAAAATCTGTTGTTAACTGAGCCAAGAAATGGCTTGTTATTATTAACGCCTCCAAAACGAAACTGCTCTCTTGTAATCACTTTCGAGCAGAGCTAGTCAAAATGGTAAGTTTGATACATTCGATGCGGTCAAATTGGCAGCTGATCTCAAAAATGACTTACAATCTGTTGTTAACTGAGCCAAGAAATAGCTTGTTATTATTAACGCCTCCAAAACGAAACTGCTCTCTTGTAATAACTTTCGAGCAGAGCTAGTCAAAATGGTAAGTTTGATCAATTCGATGCGGTCAAATTGGCAGCTGATCTAAAAAATGACTTAAAATCTGTTGTTAACTGAGCCAAGAAATGGCTTGTTATTATTAACGCCTCCAAAACGAAACTGCCCTCTTGTAATCCCTTTCGAGCAGAGCTAGTCAAAATGGTAAGTTTGATCAATTCGATGCGGTCAAATTGGCAGCTGATCTCAAAAATGACTTACAATCTCTTGTTAACTGAGCCAAGAAATGGCTTGTTATTATTAACGCCTCCAAAACGAAACTGCTCTCTTGTAATCACTTTCGAGCAGAGCTAGTCAAAATGGTAAGTTTGATCAATTCGATGCGGTCAAATTGGCAGCTGATCTCAAAAATGAATTACAATCTCTTGTTAACTGAGCCAAAAAATGTCTTGTTATTATTAACGCCTCCAAAACGAAACTGCTCTCTTGTAATCACTTTCGAGCAGAGCTAGTCAAAATGGTAAGTTTGATCAATTCGATGCGGTCAAATTGGCAGCTGATCTCAAAAATGACTTACAATCTGTTGTTAACTGAGCCAAGTAATGACTTGTTATTATTAACGCCTCCAAAACGAAACTACTCTCTTGTAATCACTTTAGAGCAGAGATAGTCAGAAATGTAAGTTTGATCAATTCGATGCGGTCAAATTGGCAGCTGATCTCAAAAATGACTTACAATTTGTTGTTAACTGAGCCAAAAAATGGCTTGTTATTATTAACCCCCCTAAAAGGAAACTGCTCACTTGTAATCACTTTCGAGCAGAGCTAGTCAAAATGGTAAGTTTGATCAATTCGATGCGGTCAAATTGGCAGCTTATCTCAAAAATGACTTAAAATCTGTTGTTAACTGAGCCAAGAAATGGCTTGTTATTATTAACGCCTCCAAAACGAAACTGCTCTCTTGTAATCACTTTCGAGCAGAGCTAGTCAAAATGGTAAGTTTGATCAATTCGATGCGGTCAAATTGGCAGCTGATCTCAAAAATGACTTAAAAGCTGTTGTTAACTGAGCCAAGAAATGGCTTGTTATTATTAACGCCTCCAAAACGAAACTGCTCTCTTGTAATAACTTTCGAGCAGAGCTAGTCAAAATGGTAAGTTTGATCAATTCGATGCGGTCAAATTGGCAGCTGATCTCAAAAATGACTTACAATCTGTTGTTAACTGAGCCAAGTAATGGCTTGTTATTATTAACGCCTCCAAAACGAAACTACTCTCTTGTAATCACTTTAGAGCAGAGCTAGTCAGAATGGTAAGTTTGATCAAATCGATGCGGACAAATTGGCAGCTGATCTCAAAAATGACTTAAAATCTGTTGTTAACTGAGCCAAAAAATGGCTTGTTATTATTAACGCCTCCAAAACGAAACTGCTCACTTGTAATCACTTTCGATCAGAGCTAGTCAAAATGTAAGTTTGATACATTCGATGCGGTCAAATTGGCAGCTGATCTCAAAAATGACTTAAAATCTGTTGTTAGCTGAGCCAAGAAATGGCTTGTTATTATTAACGCCTCCAAAATGAAACTGCTCTCTTGTAATAACTTTCGAGCAGAGCTAGTCAAAATGGTAAGTTTGATCAATTCGATGTAATCAAATTGGCAGCTTATCTCAAAAATGACTTACAATCTGTTGTTAACTGAGCCAAGAAATGGCTTGTTATTATTAACGCCTCCAAAACGAAACTGCTCTCTTGTAATCACTTTTGAGCAGAGCTAGTCAAAATGGTAAGTTTGATCAATTCGATGCGGTCAAATTGGCAGCTTATCTCACAAATGACATACAATCTCTTGTTAACTGAGCCAAGAAATGGCTTGTTATTATTAACGCCTCCAAAACGAAACGGCTCTCTTGTAATCACTTTCGAGCAGAGCTAGTCAAGATGGTAAGTTTGATCAATTCGATGCGGTCAAATTGGCAGATTGTCTAAAAAATGACTTACAATCTGTTCTTAACGGAGCCAAGAAATGGCTTGTTATTATTAACGCCTCCAAAACGAAACTGCTCTCTTGTAATCATTTTCGAGCGGAGCTAGTCAAAATGGTAAGTTTGATCAATCGATGCGGTCAAATTGGCAGCTGATCTCAAACATGACTTACAATCTCTTGTTAAATGAGCCAAGAAATGGCTTGTTATTATTAACGCCTCCAAAACGAAACTGCTCTCTTGTAATCACTTACGAGCAGAGCTAGTCAAAATGGTAAGTTTGATCAATTCGATGCGGTCAAATTGGCAGCTTCTCTCAAAAATGACTTACAATCTCTTGTTAACTGAGCCAAGAAATGGCTTGTTATTATTAACGCCTCCAAAACGAAACTGCTCTCTTGTAATCACTTACGAGCAGAGCTAGTCAAAATGGTAAGTTTGATCAATTCGATGCGGTCAAATTGGCAGCTTATCTCAAAAATGACTTAAAAACTGTTGTTAACTGAGCCAAGAAATGGCTTGTTATTATTAACGCCTCCAAAACGAAACTGCTCTCTTGTAATAACTTTCCAGCAGAGCTAGTCAAAATGGTAAGTTTGATCAATTCCATGCGGTCAAATTGGCAGCTGATCTCAAAAATGACTTACAATCTGTTGTTAACTGAGCCAAGGAATGGCTTGTTATTATTAACGCCTCCAAAACAAAACTGCTCTCTTGTAATCACTTTCGAGCAGAGCTAGTCAAAATGGTAAGTTTGATCAATTCGATGCGGTCAAATTGGCAGCTTATCTCACACATGACATACAATCTCTTGTTAACTGAGCCAAGAAATGGCTTGTTATTATTAACGCCTCCAAAACGAAACTGCTCTCTTGTAATCACTTTCGAGCAGAGCTAGTCAAAATGGTAAGTTTGATCAATTCGATGCGGTCAAATTGGCAGCTGATCTCAAAAATGACTTAAAAGCTGTTGTTAACTGAGCCAAGAAATGGCTTGTTATTATTAACGCCTCCAAAACGAAACTGCTCTCTTGTAATCACTTTCGAGCAGAGCTAGTCAAAATGGTAAGTTTGATCAATTCGATGCGGTCAAATTGGCAGCTGATCTCAAAAATGACTTAAAATCTGTTGTTAACTGAGCCAAGAAATGGCTTGTTATTATTAACGCCTCCAAAACGAAACTGCTCTATTGTAATCACTTTCGAGCAGAGCTAGTCAAAATGGTAAGTTTGATCAATTCGATGCGGTCAAATTGGCAGCTGATCTCAAAAATGACTTACAATCTGTTGTTAGCTGAGCCAAGAAATGGCTTGTTATTATTAACGCCTCCAAAACGAAACTGCTCTCTTGTAATCACTTTCGAGCAGAGCTAGTCAAAATGGTAAGTTTGATCAATTCGATGCGGTCACATTGGCTGCTGATCTCAAAAATGACTTAAAATCTGTTGTTAACTGAGCCAAGAAATGGCTTGTTATTATTAACGCCTCCAAAACGAAACTGCTCTCTTGTAATCACTTTCGAGCAGAGCTAGTCAAAATGGTAAGTTTGATCAATTCGATGCGGTCAAATTGGCAGCTTATCTCAAAAATGACTTAAAATCTTTTGTTAACTGAGCCAAGAAATGGCTTGTTATTATTAACGCCTCCAAAACTAAACTGCTCTCTTGTAATCACTTTTGAGCAGAGCTAGTCAAAATGGTAAGTTTGATCAATTCCATGCGGTCAAATTGGCAGCTGATCTCAAAAATGACTTAAAATCTTTTGTTAACTGAGCCAAGAAATGGCTTGTTATTATAAACGCCTCCAAAACGAAACTGCTCTCTTGTAATCACTTTTGAGCAGAGCTAGTCAAAATGGTAAGTTTGATCAATTCGATGCGGTCAAACTGGCAGCTGATCTCAAAAATGACTTACAATCTGTTGTTAACTGAGCCAAGAAATGGCTTGTTATTATTAACGCCTCGAAAACGAAACTGCTCTCTTGTAATCACTTTCGAGCAGAGCTAGTCAAAATGGTAAGTTTGATAAATTCGATGCGGTCAAATTGGCAGCTGATCTAAAAAATGACTTAAAATCTGTTGTTAACTGAGCCAAGAAATGGCTTGTTATTATTAACGCCTCCAAAACGAAACTGCTCTCTTGTAATCACTTTAGAGCAGAGCTAGTCAAAATGGTAAGTTTGATCAATTCGATGCGGTCAAATTGGCAGCTGATCTCAAAAATGACTTAAAATCTATTGTTAACTGAGCCAAGAAATGGCTTGTTATTATTAACGCCTCGAAAACGAAACTGCTCTCTTGTAATCACTTTAGAGCAGAGCTAGTCAAAATGGTAAGTTTGATCAATTCGATGCGGTCTAATTGGCAGCTGATCTCAAAAATGACTTAAAATCTTTTGTTAACTGAGCCAAGAAATGGCTTGTTATTATTAACGCCTCGAAAACGAAACTGTTCTCTTGTAATCACTTTTGAGCAGAGCTAGTCAAAATGGTAAGTTTGATCAATTCCATGCGGTCAAATTGGCAGCTGATCTAAAAAATGACTTACAATCTGTTGTTAACTGAGCCAAGAAATGGCTTGTTATTATAACCGCCTCGAAAACGAAACTGCTCTCTTGTAATCACTTTAGAGCAGAGCTAGTCAAAATGGTAAGTTTGATCAATTCGATGCGGTCTAATTGGCAGCTGATCTCAAAAATGACTTAAAATTTTTTGTTAACTGAGCCAAGAAATGGCTTCTTATTATTAACGCCTCGAAAACGAAACTGTTCTCTTGTAATCACTTTTGAGCAGAGCTAGTCAAAATGGTAAGTTTGATCAATTCGATGCGGTCAAATTGGCAGCTGATCTCAAAAATGACTTACAATCTGTTGTTAACTGAGCCAAGAAATGGCTTGTTATTATTAACGCCTCCAAAACGAAACTGCTCTCTTGTAATCACTTTAGAGCAGAGCTAGTCAAAATGGTAAGTTTGATCAATTTGATGCGGTCAAATTGGCAGCTGATCTCAAAAATGACTTAAAATCTGTTGTTAACTGAGCCAAGAAATGGCTTGTTATTATTAACGCCTCCAAAACGAAACTGCTCTATTGTAATCACTTTCGAGCAGAGCTAGTCAAAATGGTAAGTTTGATCAATTCGATGCGGTCAAATTGGCAGCTGATCTCAAAAATGACTTACAATCTGTTGTTAGCTGAGCCAAGAAATGGCTTGTTATTATTAACGCCTCCAAAACGAACCTGCTCTCTTGTAATCACTTTCGAGCAGAGCTAGTCAAAATGGTAAGTTTGATCAATTCGATGCGGTCAAATTGGCAGCTGATCTCAAAAATGACTTAAAATCTGTTGTTAACTGAGCCAAGAAATGGCTTGTTATTATTAACGCCTCCAAAACGAAACTGCTCTCTTGTAATCACTTTAGAGCAGAGGTAGTCAAAATGCTAAGTTTGATCAATTCGATGCGGTCAAATTGGCAGCTGATCTCAAAAATGACTTACAATCTGTTGTTAGCTGAGCCAAGAAATGGCTTGTTATTATTAACGCCTCCAAAACGAAACTGCTCTCTTGTAATCACTTTCGAGCAGAGCTAGTCAAAATGGTAAGTTTGATCAATTCGATGCGGTCAAATTGGCAGCTGATCTCAAAAATGACTTAAAATCTGTTGTTAACTGAACCAAGAAATGGCTTGTTATTATTAACGCCTCCAAAACGAAACTGCTCTCTTGTAATCACTTTAGAGCAGAGCTAGTCAAAATGGTAAGTTTGATCAATTCGATGCGGTCAAATTGGCAGCTGATCTCAAAAATGACTTACAATCTGTTGTTAACTGAGCCAAGAAATGGCTTGTTATTATTAACGCCTCGAAAACGAAACTGCTCTCTTGTAATCACTTTAGAGCAGAGGTAGTCAAAATGCTAAGTTTGATCAATTCGATGCGGTCAAATTGGCAGCTGATCTCAAAAATGACTTACAATCTCTTGTTAGCTGAGCCAAGAAATGGCTTGTTATTATTAACGCCTCCAAAACGAAACTGCTCTCTTGTAATCACTTTCGAGCAGAGCTAGTCAAAATGGTAAGTTTGATCAATTCGATGCGGTCAAATTGGCAGCCTATCTCAAAAATGACTTAAAATCTTTTGTTACCTGAGCCAAGAAATGGCTTGTTATTATTAACGCCTCGAAAACGAAACTGCTCTCTTGTAATCACTTTCGAGCAGAGCTAGTCAAAATGGTAAGCTTGATCAATTCGATGCGGTCAAATTGGCAGCTTATCTCAAAAATGACTTAAAATCTTTTGTTAACTGAGCCAAGAAATGGCTTGTTATTATTAACCCCTCCAAAACGAAACTGCTCTCTTGTAATCACTTTCGAGCAGAGCTAGTCAAAATGGTAAGTTTGATCAATTCGATGCGGTCAAATTGGCAGCTGATCTCAAAAATGACTTACAATCTGTTGTTAACTGAGCCAAGAAATGGCTTGTTATTATTAACGCCTCCAAAACGAAACTGCTCTCTTGTAATCACTTTCGAGCAGAGCTAGTCAAAATGGTAAGTTTGATCAATTCGAATCGGTCAAATTGGCAGCTGATCTCAAAAATGACTTAAAATCTGTTGTTAACTGAGCCAAGAAATGGCTTGTTATTATTAACGCCTCCAAAACGAAACTGCTCTCTTGTAATCACTTTCGAGCAGAGCTAGTCAAAATGCTAAGTTTGATCAATTCGATGCGGTCAAATTGGCAGCTTATCTCAAAAATGACTTAAAATCTTTTGTTAACTGAGCCAAGAAATGGCTTGTTATTATTAACGCCTCCAAAACGAAACTGCTCTCTTGTAATCACTTTCGAGCAGAGCTAGTCAAAATGTAAGTTTGATCAATTCGATGCGGTCAAATTGGCAGCTGATCACAAAAATGACTTAAAATCTGTTGTTAACTGAGCCAAGAAATGTTTTGTTATTATTAACGCCTCCAAAACGAAACTGCTCTCTTGTAATCACTTTCGAGCAGAGCTAGTCAAAATGGTAAGTTTGATCAATTCGATGCGGTCAAATTGGCAGCTGATCTCAAAAATGACTTAAAATCTGTTGTTAACTGAGCCAAGAAATGGCTTGTTATTATTAACGCCTCCAAAACGAAACTGCTCTATTGTAATCATTTTCGAGAAGAGCTAGTCAAAATGGTAAGTTTGATCAATTCGATGCGGTCAAATTGGCAGCTGATCTCAAAAATGACTTAAAATCTGTTGTTAACTGAGCCAAGAAATGGCTTGTTATTATTAACGCCTCCAAAACGAAACTGCTCTCTTGTAATCACTTTCGAGCAGAGCTAGTCAAAATGGTAAGTTTGATCAATTCGATGCGGTCAAATTGGCAGCTGATCTAAAAAATGACCTACAATCCGTTGTTAACTGAGCCAAGAAATGGCTTGTTATTATTAACGCCTCCAAAACGAAACTGCTCTCTTGTAATCACTTTAGAGCAGTGCTACTCAAAATGGTAAGTTTGATCAATTCGATGCGGTCAAATTGGCAGTTGATTTCAAAATTTTCTTACAATTTGTTGTTCAATGATTCCTGGGAGAAAATTCGGATTTCATATCTATTTGTAGTCTTCTAAATATTAAATTTATGACACTTCACTTATTCCTTGAATAACGTTGCTCTTACTTGATTCGTCGTACAGCATAAAAGATATTAAAATCAAATAGAATTATTAATTAAATTCATATTTTTCAAAGAATATGTTTATTTCTTATTTTAATTCATTCATTCTTACTTTTGCAGGCCCTAAAAACGCCATTGAACTCAAGTAAATATGACATTCTTAAGAATTGCATTTTACTTTGCTCTCTGCTTGTCACGTGTTCTATGCGAACAACCAATAAAAGTGCAAGTTTCAGAGCAACACGAATGCATCGTCAATATCTCGAAATATTCAATGAAAGATTTCCCTGACAGACTGAAAAAGGGGAAGAAGGTTGTTTTCTTCCGAATTGAATACGACTCGAAACAAGCCGACGCCTTAACCAAATCAGAACCAAATAATCATTTCGCAAATCCGAACGAATATATGTGGTTGTACGATGGAGAACACGGCTTGCCGGTTTATATGGACGCTCCGTATGACTTCGAAGTTCTTTCATTTTTCATCTTAAAGGAATATACAGCCACTTTACAGGTGCATATGAATGTTTCCAAATCATGTGATGAAAGACCTGTGTCAAGGTTGCATTTTCTTAGACTTGTCTTTCGTCAACTGATGAAAATTGTTTCAACTGCGCAACTTCCAGACGAAAAGGCTTCAGCTTACATGTGCTACGATATTAACAACAGAAAACACATGTTGGATTCTAGTTTCAATATTTATCAACATCTGGGAATTAACCGGGAGATTCTCCTTCGATATTGTTGTCTAGTGAAAGATTATAACCACAAGGATTATAATAATTCCATCGATTTATGTAACGGCAAAAAAATCAACTCATCGACTGTGGTCAACATCCAGAATTATGCCGGTGCCTTTTTATTTGTATTTTTTCCTATTCTTCTTGGGTTTATTTCGAAAGCCAAACTCACTCACCGTAGAAGACCATTCAATGAGATTCGTTCGTTGAGCACGAATGAGGAAAATATTGAACAATACCTTCCACCACTCGGAATTGAATCGGATTGGCTAAATGAACATACGCCATATTTTAGTGCATTGATTTTCATCAAGAAGTTGTTGCTCTTCGAGAAAAGATCTGCTTTTGCATCGAGAATTCGAAGGTCTTTGGCTGTTTTCGCATGTCTGCTAATTATTTTTGCAGATTTGTTGTTAGAGACTCTTACAATCAAACAAAAACTAAGATCTTATCTCGAAAATAACGTCCCACTTGGATACAGGTCAATTCCGTTTGGTTATGATAAAAGTGCAGAAAACTGTGACTATTTTCTCGGTGGACCTTTTGTTTGGTTTTCAGCTTTTGTCATTTTGGGACTGATTATTATTAATATTCCAGATCGTCTCTGCAAGACTATAGCACATAGTACAATTCACCAAAGAAAAACATGTACATTCCTCGTCCAAGATATCGAACTGTTGCAGCGTTTTGGAGGACTAAATACCTTCAACTTGCAAGATTACGACTTACTACACGCTATTTTGAAATCAAGTCTATTGACAGCTTTAAATCCGTCTTTTTGGTACGCGGTTATTAAACAATGGTTTGACCGTTGTAAAAGGGTTTATAATACTTTCAATAATCCCCATCCAATTTTTAAATTAATAGGTGTTTTTGCCACTTTCCTCTGCATCTTCGTATCCTTTTTCCTTTGTATCTGCGAACTGCTGTTCTGTATCTTCTACTACAGCTGCCCACAACTTCTGATGTGTAAAGCAATTCCACACAGCTATACGCTCTGCTATATTTGCCCTCTCCTCAGGCACAAAAAGCTCAGAATTTTGGGTGTTATGCTTTTCCTATTGTCATTGCCCGTCTACATTTTCCTCTTTCTTTTTAACACTTATCTCTTTCTAACAAGTTTCCAGTTATTGAGTTCTTATCTTATTTATACTTTAATCGCCCTGATTGCTAAACCAGACGCCATTGCTTTCATTCTTTTATTATTAATGTTTGTCTTTTTCTTGATTTCAATTGCAAAATCGATTTCTGAAACCTATCTTTCCCTGCAGAAATTATCGATCACTTTGGCCCAGAACGTGTGTAAGGATTTCGTTTACATTCGATTAGGGGAGCGTTTCATATATGGTAAATTGTTTGAAAGGATTGTTCAGAAACACCATCCGATTAGGTATGAAATTGCCAAGGCTCTGATTAAATTAACTCTAGGGGCTTATATTTTAGCAAGTTGTGCCTATTCTTTTCAAAGCATATCTCTAAATATGTCGGCATATATCAAAATCGGTCTTTTGATATTCACGTCCATGGTTCCAAAAATCATGACCGTTTTGAAAGATACGGTTTTAGAGTCGCGTTGGAAAGCGTTTCCAATCTTGGAAACCATTTATGCCTTTCAAAGTGAAACAAATTTCCCACTTATGGACAATTGCGTTCAGTGAATGCAAATAAGAAACATTTCACAAATCATTCACGGTTATCTTCTACACATGACTTCTTAATTCGTTAAACTCTAAATGTCTCGTTTTTCTTCTCACTTCATTTTACATACGCTCTAATTCTGATATTCATCTTTTTACTCATAAATATAGTTTTATGGTATGTTTTATATAGCAGATAGACCATGCTATAAAAGTATCTTTTTATCATATATATAGGTATATATATATATATATATATATATATATATATATATATATATATATATATATATATGTATGTATATGTACATATATATATATATATATATATATATATATATATATATATATATATATATGCGTGTGTGTGTGTGTATAGATAGATAGATAGATAGATAGATAGATAGATAGATAGATAGATAGATAGATAGATAGATAGACTAGCAACTCATAACAAATTTTCAAAATGTCCTCCGCTTGCTTCTACGCACGCATGCACCCCCGTCGGATCATTGACTGGTAGACCCTTTCAAATACTTCCACAGAGTGTCGAATGGTTTCGCAGGCCCCCATGACACGTTGGAGTGTATCTGCATTATTAATGTCTGTTACATAAACCAATTGTTTTAGGCGGCCCAACAGGTAAAAATCCAATGAATTGAGGTCGAGAGAACTTGCAGAACATGGAACCAGTCCTCACTTACCTATCCATCTTTCATGGGAGATGTCAGTCAGTGCATCGCGAACTATGCGACTAAAATGTGCTGGAGCTCTGTCATGTATGAACGAGATGCATCTTCGTATTAGCTTGGGTACAACATTTAACACGTCTGGAAGGGTGTTAGACATAAGGTACCCGTAGACTGCTCCTATATATATATATATATATATATATATATATATATATATATATATATATATATATATATATATATATATATATATAAGACGTGCTAGGAGAACATATGGGCCAGTCGGACAGTCACCTACAATTTCAGCCGACACATTAATCGCAAATTGATGCTGGTATCTAGCCTGTGTTGTACTATGGGGATCCCGATCCACCCAAAAATGTTGCAAAAGTATTTTGGAAACTCCCAGTATGTATGTATGTATGTATGTATGTATCTATCTATCTATCTATTATATATCTATATATCACTCTCTCTCTCTCTCTCTCTCTCTCTCTCTCTCTCTCTCTCTCTCTCTCTCTCTATGTATATATATATATATATATATATTGAGATAAAGATAGATGCAGAGAGATTTCCTTTGATTATGCTGGGTGGATGTAAATTTGATTTTCTTTTGTATTAATCGTCCTACCTAGTTTTTGCAAGATATATATACTTACCAGTTACAAACTCAACTCCCATTATAGCTTCCCATTGTTACATCAAATATTTCCCTTATTCATATCTTTAACCATGCTGTTTCTTGGTCAAATACGATTGAATAAATCAGTAAATATTACTCTCCATTTTGTATAAGAAATCAACTGTGTATCGATATCTTTGAGAATGAAGAAAACTGATTTAAAATATAAAGCATAAAAATATAACAAAAATGACCTCTTGTAAAATAGTGGAGAAATAACAATTTTGTCAAACTCTTAACTGTATTTCACAGAAGATTATGTATATAATTACTTCGAGATTTTATTGGATTATTAAATTCCTATAAAAGCTTTGGACAAATTCATATCCAAAAAGATAAATTCAGTAGATTTGTTACAATAAAAAATAAAAATTAATAAACACTGTGATCTCGTGTGTGCGTTTTTATCTCTTTATTTGTGTGTAAAATAATTTGTCTTGACTTCACATGGATACAACTAAGCAACTGTTCATAGTAAGAAATGTCTTTTCATTTGATGCCAGACAATTTTAGGCATTTTCGAGTAAGACAAGATATTTTGACAAAAAACTTCTGATTCTTTTGCCAGTAAAAGATCCAAAACATTCTTCAAAATCCTCTTGTAAATTATCTCGAAAATCATTCAGAATTGTTTTCTTCTTTCACTCTTTATTTCTTGCTGGGATCATTTCCTGAAAACAACAAACAAAAATTACTTAAAAGAAGAATAAACATATATCATTCCTAACAAGGCGACGCTGTCTCAAATACATAAGGATCTAAGAATTGACCTAAATGAATGTGTTTGGTTTATTTTTGATAGAAATGAAATCAATTATCAGATTTTATTACTCACTCAAAATATGAGCTGTTCATTTTATTCATTCAAATATTTTTCCATTTTATTCATTCAAATATTTTTCCATTTTATTCATTCAACCATTTGTTCATTTTATTCATTCAAACATTTGTTCATTTTATTCATTCAACATTTGTTCATTTTACTGATTCAAACGTCTGACTAGATTTTTCTTTTCAACGTTTGCTTCATCTTCAAAATGACCTCTTAACAAATTCGACTTGTACAATTTGGGAGAAATAACAATTTGATCAAAATAATAATTGTTCACCAGAGAAGATTATGCATATAATTACTTTGAGATTTTATTGAAATATTAAATCCCCCACCACTAAAAGCTTTGGATTGTTTGATATAAAAAGGGAAAAATTAATTGAGTTGAAAGGTTGCCATGTTGACGATGTTTCGTAAATTTTCATTAGTTTTGATGGCGTACTTAATGAACGAATTATTGGCAAGAGAATAACAAATGCAAACATCCAACTGGTTTTCAGACATGTTATCATATCTATCTATCTATCTATCTATCTATCTCGAGTCTGTTCATGTCTATCTCTCTCTCTCTCTCTCTCTCTCTCTCGATATATATATATATATATATATATATATATATATATATATATATATATATATATATATACACATAAAGAAGAAATATAGTTTTAAGGCGTGCTGTATTTATGGAATAAAGTGCTCAATATCAGAGATAGAACGTATGTAAATATTAATATAGAAGTGAACATTGAAGTCAACACTCAAAGGCAACAGGCTGTTTCATGCTGGACGCAATCGTCAGGTCGTGAATGCTAGATTTTACCTCGGCTATTTATATATATGGGTGAGTGGTGCATTGTGGGTAATTTATTCTGGCGGATATTTTTTCGGGAGTGGCTGATAAACTGTAGAGCGCTTTCGCCACATAACACGTTATGGAGATTGAAAAATTTAGCCTCGACTACTCCCTAAAAAACGTGTACTCCTACCATCCCCATCCTACGTATAAGCTAAACGTAATTAAAAAAAAACAAAAAGCTTCATATAAAGAATAAGATGGATAGCCAATTTATTTTAAAACCAGGATCTTCACGATAACATAAAAATCAAGAAACCAAAAAATGTCCCCCAACCGTAACAAGAAGAATTAGACGACTTCGAGCAAGACTTAACTGATCTAGTTAGAAACCTAAAATTCCATAAAAACAAGACGCATTCCAAAAAAAGCTAAAAGAAGATATAACTAAAATAAACAATTCAACAAATGTATTTATCGCAGCGGACAAAACAAGAAGTATATATGAAGTAAGCCTTCCTACACACAACAAATTACGCAAGGGCAACATAACCAAAACATACAAAAAAGCACCGAAAACAATAGAACACGATATTAATAAGAAAGCAAAGTAATCGCCCAAAAATCTGACCTAGACGACCGAATAAGTTGCATCAGTAAAACGCAAGTCTTTATCACACTAAAAGACCACAAAGAAAATTTCAAAACCAAACCTGCACGCAGTCTCATAAATCTAACAAAAAGTGAATTAGGTAAAATAAGTAAAACGATACTAGAAAGAATTAATTCTGAACTAAGGAAGGAGTTAGGAGTAAATCAATAGAAAAACACAAACGCAACTATTGACTCGTTCAACAACATAAATAACAAACATAATTGCCAGTTTATACAATTAGACATAAAGGAATTTTATCCAGACTTCCATAACCGTGTATTGAAATCACACTCTTTCACTGGATTTAACCAACGTCTTTATCCACTGCGCCATTCTCCCGTTTAAGGCAGCGGAGAATTTTCAGAGGGAAATTAACAGGAGATAACTGATAACTGACATCAATTAAACATGGCACGTGGAACTAGAATAGTCTACCCCAGTGAACGAAATAAAGGGTTCCGTTCGACATTCCAACCACCTGAAGAAGGATGGAGCATACAACGGCCGAAACGTTGTAATAAATATGGCGAAAAAGATGAGGACAATAGTTCGAATAATGTAAATGATGTTTTCTGTAATATAGATATATGTTATTCATTAAGTTTAATGTTATATCGAGGAAATTTACACTTTTCAATTTTGTGTCAACCGTAATTTTTAAATTTAAGTTATTTGAATTCTCTGTGTATTATTTTTCTAATTTTATGTATTTTAACGTTAGTAGATCTCCTGACTACCATAAAGCCATCAACTCTATATAGCCCGATGTCTTTAATATCGATTTCGGGGAGCGCAATTAGGTTATATATATATATATATATATATATATATATATATATATATATATATATATATTGGGAAGTGCATGAAAACCATACTAAGGGCTGACTCAAGCCTTGAAAGTTAAATTAGATAGATGGATCTATTTAGGAGTGGTTGATGATTGTGCTCGCACAAAATAACAAGTCATCGTGAGTGAGGTTTAGAGCGTCCTCGCCTTGTTCCGACTGAAAATCTTGCAAGACAATGCTGTCTCTCTGAGGAATTGTAACTAAAGTACGTTCAACATAGTGCGGTATGAACCACAGATGGGCTCGGATCGTGATGGACAGACACAAACGGACATTAGTATATGCGTGCTGCCATTAACACCTCATTAAGACTAAAGTGAAGACGAGAATAACGCAAAATGATCATAGAGCTCTCATCTGTCTAATATCGGCATTATTAGATGCGTGCTGCCATTAAGAACCTCATTAAGACTAAAGTGAAGACGAGAATAACGCAAAATGATCACAGAGCTCTCATCTGTCTAATATCGGCATTATTAGATGCGTGCTGCCATTAACATCTCATTAAGACTAAAGTGAAGACGAGAATAACGCAAAATGATCATAGAGCTCTCATCTGTCTAATATCGGCATTATTAGATGCGTGCTGCCATTAACACCTCATTATGACTAAAGTGAAGACGAGAATAACGCAAAATGATCATAGAGCTCTCATCTGTCTAATATCGGCATTATTAGATGCGTGCTGCCATTAAGAACCTCATTAAGACTAAAGTGAAGACGAGAATAACAAAAAATGATCATAGAGCTCTCATCTGTCTAATATCGGCATTATTAGATGCGTGCTGCCATTAACACCTCATTAAGACTAAAGTGAAGACGAAAATAACGCAAAATGATCATAGAGCTCTCATCTATCTAATATCGGCATTATTAAATGCGTGCTGCCATTAACACCTCATTATGACTAAAGTGAAGACGAGAATAACGCAAAATGATCATAGAGCTCTCATCTGTCTAATATCGGCATTATTAGATGCGTGCTGCCATTAACACCTCATTAAGACTAAAGTGAAGACGAGAATAACGCAAAATGTTCATAGAGCTCTCATTTGTCGAATATCGGCATTATTAGATGCGTGCTGCCATTAACACCTCATTAAGACTAAAGTGAAGACGAAAATAACGCAAAATGATCATAGAGCTCTCATCTGTTAAATATCGGCATTATTAGATGCGTGCTGACATTAACACCTCATTAAGACTAAAGTGAGGACGAGAATAACACTAAATGATCATAGAGCTCTAATCTGTCTAATATCGGCATAATTAGATGCGTGCTGCCATTAACACCTCATTAAGACTAAAGTGAAGACGAGAATAATGCAAAATGATCATAGAGCTCTCATTTGTCTAATATCGGCATTATTAGATGCGTGCTGCCATTAACACCTCATTAAGACTAAAGTGAAGACGAAAATAACGCAAAATGATCATAGAGCTCTCATTTGTCTAATATCGGCATTATTAGATGCGTGCTGCCATTAACACCTCATTAAGACTAAAGTGAAGACGAGAATAACGCAAAATGATCATAGAGCTCTCATCTGTCTAATATCGGTATTATTAGATGCGTGCTGCCATTAACACCTCATTAAGACTAAAGTGAAGACGAGAATAACGCAAAATGATCATAGAGCTCTCATCTGTCTAATATCGGCATTATTAGATGCGTGCTGCCATTAACACCTCATTAAGACTAAAGTGAAGACGAAAATAACGCAAAATGATCATAGAGCTCTCATTTGTCTAATATCGGCATTATTAGATGCGTGCTGCCATTAACACCTCATTAAGACTAAAGTGAAGACGAAAATAACGCAAAAGGATCATAGAGCTCTCATCTGTCTAATATCGGCATTATTAGATGCGTGCTGCCATTAACACCTCATTAAGACTAAAGTGAAGACGAGAATAACGCAAAATGATCATAGAGCTCTCATCTGTCTAATATCGGCATTATTAGATGCATGTTGCCATTAACACCTCATTAAGACTAAAGTGAAGACGGAAATAACGCAAAATGATCATAGAGCTCTCATCTGTCTAATATCGGCATTATTAGATGCGTGCTGCCATTAACAACTCATTAAGACTCAAGTGAAGACGAGAATAACGCAAAATGATCATAGAGCTCTCATTTGTCTAATATCGGCATTATTAGATGCGTGCTGCCATTAACACCTCATTAAGACTAAAGTGAAGACGAAAATAACGCAAAATGATCATAGAGCTCTCATTTGTCTAATATCGGCATTATTAGATGCGTGCTGACATTAACACCTCATTAAAACTAAAGTGAAGACGAGAATAACGCAAAATGATCATAGAGCTCTCATCTGTCTAATATCGGCATTATTAGATGCGTGCTGCCATTAACACCTCATTAACACTAAAGTGAAGACGAGAATAACGCAAAATGTTCATAGAGCTCTCATTTGTCTAATATCGGCATTATTAGATGCGTGCTGCCATTAACACCTCATTAAGACTATAGTGAAGACGAAAATAACGCAAAATGATCATAGAGCTCTCATCTGTTAAATATCGGCATTATTAGATGCGTTCTGCCATTAACACCTCATTAAGACTAAAGTGAAGACGAGAATAACGCAAAATGATCATAGAGCTCTCATCTGTCTAATATCGGCATTATTGGATGCGTGCTGCCATTAACACCTCATTAAGACTAAAGTGAAGACGAAAATAACGCAAAATGATCATAGAGCTCTCATTTGTCTAATATCGGCATTATTAGATGCGTGCTGCCATTAACACCTCATTAAGACTAAAGTGAAGACGAAAATAACGCAAAATGATCATAGAGCTCTCATCTGTCTAATATTGGCATTATTAGATGCGTGCTGCCATTAACACCTCATTAAGACTAAAGTGAAGACGAGAATAACGCAAAATGATCATAGAGCTCTCATCTGTCTAATATCGGCATTATTAGATGCGTGTTGCCATTAACACCTCATTAAGACTAAAGTGAAGACGGAAATAACGCAAAATGATCATAGAGCTGTCATCTGTCTAATATCGGCATTATTAGATGCGTGCTGCCATTAACAACTCATTAAGACTAAAGTGAAGACGAGAATAACGCAAAATGATCATAGAGCTCTCATTTGTCTAATATCGGCATTATTAGATGCGTGCTGCCATTAACACCTCATTAAGACTAAAGTGAAGACGAAAATAACTCAAAATGATCATAGTGCTCTCATCTGTCTAATATCGGTATTATTAGATGCGTGCTGCAATTAACACCTCATTAAGACTAAAGTGAAGACGAAAATAACGCAAAATGATCATAGAGCTCTCATCTGTCTAATATCGGCATTATTAGATGCGTGCTGCCATTAAGAACCTCATTAAGACTAAACTGAAGACGAGAATAACAAAAAATGATCATAGAGCTCTCATCTGTCTAATATCGGCATTATTAGATGCGTGCTGCCATTAACAACTCATTACGACTAAAGTGAAGACGAGAATAACGCAAAATGATCATAGACCTCTCATTTGTCTAATATCGGCATTATTAGATGCGTGCTGCCATTAACACCTCATTAAGACTAAAGTGAAGACGAAAATAACGCAAAATGATCATAGAGCTCTCATCTGTCTAATATCGGCATTATTAGATGCTTGCTGCAATTAACACCTCATTAAGACTAAAGTGAAGACGAGAATAACGCAAAATGATCATAGAGCTCTCATTTGTCTAATATCGGCATTATTAGATGCGTGCTGCCATTAACACCTCATTAAGACTAAAGTGAAGACGAAAATAACGCAAAATGATCATAGAGCTCTCATCTGTCTAATATCGGTATTATTAGATGCGTGCTGCCATTAACACCTCATTAAGACTAAAGTGAAGACGAAAATAACGCAAATTGATCATAGAGCTCTCATCTGTCTAATATCGGCATTATTACATGCGTCCTGCCATTAAATCCTCATTAAGATTAAAGTGAAGACGAGAATAACGCAAAATTATCATAGAGCTCTCATTTGTCTAATATCGGCATTATTAGATGCGTGCTGCCATTAACACCTCATTAAGACTAAAGTGAAGACGAAAATAACGCAAAATGATCATAGAGCTCTCATCAGTCTAATATCGGCATTATTAGATGCGTGCTGCCATTAACACCTCATTAAGACTAAAGTCAAGACGAAAATAACGCAAAATGATCATAGAGCTCTCATCTGTCTAATATCGGCATTATTAGATGCGTGCTGCCATTAACACCTCATTAAGACTAAAGTGAAGACGAAAATAACGCAAAATGATCATAGAGCTCTCATCTGTCTAATATCGGCATTATTAGATGCGTGCAGCTATTAACGCCTCATTAAGACTAAAGTGAAGATGAGAATAACGCAAAATGATCATGGAGCTGTCATCTGTCTAATATCGGCATTATTAGATGCGTGCTGCCATTAACACCTCATTAAGACTAAAGTGAAGACGAGAATAACGCAAAATGATCATAGAGCTGTCATCTGTCTAATATCGGCATTATTAGATGCGTGCTGCCATTAACACCTCATTAAGACTAAAGTGAAGACGAGAATAACGCAAAATGATCATAGAGCTCTCATCTGTCTAATATCGGCATTATTAGATGCGTGCTGCCATTAACACCTCATTAAGACTAAAGTGAAGACGAGAATAACGCAAAATGATCATAGAGCTCTCATCAGTCTAATATCGGCATTATTAGATGCGTGCTGCCATTAACACCTCATTAAGACTCAAGTGAAGACGAGAATAACGCAAAATGATCATAGAGCTCTCATTTGTCTAATATCGGCATTATTAGATGGGTGCTGCCATTACAACCTCATTAAGACTAAAGTCAAGACGAAAATAACGGAAAAAAAGCATAGAGCTCTCATCTGTCTAATATTGGCATTATTAGATGCCTGCTGCCATTAACACCTCATTAAGACTAAAGTGAAGACGAAAATAACGCAAAATGATCATAGAGCTCTCATCTGTCTAATATCGGTATTATTAGATGCGTGCTGCCATTAACACCTCATTAAGACTAAAGTGAATACGAAAATAACGCAAAATGATCATAGAGCTCTCATCTGTCTAATATCGGCATTATTAGATGCGTGCTGCTATTAACACCTCAATAAGACTAAAGTGAAGACGAGAATAACGCAAAATGATCATAGAGTTCTCATCTGTCTAATATCGGCATTATTAGATGCGTGCTGCCATTAACAACTCATTAAGACTAAAGTGAAGACGAGAATAACGCAAAATGATCATAGAGCTCTCATTTGTCTAATATCGGCATTATTAGATGCGTGCTGCCATTAACACCTCATTAAGACTAAAGTGAAGACGAGAATAACGCAAAATGATCATAGAGCTCTCATTTGTCTAATATCGGCATTATTAGATGGGTGCTGCCATTAACACCTCATTAAGACTAAAGTCAAGACGAAAATAACGCAAAATGATCATAGAGCTCTCATCTGTCTAATATCGGCATTATTAGATGCGTGCTGCCATTAACACCTCATTAAGACTAAAGTGAAGACGGAAATAACGCAAAATCATCATAGAGCTCTCATCTGTCTAATATCGGCATTATTAGATGCGAGCAGCTATTAACGCCTCATTAAGACTAAAGTGAAGATGAGAATAACGCAAAATGATCATGGAGCTGTCATCTGTCTAATATCGGCATTATTAGATGCGTGCTGGCATTAACACCTCATTAAGACTAAAGTGAAGACGAGAATAACGCAAAATGATCATAGAGCTGTCATCTGTCTAATATCGGCATTATTAGATGCGTGCTGCCATTAACACCTCATTAAGACTAAAGTGAAGACGAGAATAACGCAAAGTGATCATAGAGCTCTCATCTGTCTAATATCGGCATTATTAGATGCGTGCTGCCATTAACACCTCATTAAGACTAAAGTGAAGACGAGAATAACGCAAAATGATCATAGAGCTCTCATCAGTCTAATATCGGCATTATTAGATGCGTGCTGCCATTAACACCTCATTAAGACTCAAGTGAAGACGAGAATAACGCAAAATGATCATAGAGCTCTCATTTGTCTAATATCGGCATTATTAGATGGGTGCTGCCATTAACACCTCATTAAGACTAAAGTCAAGACGAAAATAACGGAAAAAAAGCATAGAGCTCTCATTTGTCTAATATCGGCATTATTAGATGGGTGCTGCCATTAACACCTCATTAAGACTAAAGTCAAGACGAAAATAACGCAAAATGATCATAGAGCTCTCATCTGTCTAATATCGGCATTATTAGATGCGTGCTGCCATTAACACCTCATTAAGACTAAAGTGAAGACGAAAATAACGCAAAATGATCATAGAGCTCTCATCTGTCTAATATCGGCATTATTAGATGCGTGCAGCTATTAACGCCTCATTAAGACTAAAGTGAAGATGAGAATAACGCAAAATGATCATGGAGCTGTCATCTGTCTAATATCGGCATTATTAGATGCGTGCTGCCATTAACACCTCATTAAGACTAAAGTGAAGACGAGAATAACGCAAAATGATCATAGAGCTGTCATCTGTCTAATATCGGCATTATTAGATGCGTGCTGCCATTAACACCTCATTAAGACTAAAGTGAAGACGAGAATAACGCAAAATGATCATAGAGCTCTCATCTGTCTAATATCGGCATTATTAGATGCGTGCTGCCATTAACACCTCATTAAGACTAAAGTGAAGACGAGAATAACGCAAAATGATCATAGAGCTCTCATCAGTCTAATATCGGCATTATTAGATGCGTGCTGCCATTAACACCTCATTAAGACTCAAGTGAAGACGAGAATAACGCAAAATGATCATAGAGCTCTCATTTGTCTAATATCGGCATTATTAGATGGGTGCTGCCATTAACACCTCATTAAGACTAAAGTCAAGACGAAAATAACGGAAAAAAAGCATAGAGCTCTCATCTGTCTAATATTGGCATTATTAGATGCGTGCTGCCATTAACACCTCATTAAGACTAAAGTGAAGACGAAAATAACGCAAAATGATCATAGAGTTCTCATCTGTCTAATATCGGCATTATTAGATGCGTGCTGCCATTAACAACTCATTAAGACTAAAGTGAAGACGAGAATAACGCAAAATGATCATAGAGCTCTCATTTGTCTAATATCGGCATTATTAGATGGGTGCTGCCATTAACACCTCATTAAGACTAAAGTCAAGACGAAAATAACGCAAAATGATCATAGAGCTCTCATCTGTCTAATATCGGCATTATTAGATGCGTGCTGCCATTAACACCTCATTAAGACTAAAGTGAAGACGAAAATAACGCAAAATGATCATAGAGCTCTCATCTGTCTAATATCGGCATTATTAGATGCGTGCTGCCATTAACACCTCATTAAGACTAAAGTGAAGACGAAAATAACGCAAAATGCTCATAGAGCTCTCATCTGTCTAATATCGGTATTATTAGATGCGTGCTGCCATTAACACCTCATTAAGACTAAAGTGAAGACGAAAATAACGCAGAATGATCATAGAGCTCTCATCTGTCTAATATCGGCATTATTAGATGCGTGCTGCCATTAACACCTCATTAAGACTAAAGTGAAGACGAGAATAACGCAAAATGATCATAGAGCTCTCATCAGTCTAATATCGGCATTATTAGATGCGTGCTGCCATTAACACCTCATTAAGACTAAAGTGAAGACGAAAATAACGCAAAATGATCATAGAGCTCTCATCTGTCTAATATCGGTATTATTAGATGCGTGCTGCCATTAACACCTCATTAAGACTAAAGTGAAGACGAAAATAACGCAAATTGATCATAGAGCTCTCATCTGTCTAATATCGGCATTATTAGATGCGTCCGTCCATTAAATCCTCATTAAGATTAAAGTGAAGACGAGAATAACGCAAAATTATCATAGAGCTCTCATTTGTCTAATATCGGCATTATTAGATGCGTGCTGCCATTAACACCTCATTAAGACTAAAATGAAGACGGGAATAACGCAAAATGATCATAGAGCTCTCATCTGTCTAATATCAGCATTATTAGATGCGTGCTTCAGTTAACACCTCATTAAGACTAAAGTGAAGACGAGAATAACGCAAAATGATCATAGAACTCTCATCTGTCTAATATCCTCATTATTAGAGGCGTGCTGCCATTAACACCTCATTAAGACTAAAGTGAAGACGAGAATAACGCAACATGATCATAGAGCTCTCATCTGTCTAATATCGGCATTATTAGATGCGTGCTGCCATTAACAACTTTACAAGCCCAAAATAAGTCTTTAGTATCGTAAACGGATATACACCAAAAATGAGTTCAACATGAAAAAGTCTATAGAAAAAAGATAACATATATATAATTAATACTAACGATTAAGTATATATATATATATATATATATATATATATATATATATATATATATATATATATATATATATATATATATATATACGTAACGAATTTTCCCATATAGAAAAATAACTTTGTATATTTCGTTTATTTAAATCCTTTCACTAAGATGTTAGTTAGCCAAAGAGCCCGGCGTGTAAATCCTCGTCGGCATGGATTCATTATTATTATTGTTGACAGCAAACACATAATCACAGAGATTCCTTCATCGATCCTATAACTGTTAAATACGATAAATAATAAGATAATTATTTATAATAATAAATTATAAGATAAATTCCTTTCCTTATCTCTGGCCTCCGTAGTAGTTCGGTTCTTGTTCACTTGTGATGTGTGCAATCTATTATGCCTTCATGAGTAGGGACTATATTCACGATCATTGAACAGGTATAGAGGGTCATCCCTTGTTTTTCTGTATAGGGAAGGGGTTCCCGGAACTTTTCCTTTTCTTTCCTTATCAGTAGCCTCCGTACTAGTTCTGTGCTGATTCACTTGTGATGTGTGCAATCTATTATGCCTTCATGAGTAGGGACGATATTCACGATCATTGAACAGTTATAGAGGATCATCCCTTGTTTTTCTCTATAGGAATGGGTTCCCGGAACTTTTCCTTTCCTTTCCTTATCTCTGGCCTCCGTAGTAGTTCTGTCCTGATTCACTTGTGATGTGTGCAATCTGTTATGCCTTCATGGGTAGGGACTATATTCACCATCATTGAACAGGTATAGAGGGTCATCCCTTGTTTTTCTGTATAGGAATAGGTTCCCGGAACTTTTCCTTTCCTTTCCTTATCTCTGGCCTCCGTAGTAGTTCGGTTCTCGTTCACTTGTGATGTGTGCAATCTATTATGCCTTCATGATTAGGGACTATATTCACGATCATTGAACAGGTATAGAGGGTCATCCCTTGTTTTTCTGTATAGTAAGGGTTTCCCGGAACTTTTCCTTTCCTTTCCTTATCAGTGGCCTCCGTACTAGTTCTGTGATGATTCACTTGTGATGTGTGCAATCTATTATGCCTTCATGAGTAGGGACTATATTCACGATAATTGAACAGTTATAGAGGATCATCCCTTGTTTTTCTCTATAGGAATGGGTTCCCGGAACTTTTCCATTCCTTTCCTTATCTCTGGCCTCCGTAGTAGTTCTGTCCTGACTCAGTTGTGATGTGTGCAATTTATTATGCCTTCATGAGTAGGGACTACATTCAAGATCATTGAACAGGTATAGAGTGTCATCCCTTGTTTTTCTGTATAGGGAAGGGGTTCCCGGAACTTTTCCTTTCCTTTCCTTATCTCTGGCCTCCGTAGTAGTTCTGTCCTGATTCACCTGTGATGTGTGCAATCTATTATGCCTTCATGTGTAGGGACTATATTCACGATCATTGAACAGGTATAGTGTGTCATCCCTTGTTTTTAGGAAGTTTTAATGAAAATGATTTAAATATTGATAGAGATTTCTAAATAAATTTACATTTCTTACATTTTAATATTTATGATATTTATCCGGCCATAGAATCAATACAATTACATATAAGGAAGTTTTAATTAAAAGGATTTAAAGATTGAAAAAGATTTCTAAATAAATTTATATCTGCTACGTTTTAATATTTATGATATTTATTCGGCCATAGAATAAATACCAGTACATATAATGAAGATTTAATGAAAATTATTTAAATATAAATAGATATTTCTATCTAAATTTACATCTGCTACATTTATAATATTTATGGTATTTATCCGGCCATAAACTTAATAATATTAATATAACGATGTTTTAATGAAAAAGGATTAAAATAGAAAGAGATTTCTAAAGAAATTTATATCCGCTACGTTTTAATATTTATGATATTTATTCGGCCATAAATTAAATACAAGTACATATAAAGAAGTTTTATTGAAAATGATGTAAAAATAGAAAGTGATTTCTATATAAATTTACGTTTTCTAGGTTTTAATATTTATGATAATTACCCTGCCATAGAATAAATACAATTACATATAAGGAAGTTTTAATGAAAACGATTTATATATAATAATAGATTTCTAAATAAATTTATATCTGCTACGTTTTAATATTTATGATATTTTATCCGGCCAGAGAATCAATACAATTACATATAAAGAAGTTTTATTGAAAAAGATTAAAAAATAGAAATAGTTTTCTAAATAAATTTACATCCGGATGGTCGTTAATTTAAGAAGTGTTAATACAATTGGCTAACATTTTCCACTGCATTTCTTGCGAGATAGTTTTGAATAGAAAATTACGATTAATTTCGATTAACCAAAGCTTAATCAACATTTCAATTTGCTTAACAGTAAAAGTCCCACGATCCCCTAAGAAATGCGTCAATTATAAACATGGCCTTAGGTCTGTGGTTAGCAACAGACAAGGGAATTAAGAATCGGTAGCAAAGTGTAAAACATTAACTGTAAATATTTTCCTTAGTAAAAGTCGAAATATATCCTCATAAAAAAGGCGTCAGTACAAACATGATCAGTTTAATTGAACGAAATCCAATTAAATGAAGAGTTACTCTCAAATAATACTTCAGATTAGATATTCATGTTAACATTCCTCTCTCTCTCTTCCTCTCTCTCTCTCCCTCCCTCTCCTTCTCTCTCTCTCTCTCTCACACTATATATATATATATATATATATATATATATATATATATATATATATGGAGATAGAGAGAGAGAGAGAAGAGAGAAGTGAAATGTTGTCTATTCTGGAAGACGCCAAATTCAAGGGCTAATCGAATTTTATGTTACTTACAATCACACACTTTCATTATATCGGCTACTTTTTCGACCTTATATATTAATCTGTTGCGAGATAGTTATGAAAATAAAATTAAGATTAAGTTCGATTAGCCAAAACATAATGAACCTTTGTTTAAATTCATATCTTGTCTGTAAATAAGTCAGTGTCGATAAAGTAAAGGAGGAATATATTTAAAATGGATGAACCAATAGCAGAATGTACAATTCCAATTCTTTGACTAAACAGCTTATCTGTAAATTAATCTCATCTAAGTGGATTAGGGAGAGAATAATAAAAGAAGAATTGACTATTAGTTTGAATCGCGTAAAACATTGAATCTTGTAAATCAATCTTTTCTCATCCCCCTCCCGCCATAATTATCTCCTGCAGTAAGTAAAGAAAGTATATTTCTTAGCTTGATGCTATGGATTAAATGAATATGAGATCGTATATTCCTGAGAGCTCCCAATCGAAGCCTTGTGTCAATCACTGAAACCAACAAAACAAGCAAGTAGTCGCAACAACATTTACCGTCGAGTGAAATATACATTCAGTCTGGACCCATTACTGGTAGCTGTTTTGGCAACATTCGATATAAATTTTCTGTTATGTCATCGTTTGGTATGCAAGTTCACCCAACTGCAATGCACATGGCGTGTTTCGTGTCTACTAAAACTACTTCCATAATCAAGTGCAGTATAACTTTTAGAAAACAGCGACTGTGAGCACTGAAGTGTGACCATGTTTATTGATATAAATATCTATCCGGTATGGAGAAAAGTTACAGTTAATGCTCATGTCGATGTCACTTTAAGTCGTAAACATGAGTAATTTAGGACTTTTTAAACAGAACTTATTTGAATTCCTCTACATTATAGAATTGGAATTGTTAACCCGAGACTTCAACAGGTCAACATTGTAGCGATCGGGGAAACATCCTGTTGGGAGTCGGTTTCCGAGGGAAGTGGTTTGTAGGAAGAAGCTGCTCAAGTGGAACTATCTTCTTACCGATGGAATACGGGGAGAATATGGGTGGTTTGATAATATGTAAGTGGCATGGCAAGCCTGAGCCGTGAAGGTTATACCTGGCGGAACCAAGGAATATAGTACGTCTTGAGCAGATTCCATGGAAGCAGCAATAGATCAGTGAGAGGCTAGCCACGCCCTATGAGGGAGAGGTTATATGGTGGAAAATAATTTGACATCCACAAGGAGTAGTAGACGCTTTGTGCTCTATCTAGATTGGAATGTGAGGACAGGGCAACACCCGCACAAATATGACAACGGTACTCCATACATACATACATACATACATATATATATATATATATATATGATAAAATAATTATAAGTTATGCTATATTTATGGGTAAAAGATCTCAATATCAGGGAAAGACCCTAAGTAATGTAAAAGTGAGCATTGGGATCAACATGCAATGGCGACAGTCTGTTTCATGCTTATACACAATTGTCAGGTTTTTAGGCAATTATAAGCTTACTTGTGTTTATGTGTGAAAATAAGGAGAACAGCATCAATCTACAAATATAAATTCAATAACTGTAAACTCTGCCTTCAGGAAAAAAAGCTATATTTACCTTCCCAGGCTAAAACAAATTACTAAATAACCGATCAGAATTCATCTTAAAATACAGAAACAAAAATATTTTTTACTACGTTACTTAAAAATCGAAAATTAAAAACAAAAAAGAATACAAAATAAATAAAATAAACAAAATAAGTAAAATTAATTAATCCACAGCAATAAATAATTAAATAAATTAAGTAAATAATAAACAAATTAACAAACCACGAACGCACACTTAAACACAAGAAAATGTAATATTAACAACAAACAATATAATAGTCAATAATAAATAAAAATAACAGAAAAATATTAATAAACAACACTCTAAATAGCCACAGAACTGCATCCGGATCCACAATTACTTCAACACAATAACACCAAGAATAATTTGAAACATAACCTTCACCGCCCACTAAAACAACCGTTAGTACAGTGCTACATACAATGCATCACTCATATATATATATATATATATATATATATATATATATATATATATATATATATATATATATATATATAGGTAACTATACTCGTGTCGAAAAACCTTCGAACTCTTGATTTAACAACAGCGAAATCAATCACGAAGGAAAAAAAGGTTTTAAAAAAAAAAAAGAGCCAGGAACATGAAAGTCTGTCGAAAATAATCGCACAGATACAGGTTCAAGGCCCAAAGAAAAAACCCCGATACGAGTAAACAACTAACTAAAGAGCTCAATACAAGCGTAGAGCAAACCTAGTCAAACCTAATGAGCCAGACACACCTACCAAGGTTTCACTTAGGCAGATCGTCAGGGTCGACCAGCCGACCCTGACGATCTGCCTAAGTGAAACCTTGGTAGGTGTGTCTGGCTCATTAGGTTTGACTACATATATATATATATATATATATATATATATATATATATATATATATATATGAGTGATGCATTGTATATATATATAGTAAACTAAAAACACAACACATAGCCTGACGATTGCGTATGAGCATGAAATAGACTCTCGCCGCTGGGTCTTAATTTCAATGTCACCTTCATATATATATATATATATATATATATATATATATATATATATATATATATATATATATATATATATAAGCATGGACAGCGCATGCTTTTCTGTCGCTAGTCAGTACTTGCGTCGGTCAGCTGATGGTTCTCTAATGACCGCTTCGTTCGTTCATTTGCTCTGCCCATGCTGTGTTCTATTTTCGTCCATTCTTAAGCGCTGAATTGATTTGACGAAACCGTGCTATAAAAGAATGCTTCCGCCGGTGACAACCCAAATATCATAGCAAATATTGAAGACGGCCGCTGTGTTAATTTTCAAAGGGTTTATATAAACGTTGATATAACAAAATTAACCCTCCCCATTCGCCTCTCTATCGTGACACTGTATCACTTCCTTCTAAAACTTAGAGACGGTTAAACAGTATCACGAGATAACGGAACTTCGATGGTAGGTCACGTGGGCTCAATAGATTCCTTGCTGCTGCTGATTCGTATTAGCTCATTCCAACGGCAGATTCTTCTGCCCGTTTCAACCGATCGTTCGGTTTATATTCATCTCACCTAACTCCTACTACCCCTACAAGCTCATTACATATTCACCGTTTAATTATTTCGTCAAACACTGGAGTCGTGATATAGACAATAAACAAAGCAGATTTCTATCACAAAGCAATAAACTTTAGTCTTACATCCCTCTTACCAAACAATTACGGTTTACGTTAATATTTTTTTGTTTTTAAAGAATTATTTCACATTGGCAAATAATTCTCTCTGTTTTTAGAATTCCTTTATTTTCCCAACAGGAACTTTCTCGTCAGCAAATTGTACTTCAAATCAGCAATTACTTCTGGGTTTCGATGTTCCAGATCGTAACCTCAACCAATTCTTTTGTTCATTTTCATAACACACTCCAAATTATTTAAATTTCTCCAAACTGTATTTTGGATACGATATATCATTCGGCAATCTCTTGTTTACATTTTGTTACTTTACGAATATTCGCTTCCCGGTCTTGAATGACATTCAATTAACAAAGCAGTCAACTGCCAGAATTTCTCTTTGTTTACATTTCCAATACGACGTAAATATTGACTGCGACAAGCGGCCGGTTTTATCAAGACAAAATTATTTCTGAATCGGCAAAATAATGTTTCTACTGTTTTTTGCATTCCTGCTTTCGTATTCATAACTGATTCGCCGATCAGTTTATCAGGGGAAAAAACTACCTTTTTTTTCCTTCGCTTCATATTTCAATTCAAGTTTTTCACTATAACATTTTCATGCTTAACTTTTTTTCAACCCTTCCAATGCTCTAATTCCATCCGGGGTTTTCGCATGAACCATTTTAATCCTAATTTCACACCAATATTGTCACGACAGTATCACTATCATTTCAACTACTACCAGTCACCATTTGTAGTGTCACACACACACACACACACACACACACACAAACACACACACACATATGAGATTTCTCGGATATTCAGGTGTCATTCAGTAACACGTAATACACGCTTGAGTGATCATGCATTTTTCGATACATTACAGACTAGGCAGAATATTTTCCCACAGTAGGTTGCCGTTACTTTCTGCTGGGGGAGTGGGGGTGAAGTGGATTTATACCTTTCCCAAGGGTATTTGCACGTAATTGAATGTATGGAACCAGACGGCAATTCGAAATCAGCTCTCCAATTTCTTATTCCGGGCCAATATCCACTATAACGGGGAACATATTTAGGCTGAAATCTCTTGGGAAAAAAACCCGTCTGTATAGAGACTTCAATTACTAGGTTCATCATTTAAAACTGGGGCCCTGGGCAGCTAATGTTTGTTCCCAGTGACTTACTGTCACCACCATTTTCTCTTTTGTTATCAGTTCTACATTCATTTATTTTTCGTCCTATTAATGAAAATCTTAATTATGTATGTAAATAATGAAGAGAAACATTTGAAAATTTTAATAACGACGCGTTTCGCCTGAGAAGCGTATGCTCTCTTTGGCGTTTTCAGTTTAAAATGAAAGAAATCTAAAACTGTGGAAAATGCCTTTGTATCTCTGAGGATGAGTCGGTAACATAAAACAAATGAATTTGCCTTGATTATCACCTTCTGATATCCAGACATTATTCATGTCTGCTTGACTGTCTTAGTTTTATTTATGTCTGTATTAGAGACTTTTGGTATTGTAGGATTTTAAATCACGGACATGTTGTTATCTATCTATCTATCTATCTATCTATCTACATATATATATATATGTATATATATATATATATATATATATATATATATATATATATATATATATATATATACACACACACATTCAATAAGAGCCATATTATGTTATCTATCTCTGTATCTCTCTCTCTCTCTCTCTCTCTCTCTATATATATATATATATATATATATATATATATATATATATATATTTTAATTGCTTATAGACCGTTGTTCTTTTCTTAAATTATGATAAACTTTTAATATATTTTATCATAATATTGTTGGAATGTTATTAGAATATATGTTGGTCTATGTATACTTATTCCTTTCCCTTTTTTGTGTATGTGTCTACATGTTTATGTATATGTGTTTGTATATGTATATATGTATGTATGTATGTACGTATATATATGTATGTATGTGTATATGTATATATGTATGTGTGTATGTATATATGTATGTGTATGTATATGTGTATGTATGTGTGTATATATATATGTATGTATGTGTGTATATATATATGTGTAGTTGCGTATGTATGTGTATATATATGTACAAGCTGATGTGTATATGCATTTTTATATTTATATCGTTTTAATTTACGTTTGTTTGATTTTTCATGTATATACATGTATTTGTAAATGTCTGTGTATACATTTAGTTTATATGCATATATGTATGCGTGCGTATGTATGTACATCTAGATATGTATGTGTATGTGTATGTATTTGTATATAGTTGCATCTTTATGTATATATTTCTTTACTTGCTTTATTTACTTTTCTGCGTTGACGTATGGGTCGATATATTTATATGTGCTTATCTATATGTATGTTTATGTGCGTATGTCTGTATATGCGTTCCTATTATGCGTATATATGTATATGCGGATGCATGTGTTGATTTGTATGCGTATGTGTGAATGTACAATTATATATGGAGGTGGTTATTTACTTTTGTCTGTAATGTGTCGAAAACTATATGATTTAAAAATGTATATGTATATATATTTATATATATTTATTTGTTTAAATTTTATCTATATATATTTGACCGGATTAGTTATTTTTCAAGTTAAAATTCGTTTAATAACATATTAAGCCACGAATATATTCACTTTTAGCTATGACATCTGACCGTCTAGATCATAATGAATGTAAATGTATGTGCCTGTGTGTATTGATGTCTATGTGTAAGGAAAGTGCATTTGCGTACGTGTGGTGTAGATATTTTGTATGTGTGTGTATATATCTAAATACGTCTGAGCGCTTAACCTGCGTATGTTCGAATGATTTCGCGTGAGAGGCGACTAACATGTTGAAATGAAACTAAAGTGTATACATTTCTGTCTGGGGTTCTGAACATCCCTTTCAACATAATTTCAATGAAAATACAAATTAAATAGCATATATATCTTTTATTTTTATTTTTATATTTTTTCTCCTCGGTAATTCTACAATTTAAAACTTAATAGAGATTTGATTTAGATTTCTAAATAGGTAATTTTTAATTTTTTACTTTTAATTTTAATTTCAAATTTTATAAATCTTTTAATATCTATGATAACCTTGCTTAGTTGTCAAATTTTTCGAATCACCCTATACTTGTATTTTGATTGGTCATTCTAGCTTATGTAACAGCGTTTACTCCTAGCTAAGGATCGTTAATTAATTTGAAACTTTTAAAACCATTTATTCTATATTCTATATCATCACTTGATAAGACACCAGAAGTGTTGAAACAAAATGGCTATTTTTGTCGTGATTTTATAACATATTTATGTTGTAATATTCAAATAAATAATTATATATATATATATATATATATATATATATATATATATATATATATATATATATATATATATAAAACAATAGGAAAACTGTAATATTAGCCGATGCGTTTCGTCCATTGTGGACTTTTTCAGGGCAAAAACGAAATGAACTTATTAAAACAAAGAAACTAATAATAACAAAACAAAGTGTCCTTAGCGATTGGAAGAATTTAGAGAACGCCATTATATTCATATTCTCAACTGAAAATGGCGTCTAGTATTGTCACGTGTGGAGATATTGTTTTTTATTGTTGTGTTGACAGATTCAACCATTTTCTTTTGATTCCTCGATAACGTTGTGTACGTTTGCTTGGGAAGTAGTAACTCTGAGAAATGTGTCACGTATATATATATATATATATATATATATATATATATATATATATATATATAAGATTAATCATATATATATATATATATATATATATATATATATATATATATATATGTTGAGGGGTCTCCCTTTTTTTCACAAATGGACTCACCCAGGGTATACATATACTACTGCCAGTGGATACCCGAGAGACAGACAGCAGAAGAGTAGAATAACGTAGCGGCAAGAGTCACAGTAACAAGCACGTAGACTCAGTAATAAGTTATACAGCGATACGTCGATATCAAAGACTTTATATTTATATATTTGTCTACTAACCCGCATTCCTGGAACTACTAACCTTTATTACCAGTTTGTATTATTACGTTAATGCATTTATTTTCTTATATTCATTCTTGGCGTTTGTTATTATTTGATACCGGATTTCATCCCGGAATCCACAACAATATATACACTACTGATGAAAAGTTTGGAATCACCTTGAATTGTTTGTTTCTCTAAGTACATAAGAAGGCTCATTTTGCTTATCTGAATGAATAAATTCACCTATCGTGTATATATGCAAACCCTTTTATAAAATTGAAACAATTTTTTCTACAAGCATTATAAATCTATTTATATAAGCTTTGGAAATATTGTTATTGATATCTTTTCTGTAGTGAAGTGCAGAAATTTACAAATATTTCAAGTTTCAGTTCCATCTGGATTTATGCGTGATTGAATTTAATTATCAGAAAACTTTAAATTATCAAGAACTAAACAGATTTGCATTGAAAAAAGAGCCCAAGTTTAAATTCTTTCTATAGAATTATATTCCGAATGTCCGTTTGCTAGAGAATTACAGATAACAAAAAATGGGTTTCATTATTTTCCGCAACGATATTGCGAAACTAGCGCAAATGTTGAGAGAGAAAAAATCTGGGAGACCCAGAGTGATATCTATTGGGGAGGATAGACATTTGATCATGTCCAGTAAAAGGAACATAAGGAAGACAGCTCCTCAACTGACTGCTGAATTTAATTCTAAATATCATCATCTAATATTTATTATGATCATTAAGAGAAGACTTCTTTCATTTGGGGCTTAAAGTGTATCAGTTAAGAGAAGACTTCTTTCTTTTGAGGCTTAAAGGAAGTGTATCAGTTAAGAGAAGACTTCTTTCTTGGGGCCTTAAAGGAAGTGTATCAGTTAAGAGATGGTGAGGGATAATATATATATATATATCTGTGTGTGTGTGTGTGTGTGTGTGTGTGTGTGTGTGTGTGTGTGTGTGTGTGTGTGTGTGTGTTCCTGTTTTTGTGTGTATCAGAATCATATGTGTATAATCGAAGAATTAAATTAATCGTCAAATACGGATCTACAAATTTTAATAATTTTAATTACTGGAGTATTCTTTTTATTTCGAATTGAAAGAAATGGATTACAAAAATACTTTGTGAACTTCAAACAAAATGTTTTGTGTGTCCTTTTTACAGTAAAATGGAATTAATTGCATTAGTATATAGTAAACGATAAATGCCTCTATATGTGTGCAGATGTATGTGACAAGTCTAGTAGATTTATGTGACAGGTCTAGTTTGTATGAATTTGTAGTTGTAGACCTTATGAACGAAGGCGTGAAAAAAGACGCTACTGCTGTTGTGTACGGATGTATATGTCACAAGTTTACGTTAGGTACCTTCACTTTTGGTGGCGGGGGGAACAACATAGTTTATGTTATTATTAAGATGAAAGACCAAAGTATTTTTTTTTTTTTTAATTTTTGAATCCTTTCTAACACGTTCGAAATTTTGGTTAAAATCTTTTGTTTACGTCATCGCCGTGGCTGTATAATAGCGTTGACTTTTTGCACTTTTTTTCCGCTGAAAACATTGATTTGGAAATTCTTGTAAAAATCAAATAATTGTCCAATTTTAATAAAATTTTCGGGACTTATTCGCAAACGAATGAAATTATTTTTGAAATTTACTTTTAGAAAATTTTAGTGAAAGATTTTTTTTTACATATGTAATCCCCACACACACACACACACACACACACACACACACACACACTTAATTTTATGAAATGTCGCACAAAATGTTTCTATTTCCTTAATTTTATTTATTTTCTTTAAAAGTAGGAGTCCTTGGAGATTGTAAATCATCTATTTTTTTTTTCAAATTCTAACCGAAAATCTGCTCTGAATTGAAAAATAATGAATCCAATAAAACTATGACATTATTTAATTAGAAAATATTTTTATTGCTTTTGTAAAGAATTTATATGAAGGACATTATTGTCTGAAGAAATAAAAATTTTCCGATGAATAATGAATTTTTACAAGGATTTTTTTTTATATTAATTATAATAATTTATAATAGTTTAAAATCGTGTAAAATCCTGTATTGGGGTATTTCCTGGATGTGATATAGTAATTAAGTGGAAACGAAATTTACGAATCCAAAATTGAAAAGATTAATTAACGTAGTTGCCCTATTCTATGTTTAAAATAATTTTTTATTTTTTTACTTAATAGGTTTTACTTAATACTTAATACGTTCCTTTTTTCTGCTATGGTAGGCTCGAATTGACATTATTATGAAAAGGGTCACGTGATCTAATAGTTTTGTCACTTTACAGAAAAATTCGCTCGTTACTCGACAGGTTTTCCCTTCAGTTTTAAAAGTTTAAAATGTAAAGTTTTACTTTTCAATTATTATTTCACTAAATATTTTTATTTTATGTATTTATATTAATAAAATTGAGTATTTTTTTCCAGGAGAGACAATTTTTTTTCTTTTGTTCGTAATTTCTTTTTAATTTTTACAGTTTATTCCTTTTAATGACAGTTATTTTGATAAAAACGTTTAATTTAATTTCAAAACTAATGTTTAATAAATTTAAATTATTTTTAAACGTTATCTCATTCATATTTGAAATTAGTTTTAGGAAATTTATGTCACATCGGGTCATCCATAACTAGCTGTCATCACTTCGTCATTCAATAGTACATCAGTTATTGGCTCAGTAAACAGTACCAATCATTAACAAATGCTTGTGCATTACCTTTTTATGCTATAAGTAATATTTCGTTCAAATGAGATTAATTTAGCCTAATTTTTTTCATGTTACTCAATGTGTCAGAAATATATATTTTAAACTCGACAAATTTGTTTTGTTTTTAAATTTAAGAAAATGGCCGTTTTAAGAAAATTTTAAGAAATCGAAATTAAATTTGACATTCCAATCTAAATCATTTCTATCTAAAATACGCCAGAATATTTTACTTAATGGAAATAAAAACTTTAATCATTTAGCTTTCAGTTAAAGCTAAAATTAAATCTTTAAGTATGTTTTTTCATTTGTTTAAATTCATTTTAAACTTTCGGTATCGAAAATTTATGCTGAAATAGTGGCGGTACCAAGTTTACATTGTTTTCACTGTGTATAAATTCTAGGTGTAGACTAGATAAGAAAGGCAGGAAATTATGTTCCCACTGATTACGCATGTAAATAAACTATCGCTAAGCATTATTTTGTAATATTGCATTTTGGGTATTCTATTGTATTACTGTAACATTTAGTTCGGTAGCCGTGGTTTGATAATTTGTTATTGTTTACTTAGATGATTTTCTTTTTTATTTGTTTGGATTAATTTATTTAACTTGTTTTTGTTTATTTATTTGATATTATTTATTCTTTTTCTTTTCATTTTTTGATTTTGAGTAACGTAGTAAAGATTTGTTTTCGTGTCTGCATTTTGAGATTAGTTCTGATCGTTAATTTAGTAGTTTGTTTTGATCTGGGAAGGAAATTATATCTATTTTTCCTCCAGGCAAAGTTGTCAACAAACGACAAAGATGTTTTTTTTTATAGCGAATCAGAATTTTTGAATCAAGCTAAATTTCAAACGGACGTTTTCCAGCGGACGTTAATGACTTCAGTGCGAGAATTCCCAGTCTTTTTGTCGTAGAACCTGAGAAAGATTTTTATTCATTCTTTCCTTGACACGGGTTTGTCTCTCACTGCGTTCAGACACCTCCAACTATAAACGAGTAGGTGTGTGATTGAAAGCCATTCTACTTTCTCTTATTATTGTTTTAATCAGAGTGTATATACGAGATTAATGACTAAACTGTAAGCATTTCATTTTACCAATCATAGTATCAGATGCGTCCCTCTAGCCTCTTCCTTTAATTCACAAAAAAAGCAATTACATCTCAAATTGAATACCCGAAATTTAAGATTAAATAAAGACCTGGGAATTCTCACTGATTATAATCTTTATAAAAATGTCATCTAAAATAGCAGTGTGTTTTCTTTTTCTGTGTTATTAGCTGTTTTTAATAGACACTAATGATGTCGGCATATTTAAGTCTTAATTTCCTCTTTGTGTCTCTTTTCATTACACTTTTCTGACCACCTGTGTGCATCCATGTAGGGGCACTTAGACGTAATATAATGGTTAGCAAGTTTGTCTTGCTAAAGCAATTACGACTGAGTAGTGAGTTCGATCATGAATGGGCGCTCCATACATTCAGCCTTGTACCAGATCTAAGCTACCCTTAGTAAATCTCTATATACATGCACGTAGATATTTATTTACTTGATACTTATGTGGATATGTCTTTACTTTTCTCATTTTCATTAGTATTACTACAATGTGTATAGTCATTGTAAATATTATTATTATTTGTAAAATGTCATTTTAAAATCATATGCCGACTCATATGAAAGAAAGCTCCTCGCAGGATATGGGCTGTGCTTGGTAAAAGTATTCTGGGGGTTTCATGAGGAGATAGCGCATCAGGGGTTTTGTTGATTTGTTGTTGAGTTCCTTTCTTTATCGCACCCGAAGCTCCAATAATAATAAGTAAGTATTTTTCCCCAGCAAATCTTTTGCAATTATATTCGGCTTATTAGCTTTTAAGGTTCGGTTTGTTTGGACTGGACAATTCCATCACACAGATACATTTTTATTAGGTATCCCGGATTTTGGTATGTGTTCCACCAACCATTTCCCGTGGAACGTTGCTTTTACCACTTATTCCACAGTGAATATATTCTGCCATGGAATGAGTGGTATTCTGTTGGGGCTATGAGCGTGAAGCCTCGCGCTAAGCAGGCAATACTTTCTGGAAATAAGCTACATATCTTGAATCGGAATCTGATATAATTTTTGCAAATGTTTTACTGATAGTTCCTACTTCTCAGACTTTGATGTTGCGATACAGATTTAAATCCTTCTGACTCAGATTCCAAATCAGATGCGGAAATCCAACGATGAGTCGTAGTTATAACAAAAACATTGTTGTTTAGACTTTGTGGATATTTTCCATAAAGTTGCTTGTTTTCCCATTCAGTATCGATTTTTATCCAGACAGTTTATTTTTGCCTTTGATTTTAATATATTTACCCCATCTGTAGACTTTCCAGTTATGTTTTGGGCATTAGTATCGCTTAGATCCAACTTAGATACATTATTTGCAGCTTGACTGGAAACAGAATAAAGAGGTTTCGTTATTTCGTGACAAGGACATAGTCCTCTACCATTACAGGAAAATTTGTTGGAAATTTCAAGGACGGATTAATAAATAACCGTTTCAGATTCTTCGGTCAAAAAGAGTTTTTGTTTTTTTCCTATTGATGTCGTTAACGTCAGGTGGATTTGAAATTAGCCCCACACACTGTAGATTTTTCTTTTCGCAACATTGCTAGCTTACAGGATTTTGCATTTGGAGTCACGGTCCGCTTATCCAGCAAAGTGACGCACGCTCTATGCTTATTGGATGCATTTCGAACTTTCTCTAGGCGCAATTCAGACAGAAAATATTCACGGTCGCGATTTGAAAACCGGATCTCTTATATTCAGCGGACATCCTCACAGAGATGCTGAAGATCGCGAACGCGACATGCCCTGCGAGACTCCGACCTCACGTCTCGGCCATTTACACTAGCTAACCAAAATCGAATGCTTGCTCCGTATTTGATGTTGTGGGTGTAAAATCCAAGACAGTATAATAACCTTTAATGTCGTCTTTGTTATTTAATCAGTTTGTTCAATTTTCTCTCTTATATCTCTCTGTAATTGATATTCACAATGGAAGGTCGACATTAGGATTTATCCTGTCCTTAGAGAACTTTTCAGTGGATTTATTTGTAGATACGTATTTATATACTATATTTTTATTTGGTTGCCGAAAAGCATCCTAATCAAAATGTGATAATTAGACCGATTAGAATAAGTGGGAAAACGGGATTAGACACTTGTTTCGAAGCCTTCTGGCGGACGTTCTCGAGTCGGAATGAGAGAACAAACCACCTACGTAAGGAAAGTTTGTTGGAAAATTCGAGGAAGGGTTAATAAATAATTAATTTCAGATTCTACGGTGAAAAATGTTTTTATTTTTGTCTTTCGTTTTGAAGCCATTAACATCAAGTAAATTAGAAATTAGCCGCACACTGTGTAGATTTCTCCTTTTCGCAACAAGTTAGTGTACGGCATTTTGCTGCTTTTGCGATGACCGGTGATGTTGTATATAAGCCCAGTCAGAGATGGATCGTAGGGAATTGTGAATTCGTTTAAGACATTATTATGAATAAATCACTGCGATGATCAAACAGCCATTTCTGTGTGATTTACTGATGCACATCATTTAACATTCTGTACAATATATATTATATATATACAGCTTCTGTTTTTTTTTATTGTTACTATTCCATTTGGTGCTAACTGTATATATAAAACAATAAAATATTTTTCTTTGGATTGACTTCCACAAAGTCAAAGATATGCAACTGTGTAGAGTCGTATCAGAAGAACGGTAATCAGACAACAGTAGAACAGGAAAGGCTCAGCTGAATAGCGAAATATTAAATAGGTAAGAAAATATCATTAGACACAAGGAAAAGGGTGCTAAACAGCAGTGTAATATCTAATCAAGGGAATACCCGACAAATTCCATACATACTTGATTAACCAGGAATGGGGTTCTACCGAAGGATGATGAGAATACTTCGGAAAGAATATCTGGGAAAGAACCATTGTTAACCAATACATCTTGAAGACATCTTTATTATCCACACTGTTTTATCATCCATACAGTGGATGAGTTTTTCGCGGAGTTGAAACACATGGCTCGGCTTGTTGGAGGACTACTGTCCGAGCTATGTTCTGCATGCATATTCGTATCCAGACTGTCACAACACGCCAAGAGGCTTCTCCGACCCTCATTCAGAATGAACACAATGACCTTGGAGCAGCAAGTAACCCGGACTCGTAACGTCCTGACCGATGACAAAAAAACCGAGGATTCACTCGCCGCATCTGTGCAATGATCATGTATAGACACCGAAATAACTTTCACGAAACACGTAAGAGGGACATCGTTTGTTTCAAGTGCACTGTTTTCAACCACCTGGCCAGGGTCTGTATGCGAGTGGCACTCACAAAACCTTGAAAAGCCAGGCACACGCATTTCCCGCTGTGAAGTACGGTGCTCCCTGTGCAACAAGGTCGTGCACATCTCACCAGAGTGCCACGGAAACTGCTCAGGCAAAACAACCATCAGTGCCAGTCTTCTCCCCAAGCAAATGAATGACACAGCGCTATCCGCTATCGAAGCGTTCATGTATGAACACAAATGGGTATACCTGGTGAACTTTAAATGCTCACAGACAGTAGTGAGAAAATCGGTATATCGCCTTTGGAGACGGAAGGAAGTTATGGTTCTGATAGCTGACTGAAAGACCCTGAATTGCCATTAGTAGGGTAGAATTAATATGGGATTCGATGAGGCTAAAACTATAAGTATTGCGGCCCTGATTGTGGATGGATGATTGTTGGATTTTACCCTCGAGATCGATGCAATCAGGGAGCTTGAAGGGGTGCACTTTACTAGATCTGGTATAGAGTGCTTTACCATCTCCACCAACGAGCCAATTTCCGCGTGCAGATCTGTGCTACCGCGAGGAGATATTAATTAATTCTGCACCCTGTTAAGACCCCATATATCTTTCAGCCGAAATTAACAGTCTACATTCAGTACAGATTGACGGACTTCCCCATCATGCGAAGGACATGAGTCCCTTCTGGGGGCGTGCCCCTCATGTGAAGATGAGTGGGGGACCTACAAAACGCGCCCCATGCTATAAAAATTTAATGATCGTAAATACTTAAAAATCCATGATGAAATATGAGAGGGGAGGGAATGTCAAAATATAGACGGACATGGGAAGTAAAAAGCTGACCCAGTCGAGATCAAAAGGGGGTCAAAACAAACCAGAAGCTGGTGGTGGTATTGGCGATATAGTCAGATTAAGTAGTGTGTCTGACTCGTGAGTGTTAATCTTTAACGTTGTTTCATTGGACAGATTACTTACTGCGCTGGATTCTATATTCATAGACTATGGTGAAAATGGTCAACAAAGGTTATGAGCCCAGATTACGACTGTATTTTGACGGACACAAGTGAAAATACGAATTAGGGGAAGTGAAATTCCTAGGCTACCTTAGAATACAAAAACTTCATGACATCATTCTTTGCCAAGATAACCACAAAGATGATGATTTTATGGAAAGAAATGCGACCGTGTTCGCCGAATTAATACAATGCCTAGATGACAGGAGTTTGTCTTTAATAATGAGAGAAGGCAGAGACGACGGCTGCCAAGCTTTAAGAATATTGCGTAAACATTACTTGTCAAAACGTAAACCCAAAATTATTGCTTTATATACTGAACTAACCTCGTTAAGGAGACGAGAAAATGAATCCGTAACAGATTATATTATACGAGATGAGAATGTCACAAATGCCATTAAAATGGCAGGTGAGACTATCTCAGATGGGCTGCTAATAGCCATGGTTTTAAAGGGATTACCAGCGACATTCAAACCATTCACGACAGTCATAACTCAAAAAGAAAAAAAATTAACTTTCACTAAGTTTAAAATTGCGTTATGTAGTTATGAAGAAACTGAAAAAATGTGTAATCCCCCAAATCAAGGAAATAACGTAATGCAACTGAGAACGTCATTTAAAAAATTCAGAAAACCAGTCCCTCAAACCTACCAGACTAGGAATTATGATATTAACAACAAGGGGCTTAAAAACAACTATGACAATAACAACAACAACAACAGGAACAATAATAATAGAAAATCAAATATCATCTGCTTTCGTTGTGGAAGAGCCGGGCATGTACGTGCGAAATGTCAATTTCATACAAGGAGTGATTTTTGTAAAAATGTAAAAGCCCTTTCGAATGAGCGAACATATGCTTTTTCGTTTGGGTTAGAAACAAAATTTATTAATTTTGACCCCAACTTCGAGCCAGATTCCCACTTTATTGAGTTGGCTGACGGTACCAGAGCTAATAATTTAGTTTTAAAAAGAGGCGATGCCTGTATTTATTTACGAGATACTAAAGGAAATATTTATAAATGTTTATTAAAAAGGGCTTTATATATCCCTAATTTTAAACAAAATATTTTCTCGGTTAAATCTGCTGTTAGAACTGGTGTTAAAGTTAATTTTCACCGAGACAATTCAACGTTAATATACCCAGACGGAACTGAAATTAATATACAACAAAATGGACGTTTGTATTATTTGAAAATTATTAAATCTGTGAAAACAGCCACCCACGACTTAAGGACTTGGCATAAAATATTAGGCCAATGTAATCATTCGGTTGTTAAAAGATTGCAAGAACACTTCACTGGAATGAAAATAGCATCTCCAAAGGGCTTACAACATTGTGACACATGTATTAAAGGGAAAATGACGAAATATAGAAATAGGGATCAAATCCCAAAATCAACAGACATCTTGTTCAGAGTTTATTGCGACTTAGCGGGTCCAATTTCACCAATGAGTATTGGCACCTATTCATCTGTATTAAACTTTGTTGACGAATATTCACGACTTATTATGATATATTTTCTGAAAAACAAATCTGATACCATACAAGCTACAAGAATGTATTTATCTGACATTTCACCTTATAGAAAAGTGAAAATAATTAGAACAGCTAATGGTGGGGAATTTACTTCTGATGATTACGAAAACCTCCTAATAAATGAAGGCATTAAACATGAGAAAACCTGTCCTTATTCCCCGCACCAGAACGGAATCGCTGAACATAGTTGGCGGACAATTTTCTAAATGGCTAGATGTTTGCTAATAGAATCTAAGTTACCCGAAAATCTGTGGGTCTATGCATTAAATACAGCCGTATATATAAGAAACCGTTGCTATAATAGTAACATTAAAAAGACTCACTCCGAGACTTATACGAACTACAAACCCAACCAACGTAAAGTGATTGACGACTTTATTTATACAAATAGTGGTTTTTCCCACGTCATATATCGTCTGGGCAAATGTGCTTTAAATAACCGTTCCACCCTGTCAGTCACTGACAAACACACAGATACATATACACTTACACACACAAAAGTGTGCATTCACACAGAGGATATAAATTAATAGGCAAGCCTTTCTTCAAGTACAGCTTACAGGTAAACCGATTTACAACGGTGAATTATTGGTATAGTGTGGAAGCAAATCTATATAAATGGCTGACATGAAAACTGGTCTTTTTGTCGATGCAAAACCGGATGTACTGTTTGGGCGTGTGTGTTTCAAAAGATTTGAGTGACTTGAAATTATTGTTTTACTTTATTGAATTCTGTTAATATCTATCTATCTATCTATCTGGCTGTATCTATCTATCTATCTATCTATCTATCTATCTATCTATCTATTACACATGCGCACACATTATATATATGTGTCTGTGTGTGTGTGAGTGTGTGCGCGTGTGTGAGTGTGTGTGTGAGAGAGAGTTTGTATGTATAAACGCATGTATGTGGATATGGTGAAACTAAACAGGAAGGCTGACGATTTGCTGACGTCCGGTTACCTCGCTTTCTTCAGATCGGAATGAAAGACAAAACTGGGTGTAAGGAAAATGCATTGTGAATTTTGAGGATGAGAGGGACAATGAATTTAATTACCTTATCAGATCCGACGACCAGAACCAGGAAAGGTTTCTTTGTTTTGTCATATATATATTTATTTCTGCTATTATTACACACACACACACACACACACACACACATATATATATATATATATATATATATATATAGTCATCCACAGACAGACTGTTTCGCTGTATCACAGCTCATCAGTGTGGCTAGACATCTGGTTGCCTCTAGCTAGGATCGAAACCCGACTGAATTGGCGTCGGGGTATTCTACAACTAAGCCGTCGGCGCACAGCAGTGATGAAGGTGAATTTCATGTCAATTCTTTGGATTTGAGATGTTAGCAACCAGAAAGTTTCCGATTGAAGTTTTGCTGTCAGTGTTTCGTATCTGAGAATTTATCATTCAGAGAATTTCAGACCGGAACCCTTATGTCAATTGTTTGCATTTAAGGTTTTATCATCCAGAGAATTTAAAATACAACCTTTCATTTCACTTGTTTTGATTTTATTTGTTATTATACACACAGTTTCTAATCGAAATCTTCCTGTTAGTTGTTCTCTATTGAAGATTAATGACCCACACTGATTCTCATCGAAGCCCCTGAGAGTTTCTAATCGTAGCCTTCGTAATAAAGTTTGAATTTGAGTTTTTTATTATACGCATATTTTCCATCGAAGCCTTTCTCTAAATTGTTAGGAT
>OZ038506.1:14927277-14952277 GCA_964036315.1 Acanthosepion esculentum | reverse complement strand
GTCGTGCGCCACTGTGTGAGTTGATTTAAGGATTCATGGTCCGCGTTTTGGACGGAATGTAATTAGTCTGAGAAGCCAGTAACGTTTGAGCCAATTGAGGAGCAAGAAGTTGGTAAATGAAAAATGCTACATCATCCCTAGGCGTCTGAGCGGATATTTTCGAAATCTATCAAGACAGAATCGCTGGAACTTGGTACCTCCAACCCAGATATGACAGCAATATTCGAATTAAGATTGATCTGTCTCTTGTGAATAAAAAAACTTGTCAGAAGGACATTTATTGGAATGGTACAAGGAACCGACCATTTTTCCAGAATCTTTTCCGATAGATCATATGGCAGCAGTATTCGATTTGAGATTGATCTGTCTCTTGTGAATTTAGTACTAGGCAGGATGACACTTATTGGAATGGTACAAGGAACCGACCATTTTTGAAGAATCTTTAGCGATGGATTATATGGAAGCCATATTCGATTTCAGATTGATCTGTAGCTTGTGAATTTAGAACTCGGCAGGAGGATACTTATTGGAGTTGTATAAGGAACCGACCAATTGTCCAGAAGATTCAGCGATGTAATATACGGCAACAATATTCGATTTCAGATTGAACTGTCTGTTGCAATATTTTATTTCAGACTGATCTGTCTCTTGTGAATTTGGTACTAGGAAGGAGGACACTTATTGGAGTGGTACAAGGGACCGACCATTTTTCCAGAATCTTTAGCGATGGATCATATGGCAGCAATATTCGATTTGGGATTTATCTGTGTCTAATGAATATGGAACTAGGCAGGAGGACAGTTATTGGAGTGGTACAAGGAACAGACAATGTTTCCAGAATCTTTTCCTATGGATCATATGGCAGCAATATTCTACTTGAGAGTCATCTGTATCTTGTGAAGGTAGAGTTAGGCAGGAGGACACATTTGGAATGGTACAAGGAAACAAGCATTTTTTCAGAATCTTAAGCGATGTATCATATGGCAGCAAAATGCGATTTGAGATTGATCTGTGTCTAGTGAATAGAAAACTAGGCAGGAAGACACTTATTGGAATGGTAAAATGAAACGACCAATTCTACAGAAATTTTAGCGATGTATCATATGGCAACAAAATTCGATTTCAGATTGATCTGTTCCTTGTGAATATAGAACTCGTCAGGAGGATACTTATTGGAATGGTATAACGAAACGACCATTTTTTCAGAATGTGTAGCGCCTGATCATATGGTAGCAATATTCTATTTGAGAGTCATCTGTCTCTTGTGAAGGTAGAATTAGGCAGGAGGATACATTTAGAGTGGTACAAGGAAGCGCTCTTTTGTCAAGAATCTTTAGCGATGGATTCTAAGGCAGCAATATTCGATTTCAGATTGATCTGTCTCTTGTGAATACAGAACTAGGCAGGAGGACACTTATTGGAGTGGTACAGGGATCGGACCAGCATCTATCATCTGCAAACTACCAGCAGAAATCAACTGCGACGACCAACAGCAATGATCTTCGACGATCAACCAACCTTTCCCGAACTACTGGTTTTAATTACTACGTGAGCTTTTTCGACACCGGCCTCGACCTGCAATGCTTGCACTTCAACGGCCAATCATCGACACGACCGGAAAGTCTACACCTCGACTCCAACCGTCGACCCAACCGGAACGTCTACACCTCGATTCCAACCGTCGACACGACCGGAACGTCTGAACTTCAACGTCCATCCGTCGACACGACCGGAACGTCTCAACTTCTACGTCCAACCGTCGACACGACCAGAAATTCTACATCTCGACTCCAAACTTCGACACGACCCGAGCGTCCGCATTCAATGTCCAACCGTCGACACGACCAGAACGTCTGCAATTCAACGTCCAACCGTCGACACCACCGTAACGTCTGCACTTCAACGCCCATCGGTCGACACCACCGGAACGTCTACACCTCGACTACAAACGTCAACACGACCGGAAAGTCTGCACTTCAACGTCCAACCGTCGTCACGACCGGAACGTCTACACTTCGACACCAAACGTCGATACGACCGGAGCGTCCGCACTTCAACGTCCAACTGTCGACACGATCGGAGCGTATGCACTTCAACGTCCAACCGTCGACATGACCAATCCAACCCTCGACTCGACCCGTCCGACCACACTTGCCTGACCAATATAAATCCACTGGTTTCTTCTTTATATAATAAACTTAGCATTAATCATATTTATCCTCGTTCTGTTGTCCATTTTGTTTCACCTTCTCAGATTTCACATCTTTAATATGAAAAATGTTAGCGGGCCCCTTGCGACACGGGGGCGCTGGGACCGTGGTTTCATATCGCGGGCACCCTCCAAGGGAGTCCGCTACAACGGTGTGAGACCGAATGAGATTAAGCGTGGGATTATATTAGAGCACATAACAGAGATTAAGAATTTAACTATAAATGTTAAACTTAGTAAAGTCTAAATATCCCCTGTTAAGAAAGGCATCAGGACATGGAAAGTTTAGTTAGTCAAAATACAATTAAATAAAGAGTTAGTCTCAAATAATACTTCAGATAATCATGTTAATATTCTTCTCCCTCCCTCTGTCTCTCTCTCTCTCTCTCTCCATATATATATATACATATATATATATATATGTATATATATATATATATATATAAATATATATATATATATATATATATATATATATATATATATGTGTGTGTGTGTGTGTGCGTGTGTGTGTGTGTGTGAATGAAATGTTGTCTATCCAAGGGATAATTTACTTTTGTGGCATTTTTCACCACCCACTCCCACTACAGCCGAGACGGACGGTCGTTAACTTAGGGAAGAGTAATACAATCGGTTACTTTTTTCCATTACATAAATAAATCTGTTGCGAACGGATTATGCAAAGAAGAATTACGATTAGGTTGGATTAACCAAAACAGAATCAACATTTCAATTTTTTGGGATACATATCGTAACTGTAAATTAGACTAGTGTAAGTGGGTTACGCAAAGAAGTATTAAGATTAAGGTTGGATTAACCAAAACGCAATCAATAATTCAACTTGTTTGGCCATATATTTACCAGTAAATTAATGTGTCGATAAGGTAAGGAGGAATAATGTTTAGAGTGGATGAACCAATAGCAGAATGTACAATTCCAATTCTTTGACTAAACAGCTTATCCGTAAATTAATCTCATCTAAGTGAGTTAGGGAGAGAATAATAAATGAAGAATTAACTATTAGATTGAAATTCGTAAAACATTGAATCTTGTAGATCAAACTTTTCTCATTCCCCACCCATCAGATTTATCTCCTTCAGTAAGTTAAGAAAGTATATTTCTTAGCTTGATGCTATGGATTAAATGAATATGAGATAGTAGATATTCGTTAGAGTTCCCAATCGGAGCCTTGTGCCAATCACTAAAACCAGCAAAAGAACCAAGTACTCGCAACAAGATCTACCGTCGAGTGAAATATACATTCAGTCTGAATACGTTTCAACCAACGTTTTTGTCAAACTTTTATATATAAATTTAGATTTTCTCAGTTATGTCATCGTTTGGTATTCATGTTTACCCAACTGCAATCCACAGGACATGTTTCTTGTCTAGTAAAACTACTTCCGTAATCAAGTGTAGAATAGATTTCAGAAAACAGAGACGGTAGGCACTGAAGTGTGACCATATTTATTGACATAAATATCTATCCGGTATGGAGAAAACTTACAGTTAATGCTCACGTCGATGTCATAAATATACGCACATTGTGAAAAACGTTATTAAGCAATACACACATACACACACAGACACACACACACACACACACACACACACACATATATATATATATATATATATATATATATATATATATATATATATATATATATAGGTACCTCCACGAAATGTAAAAAAAACAGTATAGCTTGACAAGAAAGGCCTTAAATTTGATGAAAAAAATTTTTATCTGCTTAAGTATATATATATCATTATTAAGAAGAAATACCGAAATATTTTTTGAGTATTTTTAAAAATTTTTTACTCATTCTTAGCATGTCCGAAATTTTAGTTAAAAATCTTGTTTTTTTTTGTCAGCGAAATTATTGAAAAAAAGTCGATATCAGCCATATTTTTTAAAATTTTTAAACTAAGTTAAAATCCGAGTTTAAATTTCTTTTAAAAATCAATTATAGGTTTTTCAAAAAATGTTTAACGAAAATTATCTAATTTAAAGATTATTTAAAAAAATGTGGTTTAAAATAAAGGGAGGCGATCTTAACATCTTTCGCTATTGACAGGCAATGAGTGATGTGTTGTCATCACATATCGACAGCTAACGTGAGATCCGAATGATCATACGGAAGGACATAAATGACGTCACGTAGCCACCTAAAGTCAATACATATCTGCTTGATAAAACATTTCTACCCTAAGTAAAAATCATCACAAACATATCAATAGTTATTTTGTTACACTCTGCAGCCTATTTACTCTGAAAAAAATATTGAAAAATAACTTATGTCATCATCTGAACAAAATATCAAGGAAACTTTAGATCTGCACCCCATGAAACTAAGTATTTCCTGAAAGCAAAGAATGCTCTTTCATTTCTGAGTGAAATTGGTTGTTGAAAATGATTATAAATTTTTTTTCTGGGCATAAAATATGAAAAAAATAGTTAAAATTACTATACCTGAACATTAGAAACCAGGTTTTTTTTTTTGCATGTTTTTTATTTGAAATCAGCATTGAGGAAAACAGTGTTGAAATTAAGCCAAAAAAATTGACTTCGACATTGCTGGGTCAAGGGCCAGCCAGCCAACAATAACAAGTTGTCATCACCTTGTAAAAAAACCCAATTTTTTCTTTTTATAATTTAAGTTTGAGAAATGGCTTGATGTATTTTTGTTTTTTAACACATTTTGAGCAGGGTGATGACAATGAATTTTTATGAGCTGCAGGCAGAATGGACCAAGGACTCAGAGGCAATACTGGATAGTTTGTTTGAATTCACAATGATCACCGAGATAGTTATATGTTGTTCTTTATGTAGGTATGTCCAATTTAGGCCATTTTAGCGTTTTTTTTTAGTTGTTTTTTTTTCAGTTGAAAGACACATTAATTTCGAAATTCTTGTAAAAAGTAACTACTTGTTGGATTTTAATGAAAACTTCAGAACTTATTCAGAAATGAATGAACTTATTTTAGAAATGTTTGTCTCTTTAAAAGTCATGGTATAAATATTTTTTTTATATCTGTTACCCCCCTCGAACTTAATTTTATGAAAACTCAAAAAAACTTTATTTGCAACCTGAATTTTTTTTTTTTAATTAAATGTACAAAACTCTGAAAAATCTAAATCATCGATTTTTTTGTTAAAAAAATGTCCGAAATTGTCCAAACTTTTACCTCAATTGTAAAAATACAAAACCCAATAAAACTAAGACCATATTTAATTAAGAAAGTTTTTAATGGCTTTTCTGAATAATATATACGAAGGTAATTATTATCTGAAAGAAAAAAATTGTTTTTGATGAACAAGGAATTTTTTACATTTTTTTTTTTTCAATTTTAAATACACAATATGACAAAAGGTTGTTATATATTTATACATTAAGTTCTTTCTGCAACCTTATGGAAATGATATATTATGTTCTCTACTTTTTAAAGATCATAAATTTGAAAGCTTATTAAAATCTGACAACCAATGATATTTTAAAAATAATTTTTAATATTCCAAAATTGTATTTAAAATCGTCTCCAACGAAAGTATGGATGCACACCTTGAAATAATGTCACGTGAGTATTTTCTTTTGATAGAAACAAGTTTCTTTTTTTTTACTTCAGTAATGGCTTTGATAACGTTCAGTAACAACAAAACAACGCTTGTCAAGTTTTCTGAATATCGTCGTATTATTTTCAATTTTTTTCTTTTTCTATTCAAATATAATCGAATAGTGGGATAAAAGAAAATATCGACTATTTACAATTACGAAAAAAAAAAAACGCCCTTGGAAGTCCATCCAAATTTTCAAGTTTGAAATCGAATGCATAAATTCATTGAACATTACTTTGGAATTATTATTCACACGACAAATTATCAATTAAAACGATTTTTGGAGTTTAAATTTTCTGGAGTTAGCTCGCTACTACTAAATACTTGTTGAGTCAAAACAAAACCAACATAGCATGTTAATTTTATTAATAAATAAAATAAAACTCATATTACTGCCATATCATAATTATTAATAAATAGAAGAAAATCTGCCTTAATAAAAAGAAATAAAATCTCATTTTTATATTCTCAGAAAAATATTTCATGACTGAAATAATAAACCTCAATTTAAAAAAATTGTATTTTTTTTTCTGTTTTATTTTTACTTATAAAATTTGATTTTCTTTCATAATTTAAATGTTATTTTCAGTGCAGAATTATTCCTCAAACGTAAGGTAAACAAAAAAAAATTTGAAAGTGAATTTTTTTTTAAAAATCTACTAACCAGATTCACTTAAAATTAGAACGAATTATATCACTTCTGCACTACCGTCTAATAAATTCCCGTGCCGTAAGTTGTCAATATATTGACGTACATCAATTAACGCCTGTCAAAATAGACCACCTCGGTTGGAAATATCTCTCTTAAAAAATTTTCTGCTACAAATGTAAGTAATGTTTCTTTCAAATTACATTAAATATACTTTAATCATTCTAAATTTCCTAAGATAACAAAAGAAAAAGGTGTAACTGATTTTTCATGATTTTTTAACTAACAAACTATGATCTTTCCGACAGAAATGTCGATAAGTTCGATTTTACGAAATTTTTTGACTCGAAAAAAACAAGATTTTTTAATAAAATTTTTAACATTTATAGGAAGGATTAAAAAATCTGAAAAAAAATTCAGAAAATACTTTGGTCTTTCCTCTTTAATAACAACATAAATATTTAAACGTTAAAAATTGTTTTATCAATTTGGGGACCTTTTTTCGTCAAGGTATACTACTTTTTAGCGAAATATTGGACATACCTATCTTTATGTCTAGAAATGAAACAAACTAATAGGGAGCAAAAAAAAATGTAAATTTATAGTAGTATTTTGATAAATAAATGATGATGACAAAAATTAAATAATATCAGCTATTGCTAGGTAATTTTCTTTTCTTTTTCTTATTTATATGAAAAATATGTAAATGAAATGAATTAAAATCTCAATGAAGACTATTAAAACTAAATCAAAAGATATAAAAAACGAAAAAAAAGAAAAAATTGTCGAAAAATATTTGAGTGTGCCAAATTTCAGTGCTCGGTTGGATATGTTATCTTTCTTATTTCATAACAACAAAAAAATATACATGAATTAAAAAATCTATAAAAAGAATTTCACATATTCAAGAAATATATTGAAAAAGTAGCTATATAAAAAAAATTAAAAGATAAATCAAATGGTACAGTATGAAAATGAATCGTAATTGAAAAATTGACAGACGGCTCACTGAAAGAAAAAAAGTGAAAGCTGTAAAACAACTTCAAAAAATTGAAATTGCAATGAAATATGTAAAATGATAAATGAAATAAATGGTATTTTTAAAAATGTAGTAATGTTGATGGTGAAAATGGCTTACGATGATGTTCAATGAGTAAAAAACGCTAATTCAAAATGCACAACATTTGTCTCGCTAAGAATTTGCAACACCATTTAAACTCAAGTCACGTGACCTTTTAATACTTGGTACCTCCCGTACATTTTAATAACAACCGTTTTAACGATGTTTTTGAAGACAAAATTACATTTTTTAAGTACAGGTTTTGTTCGGAGTAGTCAAAACGATACAATTTACAAAACACTAAAACAAGATCTATATCACAAGGACACTTAGAAAACCCGACGCAGCTTTTAACTAATTTTAAAATATTTTAACAACTTAATGTAAAAAATGTATTATAATTAAATAATTAAGAAATAACTGTATTAAAAATTTATTATTCATCGAAAAAAATTTTTGCTTTCAGAAAATATTGTCCATATTAATAAAAACAGCTAAAAGCAAATAAAAGCATTTGAAATTAAATAATATATTTGTTTTATTGAGTTTGTATGTTACAGTTCGGAGCTGATTTTCAGGTACGGGTGGACCAATTACAAAAAAAAAACAAAACGTGATTTGCATTCTTCAAAGCCTTGTGCTTTTAACTATTGTAATCACTAAACCCGACGCGAGCGAATTTCTAGAGTTTTCATAAAATTAGTTATGGTGGGGGGATAATAAATATAAAAAAATATTTCTGTCATGACTTTAATTAAAAAAAACATATTTATAATAATTTCAATCATCTGTAAATACTTTATGAAAGTTTCATTAACATCCGACAATTATTTTCATTTTTACAAGATTTCCAAAAATAATGTGGTGTGATACAAAAAAAAGTGATAAAAATTGTATGTTATTTCACTCGTGACGGTGATACAAAGATAAACAAAGTTTTTTAATCAAAATTTAGAATATTCTAAAAAGAAGGAAAAAAATTTTAAAAAATAATGAAAAAAAAACTTTGGTCTTTCCTCTTCCAGATAACATAAGCATTTAGACGATAAAATTTTGTTTTCGTCAAGTTTGGCGTCTTTTTAATCATGCTTATGCCATTTTTTTAGCGATATCGTAGAGGTACCTAATATATATATATCATCATGGCTTTGCTTCGCAAAAGGAAGATCAAGGGTGAGTCTGTACAGGTCGCTTACCAGCAAGATAAGTCCAGTGCGGTACAGGCTACACAGTCGCGGTAGTTGCAGCTGGAATGGTACAAGGAACCGACCATAATTCCAGAATCTTTAGCGATTTGATCATATGGCAAAAATATTTGATTTTAGATTGATTTGTCTCTTGTGAATATAGAACTAGGCTGGAAGACACTTATTGTAGTTGTACAAAGGAACCGACCATTTGTCCAGAATCTTTAGCAATGTGGCATATGCCAGCAATTTTCGATTTGAGATTGATTTGACTCTTTTGAATATAGAACTAGGTAAGACGACACTTATTGGAATGGATAAGGAACCGATCATTTTCCAGAATCATTAGCGATGTATCATATGACAGCAATATCAGATTTGATATTGATCTGTCTCTTGTGAATTTAGTACTAGGCAGGAGGACACTTATTGGAATGGTACAAGGAACCGACCATTTGTGCAGAATTTTTAGCGATGGATCCTATGTCAGCAATATTCGATTTCAGATTGATCTGTCTCTTGTGAATACAGAACTAGGCAGGATGAGACTTATTGGAGTGTTACAATGAGCCGACCAGCAGCGATCATCTGCGACGACCAACCAAACTTTCCCGTATAGTACTGGTTGTAATTACTACGTGTCTTTTTTTCGATACCTGCCTCGACCAGCGATGCCAGCACTTCAACGTCCAACCGTCGACACTACCGGATCGTCTACACCTCGACTCCAAACGTCGACACGACCGGAGCGTCCGCACTTCAACGTCCAACTGTCGACACGACCGGAGCGTATGCACTTCAACGTCCAACCGTCGACATGACCAATCCAACCCTCGACTCGACCCGTCCGACCACACTTGCCTGACCAATATTAATCCACTGGTTTCTTCTTTATATAATAAACTTAGCATTAATCATATTTATCCTCGTTCTGTTGTCCATTTTGTTTCACCTTCTCAGATTTCACGTCTTTAATATGAAAAATGTTAGCGGGCCCCTTGCGACACGGGGCCGCTGGGACCGTGGTTTCATATCGCGGACCCCCTCCAAGAAATGTATCAGAACATGGTAAACTTAGTTAATCAAAATTCAATTAAATGAAGAATTACTCTCAAATAATACGTCAGATATTCATGTTAGCGTTCCTCTCTCTCTCTCTCTCTCTCCCCCCCTCTCTCTCTCTCTCTCTCTCTCTCTCTCTCTCTCTCTCGTAAATATAGAACACGGCAGAAGGACACTTATTGGAATAGTACAAACAGCTAACAATTTTTCCAGGATATTTCACGATAGATCATATGTCATATTTCACGATAGATCATATGTCAGCCATATACGCTTTGAGGTTGATCTGTCTGTTGTGAATATAGATAATGACAGGAGGACACTCATTGGAGCGGTACAAAGAACCGACCATTTTTTCAGAATCATTAACGATGGATCATATATATGAGTTTCTCTTGAGGTCTGAGATGATGTTGAGTTCCGATAGGCTTTCAACGTCAGAATGATAGAATGACTGTCAATGGTTTCGGATCTGCTCAGTGATTGTAAATCTTTGCTAGTTTTGTTTTGGAGGTCCTTCCTTCATTGACCTGCCGGGACTAGGTCAGAAGAGAGATCAGTTTCCAGGTCGTGGACATCTAAATTTTTGCAGATGCATTTATACAATCTTCTATGATCTGTATAGCCACGGACTGAAGATCTGTGTATGCTGTCATACAAGTCGTTAATATAAAACAGAACAAGTGGAGGGCTGTGAAGTGACCCTTGACTCCATAGGCTTCAGATGACTGATCATTACGAATGAACTTCTTGGACTCTTCCAAAGATTCATGAGCTGGAATGATTTTTAGTAACCCCTTAACACTCTTTGTTAAAGGCCTTTCTTATACCGATGGCAATAGTCCACGAGATGAATTTTTGAATGTGCATTTATACAGTCTTCTATCATCTGTATAGATACTGACTAAATGCTAGCGAACAGCTCTGAATGTAACAAGAATCCTACTGCGCCATCAGCTGTAGTAGTTATGGTAAGATTTTTCTTTTAAGCATTGGTTTAGACCGAAAACAGCTGCTGAATGCATTTTCGAGCACTCTCTCCCAATGACTGAAGACAGTTCTGAATGTATCAAGAATCCTCCTTTGGTATTTGTTTATGTGCTTAAGTTGTGGGCTGTCCATTCTGAAACGATGGAGTCAATTCTGGAAGCTTTATATTTGAAGATAGCTGAATGGGGCGTTTCCGCAATGTAATATATCTTAATCTGGCACAGTCAACTTTGGCGTACCAAAAGATTGTCCACTAAAATGGGACATCAGGTAATGCTTTCAGTTTGGAAATCAAATTTAACCTCGATCAGTGAATAGTAAGAAGTACCCAAGAGGGGTACCATTTTTCATGTTAGGATGCGTCAAAGCGGTCTAAGTGCGTGTGTAATGTCTCGTTTTGTGAGGAACACGAGTGGGCTTATCAACGATATCGGTTGCCTCGAATCAGGACGAGTAATATTTCACACAACAAAATCGTTGCATTTTATTTAAATATCATATCGTGGTTCATTATTTTTCAGGGTAGGATGTGTGAAAGCAATCTAAGTGTGTCCGTAATGTTCCGTCGTGCGATGAACACGAGTGGGCTTGTGAACGATGTGGGTTGCCTCGAATCAGGACGAGTAATATGGTACACAATTCAAACGTCATATCGTGGTCTTTTAATCTGAACAGTGTAGTTTGGTGCATTTATAGGTAGCGACTTTTTTCAAATTACAAATCCATCGATGTATAACGGAAAAGTACAACTTTGTTTAGTTTTTATCAGCCTTTTTTAAAGATCCATTTATTTCCAATAATCCTTTGTTCAACAGAACCGGACACAACTTTACTAAAGGGCTATCCACACCGCACCACGATGTTACTCAGTGGTCCAACATTTGGATAATATATATATATATATATATATATATATATATATATATATATATATATATATATATATATATATATATATATATATATATGCACTCACAATATCATCACAAAAGCTATAATAGTAAAATAGTAGAGAAAAAACTATGATCTATTCGGAGTGGGTGATTTAAAATCCAACGCACAGCAACGCCTTTATATATATGAACAGACGTCGGAGAAAAAAGATAGTTACAAAGAGACAGCCAGATAGATAGATAGATAGATAGATAGATATATAGATAGATAGATAGATAGATAGATATTAATCTAATTCAATGAAGTAAAAAATCATTTCAGGTCACTCAAATCTTTTGAAACACACAAGCCCATTCTGTACATCCGGTTTTTCATCGACGCATTCACAAAGGCCTGTTTTCATGTCAGCCATTTATATAGATTTGCTTCCACACTATACCCATAATCCACTGCTGTAAAATTGTTCACCTGAAAGCTATACTTGATAAAAGACTCTCGTATTAACTTACTCCCTCTCGCCCCTGTCAATGCACAATTGTGTGAATGCATGTGTAAGTTTGGATATCTTTGGATGAGAAGGTGCAACGTTTATTTAAAGTACATTTGGCCAGACAATGGATGACTTGGTTAAAAAACAATATTTCTATAAATAAAATCGTCGGTCCATTTGCATACACTGACTGATTCGGACGAGCATTTGTTTCTCTCTCGACTGAAAGATAAAGATTCTTACAATCTCTTCGTCAATCCAAACAACTGACACGACGGCTTCGATCGGAAATTCTCTGGATGATAAATCCTCAAATTCATTTAATTTATCGAATCAAGGTGAGTAAATGATTATCTTTACATATTGTGGAAGGTAAATGTTTATTGGGATCAATCACGAATATATATTTAATATATAAGATGTTCTCGAAACAACATATCAGTAACTTTATACACAGAGCAAAAACGAATTCGGACTGAAGATATTGCTCAGCAAAATTTCAAATTCTAAAATATATACGCACTTTATTCTTGTTCACAGCAGTAAAATTAATTCGATAAAGAATTGCTTTTGTAAATAAGTTATATTAAGGTAGGTACCTCCATGAAAATCAATAAAAAGAGCATAGCATGACAAGAACGAATAAATTCGACTTAAAAAATGTTTATCTGCTTAAGTATATATATATATCATTATTAAAAAGAAATACCAAAGTATTTTTTGATTATATTTTTAGTTTTTTACTCATTCTTAGCATGTCCGAAATTTTAGTTCAAAATCTTGATTTTTTTGTCGGCGAAATTACTGAAAAACTCGATATCAGCTATTTTTTTTAAATTTTGTAAACTAAGTTAAAATCCTAGTTTAAAATTCGTCCAAAAATCAATTATACGTTTTTCAAAATTTATTTGACGAAAAGTAGCAAATTTAAAGATTATTTAATATATTTTGAAAAAATCTTTTGCTTACTTTCTTCGAAGAAAAATGTTGTTTAAAATAAAAAGGAGGCGATCTTAACATCGTTGGCTATTGACAGGTGATGAATGCTGACTCATCATCACATATCGGCAGCTAACGTGAGATTCGAGTTATCATACGGAAGGACATAATTGACGTAACGTTTTTTTACGTGAACCAGCTTATGTAGTACTTCGTAATTATTAAAGTGAAAAAAATAACTTTCAGCATTCCAATTTCTGTTATTTTGTTTTTTATTACTGTAGCTTACACCATAAGTTTGTTGATACTATCTGTAGAAATTATAAATACTATAAATAAATTAAAATACAATTGCTGCACAGCTTTTTGAGGGCAACTATAGCCCCCTAAAGTCAATACAGATCTGCTATGATAAAACATTTCTATCCCAAGTAAAAATCATCACAAACATATCAAAAGTTATTTTGTTACACTACAGCCTATTTGCTCTGAAAAAAAATATTGAAAAATGACTTTCGTCATCAAAACGAAACAAAACATCAAGGAAACTTTTCATCTGCACCCCATGAAACTAGGTATTTCCTGAAAGCAAAGAATGCTCTTTCATTTCTAAGTGAAATTGGTTGGTGTAAATGATTATAAACATTTTTTCTGGGGATAAAATATAAAAAATAGTTAAAATTGCTATTCCTGAACACTGGAAACAAAGGATTTTTTTATATGTGTTTTTTATTTTTATTTTAAAAAAATCATCGATAAGGAAAACAGTGTTGAAATTAAGCCAAAATTGACTTTGACATTGATGGGTCAAAGGCCAGTCAGCAGACAATACCAAGCTGTCGTCACCTTGTAAAAAATCTCATTTTTTTATCTATGTTTGAACAATGGCTTGATGTATTTTTGTTTTTTAACACCTTTTGAGCAGGGTGATGACAGCAACACTTAAGGAATGATTATGAGCTGCAGGCAGAATGGACCTAGAACTGAGAAATGCTCAACATGTGTTTCGCACGAAACATTTGCAGTAATGAAATCGGCGTGCAGCGGAGAACGCTTACACGCAAGCCACGCGACGTTTTATTGCTTGTGACCTTCCGTACTTTTTAATTACAGCCATTTTAACGATTTTTATGAACACAAAATTACATTTCTTAATTACTGCGGATCTTCTGATTAGTCAAAACGGTACAATTTACAAAGTGCTAAAAAAAGTGCTAATACGGACACTTAGGAAACCTGATGCAGCTTTTAACTAATTTTATAATATTTTTGCTTTCGGAAAATATTGACCATATTCATAAAAACAGCTAAAAGCAAATAAAAGCATTTGAAATTAAATAATATCTTTGTTTTATTGAGTTTTGTATGTTACAATTCAGAGCTGATTTTCAGGTACGTGGGGTCCAATTAAAAACAAAAAAAATATGATTTGCATTCCTCAAAGCCTTGTACTTTTAACTATTGTAATTACTAAACCTGATGCGATCGAATTTCTAGCGTTTTCATAAAATTAGTTATGGAGGGGGGTAATAAATATAAATAACAATATTTATGCCATGACTTTAATAAAAAAAAAACATATTTATAATATTTTCGATCATCTGTGAATAGTTTCTGAAAGTTTCATTAACATGCGACAATTCATTTTATTTTTGCAAGATTTTCCAAATTAATGTGTGTCATAAAAAAAAGTGCTAAAAATTGTATATGTTATTTTAGTAGTTCAGGTGATACAAAGAGAAACAAGGTTTTTTAATCAAAATTTAGAATGTTCTAAAAAGAAAGAAAAATTTTAAAAAATAATTAAAAAAACTTTGGTCTTTCCTCTTCATAATAACATAAGCATTTAGACGATAAAAATTTGTTTTTGTAAAGTTTGGCGTCTTTTTCATCATGCTATGCTCTTTTTTATCGATTTCATGGATTTACCTATATTAAGGACACTATTGCCTGAAGAAATAAAAAAAAATTCGATGAATAATTAATTTTTACAAGAATTTTTTCTTTTTTTAAATTTTAATTATAATAATTTATAATAGTTTAAAAATCGTTTAAAATTCTGTAATTGTGCTATTTCCCGGATGTGATATTTTAATTAAATGAAAACGAAATTTACGAATATAAAACTGAAAAGATGAATAAATGTAGTGTTGCCATTCTATTTTTAAAATAATTTTTTATTTCATTTTTTTTTTTTACTTAATTCGTTCCCTTTTCCAGCCCTAGTCGGCTGTTATTAAAAGGTCACATGATCTAACAATTTTATCCCTTTACAGTGAAATTCGTTCGTCTACAATTAATTCATTTACATTATAAAATTAATTTAGGGACATTTTATAGTATTTTAATTTAAAAGTCGATAAAATATTAGATAATTTCAGATAATATATTTATTTGTAAAAATTCCTAGATAGCTAAAAAACAAAAGAAAATGTGTTCACTTACGTAAAATGATGTCAATTCTGGTCAGGTATATTAACTGTCATCACCTCGTAAAATATATATTTTATTTTTGGAAGATTTTTAGAATTGATAATTTTGTTTTGTTTACAAATTTACTTAAAATTAAGAAAATGGCCGCTTTTAAGAAAACTTTTTTTTTTACTTAATTCATTCCCTTTTCCAGCCCTGGCCGGCTGTTATGAAAAGGTCACATGATCTAACAATTTTATCCATTTACAGTGAAATTCGTTCGTCTGCAATTCGTTTATGGCCGCTTTTAAGAAACTTTTCTGAAATCGGCCTAAAAGTTGAGATTCCTATCTATATAATCTTTATTTGAAATACACCAGAATATTTTACTGACTGGAAATACTAAATTTAATCATCAATCTTTCAATTAAAGCTAAAATGAAATCTTCAAGAATGCTTTTTCATTTTCAAAAAGTCATTTTAAATCTTACGTATCGCAAATATATACCGAATTGGTGGAGATACCTAAATTAAAGAATGTTGATAATAAAAATGACCGGGTATTAAAAATTTATATGTATTGCATACATAAAACTCATATATGAACAAAGTCTGAAGTGAGTAATCGGTAAGTTGCGAAACGTACGAATTCTTTAATGAAGACTAGATATTTAAGAAAAGGTGTCGAAATTTAATGAAAACGAATCAAAATTTAACCAAAACGAAGCTTAAAAAGGAAGATGACCTTTCTACGTTACAACTAGTAAAATATGTATTTTGTTAATTTTCATTTAATAATTAAATTAGGAAATCCTATTAAAATTTTACAGTGAGTTCTTCCGTCACTTTTTTTAAATATCGTCTGCAGATGACGCAAAATGTCGTGTCTTTTCCAAGCGTTTCATTGGCCGAAAAATAGAAATATGAAAATTCATATTTTTTTTTTAACTTCTGTGGCTTTTGTTTCTACAAAAACAATCTTAATTTATTTAGGAAAAATACATAATACTTGTTGTAAAATGCTACAATTTACTAACTTTTTCCACTGAAGAATTTATTTAACAAAATTATCAAATTTTTCAAATCTACTTCTCTAAAGTTTTTCTGATGAACTTCCTCTAAAACAAAATAAAAAATATATAAAAAATAATATCTTACTAACAAGTAAAAATATAAACTATTTTTAAAATTAGTTCAACCCCTATAACTTTTGATGATTTAATTCCTAAATTGTTTTTAAAACCCCGTCAATATATATGAAGAAGATTCAACATTCCTGAGGGAAGTTTGTTGATGAGCTATGAATTAACTATCATAGGATTTAGGTTAAATTATCATCAAAACCGGTATTTATCCTACATTAATCTTATTTTTATTCGGAATTTTAAATTGTATAACTTCCGCCGTTCAAATATTAAAATAAACTTTTTGTAGACAAAATTATTTAATCCTAAAAATGAAAATTCTATCAAGACGCCATGGCTCTTAATATCTCCTTAGAGATGGTCCAAATAGTTGTGGAATGGATGCTACATCGAGTTGCCACATTTCAACAAGAGAAAGGGGAACTTATACAATACCGGGCATTTATTCCATGACTTTTGGCACGTCATTGTATGTAGTGTTTCGTTTGATTTGCAGGCTGTTGAACATCCTTCTGGCCTTTGTATTAACAGAAAGCGTAGTGATGTATCATTTTGTATTTGATCTTCTATACATGTAACAATTACTTCCTCTAAGACAAAATAAAAAATAACTAAAAAATAATGTCTTAATAACATGTACACACATAAACTAATTTTAACGAATAGTTCAACTCCCATAACTTTAAATAATTTATAATTCCTATAATTTTTTATAAAATCCCGTCTATATATATGGAGAAGATTCAACTTTCCCTTTCGCTGGGGTAGACTGTTAATGTCTAATGGATGTCAGTTATCAGTTATCCCCTGTTAATTCTCCTCACCAAGTTCTCCACTGCCTTAAACATGTATTGAACTCACAAGTCATTGGGTCCTGTCGCGGGATCTAACCAACGCCTTTATCCACGCAATGGATTCGATATCGTCTTTCCACTTCATATCAGCTGAGAAGGTTAGCCCGAGAGGGCGCAACGAACCAATTTCCTGGAGGTTAGCATGAGCCAGGCTGATGGCAGGCAAAGAGGGTTTCTCAAATGATTAATGAGAAGAAGTTTATTTTTGGAGAAGTTAAAATTAACAAGCCTTCTTTTTTCCCCAGTTAACGACGGAATTGAGGTCGTTTTGGACTTTGACTGCCATTCTGACCTTTTCGGACTAAACAGTCTTTTTATCGAGCAGGAGTAAATGGTTGCATCATCAAGTTGAAATCTGTTTTTTTTTTATCGGGAAAGTCATTAATAAAAATTAAAAACAAACTGGGACCAAGGATGGATCCCTGGAGGACGTTTGCATTACTAAGAAAGAATCTAGACAAGTGGTTTTTCAGGAATACTTTCTTTTTCCCGATTTGATAGGAAAAACTGGATCAGTTCAAAAATGTGTCCAGAGACACCGTAACTTTTCAACGTGTGGAGAAGACATTTATGACAAAGTCCGTCACAAGTTTTCGTGATGTCCAATGCTACAGTCCGGGCTTCACCGCTTTTATCTAGAGTATGATAGACTCTTTCCGCAATTATTTACAGTACATCAGCAATGGGATATATTTCTTACGCATTCTCTATTCCAATGGAGACATATTTCCAGAAAACAGGAGCCAAGACCAAATGAATTAATGGCAATGTGGCATCTGCAATTGGCTTTCGTCAATCAACGTCTGCATCAGATAATAGCATTGATGAACATTTGGTCACTAGTCTTGTGTTGCAAATCTGGGTAGTAACGTAATTTCCCCAAATCAACTCATATATCATCGATGTTGATTGGAATGCGAGGATGCATTGATTCCTTACAAATTCCCGTTTGTTCCCTTAGAGATAAAGTCTTTTACTAAATTAGGTTTTCCTCCAATTTCAGCAAAATTCTGCCAAGTCAAATCTCCAACAAGCGTGATCACTGAGTCGGCTAGGACAGAATTTGAGGAAAGGAGACGTTTCAACACGTACGATTTTATTCATCAGGACTATGAGTCACTCCTTGAACAAATTCTGTATCGTATTAATGTTATGGTTTCTGAAGGTTATTTAATTTGTCGTACTTCAGTTATTCCTCGAATAAAGTTGCTCCACGGCCGACTAATATATAAAACCCCACATGTAACATTTCAGGCTAATCTCTAATAGGCCTTTTTGGCTTAAACTCAATTTATTTCATATTAAACATTTTAAAACCGTCGAAAAATACAAAAACAATTTGTTTTTTTCTATTTTTAAACAGAAAAGTAAGACCAAAAGATTGTAAACAAACAAAAAGTTATTAAAAATTAAGCAATAATACAAAACATGCAAATAAAAAAAAACTTACCAACAGTTTCTCTATAAATCAATTTTCTTTTGACCTTTGCCCTTTTTAAAAACATTCTCCAATATTTTTTTGAACTTCATCCGATGAAAATAATCGTTTGTTGTTGCAAAATATATTTACAACAAATTTTACTGCAAAATGAATTCCTTTTTCAGTCTGTTTTTCATAAGTAAAAACATATTTCGGAAGGTAGTTTCCAAAATTATCTCAGTAGACTCTCTTGTAGTGATCCATTGTCTTACGATAAATTTATCTGCAAAGTCAAGTAGAGCAAAACAAGCAAAAATGATCTCTACCATGTTCCTAGATGGTTCCGTAAGACCTACGTCTCTGTAGCATCATCACTATAATTGGCTACCATAACCAGGGAACACAATTCACATTAAGAACATTTAATTATTACTATTTATTTATTTTTTGTAATTTCTTTAATAAAAGAAAAGATGCTAATGGGAATTTCTCCAGAAGTAATTTGTCTGCTTATTGAGACATATAGCGAAGTAGTAAGGCATAAGGTATTAGTTCTGGAGAAATTGAAAGGCGACCTCTTGGTTGGTAATATTGTCTTCTTTGCAATTCTTTTAGAATTGAGTATGTTTGTTCTTTCACCGCGTTTTTTATGCAGTTTGAAAATTGTTCTAACCTGCTAAATCTTGTGAGTTTAGCATTCTGTCCATGTATACACCACATTGTTAACGGTATAGGGATGCCATCGAACTGGAGCTGGACGTTGAAGGTTTTGGTAAATGCGAATACATTCTTTTAGAGATGGAAAATGTGTGTCAAGGTCAAAGACTACTCTATAAATTAGAATATAATCTTCCTTTGCTAAAATTCAAAACCGTTAGGACAACACTTTGCTTCTTCCAACTGAGTAAAATCCTTTATCGTATCAACTGAAATAAAATCATGTAATTCATCAATTTGGACCAGTCATCGTTTTGGAGGCTTTCTGAATTCCCTTGTATTCAGCAAAAGAGATGGTTTTCTTTTTTCTGAATGTATTGTAGGTATTTGAATGTAAATCCCAATTCAGTTTGTTTCGTTTTCCTTTTAAAATAAATTTCTCTTCAAAATGTTTCATACAGGGAACTGGATATTTCGTTGGAAGCCAATCAATGAGATTATTGAATTTTATCCATTTTTTACGAGGTCGCATTTTTCAAGAGGAAAAGAAAATGTCAATAATTTTTCAATGTTACTAACATATCCACTAGTGTAGCAAAATGCAACACATTGTTTTACCATTTTTGTTAAACAAAAAACTTTATGATTTAATATTTAAATGCAATAGAGTATGAGGTAGAAAATTTACATAATCATGTTCATGTGCAAAACAGGCCGTATACGCAATTGAAAATCATAAAAGTGAGGTAGCACACAGATGTTTATAATTTGTGGATTAGTAAAAAACAAAGTGTAAATATGCAAATATTTTAATGTTGAAAACCTGACTAAGGAATTGAAATAGCGTCTACTAAATTCTACAAACCTGTACGTTGTTAATTTACGTTCTAAGAATTCAATTTTTAAATTTACCTCCCTTTAAGATTAGCAATTTTCTAAGCGGTCATAAACATTTTCTTTTGTTTACATTACATCATCCTGTTAGAATTCAGCTTATCATGTGACATGTGGGGTTATATTATACTAGTCGGTCATGTTTGATTCTACGTAAACCGTAAAACTTGCAAAAACTTTAGAATCATTTAAAATATTTTAAAGAAATTAAATTTTCCGAAGAATATATTTATTTATCTCTGGTTTTAATTCAGTCTTCCATACTTTGCAGGTCTTGGACAAAAATCGTTAAATGCAGGAAAATATGACATTCTTAATCAAGTTCATTTTATTTTATTTTGTGCTCTTCTTGTCACGTGTTCAATGTGAACGGCCAATAAAAATGCAAGTTGCAGACCAACACCATTGCATCGTCCAAGTCTCTGAAGATTCAATGAAAGATTTCAACGAAAGCCTGGAACAAGGGAAGAAGGTCATTTTCTTTCGAATTAAGTACGACTCGAAACAAGCCGACGCTTTAACCAAATCAATACCAGATGATCATTTTGCAAATCCCAACCAATTTATGTGGTTGTATGATGGAGAAAGTGGCTTACCAATTTACATGAACACGCCATATGACTTCCAAGAGCGTTCACTGTTTATCTTGAGCGAATATACATACACTTTAACATTGAATATGAATGTTTCCGAAACATGCAATGAAAGAATTGTGTCAAGATTGGAGTTTCTTCGACTTGTCTTTCGTCAATTGATAAAAATTGTTTCGATCGCGCAACTTCCAGACAAAAAGGCTTCCGCTTACGTCTGCTACGATATTAACAACAGAAAAAACATTTCGGATTCTGCTTTCATGAATTATAAGCGTTTAGGAATGAACCGAAAGATTTTACTTCGACATTGTTGCCTAGTGAATGATTATAACCACACGGATTATAACAATTCCATCGATTTATGCAGCGGCAAAGAGAAGAACAACTTGGTAGTGATTAATATCCATAATTATGCCGGTGCTTTTTTATTTGCAATTTTTCCTTTTCTTCTTGGGTTCATTTCGAAAGCCAAACTCACCCACCGTAGAAGACCATTCAATGAGATTCGTTCTTTGAGTACGAGTGAGGAAAATATCGAACAATACCTTCCACCACTCGGAAATGAATCGGATTGGCTAAATGAACATACGCCATATTTTAGTGCACTGATTGTCATCAAGAAGTTGTTGCTCTTCGAGAACAGGTCGGCTTTTGCATCGAGAATCCGAAGGTCTTTGGCTGTTTTCGCATGTCTACTAATTGTTTTAACTGATTTGTTGTTACAAAATTTTAAAATGAAAGAAACACTAAGATCCTATCTTCACAATAACGTCCCACTTGGATACACTTCAATGATGTTTAGTTACAAGGAAAGTGCAGAAAACTGTGACTATTTTCTCGGTGGACCTTTTGTTTGGTTTTCAGGATTTGTGATTCTAGGACTGAGTTTGATCAATATTCCAGATCGTCTCTGCCAAACTGTAGCATACAGTATACTCCACCAAAGAAAAACATCTACATTCCTCGTTCAAGATACTGAACTCTTGAAGCGTTTTGGAGGGTTAAAGATTTCGAACTTAGAAGATTATGAGTTGCTACATGCTATTCTCAAATCAAGTATGTTGACTGCTTTAAATCCGTCATTTTGGTTTGCGATTATTAAACAATGGTTTGACTGTTGTAAAAAGGTTTCTAATACTTTCACTAATTCCAATGCAATTTATCAATTGATAGGTGTTTTTGTCACTTCTCTCTGTATTTTCGTATCTTTTATCCTTTGTATCTGCGAAATGCTGCTCTGCATTGTTTATTATGGCTGCCCACAACTTCAGATTTGTAAAGCAATTCCACACAGCTACACCCTCTGCTATATTTTCCCTCTCCTCAGGCACAATAGGCTCAGAATTTTGGGTGTTATGCTTTTCCTATTGTCATTGCCCGTCTACATTTTCCTCTTTCTTTTCAGCGCCTATCTCTTTCTGATCAGTTTCCAAGTAATGAGTTGTTATCTTATTTGGACTTTGGTCGCACTGATTGCTAAACCAGACGCCATTGCTTTCATTCTTTTATTGTTAATGTTTGTCTATTTTTTAGTTTCTATTGCAAAATCGATTTCTGAAACCTATCTTTCCCTGCAGAAGTTATCGATTACTTTGGCGCAGAACGTGTGCAAGGATTTCGTTTACATTCGATTAGAAGAGCGTTTCATATATCGGAAATTGTTTGAAAGGATTGTTCAGGAACACCATCCGATTAGATACGAAATTGCCAAAGCCCTGATCAAATTAGCCGTGGGGGCTTATATTTTGGTAAGTTGCGCTTATTCTTTTCAAAGTATATCCTTAAATATGTCGGCTTACATCAAAATTGGTCTTTTAATATTTACGTCTATGATTCCAGTGATCATGTCCATTTTGAAAGACACAATGTTAGAATCGCGTTGGAAGGCGTTTCCAATCTTGGAAACAATGTATATTTTTCATCAAGAAAGAAGTTTCTCAAATATTATGCAGGAGGCAATGGCACCCAATGAATGACAGAATTTCAATGGAATGTGGTAAAAGCGGTGACCGTGAACCGGGTCAGTCTTGATTTCCTTTTTTAGTATCCTCTATTCACACATCTGGGCGGTTACCTTTTGGACCTAGCTAGGTTTAGGATATTCAGTGACGAGCAACCTCTCAACATTTCCCCTTCGGACTTTTGCAACAGTTGTATTTTTATACAATAAATAATGACTCAGTCCCGATCTGTCTTGTCAGTTCACTTATCTGAACTTGCTCTTGTGTGTCAACCCCAATTACTAGTTTTTGAATTTTTGCCATATTACTTTTGATTTGCCTTATTACTGTTAATTTGCCTTGCATATAATGTTTGATTTATTTATCTTATTTTGTGCCTTGTTCTTTTCTTATTCTTGTTATTGTAAACTTGGTCAGTTCTGTTTGTTGGGCAATTCTGTCATTTATTTATATTTAACTATGGCCACACACTCTACATGGCACTTGTAATAAGGAAAGTGTTTCTTTTTAGGTAAAAGCATTCTTTCCATATAGAAGTGCATGTCCTCGCGGGGAATTATTGCTCGTCCGAGGCGTTAGTTAGTGTGAAATAACGCTCCATTAACCCTCTGACATTCTTCTCCTGAGGCTCTATATTTTAAAGAAAGCAATCAATTTTCAGTGAACTTGTGATTGAATCGACAGCATTGTTTATTCCCACCATTAAAATCCAGACGATTCGGTAAAAAGCTGTTGCTGTATGAAATGAATGTGAAAATGCAGAAACAAATAAAAGTCCTTTTATCTAAGCAAGCTGTCTTCAAGTTTTCCTTCTCCCGTCGTTTTCAGCTTTTCTACACGCTGTTATCATCGTTATTTTTCCATCCAGGATCCAAAAGTATCGATGGTGATGTAAGGATATCAAAGGCAATTATCTCCCTTTGGTCGCGATAGTCACGTTGGTCATGTGACAGACGTTTACTGACGTGATTTCATACGGTGACGAAAATAGTCTGTCAGTCATTAAGTTTATTGGTGTCAAGAGACATGTGCTGTTTGTCCTGGATTTGAATCTGGAGTCCTAAACGTGGCTTCTCCAGAAACACAGAAGCATTATATGTAAGACCGTATCTTTTCGTTCTCTTTTTACTCTTCTGTGTAGATATATGATATATTATTCCTTTCGTGGGACACGTGTAAATAGGTAAATATAGTTTTGAAAAATGAAAACATATAAATATTTACCTATCTGATCGTTTCTAAAGGCTTTTATTTTCGAAAGATTTAATAAGTGAAAATAAACTATCAGTCAGCTTGGATGTGCAGGTGGTGTAATGGATAATGGCTCGGAATTGTTAATCGGAGAGCCGAGTTCCAATTCCATTTGGTTTCGTTTATTCACTTATGCGCAAATAAACTTGGAAAATGTATGAATTCAATTATTCTCCCCAGCTATGGATTAATTAGTAAGACATGAATCAGTAAATCAGTAATATCCCATCAAGAAATTTATAAAATGTAAAGATATTTGTTAGCTTTAAATCACCTGCAAAGGGTTGATAAGCCGTAAAAAACAAATCAATCAACAATTTTCTTATTTCTTATACATTACTACACAATAACCCTCTACGTCTACTATTAGCCTTATATTATTAAAACATTTGGGAATGGTATGAATTTATATCTCCCTCAGCTATGGGTTAATTAGTAAAACTTGTATCACTAAAACATTATGATCTCCTAAAGAAATTTTTACAATCTAAAAATATTATCTGGCTTTAAATTACCTGCAAAGGGTTGATAAACCGTAAAATCTAATCAATCAATAATAAGTCAGTTCAATAGGAACATTGGATTTTGAGTAATCTGTTTAATCATTCAATCATTCGATTAATCACTAAAATAATTAATCAATCACAAGAATCAATCAATCAAATTAAATCATTCGATCAATTAAGCAAATTAATGCAAATGGTTATCCACCTGTTC
>OZ038506.1:14907277-14922277 GCA_964036315.1 Acanthosepion esculentum | reverse complement strand
AAAGTCTACAAAATGATTCTTTCCCAGAGAATACAATATGGAATTCAATTGAAATATTCACGTACAGTCCAGATGAAGTGATAACTTTTGAAGAATATTATAAAAGATATACGGACGTGTATAACGAGGACTGCCACTTGTGGTCTGAAGGAAAGAAGGTTCAGCTTATTTTAAGCAAATTAGGAACTGCTGAGCATAACAAATTGGTAAACTACATTTTACCGAAAAAAACTAACGAGTTGACATTTACCGAGGTGGTAAATATATTAAGTGAATTATTTAATAAAAAGACATCTTCGTTCCACAAGAGGTGGAAATGTTTGAATTTGATGAAAGATGACGAACATGACTATATAACGTACGCAGCCAATGTGAATAAGCATTGTGAAGAATTCAAGCTAGCAGAGTTAAGCGCAGACAATTTTAAGTGCTTGGTGTTTGTTCAGGGACCTGGTAGCGGAAAAAAGACGCAGAGTTGAGAAAATTAGTACTGGCAAAATTGGAAAGCAATCAAAGTATTACGGTACAGAAATTGGCAGAAGACTGCACAAGACATGTTAGCGTAAAAAAGACGCAAAAAAGATAGAACAGTCTGGCGTTTCGCAGGTAAGGAAAAGGCGGCACAAAGAAGAAAGTCAGTCTAACAAAAAGAATTATAAAATTGCAGATTATCAAGCAATAAGTAAAATACCAGAGAAAGACAAACAAAAACACCCGAAGACATGTTTTGATTGCGGTGAACTACACTGGTACAGATATTGCAATTTTAGGAATAAAAAATGTTTAAACTGTGGAAGAGTTGGACATAGAAGCACACATTGCCGGTCAAAAAATAAAGGCAATAAAATAAGAAAACTAAAGTCCAACGAGGTAAACGATGGAATAACTAGAAAATTTGTTACCGTCGAAATAAATAATAAAAATGCAACTGGTTCGGATATCTCTATCATAAATTTGCATACGTTGAAGAAGTTGGGGAAACCAACTTTAATGAAGACAAAGAAAATCGCGAAGTCAGTGACGGGAGAAAAAATACAATTTATTGGAGAACTTGTTACAAACGTCACGTTAAATAAAAAAAATGTGAAAAGTTAAACTATTTGTCATGGAAAATACCACGAACTTACTTGGTACGAATTTTACACAAAATGACAGATGGTCAAGTAAAACAAATTACTCATACTTCTAGAGCACTACTTCCGACTGAGAAGTATTACTCTCAGATAGAGAAAGAGGTGCTCGGAATAATATTTGCAGTAGCGAAATTTCACCGTTTTCTCCACGGTCGACATTTTAAGCTACAGACCGATCATAAGCCTCTAATTTCGATTTTTGGATCGAAAAAGGGTTTGCCGAAGCATATAGCAAATCCGACTGCAAAGATGGGCTACAATATTGCTAAATTCAGCATGGAGTACATACCATCGAATAAATTTGGCTATGCTGATGGGCTGTCCAGCTTAATTCCTAAAAGCAGAGAACCATTAGAAGATACGGTAATTGCCTCACTGAAGTCAGAAGAAGAGCTGAAATTTACTGTGTGTAATGCAGTTCGGGAACTTCCAGTAACTCTAGAAAAAATAAAAGAAGCCACCAGGGACGAGTATATCTTGAAAGTAAAAGAAAAAATATCCAAGAGGGACCAGTACACAACAAATGTGTTTTCGCTTTGCGATACATTATTGTTATATAGAGAACGTGTGGTGATTCCATACTCACTCCAAAAACAAATATTAAAGGATTTTCATACTGGTCATCTAGGCAGCACTATGATGAAGAGCCTAATGCGAAATTTTGTTTATTGGCCGAATATGGACAGGGACATTGAGAACGCTGTGGCAAAATGTAAAGGCTGTGCTTTGGCTGCAAAGGCACCCCCCGCCCAGTAAAATTTAATCCCTGACCAAAAACAGACCTACCATGGTTTAGGTTGCATGAGAATTTTGCAGATCCACTGAATGGATACCATTACATCATAGTAGTGGATAGTTTCTCAAAATGGCCTGAGATACAAAGGATAAGAAAACCGACGACGCAAAGCATGAAAAACTTTCTGCTGGAATTGTTCGCAAGGTTTGGTGTAGTAGACACAATTGTGACGGACAACGGAAGTCAATTTACGTCAAAACAATTCAAAGATTTATGCAAAGGAATACAATCCCGAGCTCCATATCACCCAAGATCAAACGGGTTAGCTGAAAAATTTGTGGACACCCTGAAAAGAGCTTTAAAGGAAGCTAGGGAAATACCTGCAGATGAAGCCCTACAGAAGTTTCTACAGGTATACAGACTTACCCCAAATAACGCAACAACAGCCTCAAAGTCGCCAGCTGAGGTGATGTTTGCACGTCGGGTAATATCTGTCTTCGACAAATTATTACCAAAAAAGACAAAGCCAGGTACAGAAAGATTTATTTATGTAAAGAAATACAATCCTGGTGAAAAAGTATACTTTAAGGTATATAAACAGAATAAATCATTCTGGGAGATTGGAAAAATAGAAAAGCGGATTGGCAACATGATGTACTTCGTGAAAGGTGAAAAATTCACGTGCAGACGGCACATTAACCAGATCAGACGACGCTCTTCAGGCGTGGTTGACAGCGGTCCAGTGGAAGAAACACCTATGGAGGTGATTTTTGATACATTTGATCTACCAACGCCAGCAACGATGTTACCTGGGGTACGCCGATCCAAGAGAAAAAGAAAGGCAACTGATCATTTAAAAATGGATCCAAAACGTAGGAGATACGCTATGACGTTGCTAAAAAAAATTAAGTTTTTTTTCTTTTCTTTTTTTTTCCTTTTCTGTAAAAAAATAAAATAAAATAAAAAAATTAAGAAAACGGTTTTACTCCTACGGAGTAAAGTTTTAGGAGGGGATGTTACGGTGAAAGTCACCTAGTCTATACACAATAGACTCTCCCATCTATTATAAGTAGGAGTCAGTAGGAGTCGAATACGAAAAAGTAGTCAGCTCGTTTTTGCTCTCTGTCCTGTTTTTTACCGACCGTTTACGACCGGTAATCTTTCAGTTCGTGGGATTATCTGTCTACGTCAACGACCTTTTGTTTGTGTGAACTGTTTTGTTACGTTAAGTTGCTTTTTCAGTTTTTATTTCGTTTTATTGTACTGACTTTCTTTGGAAAAATGTTTTATTTTTTTTCATCACCTCTCTTTTCACTATATTCATTTATTTTTAGATTTATTATTATTATTATTATTTAGGATTTTATTTTGATTATTGTTTATTTTATTTTTTATTTTTATTATATTTATTATTGTTTGTGTTTCGTTCGTTGTCTGGTCGGACTAGATTTTTCTAGCGGCCATATTGTAAATTTCTTAATTGGTTGTTTCGTATTTTCTTTAAAGTTATCGTTAAAAGTTTTCTTTTTGCCTGTATTATTGTATTAATTTTTGTTTTGCAATTGTAACCTTTCATTTTCCGTTTTAAAAATTATTTTGTGACCGTTACTTGTTTTATAATTGTCTTTTTCGTTTAACTTTATTGTTTTCGTGTTTCTTTTTTTTTTAATCGTTTCGCCGTTAGGCAAACCTTGTGTTTTTTTAATTTCTGTACGTGAATCTTGTGATTTCTGTGTTTTTGTAATTATTTTGTTTATTGTCTCGCTTTCGGGCGAGTTTTGTGTTTTATTTTATTTTTTCATTTTGTTATCATTTATCGCTAATAGGCGAGCTTTATTTATTTCTACCCACCCCGCCTATAGGCGATCTTTGTTTCTTTCCATTCCTCCCATTCCCTTACTTTCCCTTCCCGTTGTATGATGTTTATATTAAAAAAATGGATAAAAAGAAAAAAAGTAAAACCACTTCCTTTCTAATAAAAAAGAAAAAGCCGTCTATAGACATTAAAAAGTCTGTGAAAAACATTTATTTGCGGCCAATAAAAAACACCTGACAAAGATGACCTGTTGGAGTATCCAGTTTTAAATGTTACAACTGAAAATAGTACGATGGAAGCCAATAATGGCCAAAATTCGAAAAGTATGGAGGCTAATAATGGCCAAAATCTAGAAAGTATGGAGGCCAATAATGGCCAAAATAAAAATGACATGGAGGCCAATAAAAGCCAAAACAATGAAAACAACAATTCCAGGGAATAGCCCTCTTGTTGGTCGTCCCCACCAAAATGCATAATTAATTTAGCGGAGTTCTTGGAGCGTGCTAAGAGTTACGCTCACCCTGTCGTAAAAGGTGGACTCTTAGAAGACCCCATAGAATTGAAGAGAATTGAGAAAAGAATTGTGTCAGTTTTCGTCGTCGATAAGCGTACGCGGAAAATTTGTCCCTCGACGAAAAACACAGTGTTGAAAACACTAGAGTCCTTGGAGTTTAAGCCCCTCAGAATAGTTAAGGGTGCAAAATACTTCATGTGGGACGTACTGCTACCCACGCATGAAGACTGCGTTGCGGCGTCGAGCCGTGAACTAATAACAAAAGATCTTATATTGCGAACGGAGTACGAAGGCCGAAGACGGACCATCGTGACAGTATATCAGGTCCCTCCTCAGGTTATCGGAGAACACGTTGCTGCATTTTTGTCCCAGTATGGCGAAATTCTGGGCGCCTCCTGTGATAGCCTGAACGGGGGTGGAGCTTTGATATCATATTGGACGAGAATGCCTTTCGCTCCATCCCCAACTGCCAGGACGTTGGAAGCTTGAAATTACCGGTCATAGTAACTGGCCGAAAACCGGTATGCTGGAAGTGTGAAGAGACTGGTCACCTCTACTCTTCCTGCCCAGGGAAGAAGGCCCCTGGTAGTCAAGCTCCAGTAGATCAAAATCCCCTCTGACCGAGTCTTTACCTTCCGCCTCGCCTGTAGTGGGCGTACCAGCCGCTGGGACCGGGTCGGTTAATCCTCCGGTTGTTGTGACATCGAAAACCACATTCCCCAAAGAGCCTTCGCCCGCTGCTCGTGCAGTTGTGGAGAAGGGAGAGGGAGAATGGCTGGTAGCTGGTAAGGCCAGAGGGAAGCGCCGGACAGCGGGTCCTCAGTCCTCTGAAACCCCAAGGGCGAAAGACACGAACAGCCACACTCCATCTTGCAACGCTAAGGACGATGCCCCGACCTATCAACAAACATTTGAAGATTTACAACGAAAGTATGATCCCGGATTTGAAAAGACAGAAAAAATAAAGACCCTAAAACAGAAGCTACAAAATCAAAAGCAAACCCAGCCTACTCCTTCCACGTCCTCTGCTCAGACCGTACCTTCACCGAAAAATAATCCTATTCCTCCAACAACCCCGTCCAAATCTCGTCCTCTCAGCAGAAATCCCAGCCCGTACAAGCATAGATCATTTTACACTCTCCTTCATACTCCCAGCCCTTCCCCTGTTAAACAAAGTTCCTCCTACACCCCTCTGCAGGCTACCAGTCCTTCCCCCTCTAAAAAAGCCGAAATGCCTCCCCCATCTACGAAACGGCAAAGAAGCCCTACTCAGGAGCTGAAAGAAAGACGAAAAAGGTCCAGAAACACATCTTCAATACGGGGGAGGATGTCTGCCGTGTTTCGCCGGCTCAGGCTGAGAGAGCCCGGGACTACGGTAATCGCATCAAGGACCTAAAGTACTTACTTTCTATAAGTCAATATGCGGACGTAGATGTCGAGGTTCTGCAGAACTTTCCACAAGCACATAGGGTCCTAACCGTTATAAGAACGGGACCGGGTGCAAAGCAAATCTGGGCAATGCTAGATGAGGCCATCATGGCTTACATGATGGCCGTACTTATAGCCATTGTCCAGAACCAAAAACTCAAACAACTGAAGTAATTTTGTGCAGGGAGGGTCCCCGTTTTAGTTCACCCATCCCTGTACAGGGCTCTAAAACTGACATTTCCCTGGGATATCGGCGGAGCCTCCCAAGACGGCTCTATCAAGACTGAGATGGGCCATGGGTCTATGGGAGAGGCAGTCGGTATCCTCACCCCAGCCATGTTCAAACCAGTATCACAACACTAATCGGTTTTCACTATGGCTCTTTGGTTAGCAAGTTTGAATGACCGAGGCCTGAGGTCGGAGTCTCGAGGGTGATGCTCGTTCGCGATCTTCAGCGCTTCGGGGTGGATGTTTGTTGCGTGCAGGAGACCCATTTTTCATCTCGCGACCATGATGACATTCTGTCTAAGATGTTCAACCTCTATTCAGCATGTTTTGATGAACGCTCTAGGAGTACTTCCTGGCTGGTGAGCAAGTCTCTGGATGCGGCGTGTGCTATTGTCTTCGCGGATCCGGCGGGCAGGCTTTGCGTGCTGGATATTACCATAAAGGATAAGGCTCTTCGTCTCATTGGGGTTTATGCGCCCAATGGTCATGCGCAGCAGTCTGTTTTGTTTCGGCAGATCGTGCCGTTTCTGATGACATCTCCTTCGGTAGTTCTAGCGGGTGATTGGAATGCCGTCCTTGATCGCGATATAGCTCGCATAGGGAAAAATTGGGTACTGACAACCCGGATGTTAAGCCGTTTCGGGATTTTATCGACGGGTTTGATATCGTCGATATGTATCGAAATGAGCACCCCCGGGAGGTAGTATGGACTTGGACTAGGGCCGGCAGCTCGGATTCGGTGGTCAACGCAAGCTACAGTTCTAGTTAAGAGAGTCGAAGTAGACTTGTTAGTATGTCCAAGTTTCCATTTTATAGTTTACACGGATCATAGGCTTGTCCGGGTTCGGGTAAATTTAGCTAAGCCTAGGATTAGGATGGCTGGCTACTGGAAATTGAACTCATCATTATTTGGCGAGCAAGATTTTCGGGACAAGCTTCTACTAATGTTACAGCGGGAATTGTCGGGGACTGTGGTTGGAAATAAGTGGTGGGGCGCTCTAAAATCTAAAATTAGGTCTTTTGCTGCTGATTTTAGTCGCCGACTCAATTTAGCAGGGTTAGCAGCGCAAAAGAATTTAGAAGGCAAAGTCGATCGGGCGATCCAATCCCGTGTTAGTGGGGACGTAGTCTTAGCTAAGGCGGAGCTGGCCTCCTTGTTTGTCAAGAAGAATCAAGCTCTAGTAGTTAGGACTAGGATAAAAAGAATGCCTTGCGAGGCTTCGAACATGGCCGCTGAATTGCGTTCAGAGGAAGCTCGTAGAGCATCTAGTCGACATATTGCGAGCATCACATTGCCGAATAAGCGAACTGTGACTACAGACGTGGGCATTTGTGAGGCTTTTCGTGACTACTTTCAGGAGCTGTTCACCAGGGAGCCCTGCTCAGTTCGATACCTATTCAGCCGACTTTCCCCGCCTTGAGGCGACTGAAGCGGCTGGGTGCGAGGGGCCCATTTCAGAGTCTGAGATCAGGGATGCGTTGAAACAGGTTGGCCTGGACAAGACTCCGGGATTAGATGGTCTTCCTTACAAAATTTACTTGAGGCAGTCGCCCATCTTTGTTCCTTTGCTGGCACTGATTTTCAACAATTGGTTGAAGCAGGGGTCTATACCTCAACGCTTCACCAGGGTTGTGATCAAGTTGCTTCGCGAGAAAAAAGATGGTGGGATTGGGTTAGATAATTTTCGGCCTTTGACGATGTTAAATACAGAGTTGAAGATTTTAGCCAAGGTCTTAGCTGGCCGTTTGCAGGCTGTCCTCTCTAGTCTGATTGGTCCCGAACAGACTTGTGCTGTGAAGGGAAGGACTATTCAGGACAACCTTCATTTGGTACGCCTGATCATCGAGAAAGTCGACAGTGATGCCGCGCTGATCAATTTAGATCAGTCCAAGGCTATAGATAGGGTTGACCATCGATTTCTAGAGGCTGTTCTTTCGGCCGCCGGTTTCGAGTCGAACTTTCGCACTTGGATCCGACTACTGTATGCGTCCCCCGGTGCGCTGGTGGAAGTGAATGGGGTAAGATCGAAGCCTTTCATTTTGACTCTCTCCATTCGTCAAGGTTGTCAGCTGTCTCCATTGCTTTACGTTCTTGCGTTGGAAACTTTCCTGCGTAAGTTGAAAACGAATCCGGTCCTTCGCGGAATTTCCTTACTTCGGCCAGGTATTGCGCCTATGCTGATGACGTTTCGGTTTTGGTGTCGAGTAAGGCCGAAATTAAGAAGTCAGCAAAGAAATCAATGGATATGAGATGGTGACGGGGGCCAAGATCAACCGTGATAAGTCTGTTGGCTTGCGGTTGGGCTCGTGGAAGGGAGTTTCTCTTCCCGGACCTTTCTTCTGGACGGACGGGCCGGTCAAGATACTCGGCATCTGGTTCGGTCCCGACCTCCTGTTGGAAATGAATTGGTCGGAGGTGCGGGAAAAGGCCGAGTTTGCAGTACATCTGTGGACTCGGAGGAATCTTTCCTTGAAGGGGAGGGCGGAAGTATGTGCTTCGCACATCTACCCGATTCTCCTTTACCGACTCTCCGTGCTTCCACTCCCGTCTAGCACTTTACTGGCTTTTGTAAGGCTCTTGTTCTCTTTCTTGTGGAGAGGCAAGGCTGCCATGGTTAGTCGCAAGATCTGTTACCTCCATCCCTCTGATGGCGGTCTGGGAATGCCTTGCGTTGAGACTTGTCAACATACGCTTCGCATTTCATACCTAGACCGGATGTGTATGCAACTGGATGAGAATGGCGAATTCTAGAAGGAAGACGCCCGTAAACAGTTCCCATCCCTGAGAAATGTGCGCTCGTGTGAGGAGGAGGCCGGTCGTACTCCTCGAGGCGAGGGCTCTTTCTATCGTGAATGCCGCATTGCTCTCAAGCGACTCTTTCGGGCGAAGGATGGCCTCTCCGACGTCCAGTCGATATCTCGTAAGGCATTATATCAGGTATTAGTTAGGGGGAACGTTCAAGATGTTCTGATAGGCGAGCAGGAAGCTCGCTGCATATGGTCTTGGGCGCCCGGGTTGAAATGTGTCACTAACTCTGAGGCATCACACACCTGGCTGGTGATTCGTGGGGCCCTCTGGGTCGCCAAAAGACTTGGTTCGGCGGGTTTGGTAAGGTCGCCAAACTGCGTTCGCTGCAGTGAGGAGGTGGAGACCCTAGGTCGTGCCTTTTTTCATTGTAGTGTCGTAGCTCCGTTGGTCAAGTTTGTTGAAGACATCATGGTTCGCATGCTGCGCGGAAAGTTTTTTGTCCTCGATGCCAGTTCCGTCTGTAGCAATATAGCGCTGCCGTTGACTAAGGCTGAGCACTATGTGTTCCTTTGCTTACTGGGGGTTATGCGAGTCGTGATATGGACGACGCGATAGAAGGAATTTACCTCTTCCCAACTGATCTTGTTCTTTAAGCATCAGCTTAAAGTCAAGATCAGGACGGAAAGGAAGCGACTACATCCATTGGAATTTGGCGAATGGTGGGTGAGTCTTGCGCGTCTCTGCCGAGTAAAAGGTGCTGACTTAGAGTGACATTTTGATGCCGGTTAGGAGGATATTGTTTTTGCTGGGTTGAATATTGGCAACCCTCCCCTTAATAGTTTAGTGTAGGTCGTTTTGTTGTTTTAGTTGTTTTTTTCCTCCCGTTATTAAACTTATCTAGGCTGTGTATGCGCATTGGCCCCTTTTATTTTTTGTCCCTATTTGTTTTTCTTTGAGTTTAATTCCCCATCCCTCCCATCGTTAGGTGGATAGTGGTATCAGTTCTCTGGTGGGTGCGGGGCGACTTTCGTTTCGGGTATATTGTTTCGTAACTGTTTTTGTGTTTGGATGAGGGTGTGTTTGTGTGAGTAGTTGGGATGCACAAATGTTGTATATTTTTCTTTCCAAGTCCCGCATTGATTTCGTCCAGGGAACTGGTGTTACTGCTACATTTAGTTGCTTTGTGGGGGTTTTATTACTAACAATAATTTTGTTTAGTTTCTTGTATATAGTTCTTATACATTTGTAAATGCTCATTGGGGATTTTCAATTGTTTTTTATCTCCCCCTACAAACATTGAACTGTATATATGGGGACTAGTTAGGACATCATGGAGTTTTTGAGGTATTATGGTGTTTGAGGTAAGAATGGTAAGTAAGAATGAATTGTTTTGGTGAAAGGAATATTGTCAGTGTGTTTGAGTCAGTGATTGAGGTAGCTAAGTTTAAACGCTAAGACAGAAGACCAGCCTTTTCCCTTTCCCCACTTCGGCCTTGTGCCATATTTGTACATTTAGTACAATAAATACAAAAGGTAGTCAGCGACCACAACTCGATTCCTCTGCGTAATACTGATTATTACAATTTCCTAACGTTTTTGTACGTTGAACCTATTTAGGACGAATTTAGTCCAACTACAGTTTCCACTAAGGAAATAACTCTACAATAATATATAATTTATTCGAAAATTATAACATAAATATGTTATAAAACCACGGCAAAAATAGCTATTTTGTTTCGACACTGCTTATGTCTTATCAAGTGATGGTGTGGAGTGTAGAATAAAGTGTTTTGAAAGGTTTAAAAATCAAGCAAACACCCCTTGATAGGGGAAACGCCGTTACATAAGCAGTAATGACCAATCAAAATACAATTATATGAAGATTCAAAAAAGCTTGACAACGGACCTTGGTTAGAATCATGGAACTCATTCTTACTGATTAATAATAACGTGTACTATCAAATTAAAAATTAATTATAAATTTTAAATATAATCTATGTTAAGTTTAAAATATTATATTATATTATAAAATTATTTAAAGATGAAACTGGGGGAAAAGCATATATTTTATTAAGTTTTAATAGAAGAATTAAAATCTTAGTTAAAATAAAAGTTAGAAATTCAGAAAATCACTTAGATACAATTGACGTAGTTATGTGGGTAAGAGGAAGACGATGTAAAAGACAATACATACACAATTAGATTATTATAGACAAATACGCAGACATATTTAGATACATAAACTTACACGCAGAGACACAGACGAAACAGGAAATAAATGTCTACGACCCCATCCTCTAAAAAAATGAAATAAAACAGAAAACAGAAAACAAAATGAGACGTTGTTTATTCAAAGTCGAAACAAAACGTACAGTTTTGAAACATTAACTTACATCATCTAATGTAACATTGTATATTAAATATTAAATACTATATATATATATATATATATATATATATATATATATATATATATATATATATATATATATATATATATATCATTTTTCGTTTCAACCTTTGGAAGTAAAGTCTGATGATTCGCGGTCCTTTAAAAAGGCTGTGGTGAAATAATTTATTATATGGAACCTTAAAGTGGTCTGTTTTTCTTTAAATTATTAGCTCTGATTTACATTGAGCTCTCAGGATTTCATCCTCTTTAGGACTACCTATACGGATTAACAAATTTTTCGGAAATTATATATATATATATATATATATATACATATATATATATATATATATATATATATATATATATATATATAATTTCCGAAAAATATATATAATTTCCGAAAAATTTGTTAATCCGTATAGGTAGTCCTAAAGAGGGTGAAATCCTGAGAGCTCAATGTAAATTCAGAGCTAATAATTTAAAGAAAAACAGACCACTTTAAGGCTCCATGTAAAAATTTGTTTCACCATAGCCCTTTTAAAGGACGCTGGATCAGACTTCACTTCCAAAAGTTTAAACGAAAAATGAAATGAACATTTACATTTTTGACGGGTAGTATTAAGTTTATGTAATTTAACCATCGACACGTCATCCATCTGAACGAGACAGACTTCGTAGCCATCTCAATCGGCTCAAAAATAGCTCTCGTGGAAGGAAGAAGGTTTTAAGGGTCCTCGATATAAATAGTCGGCAGAAATGTCAATAGTTTCATCTAAGGGTACATTAGTGAAGAGACTAGAAATTTCAAATGACATAAGATATTCAGTGTCAATAAAACGCTGTAATATATGTAGGTATGAGACAAATTGAAAATAGTCTGGAATACAATAATCTGAATAAAATTTCAGAACGGGATCAAGAATTTCTAGCAGCCATTTTGCCAACTCATGTTGGGCAGAACCAGCCATGTACAAAATTGGTCGAAACAAAGTATTCGGTTTATTTATTTTAGGTAAACCATCCATCCTAGGACGCTGTGAACCGACAAGACCAACATTCTTGTTTGGAAAGCAACTTGCTTTTGTGAAATTCAAGAAGTCTTTTTTAAAAACTTAACTTGAAACTTGTAGGTGTCATCAAACGAAATATCACCTAACTTCTTGATTTTGTTACTGCCAGATACTTCAGTAACATAATCAGAATAATTAAGTATAACTACATCTAAACCTTTATTGGGTCTATTAATGTAAATATCTGTCCCGGATATCAGTAGCTTTGCCTTTTGCTAATGGGTCTTCTGGCAGAAGAACGTTCTACAATTCGCCGATCATTTATAATTGGCACCAAAATTAACCATATCATTATGACGGTTATAACAGCGGAAAAGTGTCTTGCGATGTCTGGTCGTCGGGTGGACCTTTAAAACTTACTTGTTTTTATGTAAAGTCTAACAAGAAGTGACATTCCAGTCCGTGTTTTTTTTCAACTTATCCGATGAAAAAGAAGTAAAAGAGAATCTTTTGTCCCTATGGTGCGCGGATAAAAGCGTTGGTTGAGTAACCCAAAGAGTGACTTGACCCAAAGAGTTGCAAGCTCAATATCCGGCCACAGCAGAGGGAACAAAATCTTGGAGACTTGACTTGCTAAAGGGAATTGTAACTGAGATATGAAAAAAGTCATGGTACTAGGAATTAGAACAATCTGCCCCAATGGATTAAATAAAAGTTTCGGTTCAACATTCCAAGAAGGCCGAAGATTACAAATGCCGAAACACTGTAAATATGCCAATAAAAATAAGGTAAAAGTCCGAAAGATGTAAATACAGAATTTTTTAAACAACGGTTATTGGATCAATGAAGAAATCTCTGTGATTATGTGTTTGCAGTCAACAATAATAATAATGAATCCATACCGACGAGGAATTACACGCCTGGCTCTTTGGCTAAATAACATCTTAGAGAAAGGATTTAAATAAACGATATATAGAAAGATATTTTTCTATATGGGACAATTCGTTACGTATATATATATATATATATATATATATATATATATATATATATATATATATATATATATATATATATATATATATTTATATATATATATTTATATATATATTTATATATATATATATATATATATATATATATATATATATATATATATATATATATATTTATATATATATATATTTATATAAATTGGAGAAAAGCATCATAACGGGATGTACAATCTCAGCGACCCTCTTCTGTTTAGCCATGAACATGCTAATTAAAGCGGCAGAAAGAGAATGTAAAGGGCCGGTCACTAGGTCGGGACTAAGGCAACCTCCTATAAGAGCCTATATGGATGATATGACGATAACTACTACATCCGTTATTGGCGCGAGATGGCTGCTAAAGGGGATTGAAAAGCATATCACATGGGCCCGAATGAGTTTCAACCCTGTGAAATCGAGATCACTCGTTTTAAGGAAAGGGAACGTATTAGATAAGGAACGATTCAGACTATCCGGGGGAGACATACCAACAATTAGGGAAAAGCCCGTAAAAAGCCTGGGAAAACGAATACATCACTCTCTAAAAGACACAACAGCAATCCAAGAAACAAAAGACAAACTAGAGACTTGGTTAATCAGGGTTGATAAGTCCGGTTTACCAGGCCGATTTAAAGCTTGGATTTATCAGCATGCCATTCTTCCCAAAATCCTATGGCCATTGTCTATCTATGAGTTTACAACATCTCATATAGAACAGTTAGAAAAAAGGATTAACATGCGACTCCGAAGATGGTTAGGTTTACCGAAGAGTTTAACTAGTGCTGCTCTATACGGTAATACCAATGCTCTGCAACTTCCTTTTAGAAGTCTAGTAGAGGAGTTCAAAGTCACCAAAATCAGAACAATAATGCAGTACAAGTTATCCAAAGACCCAAAGGTGGCTGGAGCAGGCATTGAAATCCACTCAGGAAGGAAATGGAGAGTAGAGAACGAATTGCGTGTCGCGAAAGAAAGGCTCCGCGAAAAGGCCATATTAGGCGCTGTGGCTACGGGACGAGCAGGCTTAGGGTTTTTTCCTACCATTCGGGTGGACAGAGCTAAAGGTAAAGAAAAGAACCTTTTAATACAAGAAGAAGTACGCAAAGGTGAGGAGGAGAAAAGGGTAGCAAAGATGGTAGCACTAAGGCAACAAGGTGCGTGGACTAATTGGGAATCTATTATTTACAGGAAAATAAAATGGTCGGACATATGGAATAATGATATCAACATAAAATTCCTTATTAAGACTGTATATGACATCCTTCCCAGTCCTACCAACCTCCACCTATGGTATGAAACAGAATCGCCACTATGCCAATTTTGTTCGCGTCATGGAACTCTAAAGCATATTCTAAGTAACTGTAAGACAGCCCTAACGGAAGGCCGGTATAGATGGAGGCATGATGAAATATTAAAGGATATAGCAAAGATAGTTAGTACGGCCATCAGCAATAATACCTTAAACCTAGATAAAAGAGCCATAGAGTTTCATAGAGCTGGTGAGAAACCCCCAAAAAAGAACAAGAACATAGCAAATATCCTGTCACCAGCAACGGACTGGGAATTAAGGGTCGACTTAGGGAAAAGATTAAAATTCCCCGACCGCATCGTGCAAACATCTTTACGCCCAGATTTAGTATTTTTCTCTAATAATATTAAGAAAGTAATAATGTGGGAACTGACAGTGCCATGGGAAGAGCATGCAGAAGAAGCCCACGAACGGAAGATGTTAAAATACGACGAATTAAAAACGAGTTGTAAAAACAATGGATGGAAATCAAGCTGTTTACCAATCGAGGTAGGTGTAAGGGGTTTTGCTGCAAGGTCGCTTTGCAAAGCTCTAACTGATATTGGCTTAGCAGGTGCTAACAAAAGAAAGGCCATTCGGACCATAACTAATACAGCAGAAAGGACAGCAAAATGGTTATGGATTAAGCGTGATAGCTCTTGGACTACAAAG
>OZ038506.1:14897277-14902277 GCA_964036315.1 Acanthosepion esculentum | reverse complement strand
ATATATATATATATATGTACACCCATATACATACACATATACATACATATATACACATTTAAACATACACACATATACATATATATTCATATATAAACATACACATATATACATACATATTACATATACACACACATATGCACACTCACACATACATATACATACATATGCATATGTATACACATATTTACACACACACAAGTACACATATATATCTCTATAAACCCAAACATATACTTACACATTTAGTGGTAGACACTTACCAGAATTTACACCCCTACTCGTACACATAAACAGGTTAACATATGATAGGTGTCAATATACACAACCATATACCTTCATATAAATAATAAAAAAATAAAAAACTTACATATATATACCCCTATATACACATATACACATCCAACAGTAGAAACAACCCTACATAACATACAAATATATACATACAAATACAGACACGTATAACACTTTGTAAGTACACAATACACATTCATATCGATCTGGCGACCATCATGCTAAAAAGGTAATAGTCTATTAAGTTTAACTTATCGTTATCATTGAAAGTATATGATCTCTATACTAAGTTAAATTTAAAACGATGTTTACAGTTAACTGTTAGTTCATATCTTTGATTTAAAAGATCAGTCTTATTTTTAAATCTAATTATTTCAAATTTCTCATTAAGGCATAGGTAACACGGGGCATATAGGGAGTTACATGTCCGAGCCTTTCTAATTAATTTCCATTTAACCATAGGTGTTTTCTTTTTTTCTTTTAGACTCCAAAAGTATTTGGATAATGAAGTCATATATTTATAGTTACTATTATTAAAAGATTGCATATGACCCCGTCAGCGTTCCTTGAATGGTCTCATGGTGCAACCTATGTAGAATTTCTTTATATTTGGATTTCCAATGTTGATATTGTACTGAGATAAACTACAGAGCTAGTTAAACAATTATTTTTTAGTGGACAATTATTGGGATTCCTACAGTTACATGATTTATTATTTGTGTCATTTTGCTTAGTGTTGCTTTTCGCAACCTTGTGGATTGTCAGGCTCTCCGAATCCGTATACTTGCTGAATATACTATTGTTATGTTTTTTAATTATTTTCTCTAGGTTATCTGCACAACTATAGCTTAACTTAAGAGTATTGGAGTTAAATATTTTACTAAGTGAGTTGGTTTCAGATTTGGGGAAATGTTTTTTAATGAGGTTTAGAAACAGGTGCCCCAATTTAGTTTTAACCATAATGTTAAAAGGGGGAGTATACCATATGATTTTTCTAGATCTCTTTCTACCATTATAGTTGCAATATATAGGGCTTTTATATTGAATATTAATATTTTTGTATCCACTATTTTTAAGTGCAGAATTATAAAGGTCTCTATGTTTATTAAAAATATCTCTGTTTGAAGAGTTATTACTGATCCTACATTCAATAGAATAGGGTATGTGTTTGATGATTGCAGGGGGGGGTAGAATTTGGATGTACGTATATTGGATTGGAATTAATCTTTACATATGGTTGGTATGTGTTGGTGGTGAGGTCTAGGGTAACGTCTAGGAAGTCTACTTGTTTAACATTAGTGGTAACTATTACTCTGAGACCTAGATCCTTAAATACCTTATGGATCATTTTTCTAATACGATCTACTTTAATTTTAGTGGAATTCTTAACTACTAATAATCCATCGTCCATATATAATCCTACACTATCAGCATCTAGGCAATCAAAGGCACTTAAATTATACAAAAGAAATAATCCAACAAGGTCAGAGGCTTCTGCAGAATCCAGAGAACCCATTGAAATGTCAAACTTTTCGTTACAGGACTTTTTTGTCCACTGTTCATCCTTGTAGATTAGAACAGAATTTCGGCACTCCATGATAGTATTTACTTCGCTTTCAGAAATTTTGTAGTATTCCCGAGCGAAATCCAGGGCCAAAGTGAGCAGATTTTTGGATATAGATGGATAATAGTCTGTAATATCAAACTGTATGAAGGTACATTTGTCCTTATATCCGATGTTGGTAAACCAGTTGATGACATCAGCTGTGTTAATCCATTGTAGTAGTCCGAGGGTTTTCTTTGTGGAGTGGTTGGTTCTTTCCAAGATGTTCTTACTGATCCTGCCGATTTCCGGTCTAGTTGGGTTTATAATCCTAGTGGATGGCTTAGATCTGAAATCGGGTTTGTGATCTTTTAACAAGATATATGCTTCTTTAGATTGTAATTTACTAACCCGATCACTAATCCTTAGTTTATCAGTAATTGATTTACTGATAGAATTAATTTTATCAATTTGGTTAAAGTTGTCCGTATCAATTTTTTTGTAACTACTAGTTAGACTATTTATTACTAATTTGTCATAATTCTTAGGGGATAATTTATAAAAGTTGGCTGTCTTATCTGATTTAACATATAGGTCTTCTGATTTATTGATATCTTTGACAATGATGTCCACATTTTTTGGAAACTGTTCTTGAATTTGTAGAAGGTTAATCCCTTGATGATATCTAATAGATCGTTTTCGAAACCCAATAGATCTTTTAATATGGGTGCTGTTTTCAGACTTTTAAAACCATAATTCTCTTGTTCACATAGTTAACCCTTATTTTAAAGGAAGAAGTAAGCCCTACATCTCATTCTCCTTATGAAGTTTTCGGTTTGCTGAGTCAAATAGACGAAATAATCCCTTTTGTTTGTGGTGGGAATGTTCTTGAGTGATAATTCGAAATCGATTTTATCCATATTATAAGAATATAATAGATAGTGCTCGACAGTAATAGGAGCTAATATCCAAGCTAATATCTTTAAAGAATAGTAATTGTTGGTTATTGGAATTTACTCCGTATCTACCAATCCCAAACTTGGGTATATATATATATATATATATATATATATATATATATATATATATATATATATATATATATATTTATATATATATATTTATATATATATATATATTTATATATATATATTTATATATATATATATATTTATATATATATATTTATATATATATATATATTTATATATATATATATATTTATATATATATATATATTTATATATATATATATATATATTTATATATATGTTTTTATATATATATTTATATATATATATATATATATTTATATATATATATATATTTATATATATATATATATTTATATATATATATATATATTGGGCTTTCAGTCGTTCCGAACGACCATCTTCAGGTAGATATTTCCGGCTCGTAGAAAAAATAAGACCTGATAAACCCGGAATTTTTGAACAAGGATCACACCATTCATTAACAGATTCGAAGTTGATTGTATTTTATTAGTAAATATTGTTCGTGAGAGTGATTCTTGCCATATAATTAGCTTCAGTATTTGTTTTTCGTTTGAATGATTTACGTTACATAAATTGAAGACGCACTACAAAATCGATATATATATATTTATATATATATATATATATTTATATATATATATATATATATTTATATACATATATATTTATATATATATATTTATATATATATATACATATTTATATATATATATATATATATATTTATATATATATATTTATATATATATATTTATATATATATATATATTTATATATATATATATATTTATGCAGAAATATAGTCTTAAAGTGTGCTATATTCATGGGTTAAAGTGCTCAATATCAGAGATAGAGCGTGTGTAAATATAAAAGTGGACATGGAAGTCAGCACTTAGAGGCGACAGTCTGTTTCATGCTAGTGCAATCGTCAGGCGACTAGTGCTGTTATTTTTCTCGGCTGTTTATATAAGTGTCAGTGGTGCATTATGGGCAGTATATTTTGGCGGTTACTTTTACCGGAAGTCGCTTATTTGTTTTTTTATTTATGTCAAATTATTTTGCTTGTTTTTTTTGTTTGTTTTTTTATTTTTATTTTTATTTTTTATCTTATATATTTATTTATTTATTCTTTTATTTTGATCGGTGTTTTTGGTTAACGTAGTAAAAATTTGTTTATATAGCTTATTGTTGGTAGTCTATAATGGCCGCCATTTACCGGAAATCGCTTGTTCGCTTATTTATTTGGGTCAAATTGTTTTGCTTATTATTTTTATTTTTATTTGTATAACAGTTATAACTTTCGTCCGTTCTTTTGTTTTGATTTTATTTCGCATATTCTAACAGGTGTGGTTTTGTGATTTGTTTGGAGTAGTTTATTTTGCTTATTTTATTGTTGTTTGTTTATATATTTATTTATTTTTCTATTTTAAGTTACGTAGTAAAAATTTGTTTTCATGTCTACATTTTGAGATTAGCTCGGATCTTTTATTTAATAATTTATTTTGATCTGGGAAGGTAATGATAGCTATTTTTTCCTCCAAGCAAAGTTTGCAAGTTTTTGATCGGTTGTTGTAGGCTGATGATTTTTTCCTTATTTTCCAAGATATTTTTGGTGTGGTGTGTGTTTTGTTTTTTATTTCCCAGATATACTTAGAAAGCATTGTGCTGTTCGCATATTTACTATTTGTGAAAGACATTTTGTGTACATAATTTCTTTGTTTCCATGGTCCTTCGGTTACTCCTATGTATACTTTTTCTTCATTATCTGCTGATTTTGTCGTGGCTTGGTAGATTACGTTGTTTTGTAAACAATTACCGTTTAAGGGACATTCGTTTTTTATTCTGCAGTTGCACGTGGGTTTAATTTGTTCGTGTGGTTTGTTAATAATTTTTCTGTTGTGCTTTTTTATTATTTGTGCCATGTTCTCGGTGCAACTGTAGCTGATTTTTACTGTGTTTTTGTTGAATATTTTGTGTAGTGTGCTTGATTCCGGGAAGTGTTTGTGTAAAAGCTTGAAGAATATTTTTCCTATGTTTGTTTTTACGTTTTTGCTGTACGGTGGGTTGAACCATATGATATTTCTTTTTCTGTTGGTCTTTTTTGTGTTCTGTGGTGAGTATGTGAGTGTTGCTGGGAATCCGCTATC
>OZ038506.1:14804777-14892277 GCA_964036315.1 Acanthosepion esculentum | reverse complement strand
CCGAAGACGGGGAACAAATTCCGCGTTATCCGACCAGAGATAGAAGAAAGCCAGATTATTTTGGAATGGGTCAATGTAATATCAGGGACATTGATTGTTGCTATTCGGTGCAATGTATTCCGAAGAACTATCAAGAAGCCATAAATTCTGATAATTCCAAACGATGGATAGCCGCCATGCGAAAATAAATGGAATCCCTAGTATCAAATGATACTTTTGAATTGAAAAAGGCCCCGGATGATAAAAATATTATCGGCAGGCGTTGCGTTTATACTATAAAGCTAACTGAGGATGGCTCGCCAGTGTATAAGGCTCGGTTTGTAGCTAAAGGATTCTCGCAGAAAATGAAACAATGTTTGAATGAATAAAATGAACAAATATTTGAATGAATAAAATGAACAAATATTTGAATGAATAAAATGAACAAATATTTGAATGAATAAAATGGACTCATATTTGAATGAATAAAATGAAAAAATATTTTAATGAATAAAATGGACAAACGTTTGAATGAATAAAATGAACAAATGTTTGAATGAATAAAATGAACAAATATTTGAAAGAATAAAATGGAAAAATGTTTGAATGAATAAAATTAACAAATATTTGAATGAATAAAATGAACAAATGTTTGAATGAATTAAATGAACAAATATTTGAATAAATAAATTGAACAGCTCATATTTTGAGTGAATAATAAAATCTGATATTTGATTTCATTTCTATCAAAAATAAACCAAACACATTCATTTAGGTCAATTCTTAGATCCTTATGTATTTGAGACAGCGTCGACTTTTTAGGAATGATATATGTTTATTCTTCTTTTAAATAATTTTTGTTTGTTGTTTTCAAGAAATGATCCCAGCAAGAAATAAAGAGTGAAAGAAGAAAACAATTCTGAATGATTTTCCAGATAATTTACCAAAGGGTTTTGAAGAATGTTTTGGATCTTTTACTGGCAAAAGAATCAGAAGTTTTTTTGTCAAAATATCTTGTCTTACTCGAAAATGCCTAAAATTATCTGGCATCAAATAAAATGACATTTCTTACTATGAACAGTTGCTTAGTTGTATCCATGTGAAGTCAAGACAAATTATTTTACACACAAATAAAGAGAAAAAACACACACACAAAATCACAGTGTTTGATTATTTTTATTATAACAAATCTACTGAATTTATCTTTTTGGATATGAATTTGTCCAAAGCTTTTATAGGAATTTAATATTCCAATAAAATCTCGAAGTAATTATATACATAATCTTCTGTGAAATTAAGTTATGAGTTTGATAAAATTGTTATTTCTCCACTATTTTACAAGAGGTCATTTTTGTTATATTTTATGCTTTATATTTTAAATCAGTTTTCAGCTGATTTCTTATGTAAAATGGAGAGTAATATTTACTGATTTATTCAATCGTATTTGACCAAGAAACAGCATAGTTAAAGATGTGAATAAGGGAAATATTTGATGTAACAATGGGAAGCTATAATGGGAGTAAACTTGGTAACTGGTAAGTATATATACCTTGCAAAAACTAGCTAGGACTATTAATACAAAGGACATAGTAATGTACAGAAACAATAGTTTCATAATATTAAGAATATACGACGGAAAAATATGGCCCATATGTTCTCCTAGCTAATACGAAGATGCATCTCGTTCATACATGACAGAGCTCCAGCACATTTTAGTCACATTGTTCGCGATGCATTGACTGACATCTACCATGAAAGATGGATAGATAAGTGAGGACTGGTTCCATGTTCTGCAAGTTCTCTTGACCTCAATCCATTGGATTTTTATCTGTGGGACCACCTAAAACAATTGGTTTATGTAACAGAAATTAATAATGCAGATATATTCCGTGTTATGGGGGCCTGCGAAACCATTCGACATTCTGTGGAAGTCTTTGAAAGGGTCTACCAGTCAATGATCCGACGGGGGTGCATGCGTGCGTAGAAGCAAGCGGAGAACATTTTGAAAATTTGTTATGAGTTGCTAGTCTATCTATCTATCTATCTATCTATCTATCTATCTATCTATCTATCTATGTATGTATACATATATATACACACCCACACACACACACACACACACACATATATATATATATATATATATATATATATATATATATATATATATATATATATGATAAAAAGATACTTTTATAGCATGGTCTATCTGCTATATAAAACATACCATAAAACTATATGCATGAGTAAAAGAACGAATATCAGAATTAGAGCGTATGTAAAATTAAGGTAGAAGAAAAACGAGACATTTAGCGTTTAACGAATTAAGAAGTCATGTGTAGAAGATAACCGTGAATGATTTGTGAAATGTTTCTTATTTGCATTCACTGAACGCAATTGTCCATAAGTGGGAAATTTGTTTCACTTTGAAAGGCATAGATTGTTTCCAAGATTGGAAAGGCTTTCCAACGCGACTCTAAAACCGTATCTTTCAAAACTGTCATGATTTTTGGAACCATGGACGTGAATATCAAAAGACCGATTTTGATATATGCCGACATATTTAGAGATATGCTTTGAAAAGAATAGGCACAACTTGCTAAAATATAAGCCCCCAGAGTTAATTTAATCAGAGCCTTGGCAATTTCATACCTAATCGGATGGTGTTTCTGAACAATCCTTTCAAACAATTTACGATATATGAAACGCTCTCCTAATCGAATGTAAACAAAATCCCGACTCACTTTCTGGGCCAAAGTGATCGATAATTTCTGCAGGGAAAGATAGGTTTCAGAAATCGATTTTGCAATTGAAATCAAGAAAAAGACAAACATTATCAATAAAAGAACGAAAGCAATGGCGTCTGGTTTAGCAATCAGGGCGATTAAAGTATAAATAAGATAAGAACTCAATAACTGGAAACTTGTTAGAAAGAGATAAGTGTTAAAAAGAAAGAGGAAAATGTAGACGGGCAATGACAATAGGAAAAGCATAACACCCAAAATTCTGAGCTTTTTGTGCCTGAGGAGAGGGCAAATATAGCAGAGCGTATAGCTGTGTGGAATTGCTTTACACATCAGAAGTTGTGGGCAGCTGTAGTAGAAGATACAGAACAGCAGTTCGCAGATACAAAGGAAAAAAGATACGCAGATGCAGAGGAAAGGGACAAAAACACCTATTAATTTAAAAAATTGGATGGGGATTATTGAAAGTATTATAAACCCTTTTACAACGGTCAAACCATTGTTTAATAACCGCGTACCAAAAAGACGGATTTAAAGCAGTCAATAGACTTGATTTCAAAATAGCGTGTAATAAGTCGTAATCTTGCAAGTTGAAGGTATTTAGTCCACCAAAACGCTGCAACTGTTCGATATCTTGGACGAAGAATGTACATGTTTTTCTTTGGTGAATTGTACTATGTGCTATAGTCTTGCAGAGACGATCTGGAATATTAATAATAATCAGTCCCAAAATGACAAAAGCTGAAAACCAAACGAAAGGTCCACCGAGAAAATAGTCAGTATTTTCTGCACTTTCATCATAACCAAACGAAATTGACCTGTATCCAAGCGGGACGTTATTTTCGAGATAAGATCTTAGTTTTTGTTTGACTGTAAGATTCTCTAACAACAAATCTGCAAAAATAATTAGCAGACATGCGAAAACAGCCAAAGACCTTCGAATTCTCGATGCAAAAGCAGACCCGTTTTCGAAGAGCAACACCTTCTTGATGAAAATCCGTGCACTAAAATATGGCGTATGTTTATTTAGCCAATCCGAATTTCCGAATGGAGGAAGGTATTATTCGATATTTTCTTCACTCGTACTCGAATAACGAATCTCATTGAATGGTCTTCTACGGTGGGTGAGTTTGGCTTTCGAAATAAACCCAAGAAGAATAGGGAAAAATGCAAATAAAAAGGCACCAGCATAATTCTGGATGTCGACCACAGTCGATGAGTTGATTTTTTTGCCGTTACATAAATCGATGGAATTATTATAATCCTTGTGGTTATAATCTTTCACTAGACAACAATATCGAAGGAGAATCTCCCGGTTAATTCCGAAATGTTGATAAACAGTGAAACTGGAATTCGACACGTGGTTTCTGTTGTTAATATCGTAGCAGATGTAAGCTGAAGCCTTTTCGTCTGGAAGTTGCGCTGCCGAAACGATTTTCATCAGTTGACGAAAGACAAGTCGAAGAAAATGCAACCTTGACACAGGTCTTTCATCACATGATTTGGACACATTCATATGCACCGTTAAAGTGGATATATATTCCTTTAAGATGAAAAGTGAAAGAACTTCGAAGTCATACGGAGCGTCCATATAAACCGGCAAGCCGTGTTCCCCATCGTACAACCACAAAAATTCGTTCGGATTTGCGAAATGATTATTTGGTTCTGATTCGGTTAAGGCGTCGGCATGTTTCGAGTCGTATTCAGTTCGGAAGAAAACAACCTTATTCCCATTTTCCAGTCTGTCATGGAAATCTTTCATTGAATATTTCGAGACATTGACGATGCATTCGTGTTGCTCTGAAACTTGCACTTTTATTGGTTGTTCGCATAGAACACGTGACAAGCAGAGAGCAAAGTAAAATGCAATTCTTAAGAATGTCATATTTTCTTGAGTTCAATACTTTTTTTCAGGAGCTGAAAAAGTAAGAATGAATGAATTAAAATAAGAAATAAACATATTCTTTGAAAAATATAAATTTAATTAATAATTCTATTTGATTTTAATATTTTTATGCTGTACGACGAATCAAGTAAGAGCAACGTTATTCAAGGAATAAATGAAGTGTCATAAATTTGATATTTAGTAGACTACTAATGGATATAAAATAGGAATTTTCTCCAAGGAGCGGAGCATACTCCTGATGAATACAATCGTACGAGTTGAGGAGTCTCGGTACATAAAATTCTAAAATATTCGGAAATGTCCCGAAAGATTCATGTAAACTTCATTAAGGAAATTATAACATTCCTCAACGCTGAATATTAATATTAACACACCATTTCTTGGCTCAGTTAACAACAGATTGCAAGTCATTTCTGAGATCATCTGCCAATTTGACCGTATCGAATTGATCAAACTTAAAGCAGGTTCAAGGGAATCTGCTTGATAATTGTCTAGATTTAGATTTGTTTCTGATAAATAACGTTCTCAACATTGTTATTATTAAACGTTTACTTAAAACAGCTTCACGAAAATCAATTTGATATTTTTTAGATGTTGATGTGTTTTTGATAAATAAAACTCACATTCTTATTATTCAATGTTGCCTTAAAGCAGCTGCAGGTGAATTTGCTTTTTAATATTCTCGGTGTATATTCGTTTTTCATGGATAACATTCACATCCTTATTACGAAATGTTGCTTTAATACATCTTCAAGACCATCGTTTTGATAAGTGTCTAGATTTCAAGCGTTTCATGTTTTTGTCAAATAGCGTTTTAATATTATTTACAACGCTGTGTTTTAATATTTCTGTTGATATGTGTACAATCATATCTATATTAATAATTGACATTAAAACGTACATAATATGTGTCTTTGCGAAAGTGTCCTTCCATATCTAGACAAAAACGTTTTCGCATATAGTAGTTTTATTTCATTTCGTTATTGTAACTCATTTGATATTTATTTTAAATTTAATTTTGACCATAATTCATATCTTTATTGAATTAATTTTGCCGCGATGACCGATTTTAACAATATCAAAATAATTGCAACCACATCCAGAACTATTATGGATAGAATAAGGACGAAATATGTCCATGAAGCATGTATGTATAAAATAAACTCTCGTGAATGTTCCTTACAATATATTGGGTAAACTTGCAGAAATATAAAAAAACGTATCTATAAAGAGAAGAATGATCATATATATAACAATTTATCTAATGTATTAGTCATATATAGAAATACGTTCAATGACAACTTCGATCTAAAGACTGTCACACTTATTAAAAGAGAAATTAACTTACTTCGAGGGGAATGTTCTTGTGAGGGCTGCTATGGAAACATGTCAACTTGTTAACCTACACTCGAAATTTTTTCAACTACTCCTTATTAAATATATACGACTTTCACAAGGCAACAGACATGAGCATATTTGTTTATAAATTTAACGAAAATGGTCAAATCAGAATCTTTTATTTAAAATAGATAAATACATAAATTATTATCCCATTAAAATCAAATAATAAATAATAATTACATTAAAAATTCTTATCTATGAACATAACTTTGGTCATATACATAAGAACTTATCAAATGCAAGAAATAATTTCAACCAAATCTTCGATCAAAATAAGGCCACATTTGTTGAAAGTGACGTTACTGAATTTTGCCAAAATGTTGACCTGTGAACCGCAACTTTTCAAATCTCTCTTTTCCAACATACATGACCATTAAAATGAAAAGGAGACGGTTCAATTAAAATCTTCTATCATTTATAAAATACATAATTAATTCAAATACAAACTTATCTGCTTTCCTAACATATTCTGTTCCCAAGGCAAGCAAAATGAACATCAAACATTTACAAAAGGATTTAAGGAAACAAAAAGGGTGTGTATTACATAAAATAAATAAATACGTAAGAAATTATCGCATTAAAATCAAATAATAAATAATAATTACATTAAAAAATTCAATAAGAGCAAATAACAACATTTACTCACTTTCATTTATTAAGCATTAACTTACATTCATTACATTCCTAAACATCCTCCATAGTTTAACTTGACTTTCACAAGTAGCCTGTAGAATATTTATGGGCGTTCTGAAATTTAAAAGCTTTGAAACCCGGACGATATATTTATTTCTGTTTATAAATAATTGTTTCAAAACAAAATCCTTACATTTTTCCCTAATAATGTTCATCATTCCTTTTGTTTTTATTCATATATCTGTAAGAATATATATTAATCATTTCATCCAAAAGTAAGGCGATAAAGAGATTGAGATTGATGAAAGCTGAGAAAAAAAATTCCTGAAGAGAAAAGTCTAGAAAAGGAAGAGGATTGAATGACACAGAAAGGGGTGTGGGGGGGGGGGTCTGCGTTTGTGAATTGTTCCAAATGTTTGTTGCTTGAAAAGAAGCCCTTTTATAGGCATTCTAAATTATTCTTTTCTTTCATTTTATTTTTATAACACTTTTCATGTGTGTGATGGTTTCGTATTTTAAGGGATGAAAATCGTTTGAGAATAAAAGCCTTGCAATATCTTAACTGATCGAATATCGATAGATTTTTGCGTTCTTTTTTCGAATAGAAAATTCTGTCAGTATTTTCTTGAGACATACATTGCCTGACGTTTATTTGAAAATCAATTTTACTGTAATTCATTTCTTTATCGAATTAATTTTACTGCCGTGAGCAAGAATAAAGTGCGTATATATTTTAAGATTAGAAATTTTGCCGAGCAATATCTTCAGTCGGAATTCGTTTTTGTTCTGTGTATAAATTTACTAACATGTAGTTTCAAGAACATCTTATATATTAAATATATATTCGTGATTGATCCCAGAAAACATTTACCCTCTTTACAATATGTAAAGATAATCAGTTACTCACCCTGATTCGATAAGTTAAATGAATTTGAGGTTTTATCATCCAGAGAATTGCTGATCGAAGCCTTCGTGTCAGTTATTTAGATTGACGAAGTGATTGTTAAAGATATTTATCTTTCAGTCGAGAGAGAACCAAATTCTAGCCAGAATCAGTCAGCGTTTAGTATGCAAAGTGATTGACGACTTTATTTATACAAATAGTGGTTTTTCCCACGTCATATATCGTCTGGGCAAATATACTTTAAATAACCGTTCCACCCTGTCAGTCACTGACAAACACACAGATACATATACACTTACACACACACAAGTGTGCATTCACACAGAGGATATAAATTAATAGGCAAGCCTTTCTTCAAGTACAGCTTACAGGTAAACCAATTTACAACGGTGAATTATTGGTATAGTGTGGAAGCAAATCTATATAAATGGCTGACATGAAAACTGGTCTTTTTGTCGATGCAAAACCGGATGTACTGTTTGGGCGTGTGTGTTTCAAAAGATTTGAGTGACGTGAAATTATTGTTTTACTTTATTGAATTCTGTTAATATCTATCTATCTATCTATCTGGCTGTATCTATCTATCTATCTATCTATCTATCTATCTATCTATTACACATGCGCACACATTATATATATGTGTCTGTGTGTGTGTGAGTGTGTGCGCGTGTGTGAGTGTGTGTGTGAGAGAGAGTTTGTATGTATAAACGCATGTATGTGGATATGGTGAAACTAAACAGGAAGGCTGACGATTTGCTGACGTCCGGTTACCTCGCTTTCTTCAGATCGGAATGAAAGACAAAACTGGGTGTAAGGAAAATGCATTGTGAATTTTGAGGATAAGAGGGACAATGAATTTAATTACCTTATCAGATCCGACGACCAGAACCAGGAAAGGTTTCTTTGTTTTGTCATATATATATTTCTTTCTGCTATTATTACACACACACACACATACACACACACATATATATATATATATATATATATATATATATAGTCATCCACAGACAGACTGTTTCGCTGTATCACAGCTCATCAGTGTGGCTAGACATCTGGTTGCCTCTAGCTAGGATCGAAACCCGACTGAATTGGCGTCGGGGTATTCTACAACTAAGCCGTCGGCGCACAGCAGTGATGAAGGTGAATTTAAGCGTATTTATTTTTAGATAAACATACAGTATATATATATATATATATATATATATATATATATATATATATATATATATATATATATATATATATATATATATATATATATATATATATATATATAAGAGAGAATTTCATGTCAATTCTTTGGATTTGAGATGTTAGCAACCAGAAAGTTTCCGATTGAAGTTTTGCTGTCAGTGTTTCGTATCTGAGAATTTATCATTCAGAGAATTTCAGACCGGAACCCTTATGTCAATTGTTTGCATTTAAGGTTTTATCATCCAGAGAATTTAAAATACAACCTTTCATTTCACTTGTTTTGATTTTATTTGTTATTATACACAGTTTCTAATCGAAATCTTCCTGTTAGTTGTTCTCTATTGAAGATTAATGACCCACACTGATTCCCATCGAAGCCCCTGAGAGTTTCTAATCGTAGCCTTCGTAATAAAGTTTGAATTTGAGTTTTTTATTATACGCATATTTTCCATCGAAGCCTTTCTCTAAGTTGTTAGGATTTGAGTTTTTATCAACCAGTCACTCTTCGACTGCGGCGTCCGTCTCAGTTCTTTGGATTTGAGTTTTTATCATTCAGAGAATTTCTGATGGCAGGTTTCGTTTCAGTTGTTTGGATTTGAGGTTTTGATCATACACACAGTTTCCAATCGTAGCATTCGTGTCAGTTGTTTGCTTTTGAAAAATAAATAATAACCCGGCTAATGAATGAATTCTTAAGGATTCTTTATCCATCATATATAGATAGAGGCGTTGCTGTTTGCTCTAATCTATATTTTAAATCAGCCCACTACCAGCAGATCATTCGTTTTTTTTTTTCTCTCTACTATCTCGGATATTGCATTGTGCTATTATAGCTTTTTGCGATGATCGGTGATATTTTATATATATATATATATATATATATATATATATATATATATATATATATTAAAAGGATGTAATGTGGTTGTAATGTAGATTTTTTTTTTAAAATCCTTTATTTTTCATAATTTTACAACACGTGTTTCTGGTCTCGCGACCGTCTTCAGGTAAAGGGTGGAGATTTCCACATATTATTAAAAATAATTAATTTTTTCTTTATGTTTTTCAATGTTAAATGTTCTCGATACGAGACATTCTCTGTTTTTGTGTTCGTAATCCGAATGTCTTTCGGATTTTATATATATATATATATATATATATATATATATATATATATATATATATATATATATTTATGAAAATTTCTCAGAGTTAACCTGTAGATAAAACAATCTTTATAAATATAAATGACAATAGGAAAACAGTAGTAATTGCTGACGTGTTTCGTCTAATGTGGACTTTCTCAAAGCAAAAAACGAAATGAATTTAATTAAACAAGGAAATTAATCAGAACAAACACAAAAGACAAAGTTTTCTTAGCAAGTGGAATGTAGGGAATGCTATTTAATATTGTTAACTGAAAATAACGTCAGTTAATATCACGTGTGGAGAATATTATCATTATATCTGTCTTGGCGGATTCAACTATTTTCTTTTGATTTTACGATATTGTTGTGTACGTTTGTTTGTGAGAGCAGTAATTTTGTTAAGAAAGGTGAAATAGGGAAAAGCCTGGGCGTAGATTAATATTTGGGTAATGTTATATGGCGGCACTCTCTAAAATTTACCTTCGGGGTGAGTTATTTTCTTTTTTTATAAGTATACCATTTTTAAAATCAAAATTATGGTTGAATTTATTCCTATGTATTACTAGTGCATTAGCTAAGTTGTTTATTGTAAGGTCTCTTTTGTGTTCATAGATGCATTTTTTAAATTTCTACTTGTTTCTCCAATATATTAGGAGGAACAGTTTTGTCAATTTATTTTATAAATGCCTGCTTCAGAAATATCCATATCATTTCATCCACGACGCAAGAAGAAAGGCATCCAAAATATACATTCGAAATAAAACTAATAACATAATCCGCAATAGTAAATTACATGAAAACAGATAAATAATACTAACGACCAACTCTGTCACGTCCACTATCCAGAATAACCTATCCGATATAAATAATCTTAAAATAGTCACAAACACTTCCAAAATAATTATGGATATGCTAAGATCTTCAAACAATAATAGCTAACATTTCTGAAGCAGGCATTAAGTATCGGTGTGAGACCGAATGAGATTAAGCGTGGGATTATATTAGAGCACATAACAGAGATTAAGACTTTAACTATAAATGTTAAGCTTAGTAAAATCCAAATATCCCCTCTTAAGAAATGCATCAGTACATGGTAAGTTTAGTTAATCAAAATTCAATTAAATTAAGAATTACTCTCAAATAATACGTCAGATATTCATGTTAACATTCCTCTCTTTCTCTCTCTCTCTCTCTCTCTCTCTCTCTCTCTCTCTCTCTCTCTCTATATATATATATATATATATATATATATATATATATATATATATATATATATATATATATATATATAAATGAAATGTTGTCTATTCAAGGGATAATTGACTTTTATGACACTTTTCACCACCAACTCCCATTACACCCGAGACCAATGGTCGTTTATTTAGGGAGGAGTAATACAATCGGTTACTTTTTCCCATCACATAAATTAATCTGTTGCGAACAGATTATGCAAAGAAGAATTACGATTAGGTTGGATTAGCCCAAACAGAATCAACATTTCAATTTGTTTGGATATATATCGTAACTGTAAATTAGTCTAGTGTAAGTGGGTTACGCAAAGTATTAAGATTAAGGTTGGATTAATTAAAACGCAATCAATAATTCAACTTGTCGATAAGGTAAAGGAGGAATAATATTCAGAATGGATGAACCAATAGCAGAATGTACAATTCCAATTCTTTGACTAAACAGCTTATCTGTAAATTAATCTCATCTAAGTGGATTAGGGAGAGAATAATAAAAGAAGAATTGACTATTAGATTTAATTTCGTAAAACATTGAATGTTGTAAATCAATCTTATCTCATTCCCCTCCTGCCACATTTATCTCCTGCAGTAAGTAAAGAAAGTATATTTCTTAGCTTGATGCTATGGATTAAATGAATATGAGATAGTAGATATTCGTTAGAGCTCCCAATCGGAGCCTTGTGTCAATCACTAAAACCAACAAAAGAACCAAGTACTCGCAACAAGATCTACCGTCGAGTGAAATATTCATTCAGTCTGAACACGTTTCAGCCAACGTTTTAGTAAACATTTGATATAAATTTAGATTTTTTCTGTTATGTAATCGTTTGGTATGCAAGTTCATCCAACAGAAAAGCACAGGACAGGGCCTGTTTCTTGTCTAGTAAAACTACTTCCGTAATCAAGTGTAGAATAGATTTCAGAAAACAGCGACTGTGAGCACTGACGTGTGACCATATTTATTGACATAAATATCTATCCGGTATGGAGAAAATTTACGGTTAATGCTCACGTCGATGTCAAAATATATACGTACTTTGTGAAAAACGATATTAACAAATGCACACATATACACACACAACCACACACACACACACATATATATATATATATACATATATATATATATATATATATATATATATATATATATATATATATATATATATGTATATACATATATATATATATATATATATATATACACACACACACATATATATATATACATATATATATATACATATATGTATACATATATATACATATATATATATATACATATATATATATATATATACATATATATATATATACATATATGTATATATATATATATATAAATATACATATACATATACATATATATATATAAATATGCATATACATATACATATATATATATATATATATATATATATATATATATATATATATATACACGCAGATACATATATATATATATATATATCATGGCTTGGCTTCGCAAAAGGAAGATCAAGTGTGAGTGTTTACACGTCGCTTGCCGGCAAGATAAGTCCATAAGTCCAATGCGGTACAGGCATACACAGTCGCGGTAGTTGCAGCTGAAAATCCGTCCAGGTTTCGATGGCATAGAATTGCAGTACTTCTCCTCTGCCTCTTGTCCCTGAGAGTGACCCAGCAGGTATTTTCAAAGATGGAGACAACGCGGTTGGTAGTAAGACGCCTGGCGTCACGGTTTTCAGCTAGGGTTGACCATTGGCAATGGTCGATGTGACAGGCACCAAATGATTTTTTCGGACAATCTTTGAATTGCTTCTTTGGTATATCTCTGCCTCGAAATCATAACCTGCAGTCTGCAAGTTATAGGTTGTAAGGATTCGTCATTCCAACAAAAAAAACTCCTTAGACCGTGAGAGCGGGTTCAAAGTTTCTTCCCGTTAAAATATTTCTCCCTCATATGTATCTGTGCACACACAGTTTTATCTTTCTTTTATTTCATTCTGAAGTCTTCCTTGATCTCGATATAGACAGTAGGGAGGAAAGATCAGGTAGTAAAAAAACTCGATGTGAAACCATTTCGACATTTTATCGAGTGGTTTAATCTAATCGATAATTTTAGAAATGAATATCCAGGGAAGTAGTGTGGACTTGGACAAGAATTATTCCGCCAGTTCTGTCGATGGGTCTGTTTTCTCAAAGAGCACCGCCGAAATAGATGACGTCAACAAAGAAATAGACAAGTATGAGAACGTGGCTGGGGCCAAAATCAACTACGATGTCTGTTGGCTTGCGGTTGAGTGAGTGGAAAGGAGTTTCTCTTCCCGAGCCCTTCATTTGGACGGAGAGGCTGGTCGAGATACGTGGTGTCTGGTTCTGTCACGACTTACAGCTGGAGATGAACTGGTCGGGGGTTCAGAAGACTCTGGACTCGAAGGAATCTTTCCTTGAAGAAAAGGCGAAAGTTTGTGCTTCGCACATCCACCCAATTTTTCCTTACCGGCTCTCCCGTGTGCTGAGTTAGTTCGAAATCTTTTTGGCTTCCTGTGGTGATCTAAGTCTCCTATGGTATGTCAGGAGATCTGCAGCCTCCATCCCATCAAATGCAGTCTCCGAATGCCAAGCGTTGAGATTCAACATATGCTCCGTTTGAACTTCCTAGAACGAATATGTTCGCTAGAGGACGGAAATGGTGAATTCTGGAAGGAAGACGGCCGCCAATCTTTTCCGTCTCATACGAACGAGAAAGAGGACACCCTAATATATTCGAGCTGAATGTTCCTTTTATCGGAAATGCCAAAATGCGCTACGCTACCGACTACTGATTAAGCATCACTTCAACGTTATTCGCATTGCAGCAGGTGTTACTAGTGGGGGTGGGCTGCTAAACATTGTCTGATTGATGAACTCGGCCTTACGAAACAGGAGTTTCATTCCATTTGAACTTGGGAGCCCAGATTGAAATACCTCAAAAACGATGAGACATGACTCACCTGGCTCGAGTTGTGAGGAGCCCTCTGGGTCGTCAAGAAGCTACACGCAGCAATGCTGGCGGTTTGCTTCCAGGTGCGTTCGATATGGTGATTGAGAAGAGTCCGTGGGACATGACTTCTTTCACTGCAATGTCGTGCGCCACTGTGTGAGTTGATTTAAGGATTCATGGTCCGCGTTTTGGACGGAATGTAATTAGTCTGAGAAGCCAGTAACGTTTGAGCCAATTGAGGAGCAAGAAGTTGGTAAATGAAAAATGCTACATCATCCCTAGGCGTCTGAGCGGATATTTTCGAAATCTATCAAGACAGAATCGCTGGAACTTGGTACCTCCAACCCAGATATGACAGCAATATTCGAATTAAGATTGATCTGTCTCTTGTGAATAAAAAAACTTGTCAGAAGGACATTTATTGGAATGGTACAAGGAACCGACCCTTTTTCCAGAATCTTTTCCGATAGATCATATGGCAGCAGTATTCGATTTGAGATTGATCTGTCTCTTGTGAATTTAGTACTAGGCAGGATGACACTTATTGGAATGGTACAAGGAACCGACCATTTTTGAAGAATCTTTAGCGATGGATTATATGGCAGCCATATTCGATTTCAGATTGATCTGTAGCTTGTGAATTTAGAACTCGGCAGGAGGATACTTATTGGAGTTGTATAAGGAACCGACCAATTGTCCAGAAGATTCAGCGATGTAATATACGGCAGCAATATTCGATTTCAGATTGAACTGTCTGTTGCAATATTTTATTTCAGACTTATCTGTCTCTTGTGAATTTAGTACTAGGTAGGAGGACACTTATTGGAGGGGTACAAGGAACCGACCATTTTTCCAGAATCTTTAGCGATGGATCATATGGCAGCAATATTCGATTTGGGATTTATCTGTGTCTAATGAATATGGAACTAGGCAGGAGGACACTTATTGGAGTGGTACAAGGAACAGACAATGTTTCCAGAATCTTTTCCTATGGATCATATGGCAGCAATATTCTACTTGAGAGTCATCTGTATCTTGTGAAGGTAGAGTTAGGCAGGAGGACACATTTGGAATGGTACAAGGAAACAAGCATTTTTTCAGAATCTTAAGCGATGTATCATATGGCAGCAAAATGCGATTTGAGATTGATCTGTGTCTAGTGAATAGAAAACTAGGCAGGAAGACACTTATTGGAATGGTAAAATGAAACGACCAATTCTACAGAAATTTTAGCGATGTATCATATGGCAACAAAATTCGATTTCAGATTGATCTGTTCCTTGTGAATATAGAACTCGTCAGGAGGATACTTATTGGAATGGTATAACGAAACGACCATTTTTTCAGAATGTGTAGCGCATGATCATATGGTAGCAATATTCTATTTGAGAGTCATCTGTCTCTTGTGAAGGTAGAATTAGGCAGGAGGATACATTTGGAGTGGTACAAGGAAGCGCTCTTTTGTCAAGAATCTTTAGCGATGGATTCTAAGGCAGCAATATTCGATTTCAGATTGATCTGTCTCTTGTGAATACAGAACTAGGCAGGAGGACACTTATTGGAGTGGTACAGGGATCGGACCAGCATCTATCATCTGCAAACTACCAGCAGAAATCAACTGCGATGACCAACAGCAATGATCTTCGACGATCAACCAACCTTTCCCGAACTACTGGTTTTAATTACTACGTGAGCTTTTTCGACACCGGCCTCGACCTGCAATGCTTGCACTTCAACGGCCAATCATCGACACGACCGGAAAGTCTACACCTCGACTCCAACCGTCGACCCAACCGGAACGTCTACACCTCGATTCCAACCGTCGACACGACCGGAACGTCTGAACTTCAACGTCCATCCGTCGACACGACCGGAACGTCTCAACTTCTACGTCCAACCGTCGACACGACCAGAAATTCTACACCTCGACTCCAAACTTCGACACGACCCGAGCGTCCGCATTCAATGTCCAACCGTCGACACGACCAGAACGTCTGCAATTCAACGTCCAACCGTCGACACCACCGTAACGTCTGCACTTCAACGCCCATCGGTCGACACCACCGGAACGTCTACACCTCGACTACAAACGTCAACACGACCGGAAAGTCTGCACTTCAACGTCCAACCGTCGACACGACCGGAACGTCTACACTTCGACACCAAACGTCGATACGACCGGAGCGTCCGCACTTCAACGTCCAACTGTCGACACGATCGGAGCGTATGAACTTCAACGTCCAACCGTCGACACGACCAATCCAACCCTCGACTCGACCCGTCCGACCACACTTGCCTGACCAATATAAATCCACTGGTTTCTTCTTTATATAATAAACTTAGCATTAATCATATTTATTCTCGTTCTGTTGTCCATTTTGTTTCACCTTCTCAGATTTCACATCTTTAATATGAAAAATGTTAGCGGGCCCCTTGCGACACGGGGGCGCTGGGACCGTGGTTTCATATCGCGGGCACCCTCCAAGGGAGTCCGCTACAACGGTGTGAGACCGAATGAGATTAAGCGTGGGATTATATTAGAGCACATAACAGAGATTAAGACTTTAACTATAAATGTTAAACTTAGTAAAGTCTAAATATCCCCTGTTAAGAAAGGCATCAGGACATGGAAAGTTTAGTTAATCAAAATACAATTAAATAAAGAATTACTCTCAAATAATACTTCAGATAATCATGTTAATATTCTTCTCTCTCCCTCTGTCTCTCTCTCTCTCTCTCTCCATATATATATATACATATATATATATATATATGTATATATATATATATATATATATATATATATATATATATATATATATATGTGTGTGTGTGTGTGTGTGTGTGCGTGTGTGTGTGTGTGTGTGAATGAAATGTTGTCTATCCAAGGGATAATTTACTTTTGTGGCATTTTTCACCACCCACTCCCATTACAGCCGAGACGGACGGTCGTTAACTTAGGGAGGAGTAATACAATCGGTTACTTTTTTCCATTACATAAATAAATCTGTTTCGAACGGATTATGCAAAGAAGAATTACGATTAGGTTGGATTAACCAAAACAGAATCAACATTTCAATTTTTTGGGATACATATCGTAACTGTAAATTAGACTAGTATAAGTGGGTTACGCAAAGAAGTATTAAGATTAAGGTTGGATTAACCAAAACGCAATCAATAATTCAACTTGTTTGGCCATATATTTACCAGTAAATTAATGTGTCGATAAGTTAAGGAGGAATAATGTTTAGAGTGGATGAACCAATAGCAGAATGTACAATTCCAATTCTTTGACTAAACAGCTTATCCGTAAATTAATCTCATCTAAGTGAGTTAGGGAGAGAATAATAAATGAAGAATTAACTATTAGATTGAAATTCGTAAAACATTGAATCTTGTAGATCAAACTTTTCTCATTCCCCACCCATCAGATTTATCTCCTTCAGTAAGTTAAGAAAGTATATTTCTTAGCTTGATGCTATGGATTAAATGAATATGAGATAGTAGATATTCGTTAGAGTTCCCAATCGGAGCCTTGTGCCAATCACTAAAACCAGCAAAAGAACCAAGTACTCGCAACAAGATCTACCGTCGAGTGAAATATACATTCAGTCTGAATACGTTTCAACCAACGTTTTTGTCAAACTTTTATATATAAATTTAGATTTTCTCAGTTATGTCATCGTTTGGTATTCATGTTTACCCAACTGCAATCCACAGGACATGTTTCTTGTCTAGTAAAACTACTTCCGTAATCAAGTGTAGAATAGATTTCAGAAAACAGAGACGGTAGGCACTGAAGTGTGACCATATTTATTGACATAAATATCTATCCGGTATGGAGAAAACTTACAGTTAATGCTCACGTCGATGTCATAAATATACGCACATTGTGAAAAACGTTATTAAGCAATACACACATACACACACAGACACACACACACACACACACACACACACACACACACACACACACACATATATATATATATATATATATATATATATATTAGGTACCTCCACGAAATGTAAAAAAAACAGTATAGCTTGACAAGAAAGGCCTTAAATTTGATGAAAAAAATTTTTATCTGCTTAAGTATATATATATCATTATTAAGAAGAAATACCGAAATATTTTTTGAGTATTTTTAAAAATTTTTTACTCATTCTTAGCATGTCCGAAATTTTAGTTAAAAATCTTGTTTTTTTTTGTCAGCGAAATTATTGAAAAAAAGTCGATATCAGCCATATTTTTTAAAATTTTTAAACTAAGTTAAAATCCGAGTTTAAATTTCTTTTAAAAATCAATTATAGGTTTTTCAAAAAATGTTTAACGAAAATTATCTAATTTAAAGATTATTTAAAAAAATGTGGTTTAAAATAAAGGGAGGCGATCTTAACATCTTTCGCTATTGACAGGCAATGAGTGATGTGTTGTCATCACATATCGACAGCTAACGTGAGATCCGAATGATCATACGGAAGGACATAAATGACGTCACGTAGCCACCTAAAGTCAATACATATCTGCTTGATAAAACATTTCTACCCTAAGTAAAAATCATCACAAACATATCAATAGTTATTTTGTTACACTCTGCAGCCTATTTACTCTGAAAAAAATATTGAAAAATAACTTATGTCATCATCTGAACAAAATATCAAGGAAACTTTAGATCTGCACCCCATGAAACTAAGTATTTCCTGAAAGCAAAGAATGCTCTTTCATTTCTGAGTGAAATTGGTTGTTGAAAATGATTATAAATTTTTTTTCTGGGCATAAAATATGAAAAAAATAGTTAAAATTACTATACCTGAACATTAGAAACCAGGTTTTTTTTTTGCATGTTTTTTATTTGAAATCAGCATTGAGGAAAACAGTGTTGAAATTAAGCCAAAAAAATTGACTTCGACATTGCTGGGTCAAGGGCCAGCCAGCCAACAATAACAAGTTGTCATCACCTTGTAAAAAAACCCAATTTTTTCTTTTTATAATTTAAGTTTGAGAAATGGCTTGATGTATTTTTGTTTTTTAACACATTTTGAGCAGGGTGATGACAATGAATTTTTATGAGCTGCAGGCAGAATGGACCAAGGACTCAGAGGCAATACTGGATAGTTTGTTTGAATTCACAATGATCACCGAGATAGTTATATGTTGTTCTTTATGTAGGTATGTCCAATTTAGGCCATTTTAGCGTTTTTATTTAGTTGTTTTTTTTTTCAGTTGAAAGACACATTAATTTCGAAATTCTTGTAAAAAGTAACTACTTGTTGGATTTTAATGAAAACTTCAGAACTTATTCAGAAATGAATGAACTTATTTTAGAAATGTTTGTCTCTTTAAAAGTCATGGTATAAATATTTTTTTTATATCTGTTACCCCCCTCGAACTTAATTTTATGAAAACTCAAAAAAACTTTATTTGCAACCTGAATTTTTTTTTTTAATTAAATGTGCAAAACTCTGAAAAATCTAAATCATCGATTTTTTTGTTAAAAAAATGTCCGAAATTGTCCAAACTTTTACCTCAATTGTAAAAGTACAAAACCCAATAAAACTAAGACCATATTTAATTAAGAAAGATTTTAATGGCTTTTCTGAATAATATATACGAAGGTAATTATTATCTGAAAGAAAAAAATTGTTTTTGATGAACAATGAATTTTTTACATTTTTTTTTCAATTTTAAATACACAATATGACAAAAGGTTGTTATATATTTATACATTAAGTTCTTTCTGCAACCTTATGGAAATGATATATTATGTTCTCTACTTTTTAAAGATCATAAATTTGAAAGCTTATTAAAATCTGACAACCAATGATATTTTTAAAATAATTTTTAATATTCCAAAATTGTATTTAAAATCGTCTCCAACGAAAGTATGGATGCACACCTTGAAATAATGTCACGTGAGTATTTTCTTTTGATAGAAACAAGTTTCTTTTTTTTTACTTCAGTAATGGCTTTGATAACGTTCAGTAACAACAAAACAACGCTTGTCAAGTTTTCTGAATATCGTCGTATTATTTTCAATTTTTTTCTTTTTCTATTCAAATATAATCGAATAGTGGGATAAAAGAAAATATCGACTATTTACAATTACGAAAAAAAAAAAACGCCCTTGGAAGTCCACCCAAATTTTCAAGTTTGAAATCGAATGCATAAATTCATTGAACATTACTTTGGAATTATTATTCACACGACAAATTATCAATTAAAACGATTTTTGGAGTTTAAATTTTCTGGAGTTAGCTCGCTACTACTAAATACTTGTTGAGTCAAAACAAAACCAACATAGCATGTTAATTTTATTAATAAATAAAATAAAACTCATATTACTGCCATATCATAATTATTAATAAATAGAAGAAAATCTGCCTTAATAAAAAGAAATAAAATCTCATTTTTATATTCTCAGAAAAATATTTCATGACTGAAATAATAAACCTCAATTTAAAAAAATTGTATTTTTTTTACTGTTTTATTTTTACTTATAAAATTTGATTTTCTTTCATAATTTAAATGTTATTTTCAGTGCAGAATTATTCCTCAAACGTAAGGTAAACAAAAAAAAATTTGAAAGTGAATTTTTTTTAAAAAATCTACTAACCAGATTCACTTAAAATTAGAACGAATTATATCACTTCTGCACTACCGTCCAATAAATTCCCGTGCCGTAAGTTGTCAATATATTGACGTACATCAATTAACGCCTGTCAAAATAGACCACCTCGGTTGGAAATATCTCTCTTAAAAAATTTTCTGCTACAAATGTAAGTAATGTTTCTTTCAAATTACATTAAATATACTTTAATCATTCTAAATTTCCTAAGATAACAAAAGAAAAAGGTGTAATTGATTTTTCATGATTTTTTAACTAACAAACTATGATCTTTCCGACAGAAATGTCGATAAGTTCGATTTTACGAAATTTTTTGACTCGAAAAAAACAAGATTTTTTAATAAAATTTTTAACATTTATAGGAAGGATTAAAAAATCTGAAAAAAAATTCAGAAAATAGGTTGGTCTTTCCTCTTTAATAACAACATAAATATTTAAACGTTTAAAATTGTTTTATCAATTTGGGGACCTTTTTTCGTCAAGGTATACTACTTTTTAGCGAAATATTGGACATACCTATCTTTATGTCTAGAAATGAAACAAACTAATAAGGAGCAAAAAAAAATGTAAATTTATAGTAGTATTTTGATAAATAAATGATGATGACAAAAATTAAATAATATCAGCTATTGCTAGGTAATTTTCTTTTCTTTTTCTTATTTATATGAAAAATATGTAAATGAAATGAATTAAAATCTCAATGAAGACTATTAAAACTAAATCAAAAGATATAAAAAACGAAAAAAAAGAAAAAATTGTCGAAAAATATTTGAGTGTGCCAAATTTCAGTGCTCGGTTGGATATGTTATCTTTCTTATTTCATAACAACAAAAAAATATACATGAATTAAAAAATCTATAAAAAGAATTTCACATATTCAAGAAATATATTGAATAAGTAGCTATATAAAAAAAATTAAAAGATAAATCAAATGGTACAGTATGAAAATGAATCGTAATTGAAAAATTGACAGACGGCTCACTGAAAGAAAAAAAGTGAAAGCTGTAAAACAACTTCAAAAAATTGAAATTGCAATGAAATATGTAAAATGATAAATGAAATAAATGGTATTTTTAAAAATGTAGTAATGTTGATGGTGAAAATGGCTTAGGATGATGTTCAATGAGTAAAAAACGCTAATTCAAAATGCACAACATTTGTCTCGCTAAGAATTTGCAACACCATTTAAACTCAAGTCACGTGACCTTTTAATACTTGGTACCTCCCGTACATTTTAATAACAACCGTTTTAACGATGTTTTTGAAGACAAAATTACATTTTTTAAGTACAGGTTTTGTTCGGAGTAGTCAAAACGATACAATTTACAAAACACTAAAACAAGATCTATATCACAAGGACACTTAGAAAACCCGACGCAGCTTTTAACTAATTTTAAAATATTTTAACAACTTAATGTAAAAAATGTATTATAATTAAATAATTAAGAAATAACTGTATTAAAAATTTATTATTCATCGAAAAAAATTTTTGCTTTCAGAAAATATTGTCCATATTAATAAAAACAGCTAAAAGCAAATAAAAGCATTTGAAATTAAATAATATATTTGTTTTATTGAGTTTGTATGTTACAGTTCGGAGCTGATTTTCAGGTACGGGTGGACCAATTACAAAAAAAAAACAAAACGTGATTTGCATTCTTCAAAGCCTTGTGCTTTTAACTATTGTAATCACTAAACCCGACGCGAGCGAATTTCTAGAGTTTTCATAAAATTAGTTATGGTGGGGGGATAATAAATATAAAAAAATATTTCTGTCATGACTTTAATTAAAAAAAACATATTTATAATAATTTCAATCATCTGTAAATACTTTATGAAAGTTTCATTAACATCCGACAATTATTTTCATTTTTACAAGATTTCCAAAAATAATGTGGTGTGATACAAAAAAAAGTGATAAAAATTGTATGTTATTTCACTCGTGACGGTGATACAAAGATAAACAAAGTTTTTTAATCAAAATTTAGAATATTCTAAAAAGAAGGAAAAAAATTTTAAAAAATAATGAAAAAAAAACTTTGGTCTTTCCTCTTCCAGATAACATAAGCATTTAGACGATAAAATTTTGTTTTCGTCAAGTTTGGCGTCTTTTTAATCATGCTTATGCCATTTTTTTAGCGATATCGTAGAGGTACCTAATATATATATATCATCATGGCTTTGCTTCGCAAAAGGAAGATCAAGGGTGAGTCTGTACAGGTCGCTTGCCAGCAAGATAAGTCCAGTCCGGTACAGGCTACACAGTCGCGGTAGTTGCAGCTGGAATAGTACAAGGAACCGACCATAATTCCAGAATCTTTAGCGATTTGATCATATGGCAAAAAGATTTGATTTTAGATTGATTTGTCTCTTGTGAATATAGAACTAGGCTGGAAGACACTTATTGTAGTTGTACAAAGGAACCGACCATTTGTCCAGAATCTTTAGCAATGTGGCATATGCCAGCAATTTTCGATTTGAGATTGATTTGACTCTTTTGAATATAGAACTAGGTAAGACGACACTTATTGGAATGGATAAGGAACCGATCATTTTCCAGAATCATTAGCGATGTATCATATGACAGCAATATCAGATTTGATATTGATCTGTCTCTTGTGAATTTAGTACTAGGCAGGAGGACACTTATTGGAATGGTACAATGAACCGACCATTTGTGCAGAATTTTTAGCGATGGATCCTATGTCAGCAATATTCGATTTCAGATTGATCTGTCTCTTGTGAATACAGAACTAGGCAGGATGAGACTTATTGGAGTGTTACAATGAGCCGACCAGCAGCGATCATCTGCGACGACCAACCAAACTTTCCCGTATAGTACTGGTTGTAATTACTACGTGTCTTTTTTTCGATACCTGCCTCGACCAGCAATGCCAGCACTTCAACGTCCAACCGTCGACACTACCGGATCGTCTACACCTCGACTCCAAACGTCGACACGACCGGAGCGTCCGCACTTCAACGTCCAACTGTCGACACGATCGGAGCGTATGCACTTCAACGTCCAACCGTCGACATGACCAATCCAACCCTCGACTCGACCCGTCCGACCACACTTGCCTGACCAATATTAATCCACTGGTTTCTTCTTTATATAATAAACTTAGCATTAATCATATTTATCCTCGTTCTGTTGTCCATTTTGTTTCACCTTCTCAGATTTCACGTCTTTAATATGAAAAATGTTAGCGGGCCCCTTGCGACACGGGGGCGCTGGGACCGTGGTTTCATATCGCGGACCCCCTCCAAGAAATGTATCAGAACATGGTAAACTTAGTTAATCAAAATTCAATTAAATGAAGAATTACTCTCAAATAATACGTCAGATATTCATGTTAGCGTTCCTCTCTCTCTCTCTCTCTCTCTCTCTCTCTCTCGTAAATATAGAACACGGCAGAAGGACACTTATTGGAATGGTACAAACAGCTAACAATTTTTCCAGGATATTTCACGATAGATCATATGTCAGCCATATACGCTTTGAGGTTGATCTGTTTGTTGTGAATATAGATAATGACAGGAGGACACTCATTGGAGCGGTACAAAGAACCGACCATTTTTTCAGAATCATTAACGATGGATCATATATATGAGTTTCTCTTGAGGTCTGAGATGATGTTGAGTTCCGATAGGCTTTTAACGTCAGAATGATAGAATGACTGTCAATGGTTTCGGATCTGCTCAGTGATTGTAAATCTTTGCTAGTTTTGTTTTGGAGGTCCTTCCCTCATTGACCTGCCGGGACTAGGTCAGAAGAGAGATCAGTTTCCAGGTCGTGGACATCTAGATTTTTGCAGATGCATTTATACAATCTTCTATGATCTGTATAGCCACGGACTGAAGATATGTGTATGCTGTCATACAAGTCGTTAATATAAAACAGAACAAGTGGCGGGCCGTGAAGTGACCCTTGACTCCATAGGCTTCAGATGACTGATCATTACGAATGAACTTCATGGACTCTTCCAAAGATTCGTGAGCTAGAATGATTTTTAGTAACCCCTTAACACTCTTTGTTAAAGGCCTTTCTTATACCGATGGCAATAGTCCACGAGATGAATTTTTGCATGTGTATTTATACAGTCTTCTATCATCTGTATAGATACTGACTAAATGCTAGCGAACAGCTCTGAATGTAACAAGAATCCTACTGCGCCATCAGCTGTAGTAGTTATGGTAAGATTTTTCTTTTAAGCATTGGTTTAGACCGAAAACATAGCTGTTCAGTGCATTTTCGAGCACTCTCTCCCAATGACTGAAGACAGTTCTGAATGTACCAAGAATCCTCCTTTGGTATTTGTTTATGTGCTTAAGTTGTGGGCTGTCCATTCTGAAACGATGGAGTCAATTATGGAAGCTTTATATTTGAAGATAGCTGAATGGGGCGTTTCCGCAGTGTAATATATCTGAATCTGGCACAGTCAACTTTGGCGTACCAAAAGATTGTCCACTAAAATGGGACATCAGGTAATGCTTTCGGTTTGGAAATCAAATTTAACCTCGATCAGTGAATGGTAAGGAGTACCCAAGAGGGTACCATTTTTCATGTTAGGATGCGTCAAAGCGGTCTAAGTGCGTGCGTAATGTCTCGTTGTGTGAGGAACACGAGTGGGCTTAACAACGATGTGGGTTGCCTCGAATCAGGACGAGTAATATTTCACACAACAAAATCGTTGCATTTTATTTAAATATCATATCGTGGTTCATTATTTTTCAGGGTAGGATGTGTGAAAGCGATCTAAGTGTGTCCGTAATGTTCCGTCGTGCGATGAACACGAGTGGGCTTGTGAACGATGTGGGTTGCCTCGAATCAGGACGAGTAATATTTCACACAACAAAATCGTTGCATTTTATTTAAATATCATATCGTGGTTCATTATTTTTCAGGGTAGGATGTGTGAAAGCGATCTAAGTGTGTCCGTAATGTTCCGTCGTGCGATGAACACGAGTAGGCTTGTGAACGATGTGGGTTGCCTAGAATCAGGACGAGTAATATGGTACACAATTCAAACGTCATATCGTGGATTTTTAATCTGAACAGTGTAGTTTGGTGTATTTATAGGTACCGAATGATTTGAAATTACAAATCCATCGATTTATAACGGAAAATAACAATTTAATTTAGTTTTTATCAGCCTTTTTTAAAGATCTCTTTATTTCCAATAATCATTTGTTCAACAGAACCGAACACAACTTTATTAAAGGGCTATCCACCATTCCACGGTGTTACTCAGTGGTCCAACATTTGGATAATATATATATATATATATATATATATATATATATATATATATATATATATATATATATATATATATATATATATAATATCATCGCAAAAGCTATAATAGTAAAATAGTAGAGAAAAAACTATGATCTATTCGGAGTGGATGATTTAAAATCCAACGCATAGCAACACCTTTATATATATGAACAGACGTCGGACAAAAAAGTTAGTTAAAAAGAGATAGATAGATAGATAGATAGATAGATAGATAGATAGATAGATATTAATCTAATTCAATGAAGTAAAATCATTTCAGGTCACTCAAATCTTTTGAAACACACACGCCCATTCTGTACATCTGGTTTTGCATCGATGCATTCACAAAGGCTCGTTTTCATGTCAGCCATTTATATAGATTTGCTTCCACACTATACCCATAATTCACTACTGTAAAATTGTTCACCTGAAAGCTATACTTGAAAAAAGACTCTCGTATTAACTTACTACCTCTCTCCCCTGTCATTGTACAATTGTGGGAATGCATGTGTAAGTTTGGATATCTTTGGATGAGAAGGTGCAACGTTTATTTAAAGTACATTTGGCCAGACCTTGGATGACTTGGGGAAAAAACCCAAAAACTATTAAAATAAATAAATTCGACGATCATTTTGCATACTAAACACTGACTGATTCGGACGAGTATTTGGTTCTCTCTCGACTGAAAGATAAAGTTTCTTACAATCTCATCGTCAATCCAAACAACTGAGACGACGGCTTCGATCGGAAATTCTCTGGATGGTAAAACCTCAAATTCATTTAATTTATCGAATCAGGGTAAGTAACTAATTATCTTTACATATTGTGGGAGGCAAATGTTAACCCGAAAATTGTACTTGAAAAAAGACTTGCATATTAATTTATATTCTCTGTGTGAATGCACACGTGTGTGTGTGTATATCTCTGTGTCCTTGTCGATAGGTGACAGGGTGGAACGGTTATTTAAGGTACATTTAGCCAGACGATGGATGACGTGAGTAAAGCTAACATTTGTATAAAAAACAAACGTCATCGACCATTTTACATACTAATCACTGATTCGGACGAGTATTTGGTTCTCTCTCGACAGAAAGATAAAGTTTCTTACAATCTCATCGTCAATCCGAACAACTGACCTAATATAAGGAATATTCGGGACAGTTTATTTTATATATACATGCTTCATGGACATATTTGGTTCTGATACTCTTCATAATAGTTCTGGATGTGTTTGCACCAATTTTGATATTGTTACAATCGGTTGTGTTGGTAAAATTAATTCAATAAAGAAATGAATCGTGGCAAAATTTCAATTTAAAATAAGCATCAAATGTGGTATAATAATGAAATGAAATCAAACCATGATATAGAATATATATGTATGCGTGTGTCTCTGTGACAGTTGGGTGACAGGACGAAACGATTATTTGAACCCTCGATGAATGACGTAAGTAAATTTAACATTTGTATAAAAACAAACATTTTCGACCATTTTGCATACTAAACACTGACTGATTCGGACCAGCATTTGGTTCTCTCTCGACTGAAAGATAAAGTTTCTTGCAATCTCATCGTCAATCCAGACAACTGACCTAAGATAATTTAAGGAACATTCGGGACAGTTTATTTTATATATACATGATTCACTGGACATATTTGGTTCTGATTATATCCATAATATTTCGGGATCTGTTTGTAACCATTTTGATATTGTTAAAATCGGTTGTGGTGGTAAAATTAATTTTTTTATATGTGTTTTTTATTTTTATTTTTTTATATCATCGATAAGGAAAACAGTGTTGAAATTAAGCCAAAATTGACTTTGACATTGCTGGGTCAAAGGCCAGTCAGCCGACAATACCAAGATGTCGTCACCTTGTAAAAAAATCGCATTTTTTTTAATCTATGTTTGAACAATTGCTTGATGTATTTTTGTTTTTTAACACCTTTTGAGCAGGGTAAAGACAACAACACTTAAGGAATGATTATGAGCTGCAGGCAGAATGGACCGAGAACTGAGAAATGCTCAACATGTGTTTCGCACGAAACATTTGCAGTAATGAAATCGGCGTGCAGCGGAGAACGCTTACACGCAAGCCACGCGACGTTTTATTGCTTGTGACCTTCCGTACTTTTTAATTACAGCCATTTTAACGTTTTTTATGAGCGCAAAATTACATTTCTTAATTACTGCGGATCTTCTGATTAGTCAAAACGGTACTATTTACAAAGTGCTAAAAAATATCTATATCTCATACGGACACGTAGGAAACCTGATGCGGCTTTTAACTAATTTTATAATATTTTTGCTTTCGGAAAATATTGACCATATTCATAAAAACAGCTAAAAGCAAATAAAAGCATTTGAAATTAAATAATATCTTTGTTTTATTGAGTTTTGTATGTTACAATTCAGAGCTGATTTTCAGGTACGTGGGGTCCAATTAAAAACAAAAAAAATATGATTTGCATTCCTCAAAGCCTTGTACTTTTAACTATTGTAATTACTAAACCTGATGCGATCGAATTTCTAGCGTTTTCATAAAATTAGTTATGGAGGGGGGTAATAAATATAAATAACAATATTTATGCCATGACTTTAATAAAAAAAAAACATATTTATAATATTTTCGATCATCTGTGAATAGTTTCTGAAAGTTTCATTAACATGCGACAATTCATTTTATTTTTGCAAGATTTTCCAAATTAATGTGTGTCATAAAAAAAAAGTGCTAAAAATTGTATATGTTATTTTAGTAGTTCAGGTGATACAAAGAGAAACAAGGTTTTTTAATCAAAATTTAGAATGTTCTAAAAAGAAAGAAAAATTTTAAAAAATAATTAAAAAAACTTTGGTCTTTCCTCTTCATAATAACATAAGCATTTAGACGATAAAAATTTGTTTTTGTAAAGTTTGGCGTCTTTTTCATCATGCTATGCTCTTTTTTTAGCGATTTCATGGAGTTACCTATATTAAGGACACTGTTGTCTGAAGAAATAAAAAAATTTTCGATGAATAATTAATTTTTACAAGAATTTTTTCTTTTTTAAAATTTTAATTATAATAATTTATAATAGTTTAAAAATCGTTTAAAATTCAGTAATTGCGATATTTCCCGGATGTGATATTTTAATTAAATGAAAACGAAATTTACGAATATAAAACTGAAAAGATGAATAAATGTAGTGTTGCCATTCTATTTTTAAAATAATTTTTTATTTCATTTTTTTTTTTACTTAATTCGTTCCCTTTTCCAGCCCTAGTCGGCTGTTATTAAAAGGTCACATGATCTAACAATTTTATCCCTTTACAGTGAAATTCGTTCGTCTACAATTCGTTCATTTACATTATAAAATTAATTTAGGAACATTTTATAGTATTTTAATTTAAAAGTCAATAAAACATTAGATAATTTCAGATAATATATTTATTTGTAAAAATTCCTAGATAGCTAAAAAACAAAAGAAAATGTGTTCACTTACGTAAAATGATGTCAATTCTGGTCAGGTATATTAACTGTCATCACCTCGTAAAATATATATTTTATTTTTGGAAGATTTTTAGAATTGATAATTTTGTTTTGTTTACAAATTTCTTAAAATTAAGAAAATGGGCTCTTTTAAGAAAATTTTCTGAAATCGGCCCAAAAGTTGAGATTCCGATCTATATAATCTTTATTTGAAATACACCAGAATATTTTACTGACTGGAAATACTAAATTTAATCATCAATCTTTCAATTAAAGCTAAAATGAAATCTTCAAGAATGCTTTTTCATTTTCAAAAAGTCATTTTAAATCTTACGTATCGCAAATATATACCGAATTGGTGGAGATACCTAAATTAAAGAATGTTGATAATAAAAATGAGCGGGTATTAAATATTTATATTTATTGCAAACATAACACTCATATATGAACAAAGTCTGAAGTGAGTAATCGGTACGTTGCGAAACGTACGAATTCTTTAATGAAGACTAGATATTTAAGAAGAGGTGTCGAAATTTAATGAAAACGAATCAAAATTTAATCAAAACGAAGCATAAAAAGCAAGATGACCTTTCTACGTTACAACTGGTAAAATATGTATTTTGTTAATTTTCATTTAATAATTAAATTAGGAAATCCTATTAAAATTTTACAGTGAGCTCTTCCGTCACTTTTTTTAAATATCGTCTGCAGATGACGCAAAATGTCGTGTCTTTTCCAAGCGTTTCATTGGCCGAAAAATAGAAATATGAAAATTCATATTTTTTTTACTTCTGTGGCTTTTGTTTCTGCAAAAACAACCTTAATTTATTTAGGAAAAATACATAATACTTGTTGTAAAATGCTACAATTTACTAACTTTTTCCACTGAAGAACTTATTTGACAAAATTATCTAATTTTTCAAATCTACTTCTTTAAAGTTTTTCTGATGAACTTCCTCTAAGACAAAATAAAAAATAACTAAAAAATAATGTCTTAATAACAAGTACAAACATAAACTAATTTTAACGAATAGTTCAACTCCTATAACTTTAAATAATTTAGAATTTAATTCCTATAATTTTTTATAAAATCCCGTCTATATATATGGAGAAGATTCAACTTTCCCTTTCGCTGGGGTAGACTGTTAATGTCGAATGGATGTCAGTTATCAGTTATCCCCTGTTAATTCTCCTCACCAAGTTCTCCACTGCCTTAAACATGTATTGAACTCACAAGTCATTGGGTCCTGTCGCGGGATCTAACCAACGCCTTTATCCACGCAATGGATTCGATATCGTCTTTCCACTTCATATCAGCTGAGAAGGTTAGCCCGAGAGGGCGCAACGAACCAATTTCCTGGAGGTTAGCATGAGCCATGCTGATGGCAGGCAAAGAGGGTTTCTCAAATGATTAATGAGAAGAAGTTTATTTTTGGAGAAGTTAAAATTAACAAGCCTTCTTTTTTCCCCAGTTAACGACGGAATTGAGGTCGTTTTGGACTTTGACTGCCATTCTGACCTTTTCGGACTAAACAGTCTTTTTATCGAGCAGGAGTAAATGGTTGCATCATCAAGTTTAAATCTGTTTTTTTATCGGGAAAGTCATTAATAAAAATTAAAAACAAACTGGGACCAAGGATGGATCCCTGGAGGACGTTTGCATTACTAAGAAAGAATCTAGACAAGTGGTTTTTCAGGAATACTTTCTTTTTCCCGATTTGATAGGAAAAACTGGATCAGTTCAAAAATGTGTCCAGAGACACCGTAACTTTTCAACGTTTGGAGAAGACATGTATGACAAAGTCCCTCACAAGTTTTCGTGATGTCCAATGCTACAGTCCGGGCTTCACCGCTTTTATCTGGACTATGATAGACTCTTTCCGCAATTATTTACAGTACATCAGCAATGGGATATATTTCTTACGTATTCTCTATTCCAATGGAGACATATTTCCAGAAAACAGGAGCCAAGACCAAATAAATTAATGGCAATGTGGCATCTGCAATTGGCTTTCGTCAATCAACGTCTGCATCAGATAATAGCATTGATGAACATTTGGTCACTAGTCTTGTGTTGCAAATCTGGGTAGTAACGTAATTTCCCCAAATCAACTCATATATCATCGATGTTAATTAGAATGCGAGGATGCATGGTTGATTTCTTTCAAATTCCCGTTTGTTCCCTTAGAGATAAAGTTTTTTCCTAAATTAGATTTTCCTCCAATTTCAGCAAAATTCTGCCAAGTCAAATCTCCAACATGCGTGATCATTGAATCGGCTAGGACAAAATTTGAGGAAAGGAGACGTTTCAAAACGTACGATTTTATTCATCAGGACTATGGGTCACTCCTGGAACAAATTCTGTGTCGTATTAATGTTATGGTTTCGGAAGATTATTTAATTTGTCGTACTTCAGTTATTCCTCGAATAAAGTTGCTCCACGGCCGACTAATATATAAAACCCCACATGTAACATTTCAGGCTAATCTCTAATAGGCCTTTTTGGCTTAAAGTCAATTTATTTCATGTAAAACATTTTAAAACCGTCGAAAAATACAAAAACAATTTGTTTTTTTCTATTTTTAAACAGAAAAGTAATGCCAAAAGATTGTAAACAAACAAGAAGTTATTAAAAATTAAGCAATAATACAAAACATGCAAATAAAACAACTTACCAACAGTTTCTCTATAAATCAATTTTCTTTTGACCTTTGCCCTTTTTAAAAACATTCTCCAATAGTTTTTGAACTTCATCCGATGCAAGCATTCGTTTGTTGTTGCAAAATATATTTACAACAAATTTTACTGCAAAATGAATTCCTTTTTCAGTCTGTTTTTCATAAGTAAAAACATATTTCGGAAGGTAGTTTCCAAAATTATCTCAGTAGACTTTCTTGTAGTGATTCATTATGTCTTACGATAAATTTATCTGCAAAGTGAAGTAGAGCAAAACAAGCAAAAATGATCTCCTTCTCTCTTGCATCATCACTATCATTTAGTTATTATTTTTTTCTAACAAAGGAAAAGATGCTAATGGGAATTTCTCCAGAAGTAATTTGTCTGCTTATTGAGACATGTAGCGAAGTAGTAAGGCATAAGGTATTAGTTCTGGAGAAATTGAAGGGCGACCTCTTGGTTGGTAATATTGTCTTCTTTGCAATTCTTTTAGAATTGAGTATGTTTGTTCTTTCACCGCGTTTTTTATGCAGTTTGAAAATTGTTCTAACATGCTAAATCTTGTGAGTTTAGCATTCTGTCTATGTATACACCCCATTGTTAACGGTATAGGGATGCCATCGAACATTTCCCCTTCGGCCTTTTGCAACAGTTTTAATTTTATACAATAAATAATGACTCGGTCCCGATCTGTCTTGTCAGTTCACTTATCTGAACTTGCTCTTGTGTGTCAACCCCAATTACTAGTTTTTGAATTTTTTGCCATATTACTTTTGATTTGCCTTATTACTGTTAATTTGCCTTGCATATAATGTTTGATTGATTTATTTTGTGCCTTATTCTTTTCTTATTCTTGTTATTGTAAACTTTGTCAATTCTGTTTGTTGGGCAATTCTGTCATTTATTTACATTTAATTATGGCCACACACTCTACATGGCACTTGTAATAAGGAAAGTGTTTCTTTTTTAGGTAAAAGTATTCTTTCCATATAGAAGTGCATGTCCTCGCGGGGAATTATTGCTCGTCCGAGGCGTTAGTTAGTGTGAAATAACGCTCCATTTCCCTCTGACATTCTTCTGCTGAGGCTCTATATTTTAAAGAAAGCCATCAATTTTCAGTGATCTTGTGATTGAATCGACAGCATTGTTTATTCCCACCATTAAAATCTAAACGATTCGGTAAAAATATGTTACTGTATGAAAAGAATGTGAAAATGCAAAAACAAATAAAAGTCCATTTATCCAATCAAGCTGTCTTCAAGTTTTCCTTCACTCGTCGTTTTCAGCTTTTTTCTACACGCTGTTATCATGTTTTTTTTTCATCCAGGCTCCAAAAGTATCGATGGTGATGTAAGGATATGAAAGGCAATTATCTCCCTTTGGTCGCGATAGTCACGTTGGTCATGTGACAGACGTTTACTGACGTGATTTCATACGGTGACGAAAATAGTCTGTCAGTCATTAAGTTTATTGTTGTCAAGAGACGTGTGCTGTTTGTCCTGCTCTTTCCAGTTCGCTGAATATATCCTCGTTTGGGATATAGCACGTTTGAATCTGGTGTCCTAAACGTGGCTTCTCCAGAAACACAGAAGCATTATATGTAAGACCGTATCTTTTCGTTCTCTTTTTACTCTTCTGTGTAGATATATGATATATTATTCCTTTCGTGGGACACGTGTAAATAGGTAAATATAGTTTTGAAAAATGAAAACATATAAATATTTGCCTATCTGATCGTTTCTAAAGGCTTTTATTTTCGAAAGATTTAATAAGTGAAAATAAACTATCAGTCAGCTTGGATGTGCAGGTGGTGTAATGGATAATGGCTCGGAATTGTTAATCGGAGAGCCGAGTTCCAATTCCATTTGGTTTCGTTTATTCACTTATGCGCAAATAAACTTGGAAAATGTATGAATTCAATTATTCTCCCCAGCTATGAATTAATTAGTAAGACATGAATCAGTAAATCAGTAATATCCCATCAAGAAATTTTTAGAATGTAAAGATATTTGTTAGCTTTAAATCACCTGCAAAGGGTTGATAAGCCGTAAAAAACAAATCAATCAACAATTTTCTTATTTCTTATACATTACTACACAATAACCCTCTACGTCTACTATTAGCCTTATATTATTAAAACATTTGGGAATGGTATGAATTTATATCTCCCTCAGCTATGGGTTAATTAGTAAAACTTGTATCACTAAAACATTATGATCTCCTAAAGAAATTTTTACAATCTAAAAATATTTTCTGGCTTTAAATTACCTGCAAAGGGTTGATAAACCGTAAAATCTAATCAATCAATTAATCAATCAATCATAAGTCAGTTCAATAGGAACATTGGAGTTTGAGTAATCTGTTTAATTATTCAACTATTCGATTAATCACTAAAATAATTAATCAATCACGTTAATCAATCAATCAAATTAAATCATTCGATCAATTAAGCAAATTAATTCAAATGTTAACCACCTGTTGCTTATTCTGTGGGAAAATTTCTCTGACCAGGAAATTCTTTTTTACGGGTTCTTGATGGGTTTTTTTTTTATTAAAAAACAAAACCTATCCAAGGCAGTACTTTCGGACAATGAATCTATGAATATGATTCGAATTCTCACATCCACATAAAAATCAGCACAGAAACAAAATAAGATGTTTTTTATGTACATTTACTTTTGCTTTTAAATACTCGGAACATTTTGTTTTGTTATTTATTGAAAAATATTTGGGTGTGAAAAGAGTCGACATACCGAAAGGGTAATCTGATTTCGAATTTCTTGTAAAAATGAGCTTCTCAAGAAATCGAAAATGTCTATCTTACAACATAACCGCTTTTTGATAAGACCGATTCTTCAGAATAAACTGTTTTCTATTCCGGATTGCTGAAAAGGATTGAATCTCTGCATGAATTTTGGCGTATTTTTGAGTTATCATCGCTTCAGCCAAGGGGCAACAATTCATCAAATACATTCATTTTTTCTTTTAAACAAGTGGTACATTTTATTTGGGGATATATTCAAATATATTTGGCTGCGAAAAGAGACAGCATAGAGGTGAAAAGAGCTGACATACCAAAAGTGTAATCTGATTTCGAATTTCTTGTAAAAATGAGGTTCTCAAATAATCGAACATGTCGATCTACAGCATAGCCGCCTTTTGGCGGTACCGTTTCTTCGGAATAAACTGTTTAATATTTCGGGATGCTGAAAAGGATTCAGTTTCCGGGTGAATTTTTTTCCTGTTTTTTGAGTTATCATCGGTCAGTCAAGGGGCGACAACTCATGAATTTCTCTTCTTTTAGACGAATTCATGGCCGCAATTAACTTGCATTCAACAAGAGATTAAGAGACATAGATCGTTAGAAAGAAATTATTATAAGATTTTAAAAGGCATAAATGAATAATTTCGTGATCATTCTGAGCTTACACGCAGGGTCTATATATATATATATATATATATATATATATATATATATATATATATATATATATATATATATGTGTATATAAGGAAGAGGCGTTTCGCATGAGAAAGCGTATGCCCGCGTTGGCTTCTTAAGTTTGATTGTCAGTCTGATGTAGCCAGAAAGAGAATACAGATTCTCCGGAAAAACGCGTCTTTGATAAAAATGTACTACTATAGCTCATCAACTACACACGCACTCACGCACATACACAGACACGCATATACACACGCATATATATATATATATATATATATATATATATATATATATATATAACTTGTATTTGATAAAAATATTTAACTTTGCTCATCATCCCCAAAGACACACGCGCCTATACATAAATATATATATATATATGAAAAAAATTATAATATATATATATATATATATATATATATATATATATATATATATATAAATATTATAATTTTTTTCATATAGACAAAAAATTGAGCCTTCTTTTGAATTAATGCTATGAACGTTAGAATTTATATATATATATATATATATATATATATATATATATATATATATATATATATATATATTTGACTCACCTGAAGATACTTCCATAAAATTTTTACATCCTAATTTGTGCGAACAAAAAGATCTTTTCGCTTGTTCATTACAATTATTTGTAGGTTTGTAAGCTTTTTTTTAACTTCCTCACAAGTTGGACTTTTGAATTTTTTAAAGTTTTAATAGTCTAATTTTTACAATTAAAATATATTTATTCTGTTCGACCTATTTAATTTTTTAATTGTCCCTATTCACACTCCTTTATATTAAAATGAATATTCAAATGTGTCAAATAAAATTAAATAAATAAATAAGTAAAATAAAATAAAATAAATAAAATAAAATGAAGTAAATGAATAAAGTCAAATAAAATTAAATAAAAAAATAAATATGTCAAATAAAATCAAATAAATGAATAAGTCCAATAAAATTAAATAAGCAAATAAGTCAAATAAAATTAAATAAATGAAAACGTCAAATAAAATGAAATAAGCAATTAAGTCAAATAAAATGAAATAAATTAATATGTCAAATAAAATTAAATAAATAAGTCCAATAAAATTAAATAAATATGTCAAATAAAATAAAATCACGAAATAAGTTAAATAAAATTAAATAAATGAATAAGTCAAATAAAATTGAATAAATGAATAAGTCAAATAAAATTATATAATTACAATAATAAGGCAAATAAAATGAAATAAACAAGTTTGTCAAATAAAATTAAATAAGTAAATAAATTAGTCCAATAAAATTAAATAAATTAATATGTCAAATAAAATTAAATAAATAAACAAGTCAAATAAAATTAAATGCATAAGTGAAATAAATTAAATACATATATGTGTCAAATAAAATTAAATATATATAAGTCAAATAAAATTAAATGAATAAATATATCAAATAAACTTAAAGAATTAATAAATATGTCAAATAAAATTAAATAAAGGAATATGTCAAATAAAAATAATTAAATTAATTAATAAAACAAAATAAATTAAACAAAATAAATTTGTCAAAAAAATTAAATAAAAAAATAAATAAGACAAATAATATTTAAAAAATATATAAGACAAATAAAATTATATAAATAAATATGTCAAATAAAATTATATAAATAAATAAGTCAAATGAAATTAAGTAAATAAAAGATGTCAAATACAATTGAAAAATAAGTCAAATAAAATAAAATAAAAAAATAGACAAATAAAATTAAATAAATAAATACACCAAAGAAAATTAATTAAATAAATAAATAAGTGAAATAAAATTCAATAAATAAATAAATATGTTAGAAAAAATTAAATAACTAAATATCTCAAATAAAATTAAATAAATTAATTAGTCAAACAAGTTATGTAAATAAATATGTCAAATAAAATAAATAATTACATAAATGATTCAATTGAAATTAAATAAATAAATGAGTCATATAACATTATATAATTAAATACTTGAATTAAAAGTAAATAAATAATTAAGTCAAATAAAATTCATTTTTTATTTAAATAAATAAATATGTCCAATAAAATTAAATAGCTAAATAAAAGAAATGAAATTAAATAGATAAGTGAAATAACATTAAATAAATAAATAAATAAAATAAAATAAATAAATAAATACATGGATCGGCCAAATAAATATAAATAAATAAATAAGGGAAATAAACTAACTAAATAAATAAATATGTCAAATAAAAAAATAAATAAACAAGTCACATAAAATTAAATGAATAAATAAATAAGTAAATAAAAATAAATAAATATGTCAAATAAAATTAAATAAGTAAATAATTCAAATAAAATTAATTAAATAAATAAATAATTCAAATAAAATTTTTAAAATCTGTCAAATAATATTAAATAAATATGTCAAAATATAAATAAATTAATAAATCAAACAAGATTATATAAAATAAATATGACAAATAAAATTAAATAAATAAATAAAACAAATGAAATTAAATAAATAGTTCAAATAGAATTAAAAAATAAATAAATATGTCAAATAAACTTAAATAAATAATTCAAATAAATTTAAACAAATAAATAAATAGATAAGTTTAAATAAATAAATAAGTCGAATAAAATTAATTAAATAAATAAGTCAAATAAAATTAAATAAATATGCGAAATAAAATTAAATAAATAAATGAATAGATATGTCAAATAAAACTGAATAAAATAAATAAGTGAAATAAAATTAAATAAATAAAAAGTCAAAAAATTATATAAATAAATAGGTCAAATAAATTTAAATGAATAAGTAAAATTAAATAAAAAAATAAGTGAAATAAAATAAATACATAAAGGGGTCAAATAAAATTAAATAAAAGAATTAATATGTCAAAAATAATTAAATAAATATATCCATAAAATAAAATTAAATAAATAAAAAATTAAGTCAAATAAAATAAAATAAATAAATAAATATGTCAAATGATATTAAATAAATCAATGTCAAATAAAATTAAATAAATTAATAATTCCCATATATTAAAAATAAATAAATAAAAATAAATAAGTTAAATAAAATTAAATAAATAGGTCCAATAATATTAAATAAATAAATATGTCAAATGAAATTAAATAAATAAATATGTCAAATAATATTAAATAAATAAGTAATAAATTTAAATAATTAAATAAATAAATTTGTCAATTAAAATTAAATAAATATATCAAATAATATTAAACAAATAATTAAGTCAAATAATATTAAAGAAATATGTCAAATAAATTTAAATAAATAAGTCAAATAAACTTAAATAAATAAATAAGTCAAATAAAAATAAATTAATTAATTAATATATCAAATAAAATTAAATAAATAAATAAGTCACACAAATTAATTAAATGAAGAAGAGTCAAATAAATTAAATATATAAATGTGTCAAAAAAAATTAAGTAAAGAAATATGTCATATAAAATTAAATAAATAAATAAAATTACATAAATAAATACGTCAAACAAAATTAAATAAAAAATACTTCAATAAAATTAAATAAATAAGTCAAATAAATTTAAATAAATAAATTTGTCAAATAAAATTAAATAAATATGTCAAATAAATTTAAACAAATAAATAAGTCAAATTAAATAAAGAAATATGTCAAGTTTCTACTAGTTTCTTTCACACTCAATGTATGTCCTGTTTAATACGAATGTATGGCGCAGACATAACGTGAATGTCGTATCAATTACATCCTTGTCCTTTTATCTGCGGAGTAAAGTATTAAAAATCTAAGAAAATATGCTTACATAGAAGGAAAAGAGTGACAAACAACAGTGTAAAACCTAAGACAACAGTAAATCGAATATCCGACTATTTCCGGATATACTTGATGAACTACGAATGTAGTTCAGAAATTTTAAAGAAAAAATAACAACAAAAACCTTTTATCTTTGCAATCAGAAATAAACAGAAATGGCATCGAAAATTAATATCCCTTGAAAATGAAATAATATAAAACATAGAGTTATCTGTCATCAGGAATGGGTAAACTAATTATGGAGTCGACAAGCGATTCAAATTATAATTTCATAAACTATTTTAATAATAAAATCCTCAGTCATAATATTGACAATAACGCTATTAGTGTATATTACCAAAATCAAATGCATCACAATTACAAAAAAAGAGCAAATACCAATAAAAACATCACACACGCACGCACGCACAAACACACACACACACACACACATATATATATATATATATATATATATATATATATATATATATATATATATATATACTCAGGTCAGTTGAATCCGTTAACGTGGTTTCAACCTTACAGTTTCCTCAGGCGATTTTTATCGAATGACCTCTTAAGGCGTTATTAAAAAAAAAAACAACCAAAAAATAATGAACGCTATTTTTATTAGAAGAAGAAGAAGAAGAAGAGGGGGAGGAGGAGGAGGAGGAGGAGGAGGAGGAGAAGAAGAAGAAGAAGAAGAAGAAGAAGAAGAAGAAGAAGAAGAAGAAGAAGAAGAAGAAGAAGAAGAAGAAGAAGAAGACAGCAAGGGTATTATAAATGTATGGTGGGGGATTAATTGAAATGTGTATTATTTGTACTTAAGAGGAATTTCCTAATATGTAAGCAAGGATTCAGGACTTCAGTTTTCTAATTCAAAAGGTTCTTTGGATCCGGAAATGTCATATTTGATAATTTTCCCTGTTGACAGAGTTTGCAAATATTGTTGTGGTTGTTATAAGGATTGGCCTTTTTAACGATTTTCCAGCTTACAATCGAACCCATGTTGTTTTTTTTTAATTCCACACATACTCAGCTAGTTTAGTAGAGTACCTAAGATTTACTTGTTTGAATGACGACCTGTGATTGTACCATCTTTGTTTGAAAGTGCCTTCAGTAGAACCTATGTACGTTTTATTTTGGCCATTAATATCTATTACTTCTGCTTTATAGTTAATTGCTTCTGTCTACAAGCTACATCTAATGGGCATCTATTGTTATTTTTACAATTGCATAAATTACTAGTGTCAACTATATTTTGCTGCGCGTTAGTTTTGACATTTTTGGTGTTTTGTCTGTTTTTTATTGTTTCTAAATTACTACTGAAGTTGTAGCTCAATTTAACTGTGTTTTTATTGAATATCTTACGTGATTCTGAATTTTTGGGTAAGTGTTTAGTAAGTAACTTGAAAAATAATTTCCCTATATAATATTTTACCTCTAAGTTAAAAGGGAGGTTAAACGAAATTATATTTTTTTCCTTTCCTCGAATTCTTCTTCATATGTTGTTTAATTTGAGGTTTATTTGTAATTTGGTTTTGTGACACTTATTTTTAAGGTCTTCCCATATTCTTTCTTTTTATCCTCAAAAAATATTTTACTAGAAGATTTTCTGGATAACCTAGACTATATTCCTTTAGGGATGTGCTTTATTATGTTCGTAGGGTGGTTAGATCTGATATTCACGTATTTTAATTTTGCGTTCGGTTTCATGTATGGGGAGACACTGCCAGTTTGTAGATTTAATTCTACGTCCGCGTAGTTGACAACATCCTTTTTTATTCATTTCGACTTCTATTTCAAAGCCGAGGGTTTTTGAAGAGTTTGAAAAGAGTTTTTTATATATATAAATTCCACGACACGCGTAAGAGGGACATCGTTTTGTTTCAAGTGCACTGTTTTCAACCACCTGGCCAGGGACTGTATGCAAGTGGCACTCACAAAACATCGAAAAGCCAGTCACAAACAGATCCCGCATACGGTGCTTTCTGTGCAACAAGGTCGTTCACATCTCACTAGAGTGCCAGGCAAAACAACCATCAGTGCCAGTTTTATCAACAAGCAAATGAAGGACAGAGCGCTATCCGCTATAGAAGCGTTCATGTATGTACACAACTGGGTATACATGGTGGACTCTAAATACTCATAGACACTAGTGAGAAAATAGCTATGTCGCCTTAGGAGACGGGGGAAGTTTCGGACGGCCGATGGACAGACCCTGAATTGCCACGAGTAGGACAGAATCAATCTGGACATCGTTAACGCTCAACCTATAAGTATTGCGGCCCTGTTTGTGGATTAATTCAACCTAAAATCTAAGGGTGATTACGAAGGTATGGCATCATGGAAAACTCACTCTGATACGAAAAGAACTTCCGAATTTGTTGGTGAGGGCCCCAGAATCAACACGGAGGCCTACATCAAGTCACTTGAAGAGGTAGTGTTGCCCTTGGTCAAGAGAGTGACTGCTGGAAGAAGCTATATCTGGCAACAGGATTCTAAACCATGCCACACAAGTTGGGGAAACCAGTCATGGCTGTCAGATAATTTCTGTGACCACCTCACCCCTGATATCTGCCCACCTAACTCCCCAGACAGCAACACCTTTTATCATTATGTGTCGAGTGCAGTTGAGAAAGAGACCAACAAAACTCCTTGTAGCACCAAAGATGAAGTGAAAGCAAGGATTATGGCAGCATTCACTAACATCAACGAGGAGACGGGGGAAGTTTCGGACGGCCGATGGAAAGACTTTCCACTGAATTGCCACGAGTAGGACAGAATCAATCTGGACATCAACCTATAAGTATTGCGGCCCTGTTTGTGGATGGACGATTGTTGGGATTTTATTATCTTGGGACCTTTTGAGCTTGAAGGGGTGAACATCACTAATCCGCGTAAAGTGTACCTTTCCAAGAGAGACATGGTCCGATTGCGCCACCATCTCTACCAATGGGTCAAGGCAGTACAGATTGACGGACTTCTCCCTTCTGGGGGGTCGTGCCCCTCAGGTGAATATGAGTGTGAATCGGCAGAAAGTGAACGGTTAATTGCGCCATCATCTCTACCAATGGGCCAATTTCAGTTTGTAAATGCGCACAAAGGAGCAGAATCTGTATATCTGGGCTGTGCTTCGATGAGGAGAGTGTTGAACAAGAGTCAAGTGGCTAAAATCCACCAAAAGTGTGGGTATCCAGGTGTGACGTCGGCCCTTCAGTATTAACAAATTTCGAAAGGTCGTCAAAGATTGTGAACCTTGCCAATCCATTGAGCAGGAACCAATACAAAAGAAAAGTTTGGAGTGAGAAATAACCGGAAAAATAGATGTTGACACTAAGTTAGAGCAAAAATGCAGGAATCTGTGGAGAGACATGTTTGACTGAGTTGCGATTGGGCGGCAGTGAGGATTAAACTCACTACTCATAAGGAATGGTCAACTCAATTATTTTGGAAACCATTCCCAACCACGTAACCGCTTCAATGAATTCCATTGTAGAAATCTTTGGTCCCCATAATCGTAACAGTTTCTATATCCTCTTTGATATCTACTGCTTTCTTCGGCGTTTTTATATCGAAGTATTGGTTGGATATCAGTCTTTGAAAAAAAAGAAAAGCAATGCTATCCGTGACATTTTGTAGAAATCTTTGGTCCCCATAATCGTAACAGTTTCTATATCCTCTTTGATATCTACTGCTTTCTTCGGCGTTTTTATATCAAAGTATTGGTTGGATATCAGTCTTTGAAAAAAAAGAAAAGCAATGCTATCCGTGACATTTTGTAGAAATCTTTGGTCCCCATAATCGTAACAGTTTCTATATCCTCTTTGATATCTACTGCTTTCTTCGGCGTTTTTATATCAAAGTATTGGTTGGATATCAGTCTTTGAAAAAAAAGAAAAGCAATGCTATCCGTGACATTTTGTAGAAATCTTTGGTCCCCATAATCGTAACAGTTTCTATATCCTCTTTGATATCTACTGCTTTCTTCGGCGTTTTTATATCAAAGTATTGGTTGGATATCAGTCTTTGAAGAAAAAGAAAAGCAATGCTATCCGTGACATTTTGTAGAAATCTTTGGTCCCCATAATCGTAACAGTTTCTATATCCTCTTTGATATCTACTGCTTTCTTCGGCGTTTTTATATCAAAGTATTGGTTGGATATCAGTCTTTGAAAAAACAGAAAAGCAATGCTATCTGTGACATTTTGTAGAAATCTTTGGTCCCCATAATCGTAACAGTTTCTATATCCTCTTTGATATCTACTGCTTTCTTCGGCGTTTTTATATCAAAGTATTGGTTGGATATCAGTCTTTGAAAAAAAAGAAAAGCAATACTATCCGTGACATTTTGTAGAAATCTTTGGTCCCCATAATCGTAACAGTTTCTATATCCTCTTTGATATCTACTGCTTTCTTCGGCGTTTTTATATCAAAGTATTGGTTGGATATCAGTCTTTGAAAAAAAAGAAAAGCAATGCTATCCGTGACATTTTGTAGAAATCTTTGGTCCCCATAATCGTAACAGTTTCTATATCCTCTTTGATATCTACTGCTTTCTTCGGCGTTTTTATATCAAAGTATTGGTTGGATATCAGTCTTTGAAAAAAAAGAAAAGCAATACTATCCGTGACATTTTGTAGAAATCTTTGGTCCCCATAATCGTAACAGTTTCTATATCCTCTTTTATATCTACTGCTTTCTTCGGCGTTTTTATATCAAAGTATTGGTTGGATATCAGTCTTTGAAGAAAAAGAAAAGCAATGCTATCCGTGACATTTTGTAGAAATCTTTGGTCCCCATAATCGTAACAGTTTCTATATCCTCTTTGATATCTACTGCTTTCTTCGGCGTTTTTATATCAAAGTATTGGTTGGATATCAGTCTTTGAAAAAAAAGAAAAGCAATACTATCCGTGACATTTTGTAGAAATCTTTGGTCCCCATAATCGTAACAGTTTCTATATCCTCTTTGATATCTACTGCTTTCTTCGGCGTTTTTATATCAAAGTATTGGTTGGATATCAGTCTTTGAAAAAAAAAAGAATAGCAATGCTATCCGTGACATTTTGTAGAAATCTTTGGTCCCCATAATCGTAACAGTTTCTATATCCTCTTTGATATCTACTGCTTTCTTCGGCGTTTTTATATCAAAGTATTGGTTGGATATCAGTCTTTGAAAAAAAAGAAAAGCAATGCTATCCGTGACATTTTGTAGAAATCTTTGGTCCCCATAATCGTAACAGTTTCTATATCCTCTTTGATATCTACTGCTTTCTTCGGCGTTTTTATATCAAAGTATTGGTTGGATATCAGTCTTTGAAAAAAAAGAAAAGCAATGCTATCCGTGACATTTTGTAGAAATCTTTTGTCCCCATAATCGTAACAGTTTCTATATCCTCTTTGATATCTACTGCTTTCTTCGGCGTTTTTATATCAAAGTATTGGTTGGATATCAGTCTTTGAAAAAAAAGAAAAGCAATGCTATCCGTGACATTTTGTAGAAATCTTTGGTCCCCATAATCGTAACAGTTTCTATATCCTCTTTGATATCTACTGCTTTCTTCGGCGTTTTTATATCAAAGTATTGGTTGGATATCAGTCTTTGAAAAAAAAGAAAAGCAATGCTATCCGTGACATTTTGTAGAAATCTTTGGTCCCCATAATCGTAACAGTTTCTATATCCTCTTTGATATCTACTGCTTTCTTCGGCGTTTTTATATCGAAGTATTGGTTGGATATCAGTCTTTGAAGAAAAAGAAAAGCAATGCTATCCGTGACATTTTGTAGAAATCTTTGGTCCCCATAATCGTAACAGTTTCTATATCCTCTTTGATATCTACTGCTTTCTTCGGCGCTTTTATATCGAAGTATTGGTTGGATATCAGTCTTTGAAGAAAAAGAAAAGCAATGCTATCCGTGACATTTTGTAGAAATCTTTGGTCCCCATAATCGTAACAGTTTCTATATCCTCTTTGATATCTACTGCTTTCTTCGGCGTTTTTATATCAAAGTATTGGTTGGATATCAGTCTTTGAAGAAAAAGAAAAGCAATGCTATCCGTGACATTTTGTAGAAATCTTTGGTCCCCATAATCGTAACAGTTTCTATATCCTCTTTGATATCTACTGCTTTCTTCGGCGTTTTTATATCAAAGTATTGGTTGGATATCAGTCTTTGAAAAAAAAGAAAAGCAATGCTATCCGTGACATTTTGTAGAAATCTTTGGTCCCCATAATCGTAACAGTTTCTATATCCTCTTTGATATCTACTGCTTTCTTCGGCGTTTTTATATCAAAGTATTGGTTGGATATCAGTCTTTGAAAAAAAAGAAAAGCAATGCTATCCGTGACATTTTGTAGAAATCTTTTGTCCCCATAATCGTAACAGTTTCTATATCCTCTTTGATATCTACTGCTTTCTTCGGCGTTTTTATATCAAAGTATTGGTTGGATATCAGTCTTTGAAAAAAAAGAAAAGCAATGCTATCCGTGACATTTTGTAGAAATCTTTGGTCCCCATAATCGTAACAGTTTCTATATCCTCTTTGATATCTACTGCTTTCTTCGGCGTTTTTATATCAAAGTATTGGTTGGATATCAGTCTTTGAAAAAAAAGAAAAGCAATGCTATCCGTGACATTTTGTAGAAATCTTTGGTCCCCATAATCGTAACAGTTTCTATATCCTCTTTGATATCTACTGCTTTCTTCGGCGTTTTTATATCGAAGTATTGGTTGGATATCAGTCTTTGAAGAAAAAGAAAAGCAATGCTATCCGTGACATTTTGTAGAAATCTTTGGTCCCCATAATCGTAACAGTTTCTATATCCTCTTTGATATCTACTGCTTTCTTCGGCGTTTTTATATCAAAGTATTGATTGGATATCAGTCTTTGAAGAAAAAGAAAAGCAATGCTATCCGTGACATTTTGTAGAAATCTTTGGTCCCCATAATCGTAACAGTTTCTATATCCTCTTTGATATCTACTGCTTTCTTCGGCGCTTTTATATCGAAGTATTGGTTGGATATCAGTCTTTGAAGAAAAAGAAAAGCAATGCTATCCGTGACATTTTGTAGAAATCTTTGGTCCCCATAATCGTAACAGTTTCTATATCCTCTTTGATATCTACTGCTTTCTTCGGCGATTTTATATCAAAGTATTGGTTGGATATCAGTCTTTGAAAAAAAAGAAAAGCAATGCTATCCGTGACATTTTGTAGAAATCTTTGGTCCCCATAATCGTAACAGTTTCTATATCCTCTTTGATATCTACTGCTTTCTTCGGCGTTTTTATATCAAAGTATTGATTGGATATCAGTCTTTGAAGAAAAAGAAAAGCAATGCTATCCGTGACATTTTGTAGAAATCTTTGGTCCCCATAATCGTAACAGTTTCTATATCCTCTTTGATATCTACTGCTTTCTTCGGCGCTTTTATATCGAAGTATTGGTTGGATATCAGTCTTTGAAGAAAAAGAAAAGCAATGCTATCCGTGACATTTTGTAGAAATCTTTGGTCCCCATAATCGTAACAGTTTCTATATCCTCTTTGATATCTACTGCTTTCTTCGGCGTTTTTATATCAAAGTATTGGTTGGATATCAGTCTTTGAAAAAAAAGAAAAGCAATGCTATCCGTGACATTTTGTAGAAATCTTTGGTCCCCATAATCGTAACAGTTTCTATATCCTCTTTGATATCTACTGCTTTCTTCGGCGTTTTTATATCAAAGTATTGGTTGGATATCAGTCTTTGAAAAAAAAGAAAAGCAATGCTATCCGTGACATTTTGTAGAAATCTTTGGTCCCCATAATCGTAACAGTTTCTATATCCTCTTTGATATCTACTGCTTTCTTCGGCGTTTTTAAATCAAAGTATTGGTTGGATATCAGTCTTTGAAAAAAGAGAAAAGCAATGCTATCCGTGACATTTTGTAGAAATCTTTGGTCCCCATAATCGTAACAATTTCTATATCCTCTTTGATATCTACTGCTTTCTTCGGCGCTTTTATATCGAAGTATTGGTTGGATATCAGTCTTTGAAGAAAAAGAAAAGCAATGCTATCCGTGACATTTTGTAGAAATCTTTGGTCCCCATAATCGTAACAGTTTCTATATCCTCTTTGATATCTACTGCTTTCTTCGGCGTTTTTATATCAAAGTATTGGTTGGATATCAGTCTTTGAAAAAAAAGAAAAGCAATGCTATCCGTGACATTTTGTAGAAATCTTTGGTCCCCATAATCGTAACAGTTTCTATATCCTCTTTGATATCTACTGCTTTCTTCGGCGTTTTTATATCAAAGTATTGGTTGGATATCAGTCTTTGAAAAAAAAGAAAAGCAATGCTATCCGTGACATTTTGTAGAAATCTTTGGTCCCCATAATCGTAACTGTTTCTATATCCTCTTTGATATCTACTGCTTTCTTCGGCGTTTTTATATCAAAGTATTGGTTGGATATCAGTCTTTGAAAAAAAAAAGAAAAGCAATGCTCTCCGTGACATTTTGTAGAAATCTTTGGTCCCCATAATCGTAACAGTTTCTATATCCTCTTTGATATCTACTGCTTTCTTCGGCGTTTTTATATCAAAGTATTGGTCGGATATCAGTCTTTGAAGAAAAAGAAAAGCAATGCTATCCGTGACATTTTGTAGAAATCTTTGGTCCCCATAATCGTAACAGTTTCTATATCCTCTTTGATATCTACTGCTTTCTTCAGCGTTTTTATATGAAAGTATTGGTTGGATATCAGTCTTTGAAAAAAAAGAAAAGCAATGCTATCCGTGACATTTTGTAGAAATCTTTGGTCCCCATAATCGTAACTGTTTCTATATCCTCTTTGATATCTACTGCTTTCTTCGGCGTTTTTATATCAAAGTATTGATTGGATATCAGTCTTTGAAAAAAAAAGAAAAACAATGCTATCCGTGACATTTTGTAGAAATCTTTGGTCCCCATAATCGTAACAGTTTCTATATCCTCTTTGATATCTACTGCTTTCTTCGGCGTTTTTATATCAAAGTATTGATCGGATATCAGTCTTTGAAAAAAAAAAGCAAAACAATGCTATCCGTGACATTTTGTAGAAAACTTTGGTCCCCATAATCGTAACAGTTTCTATATCCTCTTTGATATCTACTGCTTTCCTCAAAGTTTCTATAATTAAAATCGCGATTTAATTCCATCCTGTCTAATAAAAAAATGAAATAAAAAAAAAACGAGAAAAATTTAGCCAACTAAATAAATGCAGTTGATCATGGAATTCGTGGCTATGTTTTTGGATCTCATCTAGCTAAGAAAATACAGGAAATTATGCCTATAATATTGGATCCTTTCCAACTAAGAAAATAAAGTAAGTCATGTAACAGGTGACTGACGCGTTGGATCATATACAGCTAAGTAAATCCAGGAAATCATTGGATAGATGTCTAGTAATCTATTCGATCTCTTCCCATTAAAAGAATTCAGTTATATAAGTTTCCAATATTGCCATGTATCCAATCCAGATACGAAAATGCATCTAGTATCCTGCTGTATCCATTCCTGCTATTAAATTTGACAGTTAATGGTATGTGTGTCTAGTGTTTTGGAGTGTTAAGTAAATTTAGCAAGATATGTGATATGTTTCGATTCACCTGATCCATCATTTCAATATAAGACAATGCATTAAGACGTGTAATATGTGTCGAGTAGGTTGTGGGATCCTCAGTCAAGATGAAGCAACACACTGTCGACCATGTTCGCCATAGTCTATGAATATAGAATCCAGCGCAGTACGTAATCTGTTCAATGAAACAACGCCAATACCACTAGCAGCAGCTGTTCAGTAATTCTTCAGTCTTCGATATCAGAGGTTGGCAGTGAATATTCAGAGAGAGAAAAACATGGCCGCCTTTATACACGTCGATTTGAATATTTTGAGCTTTCTGATTGCTTAACACTTCTATTGGTGAACTATAAAATGAGTCAGCTCATTTTGGTTGTCTCACTAGTATCAAAAGTACCCAAAAACTGTAACACACACCTTCACGTATCTTGTTTTATCCTTTTAAGTTAAGAATAATAAAGCGATACATGTAAACGGCCATAGTATTGTATGTTCTCGAGTTGGGTAAATGCCCCAAGTCATGTGATATATATCTAGTCTCGGTTTGAATCCTCTGAGCTATGTCAGGTTGAGATATCGGTTGAACCCAATTCGGACACGACTGGCGCCATCGACAAGGTCATTAGTAAGGGGTTGGATCCTCACCACCTACGTAAATTCAGAGAGTCATGGGACTAGTATCGTGGCGGGATCGTCTCCAGTTAAGAACATGTCACCAGATATCCGATAGGTTCTAGTATCGTGTTGGATCCTCTCCAGCTGAGATAACACTGCAAATTGTGCAATAGGTGACGAGTATCGTGTTGGATGCTCACCAGCTGAGATAACCCTGCAAATTATGCAATATGTGTCTAGTATCGTGTTGGAACCTCTACAGCTGAGATAACCCTGAAAATTATGCAATAGGTGTGTGGAATTGTGTTGGACACTCTCCAGCTGAGATAACCCTGAAAATTATGCAATAGGTGTCTGGTATTATGTTGGATCCTCTCCAGCTGAGATAACACTGCAAATTATGCAATAGGTGTCTAGTATCGTGTTGGACACTCTCCAGCTGAGATAACCCTGCAAATTCTGAATGGTAGAATAAACGTCCGATTGAAATTCCACCCTGTATATTGTGTACCTGAGTACTTAAAAATATCTCACTAGCAACACATGTAGTGCAAATCTGAGAAATGAAATTCTGAATGGTAGAATGAAGGGCTGATTGAAATGCATCCTTTATATCCCCAGGGTAACTATAAATATATCAGGATTAAATAATCTTGGGTGAATCTTAGAAAAGAAATGCTGAATTGTAGACTAAACACCCGATTGAAATTAATACCCATACATCGACTATATGCGAACCTATGAATATATAACGAGTAAATAATTAAGGGGGAATCTTAGAAAAGAAATTCACAATGATAGAATAAACGCTCGATTGAAATTAATCCCCGTACAATGTCTCACTGGATACCTATTAATATATCACGAGCAACGCATTTAGGGCGACTCTCGGTAAAGAAATTCTGAATGGTAGAATAAACGACCGACTGAAATTCATCACTGTATATTGTATATCTGCGTACCTATTAATATATCACGAGCCACTCATTTAGGGCGTATCTTAGAAAAGAAATTCTGAATGGTAGAATAAACAACCGATTGAAATTAATCCCTGTATATTAACCATCTGTGTATCGGAAAATGTACTAAGTTTAAGACTTCGATGATTATTCTTTTGAAATATGGAAGGTCATTTTAATAAAATTGGTCACAATTACTCACTTGTCTCGATTGCATTTTATGGGATTAATTTATAGTATCCTTTTGAATCATTTGCAGAAAATAACTGCTGCAATGTATTTGAGGTATATCTATCATATTGTTTTATCCTCTTTATCTGCCAAAGTCCCGCGACTCACGCGACAGGTTGCTAGTATCATGTTGGATAATCCATTAAAGAATATGAGTAGGTGATTGTATAGGTTGCTATCGTCTTGGATCTATGGTGTCCAACTAATAATTGTAGCGAAGCATTGAATAGTACTGTGTTGTATCCTTCCCAGCAATACAAATAAACTAAGTCATGTAACAGTCATCTATCGATTTGGTAATCTTTAATTAAGAAGATTTAGCTAATCGTCGAATAGGTGTCAAGTATTTGGTGGATCCTCTACAGGTGAGAAAATGCAGTAAGTTTTTTTTTTATTTTTTGTAAGCTTATCACCCCAAGCAAGGCTGGAAGCCACTAGCACGCAAGGGGTTACAGAAGGTTTGGAGGAAGAGCAGATAGGAGTGGTAAAGTAGAGGATGTGAAGAAAGATAGTGGATCGATCAAGGCAAGGGGGTTACAGAAGATTTGGTGAGAGAGCAGATAGGAATGAAAGGTTAAAGGATGTGGAGAAGGGAAGTGGATAGATCAAGGCAACTGGAGATGTCGATTGACGTTACACTTAAATAGTTGGAGATTGTATTTGTCAGTGAAACAGGAATAAGGAAGGGAGTTCCACAGACGAGAGGTGCGAGACATGAAGCTATTGGAGTAGAAGAGACGTCTACATCTAACAGTTTCAACGGTGAAGGGGTGGGAACGGGATGCCAGCCTCGTAGGACGTTTAAATTCATGAGGCCTAGGAACCAGCGAAAGCAGCTCATCGGAGCAATTACCGTGAAAGTATTTGTAAAAGAGACAGAGCGAGGCAACGTCGCGTCTGTGAGAGAGCGACTGCAGACGAGATGACAGATCAGGTCCAATTACATTGCATGTCCGTCTCTGGATCTTATCAAGAACCCTGAAGCAAACAGAAGGGGTATGGCAGCAATACTCCATGCAAGGGCGAATGGTCGATTTATAGATTTGGAGGATCGATTCCGGGGAGAAAAATTTCCTGGCTCGGCACAGGGAGCCAACTTTCCTTGTGGTGGATGATGTATTTGTTCCATCTCAGATCAGCGGACATCGTGAGACCGAGCAGCCTCAGAGAGGAGCTCTCGAGAAGTTGGTCTTCAGACATTCTAATGGGATGCAGGGATGGATCCCTGTGGTGGTTAATAGAGAGCAGTTTTGTTTTAGAAGCGTTAAAGTTAACCATCCATTTCTTGCCCCAGTTCACAATCGATTGGAGGTCCTTTTCTAATCGAAATCTGTGTAGTTTGTTAACAGATAACGGAATATGCGACTTAGTAATCTTTAGGCTCAGTGAAAGATTTGATTCCAATAATTAATGAGAATATCTTGATCTCGCAATCACTCGTTAGGAAAACAAGAAAATTGATGAATTGCTATTTTATATTCGATCTTTTATCTGGTAGTAGTAATTGTCCGGGAATCACTTCACACATGAGGAATTGAATTGAAGCAAGCGGCAATGTATTTCTCTGACCAATAGTAAATAATGAACTATGAGGAAACATATTTACATATGGAAGTAGATGGCATTTCTAGGATAAATAATGAGGTAATTACTTCACGCCTATCAGACCAATTAGATTCCAATTTAATACAAATAGTCGAGTCTCCCATTAAGCAAATACTAAAATGTACCCAGTTAACAAATCATTGGCACGTTGAACCACATCCTTTGTTTATACACAAATGTTTGCATATATTTATCTGTATACACACACACGCACACACACACGCACAGAGATATATATATATGTGTGTGTGTATCTGTATATATATGTATCCGTATATATATGTGTGTGTGTGTGTGTATGTATGTGTGTGTATTTTTCCATATATGTATATATATATATATGCGTGTATGTGCGTGGGTCAGTGTGTGTAAACATGGGACAGTTATTTTATGTGTTTTTTACCAGACAAAGGAGTTAGTGGGAAAATCCAAAATTTGTGCTATATATATATATATATATATATATATATATATATATATATATATATATATATATATATATAACAAATATTTTTCTAAAGTCGATCACTTTGCATTTTAAGCCCTGACTGATTCGGACGAACATTTGGTTCTCTCTCGACTGAAAGATAACATTTCTTGCTATTTCAAACGTCTGACACGAGACAACGATCGGGATTCTTCTGGGAGATAAAAACTTTAAATTCACTTGACTTACCGCATCAACGTAAGTAACTGATTCTCTTTACATATTGGGAAAGATAAATGTTTGCTGGGGTCAAACATGATTATTTATCTAATAGACAAGATGTCCACGAAACTAAAATCAAGAATTTTACACACAGAGCATTCGGAGTGAAGATATTAGACGACAAAATTTTATATCGTAAAATACATCCACACTTTATAATCGCAGCATTAAAACTTGTTCAATTAAGAAATAAATCATAGAAAATATTAATTTTAAAAGAAACTTCAATTAATGTATATTTCAAGAAAAACTGACAGAAAATTTCTATTCGAAAAAAATAACGCGCAAAATTGTAGCGATATTTGATCAGCTAAAACGTTTCATCGCTTAAAATAAAAAAACTTCAAACACCAAAAGTGTTATAAAAATCCGATGAAATCAAACGGTAAAATTTTAGAAAGAATTATAAGAAAATAGTTAAATTCAAATTCTTTTTTATTTAAAGTATATATATATATACATAACTGAATTTCTCAGAATATACAATGTAAATAATAAATACATTACAAAGATTTCAACAATAACAACATTTATTCACTTTAATTTATTAGACATTAAATTACATCACTTCGCATTTTCCATACCTTAACCTGAAATATATTTATAAACGTTCTTAATTTAAAAATTTCTAAAAATATAACGATATTTTTAATTGTTGAATAACAATATCCATTTACTTTGAAAAGTTCAGAAGACTGAACTCATTAGCTAAGATCAGTTTTGCTTTTGTCTTTATTCATAAGTGTATACGCGTGATTCATATGATTAAGTGTATACGCGAGATTCATACGAATAAGTGTATACGCGAGATTCATATGAATAAATGTATACGCCAGATTAATATGAATAAGCGTATACGCCAGATTCATATGAATAAGTGTATACGCGTGATTGATATGAATAAGTGTATACGCGAGATTCATATGAATAACTGTATACGCGAGATTCATAATGAATAAGTGTATACGCCAGATTCATATGAATAAGTGTATACGCCATATTCATATGAATAAGTGTATACGCCATATTCATATGAATAAGTGTATACGCCAGATTCATACGAATAAGTGTATACGCCAGATTCATCTGAATAAGTGTATACACGAGATTCATATGAATAAGTGTATACACCAGAATGTTATGAATAAGTGTATACGCCAGATTCATATGAATAAGTGTATACGCCACATTCATATGAATAAGTGTATACACCAGATTCATATGAATAAGTGTATACGCGAGATTCATATGAATAAGTGTATACGCCAGATTTATATGAATAAGTGTATACGCCAGATTCATATGAAAAAGTGTATACGCCAGATTCATATGAATAAGTGTGTACGCGTGATTCATATGAATAAGTTAATACGCGAGATTTATATCAATAAGTGTATACGCGAGATTCATCTGAATAAGTGTATACGCGAGATTCATAATGAATAAGTGTATACGCCAGATTCATATGAATAAGTGTATACACGAGATTCATATGAATAAGTGTATACGCCAGATTCATAATGAATAAGTCTATACGCCACATTCATATGAATAAGTGTATACGCGAGATTCGTATGAATAAGTGTATACGCCAGATTCATAATGAATAAGTCTATACACGAGATTCATATGAAGAAGTGTATACGCGAGATTCGTATGAATAAGTGTATACGCCAGATTCATAATGAATAAGTGTATACGCCAGATTCATATGAATAAGTGTATACGCGAGATTCATATGAATAAGTGTATACGCGAGATTCATAATGAATAAGTGTATACGCCAGATTCATATGAATAAGTGTATACGCGAGATTCATATGAATAAGTGTATACGCCAGATTCATATGAATAAGTGTATACGCTAGATTCATATGAATAAGTGTATACGCCAGATTCATATGAATAAGTGTATACGCCAGATTCACATGAATAAGTGTATACGCCAGATTCATATGAATAAGTGTATACGCCAGATTCATAATGAATAAGTGTATACGCCAGATTCATATGAATAAGTCTATACACGAGATTCATATGAATAAGTGTATACGCCAGATTCATTTAAAATATGAATTTAAAATAGACGGGATCTTTATTTTGTATTTAAAATAAACAGGGATTAATGGTAATTATTGAAAAAAAAATTATATTAAAATAAACAAAGTTAAAAATATATGAAAAAAATTAAGTAATGCTGCTGCAGTCCATATATTATACGGGGATTACGGTTTTTATTTTTAAAATATATATTGCATTTAAAATAGACGGGATCCTTTTCTATGCTTAAAATATTTTTATTTTATTTCATTTTTTAAATAAACAATGATTATATCTCATATTTATATATACACTACCGACCAAAAGTTTGCGACCACATTGATTTTTTTATCTCCCTTTTAAACTTAGAAAGTAAATCAAGTTTCATGCCTTTAAAGGAATAAATTTATTTTTTTCTAAATTTGCATGCAATTATGCAATAATTCAAATCAAAATTCATATAAAATATCATTTCGATTAAAGCAAATTTATATTTTCTTTTCATCAAACAATCCCCCACAAGCATTTGTTACTGCAGAGCAAATTCTTGGCATCCTTGTTAGTAACTTGTAAAAGTATTTTGATGGAAGTGAATCCCAAGCGATGTGTAATGGTCTAAGGAGCTCTTGCTTATTCTTAAGCAGTTCACTTTGAACTTTACGATCAATTTCGTCACAGACTAGTTCTATATCTATAAAAAGAATGTATAATCATAAAAATGTCTTAAAATAATTGTCGGACTTTGTCCATTTCATAATGTGTGACGTCATTTGTTTATATTTGGATACGCCATGAGCAGATATGAAAGTACGTGAGAGATTCATGGAAGGTTGAAATTTAAAAGCAGTAAATTCGACCTTGCTAATCGAACGATCCTCCGTGGCTCGATCGGTTAAGGCGGCTAAATGACGGTTCCGTATAGGATACACGTTCAATTCCTGTCGGAAAACGAATATTTTCTATGAAAAATTCTCGGACATTCAGGCCGGTAAATGTTATTAATACTGTTTATTATAAAACAGAGCATTTACTTAAATATCTGTGTCTATAAAAAGAATGAACAAACATAAAAATGTCTTAAAATAATTGTCGGACTTTGTCCATTTCATAATGTGTGACGTCATTTGTTTACATTTGGATACGCCATGAGCAGATATGAAAGTACGTGAGAGATTGAAATTTATATCATTTCTTATCCAGTCTACATACATTATTTTTGGGAAAAACAGGAATTATATTTTATATTTATATATATACACTACCGACAAAAAGTTTGTGACCATATTTATTTTTTATCTCCCTTCTAAACTTAGAAAGTAAATCAAGTTTCATGCCTTTAAAGAAATAAATTTGATTTTTCTGTTTGCATGCAATTAAGCAATAATTCAAATAAAATAATATAAAATAATTATAATATAAAATAATATAAATTAAAAATATAAAATAATATAATATAAAATAAATATAATTTCGATTAAAGCAATTTTTTTCATTAAAGAATCCACCACGAGCATTTATTACTGCAGAGCAAATTCTTGGCATCCTTTTTAGTAACTTGTAGCAGTATGTTGGAAAGTGATTCCCAAGCAATGTGTAAAAGTGTAAACAATTGTAGCTTATTCTTAGGCAGTTCACTTTGAACTTTACAATCAATTTCGTCCCAGACTAGTTCGATCTTGAGACTGAGTGGACTAAGTAATGATTTGCAATATTCCCTTATTTTCCTTTGATTTTAGACAATTTTTACAAAGTTTTGAAGTGTGTTTACGTTCCTTATCATGTTGCAAAACAAAATGTCGTCCAATAATGTATCAGCCAGAATGAATTGCATGTCTCTTCAATATAGAATGATATTCTTCTTTTCGCATAATGCCTTTAATTTGAACAAAGTGTCCAGCAATCTCAACTCCAAAAAATTCCCAAACCATTACAACACCACCAGCATCATGCTTAACAGTTGGCAAAATGCAATTTTCACTCAATCGTTCGGAAGCTGTCCGTCTGACAAAACACTCTTCGTTTATTTCGAAAAGCTCAAATTTGGACTCATAAGTACCTTTTTCCAATCTTCTAAAGTCCAATCTTTTTGCTGTTTTGCCCATTTTAATTTTTGCAGCTTGTTCTCGTTTTTAATAGAGGTTTCTTAAGCCCAAAAAGAAAGAAGACTTCTCTTAACTGATACACTTCCTTTAAGGCCCCAAGAAAGAAGTCTTCTCTTAACTGATACACTTCCTTTAAGCGCCAAAAGAAAGTCTTCTCTTAACTGATACACTTCCTTTAAGGCCCCAAGAAAGAAGTCTTCTCTGAACTGATACACTTCCTTTAAGCGCCAAAAGAAAGAAGTATTTTTTTAATGATACACTTCCTTTAAGCCCAAAAAGAAAGAAGACTTCTCTTAACTGATACACTTCCTTTAAGCCCCATCAGAAAGAAGTTTTCTCTTAACTGATACACTTACTTTAAGCCCCAAATGAAAGACGTCTTCTCTTAACGATCATAATAGATATTAGATGATGATATTTAGAATTAAATTCAGCAGTCAGTTGAGGAGCTGTTTTCCTTATGTTCCTTTTTACTATCCTCCCCAATAGATGTCACTCTGGGTCTCCCAGATTTTTTCTCTCTCCATATTTGCGCTAGTTTCTGCATACCGTTGCGGAAAATAATGAAACCCATTTTTTGTTATCTGTAATTTTCTAGCAAACGGACATTCGGAATATAATTCTATAGAAAGAATTTAAACTCGGGATCTTTTTTCAATGCAAATCTGTTTAGTTCTTGATAATTTAAAGTTTTCTGATAATTAAATTCAATCACGCATAAATCCAGATGGAACTGAAACTTGAAATATTTGTAAATTTCTGCACTTCACTACAGAAAAGATATCAATAACAATAACAATATTTCCAAAGCTTATATAAATAGATTTATAATGCTTGTAGAAAAATTTGTCTCAATTTTATAAAAGGGTTTGCATATATACACGATAGGTGAATTTATTGATTCAGATAAGTAAAATGAGCTTTTTTATGTACTGAGGGAAACAATACAAGGTGATCCCAAACTTTTCATCAGTAGTATATATATATATATATATATATATATATATATATATATATATATATGACTAATTTCTCAGAGTTACTACTCTCCCAAGCAACGTACACAACGGTATCGAGAAATCAAAAGAAAATGGTTGACTCTGTCAACACAACAATAAAAACAATATCTCCACACGTGACAATACTTGACGTAATTTTCAGTTAAAAATATGAATATAATAGCGTTCTCTAAATTCTTCCAGTTGCTAAGGACATTTTGTTTTGTTATAATTAGTTACTTTGTTTTAATAAATTCATTTCGTTTTTGCCTTGAAATGTCCATATTAGCGTCGGCTAATATTACAGTTTTCCTATTGTTTTTTACACACACACACACATATATATATATATATATATATATATATATATATATATATATATATATATATAGTGTTATGGGACCTTACCTATAACGACAGAGTGAACTCTTCCTGATACTATGAATACTGTGCCTCGCAAGAGAGTGTGACGAGACGGAATCGAGTCGAGCTAATAGTAGTTCACTCCAAACCAAACTGACAGTCATACTAACACCTTTCACATCTTGTATTATTATTCTGTGTAATATATCTTTATTTCTACTCTTGTGTTCGTGTTGTTCTTCCTTGGTTCTAACCTTAGACCATAACAGTGTCGACGAGGATATTGAAGAAACGAATTCTACGCGGAGAATCTAAAAAAAAACCTTTTTGCTATCGGTCGTCCATAACAGTGGCGACGGAGGTATTGAGAAAAGAAAACAAGTTCTACGCGAGGAAAAAAAGATTTAAAAAAACACGAATGTTACCTGTCAGCCAGAACAGAATCGAATTCTACGCAAAAACATTTTTTCGTACTAAGAGTCCAGAACAACAGGCGACAAAGACCTGAAGTCTACACTGAGAAAAAAAGGAAAAATAGTTACACAAACTTACGGTGTAAACGTGGAAGACTTTAAGGCAACTATATTGGAACTAATGAAAATGCAATTCGAGCAGCAACAAAAGAATCAGGAAAGACAGACTAGGCTCGAAGAAAAACAATTAGAAATTCAATAGAAAAACGAAGAAAAACAATTAGAAATTCAATAGAAAAACGAAGAAAAACTATAGGAAATTCAATAGAAAAACGAAGAGAAGCAACTCGAACTACAAGAATTACTACTACGGACAGTAACAAATAAAGGGCAAATTTCTGGAAATGAAGCGGCATTCTCGCAAAATGCTATATGGAGCTCTATCAAAGACTTCACTTATACACCGGACTAAGACAAAACCTTCGCAGCTTACTTAAGAAGATATGAAGATTCATATGAGTTTGATTGCGGGAATTGGTCAGACGCAAAAAAATTACGTCTACTACTGAGGAAACTAGGGTCAAGCGAATACACTAAATTCGTAGACTACACCCTACTGATGAAAACGAATGAGTTGACTTTCAAAGAAGCCGTGAAACTTTTAACAGAATTATTTAGTCCGAACATTTCACTATTCCACAAAAGGTGGAAATGATTAAATTTAACAAAAAAGGATAGCGAAGACTATATAACATTCGCTTCCATAGTAAACAAACACTGCGATGACTTTAAGTTATCTGAACTCAGCCCTGACAATTTTAAATGTTTGATATTCGTCCAAGGCCCGGTTTCGACAAAAGATGCGGAGATCAGACAGAGAATTCTAACAAAACTTGAGAGTGAACCAGAATTGACGCTACAAAAATTGGCTGAGGACTGTCAGAGATGTATAAGTGTAAAAAAGGACTCGAAGAGTCTAGCGTCGCTCACATACGAAAAGTGCAACGAAAAACTCGTTTTTCTCCATCCTCAAAAACAAACCAAACAAATTATTTTACTACAAAAAGTCAAATGAAATCTCAGCAGAAACCACCACCCAGTCCATGCTATCGCTGCGGGACTTTGCATTGGTACAAAGATTGTCCATACCGCTATAAAACTTGTCTGTCGTGCAATAAAGTGGGACATAAAAGTTCGCATTGTAGGACAAAGAAAGAAAACAAAAGCCGAGTAAGAGTCACTAGAACTGACCAAACGGACGGGATAAATATACGAAAATACGTACAAGTACAAATGTTAAACAAAAAAATCAGATTACAATTAGATTCCGGATCAGATTTAACCATTATTAGCTTACAGACAGGAAAGAAATTAAACAAACCGACAATGTTGAGAACCGATAAAATAGCCAGGTCGGTAACAGGAAGTAAAATCAAATTTGATGGGGAGATTATCAAAAATGTGACGTTCAACGGAATGATCAAGAAATTAAAGATGTATGTTCTAAAAAATACTGAAAATTTATTTGGAACTGGTTGGATGCAGAAATTTGGCCTATGGGATTTACCGATAAATACGTTCTGCCAAAAAAGTGGAAAGGTTATCAAGCGACGCAGAGAAATTGAAGGAGAAATTAAAGGAGAGTTTCTCCGAAGTATTTTCAGCCGGCCTCGGGAGGTGTAAAAAAATGTCGGCCAAAATCGAACGAAAAGAAAATGTACAACCCATTTTCAAGAAGAAAAGAAATGTACCTTTCGCATCATTAGAAAAAATAGACGGAGAGTTGGACAGACTCGTGAAAACTGGTATATTGACAAAGGTGGAATATAATCAATGGGCCGCACCTACGGTTTACGTAAAAGGAAATCGGGTGAGATACGAGTATGCGCTGATTTCTCGACGGGACTGAATGAAGCGATTAGGGATTATCACTATCCTCTCGCTATTCCAGAGGAAGTTTTAACAAACTTAAACGGAGGAAAATTTTTCTCAAAGATAGAATTGAGCGAAGCATACCTACAAGTACCAGTAGATGAGGAAAGCTCAAGTTCGTTGTGCATAAACACACATAAAGGGTTATATAAGTTCCAAAGATTACCATTCGGGATCAAGGTCGCGCCGAGGATATTTCAACAAATAATGGACACTATGCTAGGCGGACTGGATTTCACGATCGCATACCTTGATGACATCCTGAAGAATAGCAAAAACATTGAACAACACTGGGAACACATTCAAGGGATTTCAGGAGAGATATAAAACTACGGTTTAAAGGATTAAGGAAAATAAATGTGACTTTCTTATGAAGGAGATAAAATATCTGGGCCATATTATTGAACCGGTCTCACTCGAATCCTTAATTCCCTTGCCTGCCCCCAATCTGAGACCTAAGGCCATGCTTGTACTGAGGCAATATTTAATATTGGGGAATTTGGACACTTACTAAGTTTTTAGTTAATGTCATAGATGGGTGATGTGCTCTAAGATAATGCCACACTTAACTTCACCCGGTGTCACTCGAATCCTTAATTCCATTGCCTGGTTCCAATCTGAGACCTAAGGCTGTTTGTATTGACGCAATTAATAAGATGCGATATTTGCACTCTTACTAAGTTAAACATTTATAGTTAATGTCATGGATCGGTTATCCGCTCTAAGTCAATGCCACACATAATTCAACCCGTCTCACTCTAATCCTTAATTCCCTTGCCTGCTACCAATCTGTGACCTAAGGCCATTTTTGTTCTGACGCAATTCTTAAGAGGGGATATTTGGACGTTTACTAAGTTAGACATTTACAGTTAATGTCATATCTCGGTTATGTGATCTAAGTTAATGCCACTCTGAACTTCACACGGTCTCACTCGAATCTTTAATTCCCTTGCCTGTTCCCAATGTGAGAACTAATGCCATGTTCGTATTGACGCGATTCTTAAGAGGGTTATTTGGAATTTTAAGTTAAAATGTTGTAGTCAATGTCATATTCTCTGTTATCTGATCCAATCTGCTCCACGCATAAGTTCAACTGGTTTCATATTTTCCAATGCAAATATCGGCATACTCTCTCTTGTCAGATTTTATATTCGCTGACTGCCATTGCCGTGCAACGTGATATAAAGTGTTCAGTTTTTTCTGGATATATCACAGAATCTGCATAGCCACTTAATGTGTACTTGGTTTGTCTACATCACCTTGCTTGCTGCGGGCAGACTATTGACCGTGATGAGGTTTATCCTGCCATGCGTTCTGTATCATCTTTCATTAGAAATTTTTCAGCTCCAGTAGGTCTATTATTTTTTTATCTGCGTTTCTTCACCCACTGAAATATCCCTTTTGATCTTGATAGTTTCTTCTATTACTAAATAAGTTTTCTTACTATTTTTATTGTTTTGTCACACCCATTCTTCTGTAGTGTCCAGTTAACTTTGAATCCCGATTGTTGTAGTTTTGTGGGACAGTTCTAGTTGAACTAATCCTCCGCTTCCTTCGGATCTGGGCACATACAACGATCAACATCAGCCTTGGAATGATGCATGCAGTGGAAATCTTCCTTGTTTAGCGTCCAGTTTGTTTTTTTTAATTCAGCTCTGTATTTAACAATAGAAACACACGTCCCTATCATTTTTCTTACTTTCTCCTTCATTTGGTTATGCTGTATTCAATCTCCTTTGCTAATTCGGAGTTACCTGTACCCGTCTTCTTGTTCCGTTTTCCCAATCATCGTCACAAAAATCGAGATCTATTAGTGTGTTTCTGTAATTCTACCTTTCTTGAAAGTTACTTTTGCACATTTATCTAATCCGAAATCCATATCTATGTCGTCACTAGAAACATTTTACAGTATCGAGGAGACACTTCAGCTTATTGTCGTCTTTCGCAAAGAGTTTGAGATCATCCATATAAAGTAGGTGATTGAACCATTTCTTGTTTAATTTGTATCCATATTTGATAAAGTTTACTTCATGGTTATTAAGAGCATGGTATATATATATATATATATATATATATATATATATATATATATGTGTGTGTGTGTGTGTGTGTGTGTGTGTGCATTGTTTAATTTCGTATTTCATAAACAAAGATCGAATATATATATATATATATATACCAACAAAATGATTAATATTTAAGTATTATTTTTAGTACTTTAATACTCGTAAAAAAATTTCATCTTGTTGATATTCAAACTTCTATTTTTGTAATCTTTAAAAATTATGTTAAGATTCTTACCATCAAACTTATGCATTTAAAATGATTTCTCTGATGAATTTTAATTGCAATTTATATTTTTTAATATCTTGACAGATTATTGAGAACAGACGATTCTGCACTGGGACTGGAAATCCATTATGTACCTTTACATAATTTCCTTCTCACTCGTCTTGTCACGTGTTCTATGCCAACAGCCAATGGAAGTTGCAGACAAACACCAATGCGTCGTCCATGTATCTGAACAACCAATAAAATGTTTCAAAGAGACACTGGAAAAAGGAAAGATAGTACTTTTCTTTCAAATTCAATACGATTCAAAACAAGCCGATGACTTAACCAAATCGAAACCAAATGATCATTTTTCAAATCCCAATGAATATATGTGGTTGTACGATGGAGAAAAAGGATTACCAGTTTATATGAACATGCCGTATGACTTCGAAGTCCATTCACTCTTTATCTTGAGAGAATATACGTCCACTTTAACAGTGAGAATGAATGTTTCCAAATCATGCAATGAAAGCAATGTCTCACGATTGGATTTTCTTCGACTTGTGTTTCGTCAACTGATGAAAATTGTTTCAGAAGCGAAACTTCCAGACAAAAAGACTTCCGCTTTCATCTGCTATGAGATTAACAATAGAAAAAATATGCCAGATTCTACATTTAGGATTCATCAACATCTCGGTTCGACTCAAGCCGTTTTACTTCGATATTGTTGTAAAGTTAATGATACTCACGCCGATTATAATAATTCAATCGATTTATGTCGAGGCAATAAAATCAACACAGATTTTATCCTTACTGTTCAGACGATTGTACCTTTATTTGCATTTTTACTTGTCCCTCTATTTATTGGATGCATTTCAAAAGCCAAACTGATTTCCCAAATTCAACCATTCTCTTTGATTCATTCAGTGAGCCCAACGTTTGATGGAAGTGAACGATACCTTCCACCATTCGGAACTGAATCAAGTTGGCTAAATGAACATGCTCCGTATTATAGCTTTGGGGTTTTTGTCAAGTGGCTTCTTCTTTTCGAGAATAGATCGACATTTGCGTCGAGAATTCGAAGATCTTTGGCCATTTTCTCATGTTTGCTTATTATCTTCGCTGATTTCCTCTTAGAATATTTTACAATCAAGGAAAAACTAAGATCTTATCTGGACAATAACATACCACTTGGTTACAGATCAATGATGTTCGGTTTTGTAAAAAGTGCGGAAAACACTGGGTATTTTTTTGGAGGTCCTTTTGTTTGGTATTCAATCTTTCTGATTTTAGGACTGCTTGTGATTAATATTCCAGATCGTATCTGCGAAACTATAGCATATAGTAGACTCCACCAACGAAAAACATGGACATTCCTCAAGCAAGATATCGAACTGTTGCAGCGTTTTGGCAAGCTAAATATTTCCAACTTACACGATTACGACTTGCTACACGCGATTCTGAAATCAAGCCTTTTGACGGCGTTAAATCCGTCGTTTTGGTACGCGGTTATTAAGCGATGGTTTGACCGTTGTAAAAGGGTTTATAATTATTTCAGTAATTCGAAACCGTTTTGTCTGTTGATAGGTATTTTGATTACTTTTCTCTGCACTTTCATATATTCTTTCCTTTGTATATTCGAATTGCTGATCTGTATCGTCTATTATGGCTTCCCTCTTGTGCAAATTTTATTTGCAATTCCTAATAGCTACACACAGATTTATATGTTTCCATTTTGGAGAAACGCTGGCTTGAGCCGAAGGATAGTCGCAATAATATGTTTAGTTGTGCTTTTAAAATTATATATTTGTTTTATTCTTAGTTTCTTTGAAGTCTTCTTCGTTAGCTTTCACTTGGTCAATACTTATGCTATTTACGTTACAATCGCCTTGATAGCTAAGCCGGACGCCACTGCTTACGTTATTTTAGTGTCACTGGTTGTGTACTTCTTGGTTTCCATTGTTGAATCGATTTCTGAAACCTATCTTTCCCTGCAGAAATTATCGATTACATTGGCCCAGAATGTATGCCAGGACTTCGTTTACATTCGATTAGGAGAGCGTTTCATTTATCGGAATTTGTTTGAAAGAATTGTTAAGGATCATCATCCGATTCGGTATGAAGTTGCCAAGGCTCTGATCAAATTAGCTGTCGGGGCTTACGTATTGGGCTGTTGCGCCTATACATTCCAAAACATAACACTAAATATATCAGCATATATCAAAATCGGTATTTTAATATTCACCACGAGGATTCCAATGATCATGTCCGTTTTGAATAACAGAGTGTTAAAGATGCGTTGGAAAGTGTCACCAATCATGGAAACAATTTATATCTTTCAACAAGAAAACACTTTCCCAAATAATCTACAAATGGTCAATTGTGTTGAGTGAATGTAAATAGACAATAATTCATAAATAATTCGTGCTTGTCTTCTAAACATGACATTGTAATTGGCTAATCTCTAATTTCCTGCTGTTAAATATATTTTAAATGATTTGAAACAATTTATATCTTTCAACAAGAAGAGAGTTTCCCACATAATCATCAAATGGTCCATTGTATTCAGTGAATATAAATAGAAAATAATAATTCATGCTTATCTTCTAAACATGACATTGTAATTGGCTAATCTCTAATTTCCTTCAGTTAAATGTATTTTAAATTATTTGAAATAATTTAAATCTATATTGTTCTTCGTCATTAAAAATGATTACAAGCTTTTAAAAATATTTTCTCTGCTTGGCTCAAATATTTTCTGACTCTCCTAATTCGACCTTGATCAGTCAGCGGATGTTTTGTCTACGATCTGAATTCCCTGGTGTATATAGAGGCAGTGGTTTTATAGATGCAATTTTCATATCAAACTCTCAAAGAATTGGTGTTATTCACCATTTCTTGAAGAAATAATCGCCCTAGATGGAGAAAAGGAATGAAATAAAAATGGTTACCGCATTCAACTATTTTATTCAAAGACCACATCATTCTTTCTTAAATGCATACATTTTCAAGTCATTTTATTCAAATGCAAGAGGTGTTATTTAAGATTTCCTCAGAAGATGAAAAAGAATAAAATAAAAAAGGTTATTGCATTCAACTATTTTATTCAAAGAATGCACCATTCTTTTCTAAATGCACATGTCTTCAAGAATATATGTTCAATAAAATACAATTTCATTCAAAGACTGCAATGAAGAGAGAGGCAATCCAATAAATAAAGTCTTGCATTTTCTCGAAGAGTAACTAAAGTAAATGTAGTTCAATGAGGAACACTTTCAGTAAATAAAATATATGTGTATGTTTTTATGAATGACATTGCCTTCCGTTTATTGATGATAGATAAATGGTAATATTTAATGCTAAAATCTCTCACTTTTCCTGATTCTTCATTTCCTTCACTAATTCTGTGTAAAGTTTAAGAGGAAGTGTTGTCAATTCCGATGGTGCCAAAGAAAACAGAACTGCATAAAATATAAGTAAACAGGTAAATGCATATATAAAAAAAGATTTTTTCTGGATTCTAGGGCGGGATGAATATTCATAAATATTTAAATAAACGGAGCAGTTGTATAATTATTTAGAAATATATATCTATCTATAAATCATTTTCATTAAAACTTCCTTATGTGTAATTGTATTGATTCTATGGCCGGATAAATATCATAAACATTAAAACGTAGCGGGTGTAAATTTATTCAGAAATCTCTTTCTATCTTTAAATCATTTTCATTAAAACTTCCTTATATGTAATTTATTGATTCTATAGCCGGATAAATATCATAAACATTAAAACGTAGCGGGTGTAAATTTATTTAGAAATATTTTTTTATTTTGAAATCATTTTCATTAAAACTTCCTTATATGTAATTGTATTGATTCTATGGCCAGATAAATATCATAAATATTAAAACGTAGCCGGTGTAAATTTATTTAGAAATATTTTTCTATTTTGAAATCATTTTCATTAAAACTTCCTCATATGTAATTGTATTGATTCTATGGCCGGATAAATATCATAAATATTAAAACGTAGCAGATCTAAATTTATTCAGAAATCTCTTTCTATCTTTAAATCATTTTCATTAAAACTTCCTTATATGTAATTTATTGATTCTATAGCCGGATAAATATCATAAACCTTAAAACGTAGCCGGTGTAAATTTATTTAGAAATATTTTTCTATTTTGAAATCATTTTCATTAAAACTTCCTCATATGTAATTGTATTGATTCTATGGCCGGATAAATATCATAAATATTAAAACGTAGCAGATGCAAATTTATTTAGAAATCTCTTTCTATCTATAAATCATTTTCATTACAACTTCCTTATATTGATTCTATGGCCGGATAAATATCATAAATATTAAAACGTAACAGGTGTAAATTAATTTGGAAATCTCTTTCTCTTTTTAAATCATTTTCATTAAAACTTCCTTATATGTAATTGTATTGATTCTATGGCCGGATAAATATCATAAATATTAAAACGTAGCGGGTGTAAATTTATTTAGAAATATTTTTCTATTTTGAAATCATTTTCATTAAAACTTCCTTATATGTAATTGTATTGATTCTATGGCCGGATAAATATCATAAATATTGAAATCTAGCAGATGTAAATTTATTTAGAAATCTCTTTCTATCTTTAAATCATTTTCATTAAAACTTCCTTATATGTAATTTATTGATTCTATAGCCGGATAAATATCATAAACATTAAAACGTAGCCGGTGTAAATTTATTTAGAAATATTATTTTTTTTTTAAATCATTTTCATTAAAACTTCCTCATATGTAATTGTATTATTCTATGGCCGGATAAATATCATAAATATTAAAACGTAGCCGGTGTAAATTTATTTAGAAATATTTTTCTATTTTGAAATCATTTTCATTAAAACTTCCTCATATGTAATTGTATTGATTCTATGGCCGGATAAATATCATAAATATTAAAACGTAGCAGATGTAAATTTATTTAGATACTCTTTTCCACCTTCGAATTCGAAAAGTTTACAAACTTTGGGAATTTTTGTAAGCATTTCACCCCAAGCAAGGCGAGAGTACCACTAGCATGAAAGCTTTACAGACAGTGGCAGCAAGACTAAGAGAAGTGATTGAGGAAAGGATAAAGTGAATTACGGGAAATTAAGGCAAGTCATTAGAAGATGTCGATTGACATTACATTTGAATATTTGAAGTCTTTAACTTTTGAGGAATGTAAGAGGAAGGGTTTTTCGCAGACCGGAAGTGCAAGACATGAAGGTATTGGAGTAGAAAAGACTACTACATTTAACCGCTTCGTCTGTGAAAGGGTAGGGCTGAGATGCCATCCTAGTAACACGCTTATATTCGTGCAGTTTGGGAACCAGCGAAAATAGTTCATCGGAGCTGTTGACGTGAAAGTACTAATAGAAAAAACAGAAGGAAGTGACTGCTCGTATGTTAGATAGTGACTGTAGACGAGATGCCAGACCAGGGCCAACCACATTGCATATTCGTCTCTGGATTTTGTCGAGGACCTTGAGACGAACAGCGGAGGCTCCAGATCATATATGTCAGTAGTGTTCCATGCAAGAGCGAATGTTTGATTTATAGATTTTAAGAACGGAGAAAAAACTTTCTGGCACGACACAGACAACCAACTTTCCTTGCGGTAGATGAAACTATTGATTCAATGTATTTCTTCCATCTTAGTCAGCGGACAGCGTGATACCAAGCAGGCACAGAGAGGCGCTCACATGAAGTTGAGCATCAGATATTCTAATGGGAGGCAGGGAGAGTAATCTGTGGTGGGTAAATGAGAGCAATTTTGTTTTTGCGGCGTTAAAGTTTCCCAGCCATTTCCTGCCCCAGACAAACACAGATTGGAGGTACTAACAACCAGTTTTGCTTTGTCAGCGATACCAGATTTGCTATTGAGGCAGGCGTAAATAGTAGTGTCGTCAGTGTAGATGCCTACTTGGGAACTGATGACATCAGGAAGATCATTAATGAAGATCAGAAACAGTGTAGGACCCATAATAAGGCCTTGGAGAACACCAGCGTTCGTTAGAAAGGAACGGGATCAGAACCGGTTTAGGACCGCCATTCTTTTCACTGTTTACTGGAATGATTTTATTAAGTGAAATACTCGTCCTGCAATTCCGTATCCCCGAACCTTACGAAGAAGGCCAGCATGCCAAACCTTATCAAACGCTTTAGAGATATCAAGAGCCACAGCTGGAGCTTATCCGTTATTGTGAAGTGCTTGGTTAACGAATTCAGCTATGGCCGTAAGCACATCAGCTGTAGATCGGGCAAAGCGAAAAACATATTTCTTGTCAGAGAGCAGACCGTGGGATGTAAGGTGCTTAATCACTTCGGCGACTCGAAGACTATGCCGAAGAGTGGTAGGAGACTGATAGGACAGTAGTTAGATGGCTCAGAAAATTCTCCAGAACAGTTAAAGGTAAGGACAACGGATGATGACTTCCAACAGGCTGGAAGCGTTAAAGCAGTAGCTTGGACAGGATAGGAGCAAGTTCAGGAGCCAATTTCTTCAATATCCCATTCCACCACTACACTTAAGGGAGACGATGCCCAATGCCATCGATAGGGTTATGTGTATCTCGCTTAATAGAGCCTCAGTTCTGGAAAATCGGGTGTCGGTACACCGGATGAGTCGCGAGTTGAGTTGGATGAGAATTTCCGAGCAAAGCATTCAGCCTTATCAGATGAGGAAGTCAGGAGATCAAATGGGTTGAATAAAGGAGGTATTGTAGATTTTCTGTTGTTCAGAGACGCCAATAATCTTTAGAACCGAACTTGCGTGGTGCAATACGTTGTTTCATTCTTTCGGCAAATAATGACTTTACTTCATTGAGCACACGCTTGCACAAATTACGTACAGAGGCAAAGTGACGTTTGTCGCAGTTAGGAATGTTGGTCCGAGTGCGCCATCATCTCTACCAATGTGTCAAGTCAGTACAGATTGACGGACTTCTCTCTTCTGGGGCTCGTGCCCCTCAGGTGAACATGAGTGTGAATCGGCAGAAAGTGAGCGGTTAATTGACTTGGGAACAAACTCGGCAGACGATTCCTGGTTGGGAGACTGATGCAAGAGATTCCAATGACCCCACCCCCCTCATCAGTGTTAGTTCATCTAAAGGTGAAGCTTGTTTACCTTCGGAGAAGTACCCAGCAAAAGAGGCCTGTGATCATTAGATCAGGAGAAATCTAGTGAAGAAATACCGTAGATATCAAAAACAGGTGGTTGGCGGGAAGCGACCTATGTCAGAAGAAAAGAAAAGTAAAATAAACGCCAAAATATACTACCCACAATGCACCACTGACCCGTATATATAAATAGCCGAGAAAATAACAGCACTCGCGGTCGTTCTGCCTTGTCATTTTATTGTTCATTTTTTCAGACCGCTGTACGACTGCCTTGTTGCCCGAAACTGTGTGAACTGTATTTTGGTTAAGTTTGTTATTTTATTTATTTTTTGTTTACGTCTGTTTTGAAAAAAAAAAGAAAAAAAAAAAAAAGTCTTTTTGATTTTTTCTTCTATCCATTTTTTATTTTTACCCCCCTCTTTTTGTTCTTTTCCTTTTTTATTTCAGTTTTCTTTTTCCGTTTTTTCCCCTTTAATTTTTTGTTTTTCTTTTTCTTTTTACCCCCGTTAATTCTTTGTTTTTCATTTTTATCCCCTATTCTAGTTTCTCGTTTTAATTCCCTTCCCCCGTTAATTTTTGTTTCTACCCCGTTTTAATTTCCACGCTTTTTTAGCCTTCCTTATAACCTTCATTTTCCGTTAATTTCTAGCTTCGTTCTATTTATAGTGTAACCCTTGTCCGTGTTTCGCGTTAATTAATTTTAATTTCTTGTTTCTGTCCTAACTCTACGTTTTACGTGTTTTTCGTTTTATAAATTTTTTTTGTACTAAAATCGTTTTGTAATCGTTGTATTGTCTAATTTATTTGTTTATTTTCTTTATTGGTTCGACTTGTTTGTTTTGGGTCGGCCATTTTGAATTTTTGTTGCTAGCTTTGGTTCTTGCCGAAGTTCCGTATTTTCTTTTGTTTATTGTTTTCGTCTAGTTTCGGCCATTTTGATTTTTTGTCGAAGTTGAGTATTTTCTTTGTTTACCTTGTTTGAACGTTTTATTTTATTATTTAATTGTCCTTTTCGTGTTTTGTTAATTGTTACGCCTTTAGGCGATATTTGTCTTTAAGTTTTACGTGTTTTTTGTTTTATATTTGTAATTGTTATACTATTAAAATTAGCCGTTAATTTTCTGTTATTACTGGTTTGACTCGCTGCTTAGAGTCGGCCATCTTTATTTTTTTTAACTAGCTTCGGCTAGAGTTTAATTATATTAGGTTCCTGTCTACTTTTTCTTTGAACGTTTTATTTTATTGTCCAATTTTCCCCTTTTTATTTTTTTTCGCCTTTTGCCGTTATTTGTTTGTTTTTTTTTTTGTTTCGCCTTTAGGCGAAATTTATTGAATATCCCTTCCCCTATTCCTTCACTCCTGACCCCCCCTTTTTATCCATTATGGAGAAGAAGGGGAAAAAAGCCCCTTCTTTCCTGATTACAAAAAAAAACAACGACCCTTCCTTCCATCAGAAAATCGGTAAGGAAGCACCTGTTTAACCCAAAAAGACCCCCCAGATAAAGATAATCCGGATGAATATCCTGCCCTCCCAAGGACCCCTACAAATGAGGAGATAGTGGACGTCCTTAAAAAGGCCGCCAAAGCCAGGATAGCTCAAGAAAACCTGGAAAAATAAAAACCCAGACAAGCCAAAAGTTAATACCGAGGTCGGGGATTCGCCCTCTTGTTGGAAGTCCCCACCGAATTGTATAATCGACATCGCGGAGTTCCTGGAGCGTGCCAAGAGTTACGCTCACCTCGTGGTGAAAGACGGGCTCTTGGAGGATCCAGTGGAACTGAAGAGAGTCGAGAAAAGAATAGTGTCTGTTTTTGTCGTCGACAAGCGTTCGCGCAAAATTTGTGTGTTAAAAGCACTGGAGTCCCTGGGGTTCAAACCCCTAAGAATTGTCAAGGGCAAGGGTTTCTTCATGGGGGACGTGCTGCTTCCCACAGCGGAAGACTGTTTGAGAGCCACCCGGAGGGAGTTGATCATAAAGGATCTCATCCTCCGTACCGAGTACGAGGGTCGGCGAAGGACCAGTGTGGCAGTATACGAGGTCCCTCCTCAGGTTATCGGGGAACACCTTGCGGCTTTCCTGGCCCAATACGGAGAGATATTGGCCGCTTCCTGCGATAGCCTGACTGGGGGATGGAGCTTTGACATGATGCTCGATCGAAAGGCCTTCAGCTCCGTCCCCAACTGGATTGACGTTAGTGACCTGAAGCTGCCGGTCATTGTGACCGTTCGTAAACCAGCCTGCTGGAAGTGTGGAGTGACTGGTCATCTCTCCTCTTCCTGCCCAGAGAAGAAGGCCTCTGGGACTCAGGTCACTAAAGACCAAACTCCTCCTCTGTCCGAGTCTGCAAAAACCGCCGCGCCTGTAATGGGCATGCCAGCTGCCGGGACCGGAGAGGTTGTTCCCCCGGTTGGGTCACCATCTAAGCCCCCATCCCCCGAAGAGCCCTCTTCCACCGCTTCTGCGGCTAAGAAGGGGGAAGAAGGGGAATGGCAGGTAGTCGGCAGGGTCAGGGGGAAGCGTCAGCCAGCGGGTCCTCACTCCCCTGAAGCCTCGGGGACTAAAGACACACACAGTACCACTCCCTCTATCAACAGCATGGGCGACGCCCCGACCTCTTTAACGTATGAAGATCAAATGAAAAAATATGAACCGTCTTATGAAAAAACGGTAAAACTGAAATAGTTGAAAAAACAAATAGACGACCAACGAAAACAGAAAAAATCCCCGGAAAAAAAATCCCCCTCTTTGCAGTCTCCTCAACACTCTTCTCCAGTCAAGTCTCCCCCTAAAAGGATGGCCAATCGTTCCACAACTTCCAAACCTATTCCTCCTACTTCATGTCCCTCAACCCCTCTCTCCAGAGTGAAGCCTTCTCCGGCCACCCCTTCCACTTCTCGAATCCCTCTCAGTAGAGACCCCAGTCCTTTTAGACATCCCAGTACTCCTCGCCACACTCCCAGTCCTTCACCCTCTAAATCTTCCAAATTACCCCATCCAAATACCAAAAGACCCAGAAGCCCTACACAAGATGCTGCTGATAAAAAGAAGAAACCAAAGCACATCTTTAATCCAGGCACTGATATATGTAAAATATCTCCCCTACAAGCGGAAAAGGCGAGGGACTATGGAAACAGAATCAAAAGCCTTAAATTCCTCTTATCCGTTAAGAAATTTTGGGAGAAAGACATAGAAGATCCCGGAAACTTCCCTAATGCCCAAAGGGTATTAACTGTGATTAGATCGGAAGCGGGTGCTAAATCAGTTTGGTCTATGGTGGACGAAGCTATTACATCGTTCAACATGACCCCGCCAATAGCCATAGTGCAAAATGAGAAGCTGAAGAATATGAATCAATTTTGTGCAGGGAGGGTCCCGGTTTTTGTTCACCCCTCCCTTTATAGAGCACTAAAATTAACTTTCCCGTGGGATATCGGCGGAATCTCCGAAGACGGTACCATCAAGAATGAGATGGGCCATGGGTCTATGGGAGAGGCTGTCGGTATCCTAACCCCAGCCATGTTCAATGCAGATAAACAACCCTAATCAGTATTCAATATGGCTCTCTGGTTAGCTAGTTTAAATGTCCGGGGCCTGAGGTTGGAGTCTCGCAGGGCGAGGCTCTCTCGTGACCTTCAACGCCTCGGGGTGAATATCTGTTGTGTGCAAGAGACCCGGTTTTCTTCTCATGATCGTGAGGACGTGCTGTCTACTGGGTTCGCCCTTTATTCAGCATGTTTTGATGGTCGTTCGAGGGGTGTCTCTTGGCTAGTAAGCAGGTCTTTAGATGCTGTATGTACTCTTGTCTTCGCAGATCCGGCGGGCAGGCTTTGTGTGCTGGACGTTACCATAAAAGGTAAGGCTTTGCGTCTCATTGGCGTGTATGCGCCCATTATCCATGCTGAGCGTCCTGGTCTGTTTCGGCAGATCGAGCCGTTTTTGACGACATCTCGTCGGGTAGTTTTAGCGGGCGATTGGAATGCCGTCCTTGACCCCGATATAGATCGTATAGGGAAAAAACGGGCTACTAACAATCCTGATGTGAAACCATTTCGGGGCTTTATCGACGGGTTCGATCTCGTCGATAAGTATCGGAATGAGCATCCTCGGGATATAGCTTGGACTTGGACTAATAGTGACAACTCGGATCCTGGGACGCTTGCGAGCTACCTCGATCGAGTCCTAGTTAAGAGAGTCGATATAGGGCTCTTAGGGTGTCCAAGTTTCCATTATATAGTTTATTCGGATAATAGGCTTGTCCGGGTCCGTGTAAACTTAGATAAGCCTAAGGTTAGGTTGGCTGGTTACTGGAAATTCAACTGTTCACTTTTTGGTGAACAGGGATTTCGGGACCAGCTGCTACTAATGATACAACGGGAATTGTCGGGAGCGGTTTTTGGGAACGCCTGGTGGGGTAATTTAAAATCCAAAATTAGAACGTTTGCTGCCGATTTTAGTCGTCGACTCAATCGAGATAGATTAGCGGCGCAAACTGCTTTAGAAGAAAAAGTCGATCGGGCCGTGAAATCCCGTGTTAGTGGAGATATAGCCTTAGCTAAGGCAGAGTTGGCCTCCTTGCTTATCAAGAAGGATCAAGCTCTGGTAGTTAGGGCTAGGTTAAAAATAATGTCCTCTGAGGCGACGAATATGGCCGCTGAATTGCGTGCAGAGGAGAGTAGGAGTGCGTCTCGGCGACATATCGCGTGCGTCACATTACCGGATAATCGGACCGTGACTACAAACGCGGGCATATGTGAGGTCTTTCGAGGTCTTTTATTTTCAGGATCTTTTCACCAGGGAGCCCGGTCTGAGCTCTGCTCAGTTCGATTCCTATTTGGCTAACTTTCCCTGCCTCGAGGCAGCTGAAGCGGCTGGGTGCGAGGGTCCCATAACAGAGTCTGAGATCTGGGAAGCGCTGAAGCAGGTTGGCCTGGATAAGTCTCCGGGACTCGATGGTCTGCCCTACGTAGTGTACTTGAGGCTGTCGCCGGTTTTTGTTCCTTTGCTGGAACTGATTTTCAACCACTGGATGAAGCAGGGGTCTATACCTCAACGCTTCACCAGGGGTGTGATCAAGTTGCTGCGTAAGGACAAGAACGGTGGGGATGGGTTAGGGAACTTTCGCCCTTTAACGATGTTAAACGCTGAGTTAAAGATTTTGGCGAAGATCTTAGCCAACCGTTTGCAGCTTGTCCTGTCTAGTCTGATTGGCGCCGCGCAGACTTGTGCTGTGAAGGGCAGGACTATTCAAGATAACCTGCATATGGTACGCTTGATCTTAGAACAAGTCGACGGTGAATCCGCGCTGATCAATTTAGATCAGTCCAAGGCCTTCGATAGGGTTGATCATCGTTTTCTGGAGGCTGTCCTTTCGTCGGCCGGTTTCGGAGCCGACTTTCGCTCCTGGATCCGACTCTTGTATGCGACCCCCGGTGCGCTGGTGGAAGTGAATGGAGTAAGATCGAAGCCTTTCGTATTGTCTCGCTCTATTCGTCAGGGTTGTCCGCTCTCGCCTTTGCTTTACGTTCTTGCGTTGGAACCTTTCCTTCGCAAGTTAAAGGCGAATCCGGTCCTGCGTGGAATATCTCTGCTTGGGGCTACCACCTCAGCAAAGTATTCTGCCTATGCTGACGATGTTTCGGTTCTTGTGTCGAGCAGAGCCGAGATTGACGAAGTCAGCAAAGAGGTCAGTGGTTATGAGATGGTGACAGGGGCCAAGATCAACCGTGATAAGTCTGTTGGCTTGCGGTTGGGTGCGTGGAAGGGAGTTTCTCTTTCCGGACCTTTCCTCTGGACGGATGGGCCGATCAAGATACTCGGCGTCTGGTTCGGTCCGGATCTCCAGTTGGAAATGAATTGGTCGGAGGTACGAGAGAAGGCCGAGATCGCGGTTAATCTGGGGTCTCGGAGGAGGCTTTCCCTGAAGGGAAGGGCGGAAGTATGTGTTTCACATATCTACCCAATCCTCGTGTACCGACTCTCTGTACTTCCACTTCCGTTTACCCCACTAATTTTATTAGTAAGGCTCTTGTTCTCTTTCTTGTGGGGATACAAGGCCCCTATGGTTTCTCGAGAGATCTGTTGCCTTCATACCGCTGAGGGCGGCCTGGGTATGCCAAGCATTGAGATTCGTCAACATATGCTTCGCATTGCTTTCCTAAACCGATTGTGTCGCGAACCGGACGAGGTGGGAGCCTTCTGGAACGAAGACGCCCGGAAAAATTTCCCGTCCCTGAGAAGTGTGCACTCGTGCGGGGGGGGGCGTAGACCCCGAGCCGAAAGCTCCTTCTATCACGAATGTCGTCGCGCTCTGAAATGCCTCTTACGGGCGTCGGAAGGCCTCTCCAACGTCCAGGCGTTGTCTCGTAGGGCATTGTATCAAGTTCTAGTTCGGGGGTCCGTTCAAGATGGTTTGATTAGCGAGCTCGGTCTTACGAAGCAGCAGGCTCGCTCAATATGGCCTTGGGCGCCTGGGTTGAAATGCCTCACTAACGATGAGGCATCACTCACCTGGCAGGTGATTCGTAGAGCCCTCTGGTTCGGCAAAAGACTTTGTTCAGCGGGCTTGGAGAATTCTCCAAACTGCCGCCGTTGTGTTGGGGAAGTCGAGACCATTGGTCACGCCTTTCTTTCAGTGCACGGTGGTAGTGCCGTTGTGCAAGTTTGTTGAAGGCCTTATGGTCCGCGTACTGCGGAGAAAGTCCTTTGTCCTGGATGCCGTTTCTGTTTGTAGCAATGTGGTGCCTCAGATGTCGAAGGCTGAACATTATGTGTGCTGTTGCTTACTAGGCGTTATGAGAGTCGTGATTTGGACGACGCGTCAGAAGGAATTCTATGGTGGCGAGAAGTTAGCTTCTTCCGAATTGATCTTGTTCTTTAGGTATCAGCTTAAAGTCAAGATTAGGACGGAAAGGCGGCGGCTCACATCATCAGAATTTGGCGAAAGGTGGGTGAGTCTTGCGCGTTTGTGCCGTGTGAAAGGGGCTGACCTTGAGTGGCATTTTGATGCCGGTTAGGCATCAGGATTTTGTTTACCTGGGTTGAACTTGGGCAACCCATCCCTGGTTTTAGGATAGTTTAGGGTTTTTTGGTTTTGAATTTTCGTTTTTCTTTTCTGTAAAACTTAGCTAGGGTGTCTTTGCTCATTGGCCCACCTTTTTTTTCTGTCCCCTTTTCTTTTCCTTTAGTTTAACTCCCCATCCCTTCCCTCTTTAAGTGCTCAGTGATTTCATTTCTCTGGAGGATGCGGGACGCCTTTCGTTTCGTGTGTGTGAGCTTTTTCGTATGTTTGAGTCTGAATCAGTGCGTGTTTTGCGTGAGTGGTTGGGATGGATAAATGTTTATCTATAATTTTTAAAGTCCCGTGTCGCTTTCGCCCAGTTAATTGATTTTACTGTCACAATTATGACTTGTGGTTTTTTTTTATTACTAACATGATTTTGTTTAGTTTCATGTAAATATTTGTATTCATATTGTATATATTCATTGGGGATTTTTTATTGTAACATTTTTACCCCCGCCCCCACAGACTTTATTGTACATATGGGGTTATTTAGGATTTTCATAGAGACAATGAGGTATTTTGGTGGTTGTAGCAAGAAAGGTAAGTATGAATGTGGTGTTTTGGTGGAAAGAATATTGTTTTGTATGCTTGGGTCAGTACTTGCGACTAGCTAAGTTTAAATTTAAGACAATTGATGACCTCCCTTTCCCAACCCCCATTTTTAGCCTTGTGCCACATTTACTGTTATTTTTCAGTAATAAATATTGTGGCCTGACGATTGCATCTAGCATGAAACAGACTGTCGCCTCTAAGTGTTGACTTCTATGTTCACTTTTATATTTACACACGCTCTATGTCTGATATTGAGCACTTTATCCCATAAATATACCACACTTTAAGACTATATTTCTTCATATATATATATATATATATATATATATATATATATATATATAATACATAATATGGTTAATGTTCTGAGTTGAATCAGACCAGGAAACAGTAGTATTAAATTATATATATATATATATATATATATATATATATATATATATATATATATAATTGTTTATGTAAAAATTATAACATAAATATGTTATAAAATCACAACAAAAATACCCATTTTGTTTCAACACCTCCAGTGCCTTATAAAGTGATGATGTTGAATGTACATTCAACATCATCACTTGATAAGACACCGGCGGTGTTGAAACAAAATGGGTATTTTTGTTGTGATTTTATAACATATTTATGTTATAATTTTTACATAAACAATTGTATTTGCTCTACTCTGCATTGAGCACTCTTTTAAGAATAGTAATTGTTGGTTATTGGAATTTATTCCGTATACACCAATCCTAGACTTCGGTATACATATATATATATATATATATATATATATATATATTAAAGCGTATACTGACCGTTAATTAAATTATATCAGTTTATACGAATCACCTGAGTCTATCGTAAGGTTGAAACCAAGGTAGCGGATTCAGCTATCTCCTGATTTTTAAGTATATATATATATATATATATATATATATATATATATATATATATATATATATATATATATATATATAACTTCCATGAAGTCCTAACTAGTCCCTTTATGTGTAATTTGTCTGTGGGGGTGGGGAATAAAATAACTTTTAAAAATGAAAACCACAGTGAATATTTACAATATGAATAATACTATATATACAAGAAACTAAACAAAATGGTGTTAGTAGTACCCCAACCGGAGAAATATCAAGGTAACGTTAATTTCAATGATCTATACAGGGAGGGGTCAACAAAAAATGGAACCTCCATGAACAATATTGATTTAATTTTATAACATTCTTGTCATCGAAAAACGCCGTCATTTGCTCCTGCATCATAGCCAACATCTGTTGGTCTCCTCCCCCACCCCAAATCGAACTACGGTTAGAACCCTTTTAGCATTCGTGAGGTTTCTTTTGAGCTGGCTTCTTTAAAATTCAAAAGATATTTTAAATCTTTTATCATTCTCATTTGAGTTAAGGGCTTTTCTGCCTGCTCTCTAGATACACGGCACACGTCGTTCCCAATGTTAAAAGTTGATTTAGATTTTAGATTTTTCTCTAAAGAAGGTTCTGTGATGTCAAATGAAGGGCTTCCAATTGTCATTTTTATACAAGTTCGTCTTTGTCCACAGAATTTTTTGTAAAATTTTACTATATACATCTATCTATCTATCTATCTATCTATCTATCTATCTATCTATCTCATCTACATATATATATATATATATATATATATATATATATATATATAAAGAAATATAGTCTTACGATGTGCTATATTATGGGATAAAGTGCTCAATATCAGACATAGAGTGTGTGTAAATATAAAAGTGAACATAGAAGTCAACAGTTAGAGGCGACAGTCTGTTTCATGCTAGATGCAATCGTCAGGCCACAAGTGCTGTTATTTTTCTCGGCCGTTTATATATACGGATCAGTGGTGCATTGTGGGTAGTCTATTTTGGCGGTTATATTACCGGAAGTGGTTTATTTGTTTATTTATTATTTTGCTTGTTTTTATTTATTTTTATTTTTTATTTTTTATCTTATATACTTATTTATTTTTGATTTTGATTTTGATTGGTGTTTTTATTAACGTAGTAAAAATTTGTTTATAAAGCTTATTTAATCATTTTGTTTTTATTTGGGAAGATAATTAAAGATATTTGTTCAATTTTGGGGTTGATTGTTGTAGTTTGTTCTAACTATTATTTTGACGGGAACAGTTTTTAATTTGTTTATTACTTCATGTATTTGTTTGCATTGATTATCTTTATTTGTTTTTTCTAACAGCTAGTTTATCGGTATCGGTTGTTAGTTTATTTATATATTTGGATGTATTTAGATCAATTTATTTTAATTCTTATTAATTATTTGTTATACTGTATATTTTCTCTTTTTGGTTTTCGATTTTTAAGTAACGTAGTATATTATTACACCACATTGCTACAAACAAAACTGGCTTCAAGGACAAAGAATCATGAGACCTTCAACAAACCTGCACAACGGCGCAATGAAAAAAGGTGTGACCAATGGTCTCGACTTCCCCACTACAGCGACGGCAGTTTCTCCAAGCCCGCTGAACAAAGTCTTTTGGCGACCCAGAGGGCCCCACGAATCATCAGCCAAGTGAGTGACGCCTCATCGTTATTGGGTCATTTCAACCCGGGCGCCCAAGGCCATATTGAGCGAACCTCCCGCTTCGTAAAACCGAGCTCGTCAATCAGCTCATCACGCACGGCTCCACTCCACTTGATATAATGCCCTACGAAACAACGCCTGGACGTTGGAGAGGCATCCGACACCTATAAGAGGCGTTTCAGAGCAATACAACATTTACCGATAGAAGGAGCATTCGGCCCGGGGCAAACGAAGGACCTCCTCCTCACTCGAATGCACACTTCTCAGGGATGGGAAAGTTTTACGGGCGTCTTCCTTCCAGAAAGCGCCCTCCTCATCTGAATCGCGACACATTCGATTTAGGAACCCGATGCGAAGCATATATTGACGAATCTCAATGCTAGCCATACCCACATCGCCATCAGATGGATGAAGCAATAGATCTCCCGAGATACCATAGCGGATTTGCCTCTCCACAAGAAATAGAACAAAAGCCTTACTAATGACATTAGTGTGGTATACGGAAGTGGAAGTACAGAGAGTCAGTAAAGGAGAATCGGCTAGATGTGTGAAACACATACTTCCGCCCTCCCCTTCAAGGAAAAATTCCTCCGAGACAACAAATTAATTGCGATTTCGGCCTTCCCCCGCACCTTCGACCAATTCATTTCCAACTGGAGATCAGGACCGAACCAGACGCCGAGTATCTTGACCGGCCCATCCGTCCAGTGGTAAGGTCCGGGAAGAGAAACTCCCTTCCACGCACCCAACCGTAAGCCAACAGACTTATCGCAGTTGATCTTGGCCCCTGTCACTATCTCATAACCACTGATCTCATTGCTGACTTCGTCAATCTCGTCTCTGCTCGTCGCAAGAACCGAAACGTCATCAGAATAGGCAGAATACCTGGCCGAGGTGATAGCCCCAGGCAAGGAAATTCCGCGGAGGACCGGATTCGTCTTCAACTTACGCAGGAAAGGTTCCAACGCAAGAACGTACAGCAATGGAGACAGCGGACTTCCTTGACGAATGGAGCGAGACAAAATGAAAGGCATCGATCTTACCCCATTCACTTCTACCAGCGCACCGGTGGTCGCATACAGCAGTCGGATCCATGTACGAAAGTCCAACCCGAAATCGGCGGCTGAAAGAACAGCCTCCAGAAATCGATGGTCAACCCTATCGAATGCTTTGGACTGATCTAAATTGATCAGCGCGGCATCACTGTCGACTTGCTCGATGATCAAGCGTACCAAATGAAGGTTGTCCTGAATAGTCCTGCCCTTCACAGCACAAGCTCTGAACCAGAGAGAGGACAGCCTGCAAACGGCCGGCTATGTCCTTGGCTAAAATCTTCAACTGTATTTAACATCGTCAACGGCCGATAATTATCTACCCCATCCCCACCGTCTTTGTTCTTGTGAAGCAACTTGATCACGCCCCTGGTAAAGCGTTGAGGTATAGACCCCTGCTTCATCCAGTTGTTGAAAATTAGTGCCAGCAACTGGACAAAGACGGACAACTGCCTCAAAAACAATTCGTATGGAAAACCATCTAATCCCGGAGTATTGTCCAGGCCAACCTGCTTCAACGCATCCCAGATCTCAGATTCTGTAATGGGACCCTCGCACCCAGCCGCTCCAGCTGCCTCGAGGCGGAGAAAGTTGGCTAAATAGGCATCGAACTGAGCAGCGCTCAGACCGGTATCCATAATAAACAGCTCCTGAAAGTAATCATGGAAAGCCTCACAAATGCCCGCGTCTGTAGTCAAAGTCCGCTTGTCCGGCTATGTTATGCTAGAGATATTCCGACTAGACGCCCTACGAGCTTCCTCCGAACGCAATGAAGCGGCCATATTCGTAGCCTCGCAAGACATTCTTTTTAGCCTAGCCCTAACTACCAGAGCTTGATCCTTCTTGATAAGCAAGGAGGCTAGCTCGGCCTTAGCTACGGTTACATCCCCACTATCACGGGATTTGATCGCCCGTTCAACGTTTTCCTCACAAGACTTTTGCGCTGCTAACCCTGCTAGATTCAGTCGTCGACTAAAATAAGCAGCAAAAGACCTAAGTTTAGTATTCCCAACCACAGCCCCCGACAATTCCCGCTGTAGCATTAGTAAAAGCTTGTCCCGGTAATATTGCTCACCAAATAACGATGCGTTCAATTTCCAGTACCCAGCCATCTTAACCTTATCTAGGTTTACCCGAATCCGAACAAGCCTATGATCCGAGTAAACTATAAAATGGAAACTTGGACATTCTAAGAGCCCTACGTCGACTCTCTTAACTAGAACTCGGTCGATGTAGCTTGCGCTCACCACCGAATCCGAGCTGCCATACTACCTCCCGGGGGTGCTCATTTCGATACTTATCGACGAGATCAAACCCGTCGATAAAGTCCCGAAACGACTTAACATCCGGGTTGTTAGTACCCGGTTTGTGCCCTATACGATCTATATCGGGATCAAGAATGGCATTCCAATCACCCGCTAGAACTACCGAACGAGATATCAAAAACGGCTCGATCTGCCGAAACAAACCAGACCGCTGCGAATGGTCATTGGGCGCAAAAACCCCAATGTTACTTTATGGTAATTTACAGCAGGCAAAGCCTTCCCGCCGGATCCGCGAAGACAAGAGCACACCCGCATCCAGAGACTTGCTCACCAGCCAGGAAACACCCCTCGAGCGTCCATCAAAACATGCTGAATAGAGGACGAACCTCTTAGACAGAATGTCCTCATGGTCGCGAGATAAAAAATGGGTCTCCTGTACACAACATACATCCACTCCGAGGCGCTGAAGATCGCGATCGAGTCTCGCCCTTCGAGACTCCGACCTCAGGCCCCGGACATTCAGCTAACCAGAGTGCCATTATCAGACCGATTACGGTTGGGACACTGGTTTGAATATGGTCGGGGTAAGGATACCGACAGCTTCTCCCATAGACCCATGGCCCATCTCAGTCTTGATGGTGCCGTCTTGAGAGACACCGCCGATATCCCAGGGAAATGTCAATTTAAGCGCTCTATAGAGGGAGAGGAGAACTAAAACTGGGACCCTCCCCCGCACAAAATTGTTTTAAGTGGTTGCATTGCTTATTTTCAATGATTGTTGTAGGAGGTGACATTTTGTGATATGTGAGAGCCTCGTCGAGCATTGCCCCAAATGCTTAGCTACTGCCCCAGTTCTTATCACGGTAAGAACTCTTTGCGCATTCGGGAAGTTTTGCGGCCATTCGACATTTAAATCAGCACACCTTCTTATCGAAAGAAGGTATTTCAGAACCTTGATGCGATTGCCGTAGTCTTTCGCTCGTTCGGCTTGAGTGGGGAAGATTCGGCACACATCCTCCTCCGTGTTATAAATAGGTTTCTGTGTTTTTTTTCCTTTTATCTTTAAGCTCCTGTGTGTGGCTTCTCTCTCTTTTAGAAGGAGGAGGGGGCATTTCAGTATCTTTAATGAGGGGAAGGACTAGGTGTGTGAAGAGGGGTGTAGGTTGAATTTTGTTTAACTGGGAAAGGACTGGGAGATGCATAGGATGATATTTTTTAACAGGGGAAGGACTGGGAGTATGAAGAGGGGTGTAGCCGGGTCTTGGTCGGTAAGGGCTGGGATTACTGCAGAGGGAAAGGTTGTTTCTTGGGAGACGGTATGGATGGAAACGAGGATTTTGAAGAAGTAGGGGATTTTGGCAGGGTCTGTTTCTGCAGGTCTATTTTTTTTTTTAATTGCTTAATTTTTTCTGTCTTTTCATAGCCCGGGTCATATTTTTTTCTGTTGTTCGTTAAGAAGTTGTTTTGAAGCCAGGGCATCGCTTTAACGTTGCCAAAGTGAGTGGGGCTGTGCGTGCCTTTCGCCCTTGGGGCTTCATGGGACTGAGGACCCGCTGTGTGGCGCTTCCCTCTGGCCTTACCAGCAACCAGCCATTCCCCCTCCCCCTTCTCCACAACTGCACTAGCAGCTGGCGAAGGCTCTTTGGGGAATGTGGCCTTAGATGTTGCGCCAACCGGAGGTTTAACCGTACGGGTCCCGGAAGCTGGCATGCCCATTACAGGCGAGGCGGTAGGTAAAGACGCGGTCAGAGGGGGATCTTGGTCTACTGGAGCTTGACCTCCAGAGGCCCTCTTCTCTGGGGAGGAAAGGGAGAGGTGACCAGTCTCTCCGCATTTCCAATATACCGGTTTGCGGCCGGTAACAATGACCTGCAGCCTCAAGTTCCCTACTTCCAGACAGTTGGAGATAGAGAGGAAGGCTTTTTGGTCTAACAAAATTTCGAAACTCCACCCCCACTTTCAGGCTATCACAGGAAACGCCTAGAATCTCACCATACTACGATAGGAAAGCTATATTGCTAAACTGATCCTTCTTCGGCCTTCATACTCTGTGCGCAATATTAGATCTTTCGTTATCAAGTCACGACTTGATGCAGCAACACAGTCTTCCGGCGTGGGTAGCAATACGTCCCACATGAAATAGCCGGCTCCTTTAACGATTCTGAGGGGCTTAAACCCCAAGGACTCCAGTGATTTTATCACTGTGTCTTTCGTCGAGCGACAAATTTTGCGCGAACGCTTGTCCACGACGAAAACTGACACTATTCTTTTATCAATTTTTCTTCATTGTTGGGGGTCTTCTAAGAGTCCACTCTCTACGACAAGGTGGGTGTAACTCTTAGTTCGCTCCAAGAACTCCGCAACATTGATTGCACAACTCGGTGGGGACGTCCAACAAGAGGGCGATTCCCCGGCCTCTGCATTCTTATTTTTCTTGTCTTAACTTTAGCCATTCTCGGTTTCCATATTTTCAACGTTCTGGCTCTTTTTGGTCTCCGTAGACTCAGCAGCTTTTTTGAGGGTATACACAATGTCCTCATTCGATGGAATTAACAAAAGGGTACTCGTCAGTATCATCTTTATCCGGCGGGTGTTTTTTAATTGCAAACAAATGTTTTTTTAACTGATCTTTTAAAATCAGACATTACCGGTTTCTTTTTTTTAATCAGAAAAGACGGCACTTTTCTTGTTTTTTCTCCATTATTAAAGGAGGAAAGGGAAGGGGAGGGGTGGTAGGAAAAAATATACGTTATGGAACAAATAAACAAGGTTCACATAAAAAAACAGCAGATAAATAAATAAACAAAGTTCGCCTAGAGGCGAGACAAAAAGTTAAAAATACACAAAACAGTAGCACGTACAAAACATTATGCAAAAGACAGACGAGAGAAAAAAAAGATGAAGACAAAGGTAAAACAAGTAAGTCACAAAATAAATTTTAAAACGGAAAGAGAAGGGTTACACGAGCAAAGAAAGAAAAAAAGTAAATACAGTAATACAGGCAAAAATAAATTAACAATAATAAACAAATTAAAAAAACGATACGTTACAAAAATACGAAACTACGTAAAAATATAAACAAACTTTACAATATGGCCGCCGTTAAAATAACGTACTGCCAACGAAAAACGGACGAAACACGAACAAAGAAAGATTAAAAAATAAACGTGAAAAGTTAAACCAGAACGATTAACGAGAAAACACGGACTTAAAAGATATTTGAAAAGAAAAACAAGAAAGAAATTAACAAGTAATAAATAAAGAGAAAATGAAAAAGTAAGGAAAACTAAACACGTAGAAACAAAGAAATATTAAGATTTTCAGGGGGGGGGGTACAAAAAATTAAAAAAGAATAAAAAAACAAAAATAATTAATAAAAGAAAAGAAAAAATGGATAAAGTAAAATGAGTGGTAGAGGAAAACGAAAATATCAAACTTTGGCAAAAACAAGTCTGTAAAAAGAACGTACAAAATGGAAAATAAAAAGGAACTTAACGTCAGAAATCTGTAAAACAAAAAACAAAAAACAGGAACGTTAGTGACAGTTGCAAACACAAGTCGAACCTGGTCAGAAAAATAACAAAGTCGCAATCGTCAGGCCAATCGTTAATAAGGGGAAAACCCTTTATTCTACATTCAACACCATCACTTGATAAGACACCAGAAGTGTTGAAACAAAATGGCTATTTTTGTAGTGATTTTATAACATATTTATGTTACAATTTTCGAATATATCATGGTATTTGCACTACTCTGTATTGAGCACTTTTAAGAATAGTATTTGTTGGTTATTGGAATTTATTCCGTATACACCAAGCCTATACTTGGGTACACACACACACACACACACACACATATATATATATATATATATATATCAGGAGCATACAGTGAAAGTTTTACGTTCATTTACACTAGAAGACTTATTGGACTACCATTGTATATTATGACTGAGTTATTTAATTGAAAGTAAATAGATTTTCTTAAAAAATGAGACAGGAAACAAATGAGTTTGTGCCTAGCATCTTTTAAATAATTTCTGTTTTATTTGTGGGAATGAACTGAAGAGATTCTTGCTTAAAGCAACAAACAAATTGTGTTGTCAAAGAATGATTAGAAGAGAAATAAAATGAAACAAAAACCCTATTAATATACACAGACATGACAGAATTGAATAGACACCAAGATAAATTTTATTTCTGATTTTTTTTAATAACCAAGACAAATTAACTTAGATTTTTTTTAATAACCAAGATAAATTAACTTAGATTATTTGATTAAAATTGCAGATAACAATACTGGAACATGCCACGAACCAAAGGAGCATCAGACCTATCCGAATTTCAACGAGGACGTATTGTGGGCCAACATGAAGGTGGTCTTAGTCAAAGAAAAATATCTGAAAATCTTTCAATACCCCAGTCTACTGTTAATAGAGTGATCGTACAATTCACCAGAGAGGGCAAGAAGTGCACAAAACCTTATCCAGGCCGCCCTGGACCCTCTGAAAGAACCATGCGTCTTGTCGAAAGAAATGTTGAACAGGATCCATGTTGCAAGGC
>OZ038506.1:14777277-14797277 GCA_964036315.1 Acanthosepion esculentum | reverse complement strand
AGAAAATGTGGCACAAGAACAAAAAAGAGTGTGTTGGAGACGGCTCGTCATCAGCCTGTCTTAAACGTGCCTACACACAATCAATGACTCAAACAAACTATACAATATTCCTTGGTCCAAAACACCACATTCCTACTAACCATTCTTACTGCAACCACCATAATACCTCAAAATCTCCATGAAGTCCTAACTAGCCCCTTTATGTACAATTTGTCTGCAGGGGTGGGGAATAAAATAACATTTAAAAATAAAAACCACAATGAATATTTACAATATGAATAAAAAGAAACTAAACAAAATGGTGTTAGTCGTACGCCCATCAGAGAAATATCAGGATTACGTTAATTTCAGTATTCTATACAGGGAGGGGTCAACAAAAAGGGGAACCTCCATAAAAAATATTGATTTAATTTTTTAACATTCTTGTCATCGAAAAAGGATTAAATGTAATGAAGGCGTCATTTGCTCCTGCACCATAGCCTACATCTGTTGGGCTCCTCCCTCAACCCCAAAACAAACCATTGCTAGCACCCTTTTAGCATTTTTTCGAAGAGTAACTAAAAAGGAACATTTTCAGTAAATAAAATATATTTGTAGTTTTTTTTAAAGATATTGCGTTTTGTTTATTGATAATAGATAAATGGTAATATTTAATGTTAAAATCTTTCACTTTTCACAATTCTTCATTTCTTTCATTTGTTCTGTGTAACAATTAAGAGGAAGTGTTGACAATCCCGATGGAGCCAAAGGAAAGAGAACTGCAGAGAATATAAGCAAACAGGGAAATACATATATTTTTAATGTTTTTTCTGCATTTTATGGCGGGATAAATATTCATAGATATTTAAATAAACGTAGCAGGTGTAAATTTATTTGGAAATTTCTTACTATTTTTAAATTATTTTCATTAAAAGATCCTTATATGTAATTGTATTGATTCAATGGCCGGATAAATATCCTAAATATTAAAACGTAACAGGTGTAAATTTATTTGGAAATCTCTTTCTCTTTTTAAATCATTTTCATTAAAACTTCCTTATATGTAATTTATTGATTCTATAGCCGGATAAATATCATAAATATTAAAACGTAGCAGATGTAAATTTATTTAGAATCTCTTTCTATCTTTAAATCATTTTCATTAAAACTTCCTTATATGTAATTTATTGATTCTATAGCCGGATAAATATCATAAATATTAAAACGTAGCAGATGTAAATTTATTTAGAAATCTCTTTCTATCTTTAAATCATTTTCATTAAAACTTCCTTATATGTAATTTATTGATTCTATAGCCGGATAAATATCATAAATATTAAAACGTATCAGATGTAAATTTATTTAAAAATCTCTTTCTATCTTTAAATCATTTTCATTAAAACTTCCTTATATGTAATTTATTGATTCTATAGCCGGATAAATATCCTAAATATTAAAACGTAGCAGATGTAAATTTATTTAGAATCTCTTTCTATCTTTAAATCATTTTCATTAAAACTTCCTTATATGTAATTTATTGATTCTATAGCCGGATAAATATCATAAATATTAAAACGTATCAGATGTAAATTTATTTAGAATCTCTTTCTATCTTTAAATCATTTTCATTAAAACTTCCTTATATGTAATTTATTGATTCTATAGCCGGATAAATATCATAAATATTAAAACGTAGCAGATGTAAATTTATTTAGAAATCTCTTTCTATCTTTAAATCATTTTCATTAAAACTTCCTTATATGTAATTTATTGATTCTATAGCCGGATAAATATCATAAATATTAAAACGTATCAGATGTAAATTTATTTAAAAATCTCTTTCTATCTTTAAATCATTTTCATTAAAACTTCCTTATATGTAATTTATTGATTCTATAGCCGGATAAATATCATAAATATTAAAACGTAGCAGATGTAAATTTATTTAGAATCTCTTTCTATCTTTAAATCATTTTCATTAAAACTTCCTTATATGTAATTTATTGATTCTATAGCCGGATAAATATCATAAATATTAAAACGTATCAGATGTAAATTTATTTAAAAATCTCTTTCTATCTTTAAATTATTTTCATTAAAACTTTCGTACATGTAATTGTATTGATACTATGGCGGCATGCATATCATAAATATATAAACGTAGATTGTGGAAATGTATTTAGATATTCCTTTCCGTCTTCAAACTTACAAGCATTAGAAATATCTCTAAAAAGCACTTAGCATACAAGAAGCTCATAAAAATTGTCACAGTCTGCACTCCTCGTATAAGGGACAGGAAGACACGGGATCGGCCTGTATACGTGTTCAATAAGCGTAAGAGTGCATACACCACAAAAGCATCAGAACAGTACTACGACTGAGGCCAGAAATAAAGAAAAGAAAGGCTAAAATTCCGGGAACCACTTCCTAAACAGAAAAACAAGGGATGACCCTCTATACCTGTTCAATAATCGTGAATAATGTTCCTACTCATGAAGTCATAATAGATTGCACACATCACAAGTGAATCAGGACAGAATTACTACGGAGGCCAGATGTAAGGAAAGGAAAGGAAAAGTTCCAGGAACTCCTTCCTATACAGAAAATCAAGGGACGAGCCTATATACCCGTTCACTGATCGTGGGTAATGTACCTACTCATCAAGCAATAATAGATTACACCATTCACAAGTGAATCAGATCAGTACTACTATGGTGGCCGGATATAAGGAAAGGAATGGACAAATTCCTGGAACCTCTTTCTGAACAGGAAAACAAGGGAAGGGCCTCTATACCCGTTCACTGATCGGGGGTAATGTCCCTACTCATCAAGCCATAATAGATTACACGCATCACAAGTGAATCAGCTCAGTACTACTATGGGGGCCAGATATAAGGAATGGAATGGAAAAATTCCAGGAACCCCTTTCTAAAAAGGAAAACAAGGTATGGGTCTTTATACCCGTTCACTGATCGGGGATAATGTCCCTACTGATCAAGCAGTAATAGATTGCACGCATCACAAGTGAATCAGCTCAGTATTACTATGGGGGCCAGATATAAGAAAAGGAATGAGGGTACACGCTTGACAGTTCCCTGGTTGATGTTTCCGACTGGGAGTTAGGAGCCCTAACTCTTGCGTAGCGTCTTTAGCGGCCGCTCTGATAAACAGTTGTATAATATAGGGGTGTCTATAGTGCCATGTCGCGCATGGGTAGGTGTCCCTGCAGTCATCTCCGGTGGGCAACCCTGAGACCACATTATGATTCAGACTGTGCCAAATTCTCTCTGCCCACGTCATGGGTGATAACCGTCGGCTTCCTTTAACTCAGGCCTTCTCTACTTCTAACACTAATTTCACATGATTCACATGACTTACAAAGACCGTAAATACAAACCTAAACCATCCCTCCAAAAATCACCTATACCTTTAAACATTTCGTTCTCCAACATCCGTGGCATTAGAACCAATTTCTGCAGTGTGGAATCTTTCCTCATTGCAAATTGCCCGGATATGCTGGCTCTGTGTGAGACCAATCTTGACTCCTCCATCCCTTCCTCTGATCTCTCGATCACTGGCTACCTTCCTCTCCTCAGAAAAGACTCTCTAACCCACATGCATGGCCTTGGTGTCTACGCCAAGGACCATCTCCCTCTGGCTAGAGAGTGCTCTCTCGAATCGCCGGACCATTCCTACTTGTGTCTCCGGCTATCTCTTCTCAATGCTGTAAGCTATCTCTTCTTCCTCTATCGCTCTCCATCCTCTCAGGACTGTGGAATACACGATGTCATTTCTGACAGCATAGACAAAGCCCTCTCTCTCCATCCGTACGCTCACATATTTGTGTTTGGCGATTCTAACGCCCATCACAACAAGTGGCTTAAGAATGCAACTACCGACCTCGCAGGCATTCATACTCTTAACTTTTCAGTTTCTCAATCCCTCACACAGATAATTGATTTCCCCACGCGTTTTGCTTACAACCGGGACGGTAAGGCTTCGCTCTTCGACCTGTGTTTTACCTCCATCCCCGAGTCTTGTAGTGCCACGCAGCTCTGTCCTCTTGGTAACTCCGATCATGCTGTAGTGTCTGTTAGTATCTCCTTCAACCCCAACCTTTGCAAAGAGCATCCTACCACCAGACCAGAACCTCGTTCTGCTATCAACGAGTTGACTGGGACTCGTTCCGTGATTTCCTCCGCGATGTCCCCTGGGATGCTGTATTTAAGCTCCCCGTTCAAGAATGTGCTTTAGAGGTCTCTTCCTGGGTTAAAGCTGGAATTAACGCTTTCATCCCCTCAAGGAAATTTAAGGGCAAACCACTCCTCCCCTTGGTTCTCCGCTGCTTGCTCAGCCGCCATTGCCCATAGGAACCACTTCTTCGACCGATTTGGTAGTGATATGTCCGACTGCAATAGACGCCTATTTGTCTCCGCCCGTAACGAGTGTAAGCGTGTCCTCAAGGAAACTAAGTCACTATTTGCTGCTCGGATGAAGGAACGTATTGCATCTCGCAAATTCGACTCCAAGGATTATTGGCGTCTCTGCAAGGGCGTTCTGAACAATAGCAAACCCTCCATTCCTCCCCTGTTCAATCAGTTTGAGGTCCTGACCACCTCTGACGACAAGGCTGAATGCTTTGCTCGGAAATTTTCTTCCAATTCAACGCTTGACTCTTCCGGGGTACCCATGCCCGATTTCCCTCCCAGAACTGAGGCCCTTTTGAGCGGATTGCACATATCCCCGTCATTGGTATTGGGCATTATCTCTAACTTAGATCACCACAAGGCTACTGGTGGAGATGGGATACCAGCCATTGTCCTGAAGAAATGCGCGCCTGAATTGACACCTGCCCTCTCTAAATTATACAACTACTGCCTCAAGGAGTCTTGTTTTCCTGACTGCTGGAAGTCCTCATCCATTGTTCCTGTCTTTAAGAACTCTGATAACCTCTATGACCCTTCTAATTACCGTCCTATCAGTCTCCTACCCCTCTTAGGCAAAGTCTTCGAAGCCCTTATCAACACCGAAATGATTAATCACCTTATATCCCATGATCTGCTCTCAGACAAGCAGTATGGTTTCCGATTTGCCCGATATACAGCCAATGTGCTTACGGCCATCACTGAATTTGTCTACGAAGCTATTCATAATAACGGCAAAGCTCGTGCCGTGGCCCTTGACTTCTCCAAAGCGTTTGACAGGTTTGGCATGGCTGCCTTCTTCGCAAGCTTCAAGGTTATGGTATTTCAGGTCGATTGTTTGACCTAATACAATCATTCCTGTCAAACCAGGAATTGAAGGTCGTTCTCAATGCATTCATCTCCAGCTCCTATCCCACTAACGCAGGTGTTCCTCAAGGCTCCATCCTAGGCCCTACTCTGTTCCTTATATTCATAAATGATCTTCCTGACGCCATAGATTCCCAAGTCGGCATCTACGCAGATGAAACCACAATTTACTCCTGCCTCAAAAAAAAATCTAGTGATGCTGACAAAGTTAACCTGGCAGTTCGTCTCGAAAAGGACCTACAATCGGTTGTGAACTGGGGCGAGAATTGGTTGGTTAATTTTAACACCTCTAAAACAAAACTGCTCTCTATTAACCACCACAGGGATCCATCCCTGCATCCCATTAGAATGTCTGAAGCCCAACTTCTCAAGAGCTACTCTCTTCGGCTGCTCGTTCTCACGCTGTCCGCTGACCTGAGATGGAACAAATACATCGAGTCAATTGCTTCATCTACCGCAAGGAAAGTTGGCTCCCTGTGCCGGGCCAGGAAATTTTTCTCCCCGGAATCGATCCCCCAAATCTATAAATCAACCATTCGCCCTTGCATGGAGTATTGCTGCCATATATGGTCTGGAGCCCCTGCTGTTTGCCTCAGGGTTCTTGATAAGATCCAGAGACGGATATGCAACGTAATTGGCCCTGATCTGTCATCTCGTCTGCAGTCGCTCTCTCACAGACGCGCCGTTGCCTCGCTCTGTCTTTTTTACAAATACTTTCACGGTAATTGCTCCGATGAGCTGCTTTCGCTGGTTCCTAGGCCTCATGAATTTAAGCGTCCTACAAGATGGTATCCCGTTGCCACCCCTTCACTGTTGAAACTGTTAGATGTAGACGTCTCTTCTACTCCAATAGCTTCATGTGTCGCACCTCTCGCATGTGGAACCCCCTTCCTTATTCCTGTTTCCTTGACAAATATAATCTCCAACCATTTACGTGTAACGTCAATCGACATCTCCAGTTGCCTTGATCTATCCACTTCCCTTCTCCACATCCTTTCCCCTTTCATTCCTATCTGCCCTCGCTCCAAATCTTCTGTAACCCCCTTGTCTTGATCGATCTCCACGTCCTCTTCTTTACCACTCCTATCTGCTCTTCCTACAAACCTTCTGTAACCCCTTGCGTGCTAGAGGCGTCCAGCCTTGCTTGGGGTGTAAAGCTTTTTTTAAAAATATATATATTAGCCTGTTGACTAAATTGAAGCACAAAGAGAATGATTTTAAAGTCGTAATTTTCGGATACGCCTGTGTCCTTTTTCAACGATACCAGGAATAAACAAAGAAGTGGGACTTAATCTTCCGAAAAATGTAGTTGTTGGTTAGTTGTGAAAATTATATTCTCCGAATAAACCCAAATCCCTGTTTAATCCCTGAATGTGTGATTTTGGAAATATATTTCAGCTCCGATCTGCGTCTTTCATGTCGGCTGTTGAATGAAGTGTGCAGCAACAGGGAAAATGAGATTGTTGTATTTCAGAGGTTTTTATGGTTATTGAACCGAAGACTGAATTCCGTTCCAGTTTCTCTAACATTATTTCTCCAATATATATATATATATATATATATATATATATATATATATATATATATATATATATATATATAGTGTATGTTGGGGTATTTGTGTTATCACACGGTTATTCGTTGTCATTCTTAGTTTTCCTTTTCATTTCTTCGCCACCAGCACTGTATGTGCGTTTATTAATTACATTTAGTCAGTTTCTTGTAATCATTTCACCCCAAGCAAGGTGTCAACGCCACTATTACGCAAGTAGCTAGTGGGAGTAAAAGAGAATGAGAAGAATTTAAAGGAAAAGGAACCGAAAATCCGATCCCAAACAGGAAACAAAGGATAAACCTCTAATCCAGTTCAAATGACAGGTAAGGAGTGTGAAGCCGGTGATATGCTGATCTATCTAATCTTATTAAATTGCATTATTCAAGCCACTGTCTTCTGCCAGAATAATTTTAGAAGATCTTCCATGAAAGCTAAAGAGCCAGGGTGCAAATTTATTGTAGATAATAAGGCACTCTAGACATTTACATCGTATGGAATTTTTTTGTAACATTTTTTTTTGTGTCAAAATTGTGGTCAGTCGCATTACCGTTGACAACCAACGCATTACTTGAGGTTTCTTCTATGTATTTTCTCTGACAATTATTACAGGTGATAAAGTAAACTCATACTTCAGGTTTTAGATGTCTTTATTGTTTTGGAACTGGTTTTTTATTGTTTTCAAACTTCTCCATCACCCTAATTATTTCATATTCAAAGCGAAACAAAAGCCTATAAAATATTCCCAAAACAAAAATCGGCCCCTCTTCAGAAGCGCAACGAATATATATATATATATATATATATATATACATAGGTGGCCTGACGATTGCATCTAGCATGAAACAGACTGTCGCCTCTAAGTGTTGACTTCTATGTTCACTTTTATATTTACACACGCTCTATCTCTGATATTGAGCACTTTATCCCATAAATATAGCACACTTTATGACTATATTTCTTCATATATATATATATATTATCCCGCCTAGTAATTCTATAACATCTACAGTTGACAAGAATCTAAACGCAACATAAATTAGTTACTACTACATTCAAAAATATAAGATTTAATCAATACTAAAGTGACTTATTGATTTAATCTGAATATATATGCGAGATTGATGACTAAACTCTAAACATTTCATCTTACCAATCATAGCGTTAGATGCGTCCCTCTAGCCTCTTCCTTTAATTCACAAAAGATAAAAACAATTACATCTCGAATTGAATACCCACAATTTAAGATTAAATAAAGACCTGGGAATTCTCACTGATTATAATCTTTACAAAAATATAATCTAAAACAGCTGTGTTGTTTTCGTTTTTCTGTGTTATTAGCTGTACACTAACTTATTATGATGTAGACGGGTTTAGATCTTAAATTCCTCTTTGTGTCTATTGTCATTACAATTTTCTGACCATCTCTATTCATGAATATAGGGGCATTTAGACGTAATATATTAGTTAGCAAGTTTGTCTTGCTAGAGTAATTACGACTGAGTAGGGAGTTCGATCATGAATGGGCGCTCCATACATTCAGCCTTGTACCAGATCTAAGCTACTCTTAGTAAATCTCTATATACATGCACATAGATGTTTCTTTGATATTTATGTAGATATGTCTTTACTTTTCTCATTTTCATTAGTATTACTACAATGTGTACAGTCATTATAAGTATTATTATTATTTGTAAAATGTCATTTTATAATCATATGCCGACTCATATGAAAGAAAACTTCTCGCAGGATATTGGCTGTGCTTGGTAAAAGTATTTTGGGGATTTCATGAGGAGATAGCGCATCAGGGTTTTGTTGATTTGTTGTTGAGTTCCTTTCTTTATCGAACCCAAAGCTCCAACAACAATAAGTAAGTATTTTTCCCCAGCAAATCTTTTACAATTATATTCGGCTTATTGGCTTTTTAAGGTTCGGTTTGTTTGGACTGGACAATTCCATCACACAGATACATTTTTATTTGGTGTCTCAGAATTTGGTATTCTATTGGGGCTAAGAGCGTGAAGCCTCACACTAAGTAGCCAATACCTTCTTCTTCTTCTTCTTCTTCTTCTTCTTCTTCTTCTTCTTCTTCTTCTTCTTCTTCTTCTTCTTCTAGACTTGGAATGCTTGCTCCGTATTTGATGATGTGAATTTGAAACCCAAGACAGTATAAAGCCTGGTGGATTTGAAATTAGCTACACATCATGTAGATTTTTCTTTTCGCAACATGTTAGCCTACAGCATTTTGCTGCTTTTGCAATGACCGGTGATATTGCATATAAGCTTGGTTTGAGGTTGATCGTAGGGAATTGTGAAATCAGTGCACTTTCAATATATTTCCTTCTCAGTGGATTTTTCTCTTCTAATCGGATGTTAAAATTGTAATCAAACGTATTAAGGTAAACTACAAGTTCGTTTAAGACATTATTATGAATAAATCACTGCGATGATCAAACAGCCATTTCTGTGTGATTTACTGATGCATATCATTTAACATTCTGTACAATATATATTGTATATATACAGCTTCTGTTTTTTTGTTGTTACTATTCCATTTGGTGCTAACTGTATATATAAAACAATAAAAGATTTTCTGTTCAACCATGAGTTGTCTTTTTTTTTTATAAGCGTGTTTGCTTCATTCACTTATATTTTGTCTTTCTAGTTTTTCTTCGGCTTGACTTCCACAAAGTCAAAGATATGCAACTGTGTAGTGTCGTATCAGACGAACGGTAATCAGACAACAGTAGAACAGGAAAGGCTCAGCTGAATAGCGAAATATTAAATAGGTAAGAAAATATCATTAGACGCAAGGAAAAGGGTGCTAAACAGCAGTGTAATATCTAATCAAGGGAATACCCGACAAATTCCATACATACTTGATGAACCAGGAATGAGGTACTACCGAAGGATGATGAGAATATCTGAGAAACAACCAGTGTTAACCAATACATCTTGAATGCATCATTAGCCATAATAACTATTTCAATCGTTATTTCCGTCTGGTTTAACTATATAACTGTTACTATATCTATGCCTAAAACTTATTTGTCAGGAGTGGCATTTAAATTGTTTAATAACTCTTGTCCGTCTACTCTGCTATTTAACCCATAGATGGGGGAGTGAAATGATTGATTCATTCTTTTCTTGAGGACACCTCCGAAATACTTTGCTGAATACTTTTCCGTGTCCCTTCAGGACGTAGGTGATCATTCCTTGTACAATTTCCTCCTTTTGTTGCTAAGAATAACTTTGACTTCCCCTCTCATTGTCTTTGCTCTGGCACGCATTTCTACAAACTCCTTAAGTATATTTATATATTGTTCGCCCCACATCGACCTAGGATTGGATTATCTCTAATATATGTCATTTTACTAGATTGCAATTTAATTAAAAAAAACATATTTATGTATTAATTCGTTTCAGATTTGAGAATGGAAATAAATAATTCAATACATTTTCACCTGCTACAATTAAAATAATATCTACGACGTTTATTCAGCTACAGAATCACTTCAACTTCATAAAAGGATGTTTTAATAAAAAATGAATCCCAACCGAAATACGTGCACTCGAGTCAACCCTATTCGTAGAGTACGATACATTTTATTCTTTATTACTATTATAGATTAGAGATTGGGCAAATATGTGAGTCTAGGAGAGGGCTCTGTCGGGCTGTTTTTCCCAAGAGGTACCCTTGCTGCTGCGGCTGTATTTCATGAGGTATCCCAGCAAGTCTAATGGGTTACGGGTCTTACGAGATAATACATATATATATATATATATATATATATATATATATATATATATATATATATATATATATATATATATATATATATATTTCAGTAAAATGAATGGAGTACTTCGGCTGTTGGCGTCTGTTTACGTTTGTAAAAACAATACGCTAGATTTGGCTGACTCAATCTGTCGAGTGGAGATAGCTCAGTGGTAGGGACTCTGACTGGGTTCGAATCCGGGCTTGAGGGATTCGGTTGTCCTAGTCACACTGAAGATCTGTGATACATAGAAACGGTACTGTCTGCGGATGACATAATTTATCTCTTGGAAATATATTTTCAGTTGAGCACTGTTGAATAACAAGCTAAAAACAACACCCACCTGCGTTAATGCGAAGCTCTTGAGTTGTTATAGCGTAACAGTACTGTCTGCGAATTACATATTTATATGTGTTGAACTGTAGGGTACATAAGGTACATTTCGTAGAGTTAGGTCATTCCTTAGTTGATCTGACCGAGAACTTTTCAACACTTCCTTATATATATATATATATATATATATATATATATATATATATATATATATATATATACTATTGTCGGGTGGCCGGCGACTAAACGGCATATATATATATATTCTGTAGTTTTAAGGCATGCTATATTTATGGGTAAATATCCTAAATATTACTGATAGAACGTATGTAAATATAAAATGGACATCTAAGAAGTAGATTGCAACAAACTCCTACGAAGTGAACAAGATTTTCAGGACAAATAATTTTTTGGTTGACAAACAAAATGATCGACGTTCAAAATAAATATTCTTTTGTAAAAATAGAAAAATTTGAGTCATCGTCTGGTCAAAAAGAATTTGAACAAACATACGGCTCTCCCGCCAATAAACACACACATAAAAGTTTGTGGTTAATATAGGTGCGTTTTTGTCAAGACTGAAACCTGCTATTCTCTATTTTAATAATGTTTTCAGAACATGTATTAAAGTGTGTCATATTCGTCTCCTTATTGTGCAACGTTAAAGCTTTTTGGCCATCAATTACGCTTCTTGTTGCAATGAGTTAAATGAATCTGATTTTCTTTTGGTACAATACAATTCCTCGGATATTGCAATAAACAAGGGATATAGAAAAACATTTAAAAGACTTGAGGGGGAAAGAAGTACAGAGAATAGGCGGAATATACTGAGGAATCTTTTCAGCCGAAGAAATGGAAAACGAACTAGATGAAGATGTTACGGGAGGTGTCACAACAGAAGTAATTCCTGATTCTGTCGCTAGCAAAGACAAGCCATCGTATCATTCAATTTGACCAAAAATTATGGCAATTTTAGAAATGTTGCCATAACCAGAGTAATGTATGCCGTTGGATGAAGAAAAGCATGTAAAATGTTCGATAGAACAAAAGCAAATGTCTGGAATCCCTTTCCCTCAATCTGCCTTTTTTGTCTTGGCAAGGTGAGCAATAGTAAGATTTACAGAACGTGTAGGGACACTGTCTCATTTGAATATACTCTTTAGATGAATATTTCTTGCTTGTGAACTGCACCTGTTATAAGACGTCCTAAAACCGAGAATATTTTTATGTCCATGTTGAAAGTTAATATTATTAAGTGTTGGTTTGTTTGTTTTTATTAGTAAGGCTTCCAACACTTAATAATATTAACTTTGAACATGGACATAATATCTTGACCGTGTTTTGAAACAAAAAAAATGAATCACTTTATAAAACATACATATAACAAACAATTTCTATTTCTAATTCTAACAGTTGAAATATAATCCTTGAAAATGGCTAAATGTATAGCCGAAAGCGCTCGGATAAAAAGAACATTCGGATAGTTTTTATATAATTTATCCTCTAAAAAAAAAACTTTATTAGATCGCACGAGAAATTATATAAAAAACTAAATAAAAGCACCTTGTCAGTCGTTTTTAATGAAATGTGCATATATATATATATATATATATATATATATATATATATATATATAGGGATATTATATTAGTGAAGAAATAATATCTCAAAACGCACTGTTAAAGAGAACAAGCGGTGGGAAGTGGGGTCATCCAGAATGAGTTATTGAATCCCCAAATAACCCCAGGTTCTCTCTGTTTGCACAGAGTCGGACACTGTGTGTTGATTATCACAGCTTCTAGAATATTCATATGGTATTTTGTCCGAGCCCTGTAAATTACAGAGTAGAACTCTTCCAAATAGTTGTGCCGATAGATATCCGTATTTAATAGATATTCTCCAATGTCAGTCTCATGTGTCTGTGAGTGCCCGGATGTTAATGGCATATGCCTGAGTCTAAGACCTGTCACGTGTTGAGAGATTCTCACATAGCGGCGCTGAATTGTTTTGCCCACATAGTCCGCATCGCACTGACATTTATAGCGATGAATAACTACATTTTGTTGAAAGGTAAGCAAAATATATTTACGGGCAGAAGAGGACGCACTTCTGGAAGAAAACATTGTATGTACTACGATAGCATTAAAAACGTGCATTATAGATAATGACTACGTAGTTCAATCCATGGTCCAATCCATGGTAATTTAAAATCCAGTCCATGGTCCAATCCATGGTAATTTAAAATCCAATCCATGGTAATTTAAAATCCAGTCCATGGTCCAATCCATTGTAATTGAAAATCCAGTGCATGGTCCAATACATAGTAATTTAAAATCCAATCCATGGCCGAATACATAGTAATTCAAAATCCAGTCCATGGTCCAATCCATGGTAATTTAAAATCCAATCCATGGTCCAATACATAGTAATTTAAAATCCAGTCCATGGTCCAATACATAGTAATTTAAAATCCAGTCCATGGTCCAATACATAGTAATTTAAAATCAAATCCATGGTCCAATACATAGTAATTTAAAATCCAGTCCATGGTCCAATCCATCGTAATTTAAAATCCAGTCCATGGTCCAATCCATGGTAATTTAAAATCCAATCCATGGTCCAATATATAGTAATTGAAAATCCAGTCCATGGTTCAATACATAGTAATTTAAAATCCAGTCCATGGTCCAATACATAGTAATTTAAAATCCAATCCATGGTCCAATACATAGTCATTTAAAATCCAATCCATGGTCCAATACATAGTCATTTAAAATCCAGTCCATGGTCCAATACATAGTAATTTAAAATCCAATCCATGGTCCAATACATAGCAATTTAAAATCCAGTCCATGGTCCAATACATAGTAATTTAAAATCAAATCCATGGTCCAATACATAGTAATTTAAAATCCAGTCCATGGTCCAATAGATAGTAATTTAAAATCCAATCCATGGTCCAATACATAGTAATTTAAAATCCAATCCATGGTCCAATATATAGTAATTTAAAATCCAGTCCATGGTCCAATACATAGTAATTTAAAATCCATTCCATGGTCCAATATATTGTAATTGAAAATCCAGTCCATGGTCCAATACATAGTAATTTAAAATCCAGTCCATGGTCCAATACATAGTAATTGAAAATCCAGTCCATGTTCCAACACATAGTAATTTAAAATACAATCCATGCTCCAATACATAGTAATTGAAAATCCAATCCATGGTCCTATCCATGGTAATTTAAAATACACAGGACATTTAGGTGGACCTAATGTTTTAATTTCATTAAACTTTAAAATTTTAAGTCAAATGATACTCCGAATAACACTTTCAAGGTAACCATTTGAAAGTTAAATTGTGGTGATTTGCATCTAATTTACATTCCGAGCATATCACCAATGCACGGTGTGTGCATGTATTTAGATAAGGTTAATATTCCTAGACTTATGGGCAAAGGAATCGCAACTAAGCTATAATCCTATAAAAGTGGGTTTTCTTTATACGCTGGTGACGAAAGATGTAGAAGTTTTCTCCACTAACACATCAAAGAAAGACAAAATATTACTATTTTCAATTTCCATTGTGAATTGTAAAGAAGGGTGAAGGTCATGTAATGTGATGAAAAGAACGAAATGGTATCACCAAGATATCGCACACAACAGTATGGTTTAAGATCTTTATTAAACAATTGTTTCTTATGGAAACTTACAAAATATATTGGCCATAAGAGGTTCCAGAATATTACCCATCGATATGTCATCCATCTACCGGTACATAATATCATGGAAGCTGAACGAGACAGACTTCGTAGCCATCTCAATCAGCTCAATAAAAAAAACTCTCGTGGGAGGAAGGAGGTTTTATGGGGCCTCGATATAAATAGTCGGCAGAAATTTTTTGAATTTGTTACTGCCATCTGATATGACAGATACTTTAGTAACATAATCAGAATAATTAAGTATAACTACATCTAAACCTTTATCGGGTCTATAAATGTAAATATCTGTACCGAATATAAGTAGCTTGTCCTTTTGATAATAGGTCTTCTGGCAGAAGAACGTTCTACAATTCGCCGATCATTTATAATTGGCACCAAAATTAACCATATCATTATGACGGTTATAACAGCAGGAAAGTGTCTTGCGATGTCTTGTCGTCGGGTGGACCTTTAAAACTTACTTGTTTTTATGTAAAGTCAAAAAGAAGCGACATTCCAACCCGTGTTTTTTTCGCTTGTCCGATGAGAAAGAAGTAAAAGGGAATCTTTTGTCCCTATGGTGCGTGGATAAAAGCGTTGGTTGAGTAACCCAAAGAGTGACTTGACCCAAAGAGTTGCAAGTTCAATATCCGGCCACAGCAGAGGGAACAAAATCTTGGAGACTTGACTTGCTAAAGGGAATTAATTGTAACTGAGATATCAAAAAAAATCATGGCACTAGGAATTAGAACAATCTGATCTAATTTGACTCTCAAGGCTTGAGTTAGTCCGTAGTATGGTCTTCAGGCACTTTCCAATAGCAAGACTGAACGTTATACTAACACCTTCAACTTTTTGTATTATTATTCTGTTTAATATATCTTTGTTATTTCTACTCTTGTGTTCATGTTGTTCTTCCTTGGTCCTAACCTTGGACCATAACAGTGGTGCGAGGATATTGGACAATAACAGTGGCGACCAGGACTGAATAAACAAATTCTACGCGGAGAACCTAAAAGTATACTGAGGAAACAAACTCTACGCGGAGAAACCTAAAAAAGGATATTGAAGAAACGAATTCTACGCGGAGCATATTGAAGAAACGAATTTTACGTGGAGGATATTGAAGAATAACGAAGTTCTACGTGGAGATTCTAAGAAAAAAAATCTTTTGCTATCGGTCGTCCATAACAGAGGCGACGTAGGTGGTGAAAAAAACAAACAAGTTCGACACGAAGATAAAAGAAAAACATGTTTGGACACCAACTTTACAGTGGTAACAAAGACAGGAATTCTACGCAGGAAATTTTTTTTTTCGTACTAAGGTTCCAGAACAACAGGTAACAAAGACCTGAAGTCTACAAAACGGAAAAATACTTACACATAATTACGGTATTAACATGGAAGACTTTAAGGCAACCATATTGGAACTTATGAAAATGCAATTTGAGCAGCAACAGAAAAACGAAAAAATGCATCTTGAACTACAAGAATTACTACTACGGGCAGTAACAAATAAAGGGCAAAATTCTGAAAATGAAACAGCATTCTCGCAAAATGCTATATGGAGCTCTATTGAAGACTTCACTTATGCTCCGGACGAAGACAAAACCTTCGCAGCTTACTTCAGAAGATATGAAGATTTATATGAGTTTGATTGCGGGAATTGATCAGACGCGAAAAAAGTACGTCTACTACTGCGAAAACTAGGGTCAAGCGAATACACTAAATTCGTATACTACATCCTACCGAGGAAAACGAATGAGTTGACTTTCAAGGAAGCCGTGAAACTTTTAACGGAATTATTTAGTCCGAACACTTCACTGTTCCACAAAAGGTGGAAATGTTTAGCTTTAACGAAAAAGGATAACGAAGACTATATAACATTCGCTTCCATAGTAAACAAACACTGTGATGACTTTAAGTTATTTGCACTCAGCCCTGACAATTTTAAATGTTTGATATTCGTCCAAGGCCTGGTTTCGACTAAAGATGCGGAGATCAGACGGAGAATTCTAAAAAAACTTGAGAATGAACCAGAATTGACGCTACAAAAATTTACTGAAGACTGTCAGAGATGTATTAACGTAAAAAAGGACTCGAAAGATATAGAAGAGTCTGGCGTCGCTCATATACGAAAAGTACAACGACAAACACGTTTTTGTCCCTCCTCAAAAACAAACCAAACCAATTATTCTACTTCAAAACGCCAAACAAATTATTCTACTTCAAAAAATCAAATGAAATATCAGAAAAAAAAACACCACCCAGTCCATGCTATCGCTGTGGGACTTTGTATTGGTGCAACGATTGTCCATACCGCTTTAAGACTTGTCTGTCGCGCAATAAAGTGGGACATAAAAGTTCTCATTCAAGAACTAGGAAAGGAAGCAGAAGCCGAGTAAGAGTCACTAGAACTGACCAAGCGGACGAGACAAATATACGAAAATACGTACAAGTAGAAATGTTAAACAAAAAAGTCAGGCTACAATTGGATTCCGGATCAGATTTAACAATTATTAACTTACAGACGTGGAGGAAATTAAACAAACCGACCATGTTGAGAACCGATAAAATATCCATGTCTGTAACTGGAAGAAAAATAAAATTTGAGGGAGAAGTTATTACAAATGTGACATTCAACGGAATGACCAAAAAATAAAAAATGGACGTTCTTAAAAATACGGAAAATTTATTTGGAACTGACTGGATGCAGAAATTTGACCTCTGGGATTTACCGATAAGTACATTCTGCCAAAAAGTGAAAAGTTTATCGACCGAGGCAGAGAAAGTAAAGGAGAAATTGAAGGAAAGTTTCCCCGAAGTATTTTCAGCCGGCCTCGGGAGGTGTAAAAAAATGGCGGCAAAAATAGAAATAAAAGAAAATGTACAACCCATTTTCAAGAAGAAAAGGAATGTACCCTTTGCATCACTATAAAAATAGACCAAGAGTCGGATAGACTCGTAAAAACCGGTATATTGACAAAGGTAGAATATAGTCACTGGGCCGCACCTACGGTTTACGTGAAAAAGAAATCTGGTGAGATACGAGTATGCGCTGTTTTCTCGACGGGATTGAATGCAGCGATTAAGGATTATCACTATCCTCTCCCTAGTCCAGAGGATGTTTTCACAAAATTGAACGGACGAAAATTTGTCTCAAAAATAGACTTAAGCGAAGCATACCTACAAGTACCAGTAGATGAGGAAAGCTCGAGGTTGTTGTGCATAAACACACACAAAAGATTATATAAGTTCCAAAGATTACCATTCGGGATTAAGGTCGCGCCGGCGATATTTCAGCAAACAATGGACACCATGCTAGGCGGTCTGGATTTCACGATCGCATACCTTGATGACATCCTGATAAATAGCAAAAATATTGATCAACACTGGGAACACGTTCAAGAGGTTTTCAGGAGAATACAAAACTACGGGTTTAAGGTAAAAGAAAATAAATGTGACTTCTTTATGAAGGAAATAAAATATCTGGGCCATATTATTGACGAAGAAGGAAGAAGGCCAGATCCAGAAAGGGCAACGGCAATAAAAAAAAAATGACGGCTCCACAAAATTTGGGCAGAATTACAAAGCTTCTTGGGCTTAGTAAATTATTACCAAGAATTTATTCCTAACATGCACAAATTACGCGAACCCCTAAACGAACTGTTGAAGAAGGAAAAGGTTTGGGAGTGGACAGATGAATGTCAGAAAACGTTCGACAAAATCATTAAGTCGCTAACAGCAGAAAATTGGAAAGAATAGTCGTGAGTGACGCTAGTGCCTATGGTTTTGGGGGATGTATACTTCATAAAATGCCGGATGGGACAGTAAAACCCACTGCACATGCTTCAAGAACATTGCTATCAGCCGAGCAAAATTACTCGCAAAACGAAAAAGAAGCGCTGGAGATTATTTTTGCGATTACGGGATTCCACAGATATATTTACGGTAGATTTTTCACCTTACAGACAGACAACAAGCCGTTATTGACAATATTTGGATTAAAGAAAGGTTTACCTGTCTACACTGCGAATAGATTGCTAAGATGGTGGTGCAATTTTATTGAACTACAAATTTAAATTGGAGTATCTTCCATCAAACAAAATTGGGCATGCATTTGGACTTTCGAGACTAATACCAAAGAAAACGGAGACATTAGAAGATTCCGTAATTGCAGCTCTACGAGATGAGGAAGATATTAGAACATCGTTATGTAGTACAATTCGAAACCTCCCCGTCACATTACAGGAAATAAGGAACGAAGCAGTGAATGATGAATTTATTAAGCAAAAGAAAACAAAAATTGAAGAAAAAATAAGCATATATCAGACTGTTTTTCGTTATGTGATAATGTTTTACTATATAATGAAAGGGTAGTAATCCCGAAAATGCTACAAAGGCGAATCCTCAAGGATTTCCACATGGGCCATCCAGGAAAGAAAATAATGAAATCTTTAATGCGAAGTTATATATATTGGCCAAACATGGATCAAGATATCACACATATGGTGGACAAATGCAAGGGTTGTTCCTTAGCAGCCAAAGCACCGCCGATCATCCATAAGCCATGGCCGAAGACAGATCGACCGTGGTCGAGAATACATGTAGATTTCGCAGGTCCTTTAGATGGTTTCTACTATTTCATTGTAGTAGACAGTTACAGCAAATGGCCAGAAATATTTCGTTGTAGAAAACCTACTTCTGAGACTACCATAAATTGCCTTCACGAGCTGTTTTCTCATTTCGGAATGGTTGATTGTCTAGTCACCGACAATGGGACACAATTCAGATCTGCGGATTTTCAAGAATTTTGTGAAACTTTTCAAGTTAAACACATCAAATCCCCGCCATATCACCCAAGATCAAACGGTCAAGCGGAGAGATTTATAGATACGCTAAAAAGAGCATTAAGAAAAGCTTATGACGTGCCAACAGAAAAGGCGTTACAACAATTTTTGCAAGTATATAGAATTAGACCAAAGAGTACTACGCCATCGGTATTATCGCCCGCGGAAGTGATGTTCGCGCGAAAAATCAGGTCCGTATTCGACAAATTACTACCAAAACAAACAAAGCAAACACCAACGTTATTCGTACCAAAAAGAAAATTTAACCCAGGAGAGAAAGTCTTTTTCAAAATGTACAAAAACAATACATCCTACTGGGAGCAAGGCAAAATAGAGAAACGGATTGGGAACATGATTTACATAATTCAGGGTCCCAAATTCTCACATAAAAGGCACTTAAATCTAATAAGAAAGAGACTGTTGGAGGAGTCTAACGGTCCACCTCAGGAAGAGGAAAAAGTCATGGACACGATATCCGACACATTCGACATGCAAAGGCATCCAAATCATTAT
>OZ038506.1:14754777-14774777 GCA_964036315.1 Acanthosepion esculentum | reverse complement strand
TTTCTGTACCTTGTACCAACCTAATAAAACCCTTTTTATTGTTACGTGTTATTTGTCGTTTGTCTCTACAAACCCCAAACCAACATCATAACAATTTCGTATTTAAACTTTTCAATGAAAAGAAACAAACAAATATTTATTCGAGTCATTTTCTATGTTCACATAAAATTAATGTGAATTTGTTTTTTTATGCGTCGTCCGGGATTTTTTCAAAAACTAGGTTTGCATTAAAAATGATTTCAATTTTCTCATTTACAAAGTACTGTTTGTTCTTGATAGATAGCCTTCATATTATTATTAAATGTTGCCTTAAAGCCACTTCAAAGAATCCTCTCCAAAATTATCAAGATGTAGATTGGGTTTTGATGATAACGTTCACAACATTATTATTAGATGCTGATTAAAAGCAGCTTCAGGAGAATGAGTTAGTTGATTTTTTTAGATATAGATTTGTATTCGACAGACAACGTTCATATCCTTATTATTAAATGCTACCTTAAATCAGCTTCAAGGGTGGCTGTTTGATAATTTTTCTCATATAGATTTGTTTTTGATAGATAACGTTCATATAATTATTATTAAATGTTGCCTTAAAGCAGATTCAGGAGAATCTGCTTGATAATTTTCTCGATGAATATTAGTTATTGATAGATAACGTTAACACCATTTGTTGTGGGGCTCTGCCCCTTTTTACACAAGATGGACTCGTCTAAAGTATACTTATTCTGACAGAGTGGAGATACGTTGAGTACACAGGGTGTCACAAAGAAATACGTTGAGATAAGGTTGAGATACGTACAGTCCACGGAGAGAGAGAGAGAGATAATTACGGCTTCACTTACAGAGACTTGTACATATACTTTCTACTAACCCGTATTCCTGGACTACTAATCTTCACTTCAAGTCTGTATTCTTACGTTTAATACACTTATTTTTCTATCTCAATTACTGGCGTTGTTTATTTATTTGTGCAGGATTCCATTCCCGGAATCCACAACAACTTGGCGACGAGGACTTCGGACCCACACGGAGAAAAACAAAATTCTCTTTCGTCAATTGCGAGGATTTTGCGTGACCACCGTGATTAAAAGTACTCCCTAAAAATACGGAAGACTCTTATCATGGAGGATTTTAAAAGTATTTTGGTAGAACTTGTAAAATACTAAAATGAACAGCAACTACAACTCCAAGAAAGACTGCTCGAATTACAGAAGGAAAATCAAGAAAGACAAATGCAACTCCAGGAATTGATATTAAAAGTAACGGGTAACATACAACAAAAGAATATCGAAGTAGAGGAGATTTTTTCTCAAGACGCAGTTTGGAACACAATAGAAACATTTAAATACTCTCTAGAAGATGATAAAAATTTCGGGGTCTACTACAGACGTCAGGAAGACATTTTCAACATTGATTGCCAAAATTGGAAGGAAGCTAAGAAGCTACGTTTATTACTCACGAAATTGGGAACAGAGGAGTACACATAATTTGTGGACTATATTCTACCGAAAAAGACAAAAGATTTGACGTTTGACGAGGCAGTTACATGCCTTACGGAGCTCTTCAGTCCAAAGACTTCACTTTTTCACAAATGGTGGAAATGTCTCAATCTCGTAAAAAGCGAAAATGAGGACTACTCCACGTTCGCCGCAATCGTGAACAAACATTGCGATGACTTTAAGTTGGCAGAATTGACTCCGGACAATTTTAAGTGTCTGATTTTCGTACAGGGATAGGTCTCAGCCAAGGACAGTGAAATGCGCAAAAGAATGCTCACGAAGCTTCAAAATGAGCCTAGATTAACGCTAAAAAGAATTCTCAGAAGACTGCCAAAAATGCTTTAGCATAAAAAAGAGTCTAAGGATATCGAGGAATCAGGAGTAGCACACATACGTAAGTTGAACAAAAGTTTACGATTTTCATCCCTCCCACCGGAAGAAAAACAAAAATTTCATAATAAAGGAAAAATTACAAGATATAAGGCGATTAATGACAGAGATCAAAGTAAATATAAGCCCCCACTCCATCGGCATGTTACAGATGTGGTAGATTACACTGGAATAAAGACTGTCGATTCAAATACAAGAACTGTTTAGCTTGTCGAAAAATGGGACATAAGGAAACTCAATGCAGAAACAAAAGACACACTAGTAGGGTAAGAAGTACTAGAATGGACTACGAAGACAAACTAAACACAAGAATATACGTGGAACTCGAGATTTTAAATAAAAAGGTAAAATTACAGTTAGACTGAGGTTCGGATCTAACTATAATTAATCTACAAAAACGGAGGAAGCTAAATAGACCGACCATGATGCATACACAGAAAATCGCTAAGTCTGTTACAGGGAAGCGTATCAAATTTGAAAGAGAAGTAATTCTAAACGTAAAATTCCATGGAAAAACGAAAGAATTGAAGATATTTGTAATGAAAGACACAGAAAATTTGGTGGGCACAGATTGGATGCAAAAATTTGACGTATGGGATTTACCTATTAGCTCATTTTGTAAGAAAATGGAATGCTAGCCGTCAGAAGCTACAAAATTAAAAGAAGAACTACACAGTCAATTTCCCGAAGTATTCTCGAGCGGTTTGGGACGATGTAATAAGTTTGCAGCTAAAATTGAACTAAAGGAAAATGTTCAGCCAGTATTGAAGAAAAAGCGAAACGTGCCTTTCGTAACCATAGAAAAATTTGACAAGGAGTTAGATAGATTGGTACAAACTGGATTCCTTTCACAAATCGAATTCAGTGAATGGGCGGCGCCAGTAGTCTATGTAAAGAAAAAATCCGGAATAACCCGTGTTTCCGCAGATTTCTCGATTGGGTTAAACAAGGCTATCAAGGATTATCACTACCCATTGCCAAGCCCGGAGGAAATATTTACCAAGCTTAACGGTGGTAAGGTATTTTCTAAGATTGATCTAAGTGAAGCATATCTTCAGATTCCAGTAGAAGAAGAAAGTACAAAAATTTTATGTATCAATACTCACAAAGGACTTTACAAACTTAACAGATTGCCATTTGGGATAGAAAGTAGCACCGTCAATCTTCCAACAGACTATGGACACCATGCTCATGGGACAGAACCTTGCTACTGCTTACTTAGATGACATTTTAATCAAAAGCGATAATGTAGAAGAACACGCAACACACATTAAAGAAGTTTTTAAAACAATTCAGGATTTGGGTTTTAAAGTGAAGGAGAAAAAATGAGATTTTTTCTAAAAGAAATCAAGTATCTAGGCCATATAATCAATGAAAGTGGTAGAAAACCAGATCCAGATAGGGCATCTGCAATAAAAAATATGCCTGAGCCGAAAAATGTCGCAGAGTTGCAAAGCTTTCTTGGTCTAGCGAATTATTACGGTGAATTCATTGAAAATATGCACAAATTGAGGGCTCTCCTCAATGAATTATTGAAAAAAACAGAACAAATGAAACTGGACGGAAGATTGTCAGAAAGCGTTTAAGATCATAAAGAAATTAACGTCTGATCTAGCACTGACGCATTTTGACCCCAAACTGGAAATTATCATTGCTAGTGACGCAAGCTCACACGGAGTGGGAGCTTGTATATTACACAAGATGCAGGATGGCACAAGGAAACCTATAGCTCACAATTCTAGATCGTTGTTACCGACAGAGAGAAATTATTCGCAAATTGAGAAGGAAGGGTTAGGCATAATATTCACCATAACTGGCTTCCACAGATACATATATGGAAGAGAGTTTACTCTTCAAACTGACCATAAACCTCTTCTCATTATATTCGGATCGAAAAAAGGACTACCAATTTACACAGCCAATAGACTTCTGAGATGGGGAACTATATTATTGAATTATAATTTCAAACTAGAGTTCCTACCGTCAAAGAAAATTGGTCATGCGGATGGATTATCTAGATTGGTACCTGCGAAATGCGAACCTCTGGAAGACTCTGTAATAGCGGCTTTGCGAGCCGAAGACGAAATTAATAAAGTGCTAAACAATACAGTAAGAGAATTACCAGTGACCTTGTTAGAAATCAGAAGAGAAGCTGAAATGGATGAATTCATACAAAGTACAAAGAGAAAAATAGAAGAAAAAGAAGGAAATCTAACGGAATGTTATTCAATTTGTGATCACGTATTACTTTATAATGAAAGAGTGGTTATACCCAAATCAGATACAAAAAAGACGGGTAGAGGAGCCAAGTTCGACACCTTCGGAAAATGAAAACTCAATGGAGGCGATTTTTGAAGCATTTGAAATTCAAAGACCACAAGTAGCCACGGAGATTAGAAGAACAAGCAGGAAAAGAAAATTCACAGAACCGCTAATAATAGACCATAAGCGAAAAAAATATTAACTCCCTCAAAAAAAGAAGCTAGGGAGGTGGGTGTTATGGGGCTCTCCCCTTTTACACAAGATGGACTCGTCTAAAGTATACTTATACTGACAGAGTTGGAGAAGATAAAAAGAAGAATGATCATATATATAACAATTTATCTAATGTATTAGTCATATATAGAAATAAGTTCAATGACAACTTCTATCTAAAGACTGTCACACTTATTAAAAGAGAAATTAACTTACTTCGAGGGGAATGTTCTTGTGAGGGCTGCTATGGAAACATGTCAACTTGTTAACCTACACTCGGATTTCTTTTTCAACTATAATCTTATCTTTATTAAATATATACGACTTTCACAAGGCAACAGACATGAGCATATTTGATTATAAATTTAAAAAAATGATTAAATCAAAATCTATTATTTAAAATAAATAAATATATAAAATATTATCACATTAAAATCAAATAATAAATAATAATTATATTAAAAATTCAATATGAGCAAATAAAAACATTTACTCATTTTCGTTTATTAGGCATTAAATTACATTCATTATAATCCTAAATATCCTCCATAGTTTACCTTGACTTTCACAGTTAGCCAGTAGAATATTGATGGCCGTTCTGAAATTTTAAATTTGAAACCCTGACGATATATTTACTTCTGTTTATAAATAACTGTTTCAAAACAAAATCCTTACATGTATATATAAAATAAACTGTCCTGAATGTTACTAACAATATATTGGATGAACTTACAGAAATATAAAAGAAAACATCTATAGAGAGAAGAATGATCTTATATATAACAATATATCTAATGTATTAGTCATATATAGAAATAAGTTCAATGACAACTTCGTTCTAAAGACTGTCACACTTATTAAAAGAGAAATTAACTTACTTCAATGCAATGTTTTTGCAAGTGCCGCTATGGAAACATGTTACATTCATTATATTACATTCCTAAACATCCTCCATAGTTTACCTTGACTTTCCCAGTTAGCCAGTAGAATATTTATGGATGTTCTGAAAATTAAAATTTGAAACACTTATGATATATGTACTTCTGTTTGTAAATAATTGTTACGGAACAAAATTATTATATTTTCTCTAATAATGTTCATAATTCCTTTTGTTCTCATTCATATGTTTGTATGGATATATATTAATCATTTAATCCACAAGTAAGGCGATAAAGGGATTGAGATTGATGAAATCTGAGAAAACATTGCCGAAGAGAAAAGTCTGTAAAAGTAAGAAGATTGAATGAGATAGAAAGGGGTGTGTTGATGTGCGCATGTCTGAATTTGTGGATTGTTTCAAATGTTTGGTGATTGAAAAGAACCCCTTTTATAGGCATTCTAAATTGTTGTGTTATTTCATTTTATTTTTATAACACTTTCCAAACAAAATCCTTACATTTTTCCTTAATAATGTTCATAATTCCCTTTGTTCTTAAAACAAAAAAAAATTGTCGGCATTAAATGACGCACTGAGGTTGATATGCCGTAAAACAAAACAAAACAAACAAACGAACGACCGATTTTAACAATATCAAAATGGTTACAAACACATCGCGAAATATTATGGATATAATCAGACCCAAATATGTCCATGAATCATGTATATATAAAATAAAATGTCCCGAATGTTCCTTAAATTATATTAGGTCAGTTGTTTGGATTGACGATGAGATTGTAAGAAACTTTATCGATGCAAAACCAGATGTACAGAACGGGCGTGTGTGTTTCAAAAGATTTGGGTGACTTGAAATGATTAATTCACTGAATTATCTATCTATCTATCTGTCTATCTATCTGGCTGTCTATATCTATCAATCTATCTATCTATCTATCTGGCTGTCTCTATCTATCTGTGTATCTGTCTGTCTCTATCTCTCGCTCTCTCTCTATCTATCTCTCTCTCTCTCTCTCTCTCTCTCTCTATCTGTCTGTCTGGCTGGCTGTCTTTCTTTTTGTCAGTTTATCTATCTAATGATTTAATTGTCTTTATCACTCTCTTTGTTGTTTTGAGAGCATCTTATATATTAAATATATATTCGTGATTGATCCCAATAAACATTTACCTTCCACAATATGTAAAGATAATCAGTTACTCACCCTGATTCGATAAATTAAATGAATTTGAGGTTTTATCATCCAGAGAATTTCCGATCGAAGCCGTCGTGTCAGTTGTTTGGACTGACGAAGAGATTGTAAGAAACCTTATCTTTCAGTCGAGAGAGAACCAAATGCTCGTCCGAATCAGTCAGTGTTTAGTATGCAAAATGGTCGACGACGTTTGTTTTTATATCCATTGTCTGGCCAAATGTCCTGTCCGTCACACCCTCTCACCCACCGACACACACATACACATGCACATACGTGCACACAACTGCGTATAAGCACATAAGATGCAAGTGTTTCTGTCGTGTAAATAATTCTTAGAAACTGTTGCATGAATGGTTTCACTATATGTCATTAAATTCAGATATATCCGTCTCGTCGGCGTACAACTGAATTCATTGAAGCGGTTATGCATCATAATCAGCTATGGTGATTCTCCAAGCGTACCTTAGTTGAGGTGCAAGGGTGAAAGTAGGGGTCACTCGGTGAGGATCGAACTCACTACTCGGTTGTAATTGTTTTAGCGAGACAATGTCATTATCCATTACACTCCAGCGAGGTACCCGATCATATGAAGTCATGTGCGCTGCCTCTTAGTCTGGTAATGGATTCCAATACGATTGCTTTGACTCTTCCGTGTGTACAGTGAGTTCGATCCTCACTGACTCCAAAACGATGCTTAGTCAATCATGACTCCCTTGCCTTTTTGCTCTAAGTAACATTTAACAAAATCCAGAAATTGCATTTGTCTGTTGGAAGTTTCCTCTTGTAACTTAACAAATTCCTGTAATAGAATTTTGCATTCCTCCATTTTCACAACAACAAAAAATTACACACTGATTAAATACTGTAGAGGGGGTCCAACAAATTTGCAATTCGTGCCCTATTTGAGCAACTGTCTTATCAAGAAAAATATTTCTTTTCTCAGTTGAGAATACGTCAGATTTTTTCGTCACTAAGTTGACGTCTTGGCTTGCGAAAAAACTTTGCCAAGTTTTGTTTTTTTTAATGTGAATCCGAGACTTTGTCACCCACGTTATTGTGGCGAGCAAATTTTTTCTTCCTCCGTATGAGTGCGAATTTCGTCGCCAAAGTTATTGTAGCGAACGAATTTCTTCTTCCTCCGTATGAGTGCAAATCCTCGTCGCCAAAGTTGTTGTAGAGTTACTTTCCGCAGTGGAAACTGTATTTGGACTAAAATCGGTCTTAAATAGGTTCAACGTACAAAAACCTTAGGAACTTGTTATAATAAGTATTACGCAGAGTAATCTAGTTGTGGTAGCTGACTACTTTCGTATTCGACTCCCAGTCGACCCTCACTGACTCCTACTTATATTAGGTGGGAGAGTCTATTATCTATAGACTAGGTGTGTTCCACCATAACAGAAATAGATGACGTCAACAAAGAAATAGGCAAGTATGAGAAGGTGGCTGAGGCAAAAATCAACTGCAACGTCTGTTGGCTTTCGGTTGAGTGAGTGGAAAGGAGTTTCTCTTCCCGAGCCCTTCATTTGGACGGAGAGGCCGGTCAAAATACTTGGTGTGTGGTTCTGTCCCGACTTACAGCTGGAGATGAACTGGTCGGAGGTTCAGAAGACTCTGGACTCGAAGGAATCTTTCCTTGAAGGGAAAAGCGAAAGTTTGTGCTTCGCACATCCTTCAATTTTTCCTTACCGGCTCTCCCGTGTGCTGAGTTAGTTCGAAATCTTTTTGGCTTCCTGTGTTGATCTAAGCCTCCTATGGTATGTCAGGAGATCTGCAGCTTCCATCCTATCGAAGGCGGTCTCGGAATGCCAAGCGTTGAGATTCAACATATGCTCCGTTTGAACTTCCTAGAAGGAATATGTTCGCAAGAGGACCAAAGTGGCGAATTCTGGAAGGAAGAGGCCCGGCGATCTTTTCCGTCTCTTGAAAAGGCGCATACCAACGAGTAAGAGGACCCCCTGATATATTCGAGCCGAATGTTCCTTTTATCGGAAGTACCAAAATGCGCTACGCTACCGAATACTGATGAAGGATCACTTCAACGTTATCCGCATTATATCAAGTGTTAATAGTGGGGAAGGGCTACTAAAGATGGTCTGATTGATGAGTTTAGCCTTACGAAACAGGAGTTTCACTCCATTTTCCCTTGGGCGCCCGGATTGAAATACCTCAAAAACGATGAGACATCACTCACCTGGCTAGAGTTGCGAGGAGCCCTCTGGGTCGTCAAGAAGCTGCACGCACCAAGGCTGGAGGTTTGCGTCCAGGTGCGTTCGCTATGGTGATTGAGAGGTGTCCGTGGGACATGACTTCTTTCACTGCAATGTCGTGCGTCACTGTATAAGTTGATAGAAGGATACATGGTCCGCGTCTTGGACGGAATGTAATTTGTCTGAGAAGCCAGTTACGTTTGAGCCAATTGAGGAGCAAGTAGTTGGTAAATGAAAAATACTTCATCATCCCCGGGCGTCTGAGTGGATATTTTCGAAATCTATCAAGACAGAAACGCTGGAACAGGGTACCTCCAACCCAGATATGACAGCGATATTCGATTTAAGATTGATCTGTCTCTTGTGAATAAAAAACTTGACAGAAGGACACTTATTGGAATGGTACAAGGAACCGATCATTTTTCCAGAATCTTTAGTGATGGATCAAGGCAGCAATATTCGATTTGATATTGATCCGTCTCTTGTGAATATAGAACTAGGCAGGAGGACACTTATCGGAATATTACAAGGAACCCACCATTTTTCCAGAATATTTAGCGATGGATCATATGTCAGCAATATTCGATTTCAGATTGATCTGTGTCTTGTGAATATAGAATACGGCAGGACACTTATTGGAGCGGTACAAAGAACCGACCATTTTTTCAGAATCATTAACGATGTATCATATATATGAGTTTCTCTTGAGGTCTGAGATGAGGTTGAGTTCCGATATGCTTTTAAGGTCAGAATGATAGAATGACTGTCGATGGTTTCGGATCTGCTCAGTGATTGTAAATCTTTGCTAGTTTTGTTTTGGAGTCCTTCCCTCATTGACCTGCCGGGACTAGGTCAGATGAGAGATCAGTTTCCAGGTCCTGGACATCTAGATTTTTGCAGATGCATTTATACAATCTTCTATGATCTGTATAGCCACGGACTGAAGATCTGTGTATGCTGTCATACAAGTCGTTAATATAAAACAGAACAAGTGGAGGGCTGTGAAGTGATCCTTGACTCCATAGGCTTCAGATGACTGATCATTACGAATGAACTTCTTGGACTCTTCCAAAGACTCATGAGCTGGAATGATTTTTAACACTCTTTGTTAAAGGCCTTTCTTATACCGATGGCAATAGTCCACGAGATGAATTTTTGCATGTGCATTTATACAGTCTTCTATCATCTGTATAGATACTGACTAAATGCTAGCGAACAGCTCTGAATGTAACAATAATCCTACTGCGCCATCAGCTGTAGTAGTTATGGTAAGATTTTTCTTTTAAGCATTGGTTTAGACCGAAAACATAGCTGCTGTTCAGTGCATTTTCGAGCACTCTCTCCCAATGACTGAAGACAGTTCTGAATGTACCAAGAATCCTCCTTTGGTATTTGTTTATGTGCTTAAGTTGTGGGCTGTCCATTCTGAAACGATGGAGTCAATTATGGAAGCTTTATATTTGAAGATAGCTGAATGGGGCGCTTCCGCAGTGTAATATATCTGAATCTGGCACAGTCAACTTTGGCGTACCAAAAGATTGTCCACTAAAATGGGACATCAGGTAATGCTTTCGGTTTGGAAATCAAATTTAACCTCGATCAGTGAATGGTAAGGAGTACCCAAAAGGGTACCATCTTTCATGTTAGGATGCGTCAAAGCGGTCTAAGTGCGTGCGTAATGTCTCGTTGTGTGAGGAACACGAGTGGGCTTAACAACGATGTGGGTTGCCTCGAATCAGGACGAGTAATATTTCACACAACAAAATCGTTGCATTTTATTTAAATATCATATCGTGGTTCATTATTTTTCAGGGTAGGATGTGTGAAAGCGATCTAAGTGTGTCCGTAATGTTCCGTCGTGCGATGAACACGAGTAGGCTTGTGAACGACGTGGGTTGCCTCGAATCAGGACGAGTAATATTGTACACAATTCAAACGTCATATCGTGGATTTTTAATGTAAACAGTGTAGTTTGGTGCATTTATAGGTAGCGAATTTTTTCAAAGTACAAATCCATCGATGTATAACGGAAAAGAACAACTTTGTTTAATTTTTATCAGCCTTTTTTAAATATCCATTTATTTCCAATAATCCTTTGTTCAACAGACCGAACACAACTTTACTAAAGGGCTATCCACCGCACCACGATGTTACTCAGTGGTCCAACATTTGGATAATATATATATATATATATATATATATATATATATATATATATATATATATACACTCACAATATCATCACAAAAGCTATAATAGTAAAATAGTAGAGAAAATCTATGATCTATTCGGAGTGGGTGATTTAAAATACAACGCACAGCAACGCCTTTATATATATATGAACAGACGTCGGAGAAAAAAGATAGTTACAAAGAGACAGCCAGATAGATAGATAGATATTAATCTAATTCAATGAAGTTGAACAAGAATTTCATTTTTGAAACGCGCACGTCCATGCTGTAAATACAATTCACAAAGACCCGCTTTCATGTCAGCCATTTATATAGATTTTCTACCCGACTTTACCCATAATTCACCGTTGTAATATTGTTGACCTGAAAGGTGTACTTGAGAAAGGATTTGCATATTGATTTACTCCCTCTCGCCCCTGTCAATGCACAATTGTGTGAATGCATTTGTAAGTGTGTATGTCTTTGTGGGCGTGTCAACAACATATATTTAGTGACAGGTGGAGCCGTTATTTAAAGTACATTTGACCAGACGATATATGACATGGGAAAACGAATATTTGTATAAAGTGTCGTCGATTACTTTGCATAGTAACCACTGACTGATTCGGACGAGCATTTCGTTCTCTCTCGACTGAAAGATAAAGTTTCTTACAATCACTTCGTCAATCCAAACAACTGACACGACGGCTTCGATCGGAAATTCTCAGAATGATAAATCCTCAAATTCCTTTAATTTATCGAATCAAGGTGAGTAACTAATTATCTTTACATATTGTGGAAGGTAAATGTTTATTGGGATCAATCACGAATATATATTTAATATATAAGATGTTCTTGAAACAACATATCAGTAACTTTACGCACAGAGTAAAAACGAATTCAGACTGAAGATATTGCTCAGCAAAATTTCAAATCCTAAATTATATCCATACTTTGTTCTTGCTCACAGCAGTAAAATTAATTCGATAAAGAATTGCTTTTGTAAATAAGTTATATTAAGGACACTGTTGTCTGAAGAAATACACATTGTTTTCGGGGAATAATTAATTTTTACAAGAATATTTTCTTTTTTTAAATTTTAATTATAATAATTTATAATAGTTTAAAAATCGTTTAAAATTCTGTAATTGCGCTATTTCCCGGATGTGATATTTTAATTAAATGAAAACGAAATTTACGAATATAAAACTGAAAAGATGAATAAATGTAGTTTTGACATTCTATTTTTTAAATAATTTTTTATTTCATTTTTTTTTTTTACTTAATTCGTTCCCTTTTCCGAAGACATATATATTTAAGAAGAGTTGTCGAAATTTAATGAAAATAATCGGCTCAAAACAAGGCTTAAAAAGGAAGAATGACTTTTCTACGTTACAACTGGTAAAAATATGTATTTTGTTAATTTTTATTTAATAATTAAAGTAGGAAAATCATATTAAATTTTACAATCAGCTCTTTTTTTCACTTTTCTTTTTTCAATATCGTCTGCAAATGGCGCAAAATGTCGCGTCTTTTCCAAGGGTTTCATTGCCGAAAAATAGATTTGTGAAAATTCATATTTCTCTGTGTGTGTGTTTTTTTTTAACAAACTTAATTTATTTAGGAAAAATACATAATACTTGTAAAATGCTACAATTTACTAACTTTTTCCACTGAAGAACTTATTTGACAAAATTATCAAATTTTTCAAATCTACTCCTCTAAAGTTTTTCTGATGAACTTCCTCTAAGACAAAATAAAAAATAACTAAAAAATAATGTCTTAATAACAAGTACAAACATAAACTAATTTTAACGAATAGTTCAACTCCTATAACTTTAAATAATTTAGAATTTAATTCCTATAATTTTTTATAAAATCCCGTCTATATATATGGAGAAGATTCAACTTTCCCTTTCGCTGGGGTAGACTGTTCATGTCGAATGGATGTCAGTTATCAGTTATCTCCTGTTAATTCTCCTCTCCAAGTTCTCCACTGCCTTAGCCAGGAATTGAACTCACAACTCATTGGGTCCTGTCACTGGATCTAACCAACGCCTTTATCCACGCAATGGATTCGATATCGTCTTTCCACTTCATATCAGCTGAGAAGGTTAGCCCGAGAGGGCGCAACGAACCAATTTCCTGGAGGTTAGCATGAGCCATGCTGATGGCAGGCAAAGAGGGTTTCTCAAATGATTAATGAGAAGAAGTTTATTTTTGGAGAAGTTCAAATTAACAAGCCTTCTTTTTTCCCCAGTTAACGACGGAATTGAGGTCGTTTTGGACTTTGACTGCCATTCTGACCTTTTCGGACTAAACAGTCTTTTTATCGAGCAGGAGTAAATGGTTGCATCATCAAGTTTAAATCTGTTTTTTTTATCGGGAAAGTCATTAATAAAAATTAAAAACAAACTGGGACCAAGGATGGATCCCTGGAGGACGTTTGCATTACTAAGAAAGAATCTAGACAAGTGGTTTTTCAGGAATACTTTCTTTTTCCCGATTTGATAGGAAAAACTGGATCAGTTCAAAAATGTGTCCAGAGACACCGTAACTTTTCAACGTTTGGAGAAGACATGTATGACAAAGTCCCTCACAAGTTTTCGTGATGTCCAATGCTACAGTCCGGGCTTCACCGCTTTTATCTGGACTATGATAGACTCTTTCCGCAATTATTTACAGTACATCAGCAATGGGATATATTTCTTACGTATTCTCTATTCCAATGGAGACATATTTCCAGAAAACAGGAGCCAAGACCAAATGAATTAATGGCAATGTGGCATCTGCAATTGGCTTTCGTCAATCAAAGTCTGCATCAGATAATAGCATTGATGAACATTTGGTCACTAGTCTTGTGTTGCAAATCTGGGTAGTAACGTAATTTCCCCAAATCAACTCGTATATCATCGATGTTGATTGGAATGCGAGGATGCATTGATTCCTTACAAATTCCCGTTTCTTCCCTTAGAGATAAAGTATTTTCCTAAATTAGGTTTTCTTCCAATGTTAGCAAAATTCTGTCAAGTCAAATCTCCAACAAGCGTTATCATTGAGTCGGCTGTGACAGAATTTGAGGAAAGATGTTTCAACACGTATGATTTTATTCATCAGGACTTAGGGTCTTCCCCTGGAATAAAATTCGGTGTCGTATTAATGTTATGGTTTCTGAAGATTATTTAATTTGTCGTGCTTCAGTTATTCCTTGAATAAAGTTGCTCCACGGCCGACTAATATATAAAACCAGACATGTTACATTTCAGGCTAATTTCTAACAGGCCTGTTTGGTTTATAGTCAATTTATGTCAATTTATTTCATTTAAAACATTTTAAAACCGTCGAAAAATACAAAAACAATTTGTTTTTTTTTCTATTTTTAAACAGAAAAGTAATGCCAAAAGATTGTAAACAAACAAAAAGTTATTAAAAATTAAGCAATAATACAAAACATGCAAGTAAAAAAACTTACCAACAGTTTCTCTATGAATCAATTTTCTTTTGACCTTTGCCCTTTTTAAAAACATTGTCCAATATTTTTTTGAACTTCATCCGATGAAAATAATCGTCTGTTGTTGCAAAATATATTTACAACAATTTTTACTGCAAAATGAATTCCTTTTTCAGGCTGTTTTTCATAAGTAAAAACATATTTTCGAGAATAAGTTTCCAAAATAATTTCTGCAAACTCTCTTCTAGTGAAATCATTATGTCTTACCATAAATTTATCTGCAAAGTCAAGTAGAGCAAAACAAGCAAAAATGATCTCCTTCTCTCTTGCATCATCACTATCATTTAGTTATTATTTTTTTTCTAACAAAGGAAAAGATGCTAATGGGAATTTCTCCAGAAGTAATTTGTCTGCTTATTGAGACATATAGCGAAGTAGTAAGGCATAAGGTATTAGCTCTGGAGAAAATGAAGGGCGACCTCTTGGTTGGTAATATTGTCTTCTTTGCAATTCTTTTAGAATTGAGTATGTTTGTTCTTTCACCGCGTTTTTTATGCAGTTTGAAAATTGTTCTAACCTGCTAAATCTTGTGAGTTTAGCATTCTGTCCATGTATACACCACATTGTTAACGGTATAGGGATGCCATCGAACTGGAGCTGGACGTTGAAGGTTTTGGTAAATGCGAATACATTCTTTTAAAGACTACTCTATAAATTAGAATATAAATGTCCCTTTTTAAATTCAAAACCGTTAGGACAACACTTTGCTTCTTCCAATTGAGTAAAATCCTTTATCGTATCAGCTGAAATAAAATCATGTAATTCATCAATTTGGACCAGTCATCGTTTTAGAGGATTTCGGGATTCCCTTGTATTCAGCAAAAGAGGCGGTTTTCTTTTTTTCTGAATGTATTGTAGGTATTTGAATGTAAATCCCAATTCAGTTTGTTTCGTTTTCCTTTTAAAATAAATTTCTCTTCAAAATGTTTCATACAAGGAACTGAATTTTTCGTATGAAACCAATCAATACGTATATTGAATTTTATCCATTTTTTACGAAGTCGGATTTTTCAAGAGGAAAAGAAAATGTCGATAATATTTCAATGTTACTAACATATCCACTAGTGTAGCAAAATGCAACACATTGTTTTACCATTTTTCTTAAACAAAAACTTTATAATTTAATCTTTAAATGCAATGGACTATGAGATAGAAAATTTACATAATAATGTTCATATGCAAAACGGGCCGTATACGCAATTGAAAATCATAAAAGTGAGGTAGCACACAGATGTTTATAATTTGTGGATTAGTAAAAAAAAAAAAAAAAAATTTTAGTGTTGAAATCATGTCTAGGGAATTAAAATAACGTCTGCTAAATTCTACGAAATTGTACGTTGTTAATTTACGTTCTAAGAATTCAATTTTTAAAGTTACCTCCCTTTTAGATTTGCAATTTTCTAAGCGGCCATTCACATCTTCTTTTGTTTACATTACTTCATCCTGTTAGAATCCAGCTTATCACGTGACATGTGCGGTTATATTATACTAGTCGGTCATGTTTGATACTACGTAAACCGTAAAGCATGCAAAAACATTAGAATCATTTAAAATCTTTTGAAAAAATTATATTTTCCGAAGAATATATTTATTTATCTCTGGTTTTAATTCAGTCTTTCATATTTTGCAGGCCTTGGACAAAAATCGTTAAATGCAGGAAAATATGACATTCTTAATCAAGTTCATCGTATTTTATTTTGTGCTCTTCTTGTCACGTGTTCAATGTGAACGGCCAATAAATTTACAAGTTGTAGACCAACACCATTGCATCGTCCATGTCTCCGACGATTCAATGAAAGATTTCAACGAAAGCCTGGAAAAAGAGAAGAAGGTCATTTTCTTTCAAATTAAATACGACTCGAAACAAGCCGACGCCTTAACCAAGTCAAAACCAGATGATCATTTTGCAAATCCCAACCAATTTATGTGGTTGTATGATGGAGAAAGTGGCTTACCAGTTTACATGAACACGCCATATGACTTCCAAGTGCGTTCATTTTTTATCTTGAGCGAATATACATCCACTTTAATATTGAATATGAATGTTTCCGAAACATGCAATGAAAGAATTGTGTCCAGAGTGGATTTTCTTCGACTTGTCTTTCGTCAACTGATGAAAATTGTTTCGGTCGCGCAACTTCCAGACAAAAAGCCTTCAGCTTACGTCTGCTACGATATTAACAACAGGAAAAACATTCCGGATTCTACTTTCATGGAGTATAAGCGTTTAAGAATGAACCGACAGATTTTGCTTCGATATTGTTGCCAAGTGAATGATTATAACCACACGGATTATAACAATTCCATCGATTTATGCAGCGGTAAAAAGAAGAACAGTTCGATAGTTGTTAACATCCATAATTATGCCGGTGCTTTTTTATTTGCAATTTTTCCTTTTCTTCTTGGGTTCATTTCGAAAGCCAAACTCACCCACCGTAGAAGACCATTCAATGAGATTCGTTCTTTGAGTACGAGTGAAGAAAATATCGAACAATACCTTCCACCACTCGGAATTGAATCGGATTGGCTAAATGAACATACGCCGTATTTTAGTGCACTGATTTTCACCAAGAAGTTGTTGCTCTTCGAGAACAGGTCGGCTTTTGCATCGAGAATCCGAAGGTCTTTGGCTGTTTTCGCATGTCTACTAATTGTTTTGACTGATTTGTTGATACAAAATTTTAAAATCAAGGAAACACTAAGATCCTATCTCCACAATAACGTCCCACTTGGATACACTTAAATGGTGTTTAGTTATAAGGAAAGTGCAGAAAACTGTGACTATTTTCTCGGTGGACCTTTTTTTTGGTTTTCAGGATTTGTGATTCTAGGACTGAGTTTGATTAATATTCCAGATCGTCTCTGCCAAACTGTAGCATACAGTATACTCCACCAAAGAAAAACATCTACATTCCTCGTTCAAGATACTGAACTCTTGAAGCGTTTTGGAGGGTTAAAGATTTCCAACTTAGAAGATTATGAGTTGCTACATGCTATTCTCAAATCAAGTATGTTGACTGCTTTAAATCCGTCATTTTGGTTTGCAATTATTAAACAATGGTTTGACCGTTGTAAAAAGGTTTCTAATACTTTCACTAATTCCAATGCAATTTATCAATTGATAGGTGTTTTTGTTATTTCTCTCTGTATTTTCGTATCTTTTATCCTTTGTATCTGCGAAATGCTGCTCTGCATTTTTTATTATGGCTGCCCACAACTTCAGATTTGTAAAGCAATTCCACACAGCTATACCCTCTGTTATATTTGCCCTCTCCTCAGGCACAAAAAGCTCAGAATTTGGGGTGTTATGCTTTTCTTATTGTCATTGCCCGTCTACATTTTTCTCGGTTTTTTCAACGCCTATCTCTTTCTGATAAGTTTCCAATTACTGAGTTCCTATCTGATTTGGACTTTGGTCGCACTGATTGCTAAATGCGACTGCTTTCGTTTTTTTATTGTTAATGTTTGTCTTTTTCTTGTTTTCTATTGGAAAATCGATTTCTGAAACCTATCTTTCCCTGCAAAAATTATCGATTACTTTAGCGCAGAATGTGTACAAGGATTTCGTTTACATTCGATTAGAAGAGCGTTTCATATATCGGAAATTGTTTGAAACGATTGTTCAGGAACACCATCCGATTAGATACGAAATTGTCAAAGCCCTGCTCAAATTAGCCGTGGGGGCTTATATTTTGACATGTTGCGCCTATTCTTTTCAAAGTATATCCTTAAATATGTCGGCTTACATCAAAATTGGTCTTTTAATATTTACGTCTATGATTCCAACGATCATGTCTGTTTTGAAAGACACATTTTTAGAATCGCGTTGGAAAGCGTTTCCAATCTTGGAAACAATGTATATTTTTCATCAAGAAAGAAGTTTCTCAAATATTATTCAGAGGGCAATGGCACCGAATGAATGACAGAATTTCAACGGAATGTGGTAAAAGCGGTGACCGTGAACCGGGTCAGTCTTGATTTCCTTTTTTAGTATCCTCTTTTCACACATCTGGGCGGTTACCTTTTGGACCTCTCCCCTGATAAAGCTAGTGTCTTTGTTTGCCCAGTTAATGTAAGTAATTGTTGTTTTCGGCTTGCTCCCTTCATTCTATTTTGGTATGATCCATGTGAAGTGTTTCACCTTAATAAATTTGTTTTTTATTCCGTTTTATATCTTGACTAAGTCAGCATTTTATTTTCCCACTCAACAGTATATTTTGTCTTTCCCTCATCTTTTGGGAGTGAGCATCTTGATTTTGTCTATCAGCAGAATACAACATCCCCCTATCAATTTTTCTATGCGGTGGACAAGTTTATTAACATTTTATTTTTAGGTTCAATGTTTTGTTGCATTTTATTTTCGCTTTTCGGTTCGTTTCTTCCCCTGTATTTCATGCCATATATTTTTATAATAAAAAGAACAACAAAAAAGACGTTTATATATATTGTAAAATTCTTATGTCATAGATGTTTTAGTATGATCCCCTTTGAGTATACGGTATTCTGGTGTATGTCGGATGAATGGAAACGAATGAATTCTTGTGATGTTTGTGTAAATTGTAATGAATGAATGGGTCGCAATGTAGACTAGCTAGGTTTAGAATATTCAGTGACTAGCAACCTCTCCACATTTCCCCTTCGGCCTTTTGCAACAGTTTTATTTTTATACAATAAATAATGACTCAGTGACGGTTTGTTTTGTTTGAAGTTAAAACTCTACGTTCGCTTATCTGAACTTGCTCTTAAGTGCTAACCGCCAAGTCTTAGTTTTTTAACTTTTTGCCATATTACTTTTGATTTACCTTATTACTATTAATTTGCATAATGTGATTGATTTATTTTATTTTGTCCCTTGTTCTTTTCTTATTCTTGTCATTGTAAACTTTGTCAATTCTGTTTGTTGGGCACTGCTGTCATTTATTTACATTTAAATATGGCCACACACTCTACAAGGAAAGTGTTTCTTTTTTAGGTAGAAGCATTCTTTCCATATAGAAGTGCATGTCCTCACGGCGAATTTATGCTCGTCTGAAGCGTTAGTTACTGTGAAATAACACTCCATTTCCCTCGGATATTCTTCTCCCGAGGCTCTATATTTTAAAGAAAACAATCAATTTTAAGCGCACTTGTGATTGAATCGGCTGGATTGTTTATTCGCACCATTAAAATCCAATAAAATGCTGTATGAAAAGAATGTGAAAATTCAAAAAAATAAAAGTCCTTTTACCTAATCAAGTTGTCTTTAAGCTTTTCCTTCGCTGTCATCATCGTTTATTTTTTTCGTCCAGGCTCCAATAGTGTCGATGGTCATGTAAGGATATAGAAGGCGATTATCTCCCTTTGGTCGCGATAGTCACGTTGGTCAGCCGATTAGTGACGTCACTTCATACAGTGGCTAAAGTAGTCAGTCAGTCATTCACTCAGTAAGCTTATTAGTGTCAAGACACATGTGCTGTTTGTCATGCTCTGGGCTTCCGCCCGGGGCAGACAACTGCCAAAGTCTACAGATTAAAAGTCTATGCTGCCGTTTCATTTCGGCATGTATTTTCCTCAGATATAGAAATATCCAGCTTTCCAGCTTGTTGAATATGCCCTCGTTTGGGATATAGCACGTTTGAATCTGGGCTCCTGGACATGGCTTCTCCAGAAACACAAA
>OZ038506.1:14712277-14747277 GCA_964036315.1 Acanthosepion esculentum | reverse complement strand
CCTATTCTTCTTGGGTTTATTTCGAAAGCCAAACTCACCCACCGTAGAAGACCATTCAATGAGATTCGTTCCTTGAGTACGAGTGATGAAAATATCGAACAATACCTTCCACCGTTCGGAATTGAATCGGATTGGCTAAATGAACATACGCCATATTTTAGTGCATTGATTTTCATCAAGAAGTTGTTCCTCTTCGAGAACAGGTCGGCTTTTGCATCGAGAATCCGAAGGTCTTTGGCTGTTTTCGCATGTCTGCTAAATATTTTTGCAGATTTGTTGTTAGAGAATCTTACAATCAAACAAAAACTAAGATCTTATCTCGAAAATAACGTCCCACTTTGATACAGGTCAATTCCGTTTGGTTATGATAAAAGTGCAGAAAACTGTGACTATTTTCTCGGTGGACCTTTTGTTTGGTTTTCAGCTTTTGTCATTTTGGGACTGATTATTATTAATATTCCAGATCGTCTCTGCAATACTATAGCACATAGTACAATTCACCAAAGAAAAACATGTACATTCCTCGTCCAAGATATCGAACTGATGCAGCGTTTTGGAGGACTAAATACCTTCAACTTGCAAGATTACGACTTACTACACGCTATTCTCAAATCAAGTCTATTGACAGCTTTAAATCCGTCTTTTTGGTACGCGGTTATTAAACAATGGTTTGACCGTTGTAAAAGGGTTTATAATACTTTCAATAATCCCCTTCCTATTTTTAAATTAAGAGGTGTTTTTGTCACTTTTCTCTGCATCTTCGTATATTTTTTCCTTTGTATCTGCGAACTGTTGCTCTGCATCGTTTACTATGGCTGCCCACAACTTCTGATTTGGAAAGCAATTCCTCACAGCTACACGCTCTGTTATATTTACCCTCTCGTCAGGCACAAGAAGCTCAGAATTTTGGGTGTTATGCTTTTCCTATTGTCGTTGCCTCTTTACCTTTTCCTCTTTCTTTTTAACACTTACCTCTTTCTAACGACTTTCCAGTTATTGAGTTCTTATCTTATTTATACTTTAATCGCCCTGATTGCTAAACCAGACGCCATTGCTTTCGTTCTTTTATTGTTAATGTTTGTCTATTTTTTAGTTTCTATTGCAAAATCGATTTCTGAAACCTATCTTTCCCTGCTGAAATTATCGATCACTTTGGCCCAGAACGTGTGTAAGGATTACGTTTCCATTCGATTAGGATAGCGTTTCATATATCGTAAATTATTTGAAAGGATTGTTCAGAAACACCATCCGATTAGGCATGAAATTGCCAAGGCCCTGATTAAATTAACTCTGGGGGCTTATATTTTAGCAAGTTGTGCATATTCTTTCAAAGCATATCTCTAAATATGTCGGTATATATCAAAATCGGTCTTTTGATATTCACGTCGATGATTCCAAAAATCATGACCGTTTTGAAAGATACGGTTTTAGAGTCGCGTTGGAAAGTGTTTCCAATCTTGGAATCTTCTCTGACGAACTATTTTCACTGGTGCCCCGACTGCATGTATTTAAGCGTACTACTAGGTTGGCATCTCGGTCCCACCCTTTTACTGTGTTAACTGTAACTGCCTCCTTTACTCCAACAGATTCTTCTCTCGCACTTCCCTACAGAGGAACTCCTTTCCTCTTACTTCTTCCCTGGCGCGGACTGATTTTTTAAATGATCCACGGGGACTGACTTCCTTTCAATGTGACACTGAGTCAGTGTTGGAAAAGTCGTTTAGACTGTTCTTTGCTGTCGAACTCTCCGCCTCGGCGGGGAGGAACTCGGACGGAGCTTTGCCGCAGGGCAAAGTGCCGTCCGGTGAGGTAGACTGTCCCTGAACCCGTGTTTCCGGGTTCTAATGGGCATATTTTTGGCCGAGCCTACGGGCTCGGTAAGCCCACGATAAACCGGTCTTGTGCCACATTCGGCCCGTGTTGGGGGGGGGGTTGTTAAATATCGACTTCCTTTGTTTTGTTTTTTGTTTTGTTTTTCAGCTTATCGGATGGACAGTACTTTCACACGACACAAACGCGCAAGATTTACCCACCTTTTGCCGAATTCTGATGAAGTGAGTCGCCGCCATTCCGTCCTAAACTTTACCTTAATCTGATGCTTAAAGTATAAGATCAGTTGGGAAGAAGTGAAATTCTCGCCAAATCACGACTCTCATAACACCTAGCCAGCATAATAACACATCATGTTCAGCCCTCGTCAGCGGCGGAGCCACAAATGCTACAAACAGAAGCGACCTCAAGGACAAAGAACTTTCCAGACAGCATGCGAACCATGAGGCCTTCAACATACCTGCACAATACCTGCTACCACCCTACAATGGAAGAAGGCGTGACCAATGGTCTCGACTTCCCCACTACAGCGGCGGCAGTTTGGATATTTCTCCAAGCCCACTGTGCAAAGTCTCTTGGCGACCCAGAGGGTCTCACGCATCACCAGCCAGGTGAGTGATGCCTCATTGTTATTGAGACATTTCAATACAGGCGCCCAAGGCTATATTGAGCGGGCCTCTTGCTTCGTAAGACCCAGCTCGCCAGGCAGTTCATCGCGAACGGCCCCTCACTAACACCTGATATAATGCCTTACGTGACAACGCCTGGACGTTGGAGAAGCCATCCGACGCCCATAAGAGGCGTTTCAGAGCACGACAACATTCACGGTAGAAGGAGCACTCGACTTTGGGTAAACGGTGGGCCTCCTTCTCGGCCGAGTGCACACTTCTCAAGGATGGGTAGCTCTTACGGGTGTCTTCCTTCCAAAAGGCGCCCACCTCATCCGGTTCGCGACACATTCGATCCAGGAACCCGATGCGAAGCATATATTGACGAATCTCAATGCAAGCTATACCTAGACCGCCTTCAGAAGGATGAAGGCAACAGATCTCCCGAGAGACTCTGGCAGCCTTGCCTCTCCACAAGAAGAACAAGAGCTTCACTAACGCCAGTAAAGTGTCAGACGGAAGTGGAAGCACAGAGAGTCGGTAAAGGAGAATCAGGTAGATGTGTGAAACACATACTTCCGTTTTACCCTTTAAGAAAAGATTCCTCCAAGACCATAAATTAATTGCGATCTCGGCCTTCCATTGCACCTCCGACCAATTCATTTCCAACTGGAGATCAGGACCGAACCAGACGCCGAGAATCTTGACCGGCCCATCCGTCCAGAGGAAAGGTCCGGGAAGAGAAACTCTCTTCCACGCACCCAACCGCAAGCCAACAGACTTATCGCGGTTCATCTTGGCCCCTGTCACCATCTCATAACCACTGATTTCGTCAATCTCGGCCCTGCTCAACACAAGAACCGAAACGTCATCAACATAGGCGGAATACCTGGACGCGTTAGTAGCGCCAGGTAGGAAAATTCCGCGTAGGACCGGATTTGTCTTTAACTTGCAAAGGAAAGGTTCCAGTGCAAGAACATAAAGCAAAGGCGAAACCGGACAACCTTGACGAATGGAGCGAGAAAGCGATGGTCAACCCTATCGAAGGCTTTGGACTGATCTAAATTGATCAGCACGGCTTCACTGTCGACTTGATCGATGATCAAGCGTAACATATGATGGTTGTCCTGAATAGTCCTGCTCTTCACTGCACAAGTCTGTTCGGAGCTAATCAGGCTAGAGAGGACAGCCTGCAAGCGACCTTAGCCAAAATCTTTAACTCTGTGTTCAACATAGTTAAAGGGCGAAAGTTGCCTAACCCATCCACGTAAAAACTTGATTACGCCCCTGGTGAAGCGTTGGGGTATAGACCCCTCTTTCATCCAGTTGCCGAAAATCAGTGCCAGCAAGGGAATAAAAACAGGCGACTGCCTCAAGTACACTGCGTGCAGAAGACCATCTAACCCCGGAGATTTGTCCAGGTCAACCTGTTTTATCGCATCCCAGATATCCGACTCTGTGATAGGATCCTCGCACCTAGCCGCTTCAGTTGCCTCAAGGCAGGGGAAGTCAGCTAAATAGGCGTCGAACTGAGTAGAGCTCAGATCGGGCTCCTTGGTGAAAAGTTCCTGAAAATACTCCCGAAAAGCCTCACATATGCCCTCGTTTGTGGTCACGGTCCGCTTATTCGGCAATGTGACGCATGCGATATGTCGCCGAGTTGCACTCTGAACCTCCTCTGCACGCAATTCAGCGGCAATATTCGTTGCCTCAGGAGACATTCTTTTTAACCTAGCCCTAAATACCAGAGCTTGACCCTTCTTGATAAGCAAAGAGGCCAACTCCGTCTTAGCTAAAACTACGTCCCCACTATCACGGGATTTAATCGCCCGATCGACTTTTTGCTCACAAGCCGTTTTCGCCGCTAATCTATTTAGATTGAGCCGACGACTACAATCAGCAGTAAACGTTCTAATTTTAGATTTAAGTTTGTCCCACCAGGCATTTCCCACCACAGCCCCCGTCAGTTGCCTCTGTATCATTAGTAGCAGCTGGTCCCGGAAATCTTGCTCCCCAAATAATGAGCAGTTCAATTTCCAGTAACCAGCCATCTTAACCTTAGGCATATCTAAGTTTACCCGGACCCGGACTAGCCTATGATCCGAATAAACTATATCATGGAAACTTGGATACCCTAAGAGCCCTACATCGACTCTCCTAACTAAGACTTGGTCGAGGTAGCTAGAACGCACCCCGGTAGCCGAGCCGCCACTATTAGTCCAAGTCCACACTACCTACCGCGGGTGTTCATTTCGGTACTTATCGACAAAATCAAACTTGTCGACAAAGTCCCGAAACAATTTCACGTGTCGGTTGTTAGTACCCGAATTTGACCCTATGCGATCTATATCGGGTCCAAGGACGGCATTCCAATCGCCCGCTAAAACTACCCGACGAGATGACGCCAAGACCGGCTCGATCTGCCGAAACAAGCAGGCCGCTCAAAATGCTTATTGGGCGCATAAACCCCAATGAGACGTAGAACCTTATCCTTTATGGTAGCATCCAGCACACAAAAAGTCTCACCGCCGGATCTGCGAAGACAAGAGCACACGCAGCCTCCAACGACTTGCTCACTCGCCAAGAGACACCCCTCGAGCGTCCATCATAACCTGCTGAATAGAGGGAAAGCCCCTAGACAGAATGCTGTCAAGATCGCCAGAAGTAAAACGGGTCTCTTGTACACAACATACAACCACCTCGAGGCGCTGAAGATCACAATAGAGCCTCGCCCTGCGTGACTCGGACCTCATGACTCGAACATTCAAGCTAGCTAACCAGAGTGACATAGTGAAAACCGATTAGGGTTGCTTGCCGAAATTAAACATGGACGGGGTCAGGATACCGACCGCCTCTCCCATCAACCCGTGGCACATCTCAATCTTGATTGAGCCGTCTTGGGAGAGGCCGCCTATATCCCATGGAAAGGTCAACTTTAGTGCTCTATATAGGAAGGGGTGAACAAAAACAGGGACCCTCCCAGCACAAAATTGCTTCATTTTTTTAATTTATCGTTTTCAACGATGGCTATTAGTGGGGACATTTTGAAAGAGGCTATTGCCTCGTCGAGCATAGCCCAAACGAGTCTAGCCCCCGTCCGAGTTCTTATGACGGTTAGCACTCTTTTGCTTCTGGGAAGTTTTTTGGGTCTTCTATATCTTTGTCTGCAAATTGTTTTATGGAGAGGAGATATTTTAAGTTTTTTATCCGATTTCCGTAATCCCGAGCTTTTTCTGCTTGGGGAGGAGAAATGCGACATACCGCCTCTCCTGCGTTGAATATATGTTTATGTGCTTTTTTCTTTTGTTCCTTAGTGTCTGGAGAGGACTTTTTGGGCAGGGTTCTCTAATGAGAGGGTTTGAAGGATGTGGGGAATGGTTGGGCAGAATATGTCGAAGGAGTTGCCTTTTTAACAGAAGAGGACATTTGTTTTTCCAATTTTTCTTTCAGCTTTTTGATTTTCTCCGTTTTTTCGAATCCGGTGACGTACTTTTTCTGTAAATCTCTTAGAGTAGATTCAGAGACCGGGGCATCGCCCTTACTGCTGACAGAGGGAGTCGGACTGTCAGTGTCTTTTGTCCCGAGGGCTTCAGGGGACTGATGACCCCTGTCTGGCGCTTCCCTCTGGCCCTACCAGCAACCTGCCATTCCCCCCTCCCTTCTCCACAACTGCACTTGCAGTGGGCGAAAGCTCTTCGGGGAATGGGGGCTTCATGTAGACCCAACCTGGGGTTTTACAACACCGGTCCTGGAAGCAGGCAAGCCTATTACAGGCGTGGCGGAATCTGAAGAAGCGGCCAGAGGGATATTTTGGTCAACTGGGGCCTGACTTACAGAGGCCTTCTTCTCTGGGCAGGAGGAAGAGAGGTGACCAGTCACTCCATACTTCCAGCACACCGGTTTGCGGTCGGTCACAATGACCGGCAACCTCATTCCCCCCTACATCCAGAGAGTTGGGGATGGAGAGGAAGGCTTTTTCGGCCAACATGATCTCAAAACTCCATCCCCCGGTCAAGCTATCGCAGGAAACACCCAGTATCTCACCATAATGCGACAAGAATGCGTTCCCCGATAACCTGAGGAGGGACCTCATATATTGCTAGGCTGGTCCTTCTCCTGCCTTCATATTTTGTCCGCAAGATGTAATCTTTAGTTATAAGGTCTCTTGTTGTGGCCTTTATACAATCTTCCGGGGTGGTCAGCAATACATCCCACATGAAGAATTTAGCACCCTTAAAAATTCTTAGAGGGCTAAACCCCAGGGACTGCAGGGATTTCACCATTATGTCTTTAGTCGAACGACAAATTTTGCGTGTACACTTATCGATGACAAAGACCGACACTATTCTTTTTTCAATTTTCTTCAGTTCAATGGGGTCTTCCATGAGTCCACCTTCTACAACAAGGTGAGTGTAACTCCTGGATCGCTCCATGAACTCCGCAATATTGATAACAACTTTTGTGGGGGACTTCCAACAACAGGGCGACTCCCCGGCCTCTAACAGTCAGTGTATTATCTTTCTTTTCGCCATTATTGGTCCTATATTTTGTTTCGATGCATTTTGGCCATTATTGGTCTCCGTAGTTTGGCTTGATTTCTCCGAATCATCAGCAATCTCCTCATTTGAGGGTAAATTTACTAATGGCGGATACTCTTCAGTATTGTCTTTATCTTGAGGGTCTTTTTTGACCGATTTTTAAAAAAATTAGCCATTTTAGGTTTCTTTTTGATTATTAAAAAGATGGAATACTTTTATTTCCTTTTTTATCCATTTTGATAGGGAAGGGGAGGGGTGATGAAAATAATTAGGAAATTTCGCCCATAGACGAAAAAAATACACAAAAACAAAAGACAAACACAAAACAGTAGGACGCACAAAATTAAATAGACGAGAAACAAAATGAATAAGGTTCACTGTAAAACAAAAGGACGTACAATGCAAAACAAGTTTAGACAAACGAAAAGGACAACGTAAACAAATAGAATAGACGACAGGCGAGAACGAATGTACATGGTTCGCCTAAAGGTGAAATAACAAAAAACAGTTGAAAAAACAAGACACAAGGACGTATAAACGAACAAATATACTAAAGGCGTGAAAACAACAAAATAAACTATAATAAATGATACGGTATACAAGAAAAAAGAAAACGCTAGAAAATACGAAACTCAAAATAGGTCACAATTCACAATATGGCTGCCGATACAAAAACGGTCAAGCCTAAAATAAAAACGATAAAAAAAGGTAAAAAATGGACAGTATATAGGAACTAAACACAAAATTTACAAACAAATATATTACAGACTAAATTGACACATAAAACAGAACTTTAGGGATATTTAAAAAATAAAAACACAGAAATAGAGTAACACGTAATAATAAACAACGAAAAACAAGTCGAATGTAAAAACGTAGAAATAACAAATAAACAAATAACTTTGGGAAGTGGGTACGGGGAGAAAATAAATTCAAAAATAGGAAAAAGAAAACGTAAGAGTTAAATAAAAAGTTAAATAATGAAAAAAATAAATTAGAAATAAAAAAAAAGTGGGAGGGTACGGAATTGAAAGGAAAGAAAAAAAAATCAAATATTTACCAAACGATCAAAAAGGAACGTAAGAAAACGGTAAAAGTAAATGTTGAGTGGTCTCCCCTTTTTACACAAATGGACTCACCCAGTGTATACATATACTTCTGCCAGTGAATACCCGAACAGTAGTTGAGTAGTAGAGTAGGAGACACTCACAAAGACAGCGGCAAGAGTCACAGTTAGCGAGCACGTAGAATCAGTAAGTCATGCCGCGATACTTCAATACCAAGACTGTATATATATTATTGCTACTATCCCGCATTCCTGGATCTACTAACCCCTATTACCAGTTGTATTATTACGTTAATACATTTATTTTCCTTATTCATTCCTGGCGTTTGTTATTCATTGATATCGGATTTCATCCCGGAATCCACAACAGTAAATCCAAAAATTAACGGAATAACGTCAGTCAAATGTTCAAACAATTCTCAGAATGACAGAAAAAAGGTATAGTGTCCTTTTATAGTTCTAGTAAACAGAAATAGCTCTCTCAAAAAGGAGAGTAACAAAACAAAGAGAGTCCACTCATGATTATTCATAACAAGTTATTCCTTTACAATTCAAGTCACGTATTTAAAAACTAAAACATTTTAAAAAGATATTTATATTATTTACACATTAAAATTTATATTATAAATTATATTATTTTCCTTCATTTCTTTCCCTTTTCTCCCTTTTCTTCCCATTTCTTTTTCTCGCTGGATTATTATTGTGGCCTGCTTAGGGGCCAGAAAGAAAGACACGGAAGACGAAGGTAGGTTGCACAAGTATATTGAAGATATATATTAAACAATAGTGTTAGCAATAAGTAGCTAGCGGTGTATGTCCGAACGGTAGATTAGCACTGCGTCTACTACTGTCCAAAACCCGCCGCCCAACCGACTCTAGCAGTTTGCATTTATGAGAGAAGGAAGAGTTCATTCTAGTGTAGGAGGGTTTACCACAACAATTATCATGTTGGATCCTATAGAGCTACGTAAATCCAGGATGTCCGGAAATAGATAGCTAGTAATCTCTTCAATCTCCGCCAACTAAATGAATTCAGTGTTATAGGTTTCTAATATTGTCGTGTATCCGATCCAGATACGAAAATGCAGCTAGTATCCTGCTGTGTTCATTCCTGCTATTAAAACTGACCAAGTAATGGAATATGTGTCGAGTGTTTTGGATCTTCTCCATCTCAGTAAATTTAGCAAGATTTGTGATATGTGTTGAGTCACTTATTCGATCCTTTCAAGCAAAGACAATGCATAAAGATATGTGGTACGTGTCCAGTATGTTGTCAGATCCTCCCTGGTTAAGATAAGGCAACAATTAGCATGATAACTGTCTAGTATCTTGTTTGATTTGTTTAAGCTAAGAACAACGAAGCGAGCCATGCAAAAGGCCTCCTGTATCGGACTGGATTCTCCTCAGCTAAGTAAATACAGCGGGTCATGGGTTATGTGTCTATTATAGCGTTGTATCAACTCCAAATAAGAAAATGCATTATGTAATTTCATAAGTTTCTAGTATTGCGTTGTATCCTCTCGTGTTAAGTAAATGCACCAAGTATATGAGATATTTTATCTGGTATCAATTTGAATCCTCTTCAGCTAAAAACATCTCCTCGTGAGATATAGTGGCTAGTATTGTGTTCGATCCTCTCCGACGAACTAAATGCATCAAGACATGTGAATGGTTTCTATTATTCTGTTGGAACTTTTCCATCTTGGAAAATGTTGGGATACATGGAATGGGTGTCTAGTATAGTATTGTATGTTCTCGAGCTAAGTAAATGCACCAAAAACAAGAAAATTGATGAATTGCTATTTTATATTCGATCTTTTATCTGGTAGTAGTAATTGTCCGGGAATCACTTCACACATGAGGAATTGAATTGAAGCAAGCGGCAATGTATTTCTCTGACCAATAGTAAATAATGAACTATGAGGAAACATATTTACATATGGAAGTAGATGGCATTTCTAGGATAAATAATGAGGTAATTACTTCACGCCTATCAGACCAATTAGATTCCAATTTAATACAAATAGTCGAATCTCCCATTAAGCAAATACTAAAATGTACCCAGTTAACAAATCATTGGCACGTTGAACCACATCCTTTGTTTATACACAAATGTTTGCATATATTTATCTGTATACACACACACGCACACACACACGCACAGAGATATATATATATGTGTGTGTGTATCTGTATATATATGTATCCGTATATATATGTGTGTGTGTATGTGTGTGTGTGTGTGTGTGTGTGTGTGTGTGTATTTTTCCATATATGTATGTATATATATATGCGTGTATGTGCGTGGGTCAGTGTGTGAAAACATGGGACAGTTATTTTATGTGTTTTTTACCAGACAAAGGAGTTAGTGGGAAAATCCAAACTTTGTGCTATATATATATATATATATATATATATATATATATATATATATATATATATACATATATATATATATATATATATATATATATATATATAGCATGATGAGAGGCCACGTATACTTTCTTGATATGTATATAATATATGGATAAAATAACTGAAAAAATATTGGGTGTTTTTTTATGAAAGTATTTATTTCTGTGTTTTTGTATATATTTAATATTTCAGACCTCCTCGGTCCTTCCTCAGAAATCAAATGAGATACTGTATTTGTGTGTTTGTTTACAGCGTTTGTCGTGAGGCGTGGACGTCACGTGATTTGGAATGCGACTGTGTTTGAATTTTGGGCGGAAGACTGATGATAGTGTCTTAAATGTTGTTTAAAAAGGTTTTTTGACCATATCTAAAAAAAGATTTTTAACTGTTGAAATATTTATGTAGATTTAAAATATCCACGTGTTTGTTTAACCCTAGTTTATATGTGTCTAATTTTAGAATCCAGTATTTCTCTTTTCGTCTTCGTATGTATGTTGTACTCAAATTACTGTGTTTGTGTGTTTGTTTTGAGACTCGGACGTCACGTGATGCGGAATGCGACTGTGTTTGAATCTTTAACGGAAAACTGAGGATGGTATTTTGGTTGTTGTTTAAAAAGGTTTTTTCACCATATCTAAAGAAATTTTTTGAAGAAATTTTTTAACAGTTAAAAAATTTCTTCAAAAAATTTTGTTTCAGTTATTTTATCCATATATATATATATATATATATATATATATATATATATATATATATATATATATATATGTATATATATATAACAAATATTTTTCTAAAGTCGATCACTTTGCATTTTAAGCCCTGACTGATTCGGACGAACATTTGGTTCTCTCTCGACTGAAAGATAACATTTCTTGCTATTTCAAATGGCTGACACGAGACAACGATCGGGATTCTTCTGGGAGATAAAAACTTTAAATTCACTTGACTTACCGCATCAACGTAAGTAACTGATTCTCTTTACATATTGTGAAAGATAAATGTTTGCTGGGGTCAAACATGATTATTTATCTAATAGACAAGATGTCCACGAAACTAAAATCAAGAATTTTATACACAGAGCATTCGGACTGAAGATATTAGCCGACAAAATTTTATATCGTAAAATACATCCACACTTTATAATCGCAGCATTAAAACTTTTTCAATTAAGAAATAAATCACAGAAAATATTAATTTTAAAAGAAACTTCAATTAATGTATATTTCAAGAAAAACTGACAGAATTTTCTATTCGAAAAAATAACGCGCAAAATTGTAGCGATATTTGATCAGATAATACGTTTCATCGCTTAAAATAAAAAAAACCTTCAAACACCGAAAGTGTAATAAAAATGTGATGAAATCAAACTGTAACATTTTATAAAGAATTACAAGAAAGCAGTTAATTTCAAATTTTTTATTATTTAAAGAATATATATATATATACATATATATATATATATATATATATATATATATATATATATATATATATATATATATATGTGTGTGTGTGTAATTTGGCAGCAACTTTTCTTTCAAACATGTAGTGTTGAATGTTAAAGACAACATAGTCTTACATATTTTCTTTTGAATTTTCTCATATTCTCTAATGAGACTTTTTATTTGAAAATAGTTCCGAAATATGTATTTTCCATACGATGACCTAGCGCTTTCGAACATCATTGTTCATCTTCAGGGTCAATATTTTAGTCAAAAATTTTTTTTTTTTTTTTTTTAAACAAACATTTGCCAATTATCTTGTAGCGTAATCATGTTGCTACTTTTTTACAAACTAAAAACGTTAAATTCCTTTTAAATTCAAAAGACGCGATGATGTTATATCACGTGCATGGCGTAGATTTTTATCATGTGACAGCGTGAAAAAGAAATTCAGTTATATATATATATATATATATATATATATATATATATATATATATATATATATATATATATATATATAACTGAATTTCTTAGAATATACAAAGTAAATAATAAATACATTATAAAAATTTGAACAATAACAACATTTATTCACTTGAATTTATAGACATAAAATTACATCACATAATTTACGCTGAAGTATACTTATGAACGTAATTAATTTTAAAATTTCATGAAAAACCAACGATATTTTTAGTTGTTGAAAAAATATGTCCATTTGATTAGAAAAAGTTGATCAGAAGACGGAACTGATTGGCTAAGTTCAATTTTGATTTTTCTTTATTCAAATGAATAAGTGTATACGCGAGATTAATATCAATAAGTGTACGAGCGAGATTCATATGAATACTTGTATACGCGAGTTTCATATGAATATGTGTATACGCGAGATTAATAGGAATAAATGTATACGCGAGATTCATGTAAATATGTGTATACGCAACATTAATATGAATAAGTGTAAACGCGAGATTAATATGAATAAGTGGATACACAAGATTTATATGAATAAGTATACACGCGAGATCCATATGAATAAGTGTATAAGCGAGATTCATATGAATAATTGTATACACGAGATTCATATGAAAAAGTATACAAGCGACATTCATATGAATATGTGTATACGCGAGTTTCATATGAATATGTGTATACGCGAGATTAATAGGAATAAATGTATACGCGAGATTCATATGAATATGTGGCGTATACACTTATTCATATGAATCTGGCGTATACACTTATTCATATGAATCTGGCGTATACACTTATTCATATGAATCTGGCGTATGCACTTATTCATATGAACCTGGCGTATACACTTTTTCACATGAATGTGGCGTATACACTTATTCATATGAATCTGGCGTATACACTTATTCACATGAATGTGGCGTATACACTTATTCATATGAATCTGGCGTATACACTTATTCACATGAATCTGGCGTATACACTTATTCATAGGAATCTGGCGTATACACTTATTCATATGAATCTGGCGTATACACTTTTTCACATGAATGTGGCGTATACACTTATTCATATGAGTCTGGCGTATACACTTATTCATATGAATCTCGGGTATACACATATTCATATGAATCTCGCTTGTATACTGATTCATATGAATCTCGCGTATTCATTTATTTGCATGAATCTCGCGTATACACTAATTTATATGAATCTGGCGTATACACATATTCGTATGAATCTTTCAGATACACCTATTCATATGAATCTCGTTTATACACATATTCATATGTATATCGCCTGTATAATTATTCATATGAATCTCGCATATACACTTATTCATATTAATATGGCGTATACACATATTCATATGAATCTCGCGTAAACAATTATTCATATGAAACTAGCGTATACACTTATTCATATGAATCTGGCGTATACCCTTATTCATATAAATCTGGCGTATACACTTATTCATATGAATCTCGCGTATATACATCTTCATATGAATCTCGCGTATAAACTTATTCATGTGAATCTCGCGTATACATTTATTTATATGAATCTCGCGTATACACTGATTCATATGAATCTCGCCTATACACATATTCATATGAATCTGGCGTATACACTTATTCATATGAATTTTGCGTATACACTTATTCATATGAATCTCGCGTATACACTTATTCATATGAATCTCGCGTATTCACTTATACACATGAATGTGGCGTATACACTTATTCATATGAATCTGGCGTATACACTTATTCATATGAATCTCGCGTATACACTTATTCATATGAATCTCGCGTATACACTTATTCATATGAATCTCGCGTATACACTTATTCATATAAATCTCGCGTATACACATATTCATATGAATCTCGCGTGTATACTTATTCATATAAATCTGGCGTATCCACGTATTCATATTAATCTCGCGTATTCACTTATTCATATGAATCTCGCGTATACACTTATTCATATGAATCTGGCGTATACACTTATTCATATTAATCTCGCTTATTCACATATTCATATGAATCTCGCGTATACACTTATTCATATGAATCTGGCGTATACACTCATTCATATGAATCTCGGGTATACACATATTGATATGAATCTGGCTTGTATACTGATTCATATGAATGTCGCTTGTACATTTATTTGCATGAATCTAGCTTATAAATGTTTTCATATGGATCTCGCGTGTGTACCTATTCATATAATTCTGGCGTATCCAATTATTCATATTAATCTCGCGTATTCACTTATTGATATGAATCTCGCGTATACACTTATGAATGTGGCGTATACACTTATACATATGAATCTGGCGTATACACTCATGTGGCAACTCGATGTAGCATCCATTCCACAACTATTTGGAACAACTCTAAGGAGATGTTAAGCCATGGCATCTTGATAGAATTTTCATTTTTAGGATTAAATTATTTTGTCTACAAAAAGTTTTTTTTTTTATATTTGGACGGCGGAAGTTATACAATTTAAAATTCCGAATAAAAATATGATTAATATAGGATAAATACTGAATTTGATGATTATTTAATCTACATCCTATGATAATAAATTCATATCTCATGAACAAACTTCCCTCAGGAATCTTGAATCTTCTCCATATATATGGACGGGATTTTAGGAATTAAATTATCAAAAGTTATAGGGGTTGAACTAATTTTAAAATTAGTTTACGTTTGTACTTGTTAGTAAGACATTGTTTTTTAGTTATTTTTTATTGTCTTCGAGGAAGTTCAGCAGCAAAATTTGGAGGCGTAGATTTGAAATGTTTGATACTTTTGTCAAATAGGGTTTTCAATACAAAAAAGCTAGTAACTTGAAATTTCAGTAGGAAAAATACATAATAATTATTATGTATTTTTCTTACTGCAATTAAATTGTTTTTTTTACAAGAAGACGGAAATATAGTTTTTTGACCAATGAAACCCTTGGAAAAGACGCTACATTTTGTGTCATTTGAAGACGATATATAGAAAAAAAAATGGGTAATAACTCATGCAAATTTTAATATGATTTCGTATTTTAATCATTAAATCTAAATTAATAAATTGCATATTTTTAGCAGTTGTAACGAATGCATGATCATCAGGAGTAGTAGTCGTATTACAACGATAACTAAGTTCTGCTGGCGGTAATACAAGTTGTGTAGCTAATTTAAATAATGTTAATAATAAAAAATAAATATTTATATGTATTGCATACATAACAATCAAATTTGAACAATGTATGAAGGGAGTAATCGGTAAATTGCGAAACGTACGAATTCTCTATCCAAGACTGAATATTCAACAAGTGCTGTCGAAATATAATGAAAATAATCGGCTCAAAACGAGAAAAAGGAAGAATGACTTTTCTACGTTACAACTGCTAAAAATATGCAATTTATTAATTTAGATTTAATGATTAAAATACGAAATCATATTAAAATTTGCATGAGTTATTACCCATTTTTTTTTCTATATATCGTCTTCAAATGACACAAAATGTAGCGTCTTTTCCAAGGGTTTCATTGGTTACAAAGTAGGAATGTGATAATTCATATTTCTATATTTCCGTGGGTTCTTCTTGTAAAAAAACAAACTTAATTTCAGTAAGAAAAATACATAATAATTATTATGTATTTTTCCTACTGAAATTTCAAGTTACTAGCTTTTTTGTATTGAAAACCCTATTTGACAAAAGTATCAAATATTTCAAATCTACGCCTCCAAATTTTTCTGCTGAACTTCCTCTAAGAGAAAATAAAAAATAAATAAAAATTAATGTCTTACTAACAAGTACAAACGTAAACTATTTTTAAAATTAGTTCAACCCCTATAACTTTTGATAATTTAATTCCTAAATTTTTTTATAAAATCCCGTCCATATATATGGAGAAGATTCAAGATTCCTGAGGGAAGTTTGTTCATGAGATATGAATTTGTTATCATAGGATGTAGGTTAAATAATCATCAAATTCAGTATTTATCCTATATTAATCTTATTTTTATTCGGAATTTTAAATTGTATAACTTCCGCCGTTCAACTATTAAAAAAAAACTTTTTGTAGACAAAATAATTTAATCCTTAAAATTAAAATTCTATCAAGATGCCATGGCTTAACATCTCCTTAGAGATGTTCCAAATAGTTGTGGAATGGATGCTACATCGAGTTGCCACATTTCAACAAGAGAAAGGGGAACTTATACAATACCGGGTATTTATATCCATGACTTTTGGCACGTCATTGTATGTAGTGTTTCGTTTGATTTGCAGGCTGTTGAACATCCTTCTGGCCTTTGTATTAACAGAAAGCGTAGTGATGTATCATTTTGTATTTGATCTTCTATACATGTAACAATTACTTGCACGTATCATCAATTGTCCGTCCATTTCTTTAATTCGTTCTGACATTTAATAGAAGCACTGATCCATTCCATATCTTCTTTGATCGTCGAAATCATCGACTGGAAAGTTCCCAGTCACATGTTCATATCATAACAGCTTTTCCACTTTTTCGGAGTTTTTTTTTTGGGGGGGGCACCAGGAAATATTCTTTGCCGTACTTAGTAATGGTCTTTGAATACAAAGTAAAGCAACAAAACGCTATGATACGAAATAATATAGTAAAAGATGTTAACTTGAGTGAGCTTTAGTAAGACTTGGGGTTAGGTGGATTCTGCTACATATTTGTGGATCGACAAAAATATTGTACAGCATCACTAAGGCTCGGGAGGCATTTTTCGCCTACTAAGAATGAATCTCTTAAACGTTAGATAACGACTTCCACGCATTCGCAGCATTATAAAGAAGAAAATAAAAATGGATGTTTTAAAGAAAGACACATATTTACACACACATACACACAAATATATATATATATATATATATATATATATATATATATATAGAGAGAGAGAGAGAGAGAGAGAGAGAGAAAGAGAGAAGATTGGGAGATACAGAAAAAGAGAAAGAGGTGGCATCGTGCATATATCTGTGTAGGGTTCAATTAAATTATAAACTAGGATCTTCGGCCATACTTATCATGAAGTACATCTAAAGGAAGACGCATATTTACACACACACGCATACAGGCACACACACATGCACCCACACACATAAACACACATACACACATATTTATATATACATAGAAATTGAAAGATAGAGAGGAGATACAGAGAGAGAAAGTTAGAGGGGCATCGTGCATACATCTGTGTCGGGTTGGATTAAATTATAAACTCGGACCTTCGCCCATACTTATCATGAAGTACATCTAACTCAACCAACTTCAGGCAATAATTTTTTCTTTTTTCATTTTCTTTGCTAATTCTTTAGTATTCACTATTAGAATATAATTTTTGTTAGATTAAACTTGACTGGTTAGCATGGGGCGAGAAGAAAGTTCCACAAGCGAGAAGTGCGAGAAAAGAAACTGTTAACATAGAACTTACGGTTACATCTAACCAGCTCAACCATAAATTGATGGGATTTTAACGCAAGTCTGCTACTTCGCTTAAATTTTTAAAGATATATAGGTAACTAAGCGAAAACCTCATCCGAACCATGACCATGAAAGTATTTATAGAAAAGACACAGAGAGGCAACCTTACGGTGATGGGAAAGTGACTGAAGCCGAGGCGCCAGATCAGGATCAATGATATTGCTGATTCTTCTTTGGATTTTATCAAGGATCTCAAGGTACATAGCAGGGGACAAATGTAAGCATGGACGAATAGTAATCTTATGGATTTTACTATAGATAATAGCATTGATGAGCATTTGCACAGTATTCAGTGTTTCAGATCTGGGTAGTAACGTAATTTCCCCAAATCAACTCGTATATACTCGATGTTAATTGGAATGCGAGGGTGCATGGTTGATTTCTTTCAAATTCCCGTTTGTTCCCTGAGAGATAAAGTCTTTTCGTAAATTAGGTTTTCCTCCAATTTCATCAAAATTCTATCAAGTCAAATCTCCAACAAGTGTGATCATTGAGTCGACTGTGACAGAATTTGAGGAAAGGAGACGTTTCAACACGTACGATTTTTTACGAGGTCGCATTTTTCAAGAGGAAAAGAAAATGTCAATAATTTTTCAATGTTACTAACATATCCACTAGTGTAGCAAAATGCAACACATTGTTTTACCATTTTTGTTAAACGAAAAACTTTATGATTTAATCTTTAAATGCAATGGACTATGAGATAGAAAATTTACATAATAATGTTCATGTGCAAAACGGGCAGTATACGCAATTGAAAATCATAAAACTGAGGTAGCACACAGATGTTTATAATTTGTGGATTAGTAAAAAAAAAAGTGTAATTATGCAAATATTTTAGTGTTGAAATCATGTCTAGGGAATTAAAATAACGTCTGCTAAATTCTACGAAATTGTACGTTGTTAATTTACGTTCTAAGAATTCAATTTTTAAAGTTACCTACCTTTTAGATTTGCAATTTTCTAAGCGGCCATTCACATCTTCTTTTGTTTACATTACTTCATCCTGTTAGAATTCAGCTTATCATGTGACATGTGCGGTTATATTAAACTAGTCGGTCATGTTTGATACTACATAAACCGTAAAGCATGCAAAAACATTAGAATCACTTAAAATATTTTGAAAATTTTTATTTTCCAAAGAATATATTTATTTATCTCTGGTTTTAATTCAGTCTTTCATGTTTTGCAGGCTTTGGACAAAAATCGTTAAATGCAGGAAAATATGACATTTTTAATCAAGTTCATCGTATTTTATTTTGCGCTCTTCTTGTCACGTGTTCAATGTGAACGGCCAATAAAAGTGCAAGTTGCAGACCAACACGATTGCATCGTCCATGTCTCCGAAGATTCAATGAAAGATTTCAATGAAAGCCTGGAACAAGGGAAGAAGGTCATTTTCTTTCGAATTAAGTACGACTCGAAACAAGCCGACACTTTAACCAAATCAATACCAGATGATCATTTTGCAAATCCCAACCAATTTATGTGGTTGTATGATGGAGAAAGTGGCTTACCAGTTTACATGAACACGCCATATGACTTCCAAGTGCGTTCATTTTTTATCTTGAGCGAATATACATCCACTTTAATATTGAATATGAATGTTTCCGAAACATGCAATGAAAGAATTGTGTCCAGAGTGGATTTTCTTCGACTTGTCTTTCGTCAATTGATAAAAATTGTTTCACTTGCACAACTTCCAGACAAAAAGGCTTCCGCTTACGTCTGCTACGATATTAACAACCGAAAAAACATTCCGGATTCTGCTTTCATGAATTATAAGCGTTTAGGAATTAACCGACAGATTTTGCTTCGATATTGTTGCAAAGTGAATGATTATAACCACACGGATTATAACAATTCCATCGATTTATGCAGCGGCAAAAAGAAGAACAGTTCGATAGTTGTTAACATCCATAATTATGCCGGTGCTTTTTTATTTGCAATTTTTCCTTTTCTTCTTGGGTTCATTTCGAAAGCCAAACTCACCCACCGTAGAAGACCATTCAATGAGATTCGTTCCTTGAGCACGAATGAGGAAAATATCGAACAATACCTTCCACCACTCGGAATTGAATCGGATTGGCTAAATGAACATACGCCATATTTTAGTGCATTGATTTTCATCAAGAAGTTGTTCCTCTTCGAGAACAGGTTGGCTTTTGCATCCAGAATCCGAAGGTCTTTGGCTGTTTTCGCATGTCTACTTATTATTTTAACTGATTTGTTGTTACAAAATTTTAAAATGAAAGAAAAACTAAGATCCTATCTCCACAATAACGTCCCACTTGGATACAGATCAATAATGTTTAGTTATAAGGCAAGTGCAGAAAACTGTGACTATTTTCTCGGTGGACCTTTTGTTTGGTTTTCAGGATTTGTGATTCTAGGACTGAGTTTGATTAATATTCCAGATCGTCTCTGCCAAACTGTAGCATACAGTATACTCCACCAAAGAAAAACATCTACATTCCTCGTTCAAGATACTGAACTCTTGAAGCGTTTTGGAGGGTTAAAGATTTCCAACTTAGAAGATTATGAGTTGCTACATGCTATTCTCAAATCAAGTATGTTGACTGCTTTAAATCCGTCATTTTGGTTTGCGATTATTAAACAATGGTTTGACCGTTGTAAAAAGGTTTCTAATACTTTCACTAATTCCCATGCAATTTATCAATTGATAGGTGTTTTTGTCACTTTTCTCTGTATTTTCGTATCTTTTATCCTTTGTGTCTGCGAAATGCTGCTCTGCATTGTTTATTATGGCTGCCCACAACTTCAGATTTGTAAAGCAATTCCACACAGCTACACCCTCTGTTATATTTGCCCTCTCCTCAGGCACAAAAAGCTCAGAATTTGGGGTGTTACGCTTTTCCTATTGTCATTGCCCGTCTACATTTTTCTCGGTTTTTTCAACGCCTATCTCTTTCTGATAAGTTTCCAATTACTGAGTTCTTATCTGATTTGGACTTTGGTCGCACTGATTGCTAAACCAGACGCCATTGCTTTCGTTCTTTTATTGTTAATGTTTGTCTTTTTCTTGGTTTCTCTTGCAAAATCGATTTCTGAAACCTATCTTTCCCTGCAGAAGTTATCGATTACTTTGGCGCAGAATGTGTGCAAGGATTTCGTTTACATTCGATTAGAAGAGCGTTTCATATATCGGGAATTGTTTGAAACGATTGTTCAGGAACACCATCCGATTAGATACGAAATTGCCAAGGCCCTGCTCAAATTAGCCGTGGGGGCTTATATTTTGACATGTTGCGCCTATTCTTTTCAAAGCATATCCTTAAATATGTCGGCTTACATCAAAATTGGTCTTTTAATATTTACGTCTATGATTCCAACGATCATGTCTGTTTTGAAAGACACATTTTTAGAATCGCGTTGGAAAGCGTTTCCAATCTTGGAAACAATGTATATTTTTCATCAAGAAAGAAGTTTCTCAAATATTATGCAGGAGGCAATGGCACCGAATGAATGACAGAATTTCAACGGAATGTGGTAAAAGCGGTGACCGTGAACCGGGTCAGTTTTGATTTCCTTTTTTAGTATCCTCTTTTCACACATCTGGGCGGTTACCTTTTGGACCTCTCCTCTGATGAAGCTAGAGTCTTTGTTTGCCCAGTTAATGTGAGTAATTGTTGTTCCCGGCTTGCCCCTTTCATTCTATTTTGGTATGATTCCTGTGAAGTGTCTCAACCTCAATAAATTTGTTTTTTATTCTGTTTTATATCTTGACTGAGTCAGCATTTTATTTTCCCACCCAACAATCTATTTTGTCTTTCCCTCATCTTTAGGGAGTGAGCATCTTGATTTTGTCTATCAGCAGAATACAACATCCCCCTATCAATTTTTCTATGCGGTGGACAAGTTTATTAACATTTTATTTTTAGGTTCAATGTTTTGTTGCATTTTATTTTCGCTTTTCGGTTCGTATCTTCCCCTGTATTTCATGTCATATATTTTTATAATAAAAAGAACAACAAAAAGACGTTTGTAATTCTTGTGATGATTGTGTAAATTGTAATGAATGAATGGGTCGCAAAGTAGATTAGCTAGGTTTAGGATATTCAGTGACGAGCAACCTCTGCACATTTCCCCTTCGGTCTTTTGCAACAGTTGTATTTTTATGCAATAAATAATGATTCAGTCCCGATCTGTCTTGTTTTATGTCAAAACGCTAAACATGCTCTTGTGTGTTAACCCTTAATCAAGCTGTCTTTAAGCTTTTCCTTCTCTCGTCGTTTCCAGTTTTTCTACACGCTGTCATCATCGTTATTTTTTTCATCCAGGCTCCAAAATTGTCGATGGTGATGTAAGGATATAGAAGGCGATTATCTCCCTTTGGTCGCGATAGTCACGTTGGTCAGCCGCTTAGTGACGTCACTTCATACAGTGGCTAAAGCAGTCAGTCGTTCACTAGGTACCTCCGTTTTTTCGCGGGAAAACATATAGCGTAATGAAAAATGCTACAAACTTGACGAAAATAAAGTTTTATTGTCAAAATTATTATGTCATTATTAAGATGAAAACCAAAGTATTTTTTTAATTATTTTTTGAAATTTTTTAATCCTTTCTAGCACGTTCGAAATTTTGGTTGAAGTGTTCATTTGTTTACGTCATCGCATGGGGGGGGGGGCGTTTTTCCGTTGAAAACACATTGATATGGAAATTCTTGTAAAAATCAAATAATTCTTCGATTTTAATGAAATTTTCAGAACTTATTCGCAAATGAATGAAATTATTTTATTAAATATTTTTTTAGAAAATTTTGTTAAAAAATATTTTTTTTAAATATGTCACCCTTACTTAATTTCATGAAATTTCGTACAAAACCTTTCTATTTCCTGAATATTTTTTTTTAAGTAGAAGTCTTTGGACATTGTAAATCACCTACTTTTTTTTTTCAAATTTGTGCTATCTAACTGAAAATCTGCTCTGAATTGAAAAATAATGAATCCAATAAAACTATGACATTACTTAGAAAAGCTTTTAATGTTTTTGTAAATAAGTAATATTAAGAACATTATTGTCTGAAGAAATAAAATTTTCTGATGAATAATGAATTTATACAAGAAATTTTTCATTTTTTTTTTAATTATAATAATTTAGAATAGTTTAAAATCGTGTAAAACTCTGTATTGGGCTATTTCCTGGATGTGATATAGTAATTAAGCGGAAACAAAATTTACAAATCGAAAATTGAAAAGATTAATCAACTTAGTTATGCTATTTTTTTAAAATAATTTTTTATTTTATTTTTTATTACTTAATACGTTCATTATTTTCATGTACGGTAGACTGAAATTGCCATTATTATGATCTAAAAGTTTTGTCCCTTTATTATGTCGCTTCAGTTACGTTTCAACAGGTTTTCAAAATTTCTATTCAACATTAAAAGTTTAAAACTTAAACTAAGTTTTACTTTTTTCAATTACTATTTCACTAAATATTTTTATTTTATGTATTTACGTTAGTGTGAGACATACTTGAATTGAGTAATCATGGTATTTCATTTGTTACTAAATTATAAAATTAATTGAAGAAAATTTTATAGTGTTTTAATTTCTTTTCTTTTTGCATCTTCGAATGGTAAATAAAAGTCAATAAAATATTAAATCATTACGGAAAATATGTTCATTTGTAAAAATTACTATGTAGTTAAAAACCAAATACATGCTTTCACTTAGAATTTTGACAACTTAGTCATCCATAGTAGCTGTCATCGCCTCGTCTATCAGCAATCCCTCAAACGTTGGATCAGATAAACAGAACCAATCGTTAATAATTGGTTGTATATTTTTTCAGGAAATTTTTTTAGAAATATCCGGCTTTCCAGTTCGTTGAATATGTCTTCGTTTGAGATATAGCACGTTTGAATCTGGAGTCCTAAAATATGGCTTCTCCAGAAACACAGTAAAATCTCCATATTATATGTAAGACCCTATCTTTTCGTTCTCCTTTCACTCTCCTGTGTAGATATATGATATAGTATTCCTTTCGTGGGACACGTGTAAACAGGTAAATATAGTTTTGTACATGTCTTAGTTGCATAAAGGTTTCTTGAGAAAAGCCTGTTTGTCATTCCTATTCCTTTCAGCTATTCCGTTCAGTCCGTGAAATACGGGGTTATTATATCATGGATATAATAATGCTCATAATGGGGGAAATAAAATTGGGAGAAATAATACTCTCTTCCAATAGCTCTCTACCAAATGCTGATATGATTTTTCTAGCAAACATCACTCCTGCGGGTGATAATGTCGAAGGTGTAGCATTATTTGGCGTTATTCGATATACCTGTAGAAATTGCTTTTCGTAACACTCTTTTGAATGTATCAACAAAACTCTCAACTTGCCCATTCGATCTTAGGTGATAAGGCGGGGATTTTATATGTTTGACTTGATAAATTTCGCAAAACTCTTGGAAGTCTGCCGACGTGAATTGCGTTCCATTATCTGTGACTAGGCAATCCACTACACCAAACCGAGCGAATAGCTCGTGGAGGCAATATATGGTCGTTTCCGAAGTAGGATTTTTGAAACGAAACACCTCCGGCCATTTACTATAAGTATCCACTATGATTAAATAGTAGAAACCGTCAATTGGTCCTGCATAATCTGCGTGTATTCTTGACCACGGACGATCAGTCTCTGGCTATGGCTTATGGATGATTGGTGGTGCTTTGACTGCTGAATTACAACCCTTGAACATTTCCATCATCTGAGTAATATCCTGGTACATGTTCTTCCAATATACATAGCTACGCATTAGCGACTTCATTCTATTTTTACCAGGATGGCCCCTGTGGAAATCCTTTAGGATTCGCTTTTGTAGAGTTTTGGGAATTACAACCCTTTCGTTGTAAAGTAGCACATTATAGCATAGAGAAAAGCTGTCCGAAATTTGCTCATTTTTTTCTGCTATTTTTGCTTTTGTTTCATTTATAAATTCGTCATTTTTGGCTTCATTTTTTATGTCTTGCAGTGTGACTGGGAGGTTTCTAACTGTACAACATAGTTCTGTCCTGATATCTTCTTCATTCCTTAGGGCTGCGATTACCGTATCTTCCAATGGTTCTGTCTTGGTTGGTATAAGTCTCGATAGACTATCTGCGTGCTCGATATTTTTCGTTGGTAAATACTCCAATCTGAAATTGGAGTTCAGAAGAATTGTTCCCCATCTAAGTAACTTATTTGCAGTGTAAACCGGTAGACCTTTTTTCGAACCAAAAATTGTTAATAACGGTTTGTGATCCGTCTGCAGAGTAAAATGTCTGCCATAGATATACCTATGAAACATTGTGACCGCGAAGATAATTCCCAGAGATTCTTTCTCTATTTGTGAGTAATTTTTCTCCGCTGGTTGTAGAATTCGAGAAGCATGTGCGATGGGTTTTATTGTCCCATCTGGCATTTTATGTAATATACACGCGCCGACTCCGTAGGCGCTTGCGTCACTTGCTACAATAATTTCTCGTTTAGGATCGTAGTGTGCCAAAAATAAATCTGAAGTTAACGTCTTAATTATTTTTTCAAATGTTTCCTGGCATTGATCTGTCCACTGCCAAACTTTTTCTTTCTTTAGCAGCTCGTTGAGTGGTGCGCGAAGTTTACGCATTTGAGGTATGAATTCCTGATCCTAGAAAAACTTTGTAGTTCTGTTATGTTCTTAGGAACTGGCATTTTATTTATTGCTGTTGACCTTTCAGAGTCTGGTCGTCTACCTTCTTGATCTATGATATGGCCAAGGTATTTAATTTCCTTCATGAAGAAATCGCACTTAATTTCTTTTACCTTAAATCTATAGCTTTGTATTCTCTTAAACACTTCTTGTATATGTTCCCAATGTTGTTCGCTATTAATCAATACGTCATCCAGGTATGCAATCGTGTATTCTAGTCCGGAAAGCATCGTATCCATTGTCTGTTGGATTATAGCCGGCGCGACCTTAATTCCAAATGGTAGTCTCTGGTATTTGTACAATTCTTTGTGTGTGTTTATGCACAGTAGTTTTGAACTTTCCTCATCGACTGGAATTTGCAAGTACACTTCACTTAAATCAAATTTTTAAAAAAAATTTCCGCCATTTAATTTTGTGAATACTTCTTCTAGACTGGGTAAAGGATAGTGGTAGTCCTTTATTGCTGCGTTCAAACCTGTAGAAAAATCAGTGCAAACTCGAATTTCTCCTGATTTCTTTTTGACGTAGACTGTCGGTGCGGCCCATTTATTGTATTCTACGTTTGTCAATATGCCAGTGTTTTCGAGTCTAGTTAATTCTTGATCAATTTTTTCTATTGACGCAAACGGTATGCTCCTTTTTTTTCTTGAAAATAGTTTGAACGTTATCCTTTATTTCGATATTTGCTGCCATTTTCTTATATCTTCCGTGACCTGTAGAAAATACTTCGGGGAAACTCGTTTTTAGTTTCTCTTTTAATTTTTCTGCCTCGGTTGATTAGCGTTTTACATTTTGGCAGTACGTACTTATAGGTAAATCCCACAGTTCGAATTTTTGCATCCAGTCCGTTCCGAATAGGTTTTCTGTATTTCATAAGACGTACATTTTTAGTTTCTTCGTCATTCCATTAAATGTTACATTTGTAATTACTTCACCCTCAACTTTTATCTTTCTCCCCGTAATTGATCTAGCAATTTTATCCGTTTTTAACATGGCAGGTTTGTTCAGTTTTCTCCATGTTTGTAGGTTTATAATAGTTAAGTCTGAGCCAGAATCCAGCTGTGGTCTGACTTTTCTGTTTTGCATTTCAACTTGTATGTATTTTCTTATGCTAGTCTCATGTGCTTGGTCAGTCCTCGTGATTCTTATTCTGCTTTTGCTTTCTCTTCTATTCCAACAATGAGAACTTTTGTGTCCTATTTTTTACATGATAGAAAATTTTAAAACGATATGTACAGTCTTTAAACCAATGCCAAGTACCACAACGATAGCATGAACTGGGTGGTAATTTTTTCTGATATTGATTTTTAGAGTTAGAAAATTTTGTTTTACCTGTTCTTGAGGGGGAAAATCGGTTTGGTTTGTTTGTGAGGAGGGGAAGTTGGTTTGTCTTCGTACTTTATGTATGTGCGCGATGCCAGCTTCTTTTATGTCTTTTGAGTCTTTCTTCACACTGATGCATGTCTGGTAGTCTTCGGCCAGTTTTTGAAGTGTCAAATCTTGTTCACTCTCCAATTTAGTAAGGATTCTGCGTCTCATTTCCGCGTCTTTGGTTGAAACCAGGCCTTGGACGTAAATTAAGCATTTGAAATTGTCCGCGCTGAGTTCCAATAATTTGAAGTCATCACAATATTTGTTGACAATGGACGTGAAAGTTATGTAATCTTCGCTGTCTTTTTTTGTTAGGTTCATGCATTTCCGTCTTTTGTGGAATAGTGAGGTATTATGGCTGAAAAGTTCTGTTAGCAGTTTTATGGTTTCTTTGAAAGTTAACTCACTTGTTTTCCTTTGAAGGATATAATCTACGAATTTGGTATATTCGCATGTGCCTAATTTTCTTAGTAATAGACGTACTTTACGTGAGTCTGACCAGTCTTTGCAGTCAAATTCATATAGATCTTCGTACCTTCGGAAGTAATTTGCAAGTTTTGTCTTCTTCGGGTGCATACGTGAACTCTTCGATAGTACTCCAAATAGCGTCTTGTGAGAGAACTGTTTTATTCTCGGAATGTTTCCCTTTATTTGACATCACACGTAGCAACAATTCTTGAATTTCAAGATGTTTCTGTTCGTACTTTTACTGCTGTTCAAATTGGATTTTGATACGTTCCACAATGGTTGACTTAACATCTTCCATGTTAACGTATTTTTGTGTGCGTATTTTACTTTAGTGTAACCTGATATTCTGAAACATGTGCACGCAAACAAAAAATTTCCTTTGTGCCAATAAATTTGATATCCAAAAAGAATTTTTTTTATGTGTTTTGTTTTAGAAATCTCGCTTAGAACTTGTTTTTTTAGAGTTTACTCATCGACCACTGTTATGTGCGACGGATAACAAAAAAAAGGTATGTCCTCCGCGTAGAGAGTTCATATTTTCTTGGGGTTTCCTCGTCGACACTTGTTATGTGCGACGTATAGCAAAAAAATATATGTCCTCCGCGTAGAGAGTTCGTTTTCCTTTAGGGGTTTCCTCGTCGCCACTTGTTATGGTCCAAGTTCCTTGTACCACGGTGATGGTCCAAGGTAGAACCAATGAAGAATAACTCGAACTCAGGTATGGAATAACACAGATATATTACAAACAGAATATGTACAAAGTAGAAGAAGTGTTATTCATAACAATCAGGTTAGGTTAGAGAGAACGATGTTGTCTCGACCAGTATCACTATTCCAATGTCTTACAGTAATCGTCTGACTGCGACTCTGTCTCTGACTCTGAACTGAACTGAAATGACTGCTCCCTCTTGAGGCGCAGTATTTATGATGTCCGGAATAGTCCATTATTATTATGGGTAAGTTACCATAACACATCCACGTAAAAATCAGCACAGAAACAAAATAAGATGTTTTTTATGTATATTTACTTTTGCTTTTAAATACTCGGAACATTTTGTTTTGTGATTTATTGAAAAATATTTGGGTGTAAAAAGAGTCGACATACCCAAAGGGTAATCTGATTTCGAATTTCTTGTAAAAATGAGATTCTCAAGAAATCGAAAATGGCTATCCTACAGCATAACCGCTTTTTGACGAGACCGATTCTTCAGAATAAACTGTTTTCTATTCCGGATTGCTGAAAAGGATTGAATCTCTGCATGAATTTTGGCGTCTTTTTGAGTTATCATCGCTTCATTCAAGGGGCGACAACTCATCAAATACAGCTTGTCTTGTTTTGGCTGCAATTAACTGTTATTCAACGGGAAATTAAGAGGCAAGGTCGTTAGAAAGAAACTACTGTATCTTGACGAAATATATGTAAATACTGGGATCTCGACCACAAGAGGTTAAAAGGGAAAAATGAACAATTTTGCGATTGACATTGCATCTAAATCTTTACAGATTAAATTTGGCTGGAAAGCATGAAGCCGGAAGGGAGTTTCTCAGGCAAGAAGTACGAGATAATTAGCATAGTATTTACAGCTAGATCTCGTCAGCTTAACTGTAAATTGATGAGATCTCGACGCCAGGCTGGTATTGCACTTAAATCAAAAAAGAGCTCATCCGAACAATTATGAAAGTATTTATAGAAAAGACATAAAAAGGCAACTTTAAAGTAGTGGGAAATTGACTGGAGTTTAGCTGCCAGATCAGGACAAATAATATTGCTGATTATTCTTTGAATCTTATCAGGGATTACAAGGTAAATAGCAGGGGCATCGGAGCATATATGGCAGCAATATTCTAAGTATGGACGAATGGATTGATTTATAGATATGTAAGATAGATTCTGGAGAGAAAAATTGTCTCGCCCGACTAGTGAACTGACTTTCTCAGCAGCTGACTTAGCAATGGATTCAATATAGTTTTTCCACTTCATATCAGCAGAGACTGTGAAGGCGCAACGAGTCACTTTCTTGGAGGTTAGCATCAGCCATACTAATGAAAGGAAGCGAGTAGTTTCTCAGTTTATTAATGGAGAAAAGATAGTTTTGAAGGGCTTAAAATTATCAAGCCATATTTTGCCAAGTTAACGATGGATTTGAGATCGTTTGAACACCGGCTGTCATTTTGAACTTGTCGGGCTGATGAGCCTTACTATCGAAGCTGGATGTAATTGTTGTGTCAGTTCAGGAGTACACTTCTTAATGACTATTACAAGGATACTATCAGGTCAATATGTCTTGTGGCGACCTAGGTTAGAGATAATAGCAGAAGTCATGGAAGGGGTTATATGCATATCACTCAACAGAGATTTAGTTCTAGGAGGCAAGTTAAGCAGGGATATTCCGGATGAGTCAAGAGTAGAGTTTGAAACTTTGGGGGCAAGGCATTCAGCTTTATCAGCGGGGGATGATAACACCTAATATTGACTGAAAATGGAAGGAATAGAGACCTTGCATTTATTTAATACCCTATTATAGAGCTCGAGGAGAGTAGGTAAGAAATAAATCAAGTTGAGGTTTTGCTGGGGAAAGGAGTAAGGAAATCCACGATTTGAGCCAGGCACTGGGCAGTGGAACAGTTTAATGTCTGAACAATGGCAACCTCGATACCTTTAGAATGTTTCAGCCACACGTTGTGGTGAGCATTAAAGTCATTAAAGACAAAGATGTTTGCAGATGGCGAGAAAGAGCCTTTTCTACACTGTCACCTATTGCATCAAATATACTGCTGTCCTGGGAAGAGGGGGTGGATTAAGGAAAAGGAGATAGCTAACAGGTTTTCGTAACGAAAAACTGAAGCACATTAAGGTATAGTCTGGAGCCTCAAGCGACTATTCCCTGGCTATCGGAAGATTATCCCAGGTGTAAACACCAAGGCTATAAATGTAAATGCCTGGATCTTTTTGGCAAAGGGGAAGATAGCATGGAACCAAGAATTCATTGGTCGCAATGGAAGAATTTAAGTTAATTTCCCAGAAGGCAAAGGTGTCCGGCGACCGTTCCAACAGGAACGATATTACGCTGCAGAAGTTGGAACGGATATCCAGAATATTAGTGAAAGAAAGGCAGAGGTGAGTAGGTGGTATAGCGCTTACTGGTTAGTATATTTCTTTTTGTAGTTTTTTCCATGAGATTCGTTTTAAGGAGAGAGAGAGAGAGACGACCCTAATTGTCACTATCTGTCGTCAGTAGCAATACTAACTAAACAGAGCATAGCTGAGAACAGAGCATAGTGTGGCCTCTGAGTTGCCCACTGGAAATACATACAAGGACACATATCCATGCACGACATGGCACTACAGAGCCTTAATATTAAGTAACTGATTATTGGAGCAGCCCCCCTCTAAAAGCTACGAAAACATTCGGGCTACAATATGCCAGCCAGCAAAGTGTCAAACGGGTACACACACAATGGAATGTCACAGCCACTGGCTAATCCGATAAACAAAACGTTAAGACGTTTAAAATAGTGTGGAGCAGGTAAAAGAAAGAAAGAGAAATGGTAAAGCACATCTTAATCGGGGTGGGGGGGACAAGAGAGCAAGCACTACTAATGTTAAATACACATGAGAATAATCGTCCTTGGAGATTAACATGGTAATTTCTTTTGAAATTAGTCGAAATCATCACACGACAAGACCCACCATGATTAAACGTTATCGCATGTACAATTGAATATGATTTTTATCACAGGATTGTACTATTATCATATTTATGAGAAGAATCGTCCTTGTATTTAATATTTTAATTTTTTTAATTAGTCCACAGTATGACACGACCAATCCCAAATTTGTCAAACTTTGTCTCGTGTACAAATGAAGAAGATTTTTATTTTTTTTACAGGATTTTATTATTATCATATTTATGAAAAGAATCGACCATGTCTTTAACATTTGATTTTTTTTAATCAGTCGGCACAATGACACGATCGAGCATTTTAATTTTTTTTCATTAGTCGACACGACAAAACCCAAAATTGTTAAACTTTATCTCATGTACAAATGAAGAAGATTTTCATCACAGGATTATAATGTTATCATATTTATGAGAAGAATCGTCCTTGAATTTAATATTTTGATTTTTTTTAATTAGTCGAAATGATGACAGGACCAATCTCAAAATGGTTAAAAGTTATCTCATGTAGAAATGAAGATGATTTTTATCATACTATTTTACTATTATCATTTTTCTGAGAACAATCGTCCTTGAATTAACAATTTTATATTTTTTTATTTGTCGACCCGATGCCACGACCAATCTTAGAATGGTTAGACGTTATCTCATGTAGAATATTATGTTTTATATAAATGCATTATACCACTATCATTTTTATGACAACAATTTTCTTTCAATTTAAAATTTAATTCTTTTTAATTAATCGACGCGATGATACGTCCAGGCCAATATGGTTCAACTTTATTTCATGTAGAAATGAAGATGCTTTTTATCAAGATTTTACCATTATCAATTTTATGAGAAGAATTGTTTTGCAATTTACCATTTTAATTTTCCTCATTTAGTATTCCTGACGACGCACTTTGAACGCACATGCTTAAATATTATCTCTTTTTATCTAAATGTATTTGCATCAATTACTTTTCAAATATTATTTTTGTTATTTATTCTACCATGATATACAAGGTCCTTTTACTGATAGATTTTATTTAAAGATATTGTGAAATATAGTATGTATTTACCTTAATTCAATTCCAAACAATATTTATGATATTTACACCGTCATATAATCACTCTTATTAAATATAAGAAATTTTGTTTTTTTTATACCCTCATATATTTTCAAAAAGGCATTAGAAATATATGTATTTACCTGTTTGCTTATCTTTTCTGCAGTTCTGTTTCCTTTGGCTCCATCGCGATTGGCAACACTTCCTCTTAATTGTTACACAGAACAAGTGAAGGAAATGAAGAATCAGGAAAAGTGAGAGATTTTAACACGAAATATTACCATTTATCTATCATTAATAAACAGGACGCAATGTCTTTCATAAAAATGTACAAATATATTTTATTTACTGAAAGTGTTCCTCATTGAACTACATATACTTCAGTTACTCTTCGAGAAAATGCAACACTTTATTTATTGGGTTGCCTTTCTCTTCATTGCAGTCTTTGAATGAAATTGTTATTGAAGATATATTCTTGAAGACATGTGCATTTACGAAAGAATGATGTGGTCTTTGAATAAAATAGTTGAATGCAATAACCATTTTTTATTTTATCTTCTGGGGCGATGATTTCCTTAAGAAATCATGAATAACACCAATTCTTTGAGAGTTTGATATGAAAATTGCATCCATAAAACCACTGCATCTATATACACCGGGTAATTCAGATCGTAGACAAAACATACGCTGACTGTTTGATCAAGGTCGAATTAGGAGTCAGAAAATATTTGAGCCAACCAGAGAAAATATTTTTAAAAGCTTGTAATCATTTTTAATGACGAAGAACAATATAGATATAAATTGTTTGAAATCATTTAAAATATATTTAACAGAAGGAAATTAGAGATTAGCCAATTACAATGTCATGTTTAGAAGATAAGCACGAATTATTTGTGAATTATTGTCTATTTACATTCACTCAACACAATTGAACATTTGTCGATTATTTGGGAAATTGTTTTCTTGTCGAAAGATATAAATTGTTTCCACGATTGGTAACACTTTCCAACGCATCTCTAACACTCTGTTATTCAAAACGGACATGATCACTGGAATCCTTGTTGTGAATATTAAAATACCGATTTTGATATATGCCGACATATTTAGGGTTATATTTTTGAATGTATAAGCGCAACAAGCCAATACGTAAGCCCCCACAGCTAATTTGATCAAAGCCTTGGCAACTTCATACCGAATCGGATGATGTTCCTTAACAATTCTTTCAAACAAATTCCGATAAATGAAACGCTCTCCTAATCGAATGTAAACGAAGTCCTGGCATACATTCTGGGCCAATGTAATCGATAATTTCTGCAGGGAAAGATAGGTTTCAGAAATCGATTCAACAATGGAAAACAAGAAAAAGAAAAACACTGACAATAAAATAACGTAAGCAATGGCGTCTGGCTTAGCTATCAAGGCGATTGTAATGTAAATAACATAAGTATTGATCAAGCGAAAGGTTACGACAAAGACATGAAGGCAAGAAAGAAAATAACAAAAATAAAATTGTAAAATCACGACTAAACAAATTATTGCGACTATCCTTCGACTCAAGCCAGCGTTTCTCCAAAATGGAAACATATAAATCTGCGTGTAGCTATAAGGAATTGCCAAAGAGATTTGCAGAAGAGGGAAGCCATAATAGACGATACAGATCAGCAATTCGAATATACAAAGGAAAGAATATATGAAAGTGCAGAGAAAAGTAATCAAAATACCTATCAACAGACAAAACGGTTTCGAATTACTGAAATAATTATAAACCCTTTTACAACGGTCAAACCATCGCTTAATAACCGCGTACCAAAACGACGGATTTAACGCCGTCAAAAGACTTGATTTCAGAATCGCGTGTAGCAAGTCGTAATCGTGTAAGTTGGAAATATTTAGCTTGCCAAAACGATGCAACAGTTCGATATCTTGCATGAGAAATGTCCATGTTTTTCGTTGGTGGAGTCTACTATAAGCTATAGTTTCGCAAATACGATCTGGAATATTAATCACAAGCAGTCCGAAAATCACAAACACTGAAAACCAAACAAAAGGACCGCCAAAGTAATACCCAGTGTTTTCCGCACTTTTTACAAAACCGAACATCATTGACCTGTGTCCAAGTGGTATGTTATTGTCCAGATAAGATCTTAGTTTTTTCTTGATTGTAAAATATTCTAAGAGGAAATCAGCAAAGATAATAAGCAAACATGAGAAAACGGCCAAAGATCTTCGAATTCTTGACGCAAATGTCGATCTATTCTCGAAAAGAAAAAGCCACTTGACAAAAACCCCAAAGCTATAATATGGAGCATGTTCATTTAGCCAACTTGATTCAGTTCCGAATGGGGGAAGGTATCGTTCACTTCCATCAAACGTTGGGCTCACTGAATGAATCAACGAATATGGTTGAGTTTGGGGATTCAGCTTGGCTTTTGAAATGAATCCAATAAATAGAGGGACAAATAAAAATGCAAATGTGGCTGCTATCGTTTGAATATTAATGATAAAATCTGTGTTGATTTTTTTGCCTCGGCATAAATCGATTGAATTATTATAATCAGCGTGAGTATCATTAACTTTACAACAATATCGAAGTAAAATGTCCTGCGTCAGCCCGCTTTGTTGATTAATCCTGAATGTAGAATCTGGAATATTTTTTCTGTTGTTAATATCATAGCAGATGAAAGCGGAAGTCTTTTTGTCTGGAAGTTTCGCTTCTGAAACAATCTTCATCAGTTGACGAAACACAAGTCGAAGAAAATCTAATCGTGAGACATTGCTTTCATTGCATGATTTGGAAACATTTATTCTCACTGTTAAAGTGGAC